>OZ018328.1:106028107-106628107 GCA_963969495.1 Ceratothoa steindachneri
AGCATCTCTTTGTAAAGGGAGCTGGGGGGAGGGGGCATTGAAAGCTTTATCGTTGCCATTTTTCCTACATTAAGACTAAGATGTTGCACATCTGTAAGCTCAGCACGCCTCCATTGATCCAAGGAGGACACACAACAGAAACCAAAGATCGAGTTGGCAGATTAGTGGTGATAGTGTCTTGGTGCGGTTAGTATCTAGCAAAAATTGACAACCGATACTGTTCCAAGCGCCTTGGGGTCCGGGCATCGTCCTTGCCAGGGAAGGTATGTTCAAAGTATCTTTCTCTCACTTTGAACATACCTTACCTAGCGAGAACGATGCCCAGCCCTCAGGGCTTCTACTTAAATTATTCCCTATTATTGTCACTGGGAATATTCTGTGTCTATTCTCCCCACTGTTAATTTCCCGACAGGCAATTTTCCGTTCACCATTATTTTCACTTCTTTGGCAATGTTAATTAACTGTAGTATTTAGGAGAGGGATTTGATAATCATACTAATTAGCAATAGTAAATTAAATGCAATTCCACCGTCTCTATTCATGGTATCGAAGTAGGAGGCGATCATAAATTTAACCTTGGTAAAGCGACCACACGTTTAATTTATTATTGATTTTAAGTATTTTATATATCTACCCCATTTCGCAGACATTTGATTAGGTTACTGATTATATCAAGAGTTAAGTCATTTTAAATCGCATTTACAACTTAGGATGAATTGCTCTAATATATCCGCCGAGGGAAGACTTTTCGAGAATTCATTGACTCGTACAATGGATTGACTTTTTGCCCAAGGTTATACATTAATAAAGTCTCTTCACCTCATTCGGCAAGTGTTTTTAGCAAAAAAGGTTGTCCTTATAAAGAGAAATAAAGAAATCAGAACATAAAAATCAACATGTCTCCTTCCTCATGGGGAAAGGCTGGCTACAGCATTTTTCCGATACAGGATGTTCAGGTACAATGAAAAAGTAGTGTGAAAATCAATTGTATTGTATTAGAAACATCATCTCTGAGATAGTTGCTTTATACACAGGGTTTATTCAAATTAATGCAAACGCCTGTAAACTGCACTTGTTTTTGTGAATATTAATATTATATTTAATTTCGAATGACTGAATCTTTTTTTAATATGGCACAATGATTATAAATTTCATGCCTTAAGCTTCATGTCAATTGTATTGTATTAGAAACATCATCTCTGAGATAGTTGCTTTATACACAGGGTTTATTCAAATTAATGCAAACGCCTGTAAACTGCACTTGTTTTTGTGAATATTAATATTATATTTAATTTCGAATGGCTGAATCTTTTTTTAATATGGCACAATGATTATAAATTTCATGCCTTAAGCTTCATGTCAGGTTATTTAAGAATTTAATAATATCTTAAAGTAAAAAAAAAAGACTTTTCAAACTTTTAATGAGGGCAAATTGTAGGAGGTCGAATGGCTGGAACATCGGTAACAGAAACAGCTAAACAGTTTACTGTTTCCGGAGGGACTGTTTCTAAGATTATCACTGCGTACGAGAATCAGAGAAAGACAAATTCCGAAACAGCAATAGTGGGCGAAAGGTCAGTGATAGAGACTCTTATATTGTCGAAAAATCATAGGAAAACAACTTGAAAGGAGACTATGGAGCTTAATCAACACCTAACAAGCCATGTTTTGACCAAGTATGGATGTTGAAAGGTTCACAAAGTTGGGTATTAATGGAGGGCTGCAATTGCCAACACTTGCTTACGCAAATCAACGTGGAGCGTCGTAAAGGTGGTGTAATAAACCATAAGAATTGGACATAGACTAATGGAAGAATGTGATATTAGGTTAGCCAGAAAGTCTTGACTGCTACATGTTAAATGAAGGCCAACTCAATATAAAAAATATAAAAATATAATTAAAATAGCGTTTCTATTATTTTGCCCAACACCTCATTCAAAGAGAAAGGAAGTGGAGTATTTGAGTTTGTTGGGGACTCAACCCCCTCGGCTTTTCCCACACGACATGGATCTACATTCACGGACCTTCTCGTGCAACCAAAGAAGCTTCCGGCCGAGTTTCCGTCTTACATTGAAGGGAGAGAGATAGAGAAACAAACCTTTTCTGCGCCTCGACAGATAAGAACAATCATAATCTCCATTCTCTTTACGCCGAAAGTAATCTTGCTTGTGAATGGAACACTTCTACAAATAGGGGACAAGTCAGAGTGGCCCCATTTTTTGGAAGGTTAAAACCAACTTGTCGAGAGAAAGCGAGAGATTCATTCATTCGCTTCATATCAGTTCAGACGAGTCAAGCCATTCACTTTCTTCGCAAGCTAAAGAGCCTCCTGCCTCTCATACGCTCTCTTTCGTTGGTAACCATAGTAACAGTCCGTTGCTAACCTCTGTCTCGTTGCATTTCAAGGTCGCATTTATCCACTGCAGTCATTTTTTCATCGTCGAGGGATTCTATATCAAAGCTTACTTTCCTATATTTACCTGGCATGATTTCACTCGTGTTTCTAATAAATTCAGCGAACTTAAAGAAAATTCAATTATCTCCGCGAGTTCACAAATTTTAACATACGAAGAAAAGCATGAATTTCAATTTGTATTTCATTATAATGTTTTCATGGTGCCTAAAGTGAAGCGAATAAATTCCGTGCCTTAAAAGTGATATAATTCTCAATAGCAATTCAAACTGAAGTGGACTACATCTTTTATTTGTTATTATATTTTCGCATATTAATTAATATATTTAAATTAATTATTTTCTCTAATAAATACAAAATCCATTCTCTTTCCTTGCAAACTTCCAGAGTAAAGAGCATACATTAAACGTCCTCAAAATTCATTCGGAGCCGGAGACGAATCAAAGTAAGCAAATAAGTTCTATTGACACATAGTTTAGTGTCAGCAGAGCCAATGGTACCTTCAAATTTAGTGTCCAGATCTAATAGCATCTAGGTGTCAGGAATCTGCCACATTTTTGGTGTCCAGAATCGGTCACAGGTTCAAAGACAAAAATTGGGTCATCTATTCCTCTAGCGTTAGAAAAGTTAAGCTTGCACCATAGCTGAACGTCGTGGGAGACTGTTTTTGTAAGTTCTCTGCTGGCGGCCTCAGGTAGGGGCATACCCCCTGAAATCGCGAGAGAAAAAACGAAATGAATTTAAGAGAGGTAATCAACATATCTGTTCACGCCACCACTGGGTACACCAAAGAGCTGAAGGGTTTGCGTTCAATAGCTCTTAGTCGGAGCCCCTAGGTCTCAAAGAGCATCCTCGGAGAATGTGTTCTATAGTTTGGATGTTTTCACTACAAGGGCATGCTGCAATTGTGTCCCCATTCTCTACCCACTGTTAATAATGTAACAAGGAGATGCAAATTAAATCTTTGACTAGACCATGTTTTGCAACGAAACACTCTTTCTCATGTTAGCGGGGGCATCAACTTCCATTTCCTGCACAAACCATGTCTCCAAACAACCTTCGGACGAGCGATAACTTTAAGACTAACACATACAATAACCTTTGCGAGTCGCAAATTCTACATGAGTAGAAAGTAGTGAGCTGAATTTTAAAAGAATCCCTCAAGACTGTTATTAATCATCATAACTTCTCACGCCACCACTGGGTCCAATGGAGGCCTGATGAGGGGTTTGCCTCCAATTGAACTTGGTCGGAGCAACTAGATCCCATAGAGCATCCTCGAAGCTTGAGTTGGAACATCTCTGAGAGCCGAGGATTTACCCTTTTACCATGGAGAAGTGGTGTAGAGATCGATTACTCCCAAAGGGGATTTACGAGAGTTGCCAGCGCTTGCTTGAATCACACTTGGGAAGGCTCTCTACTTGACTCGTATTTTAGGGAGGCAAAATGTAAAGACTCGGGAAATGTTTTCTTTGTTTCTTTTTCCTCCTTACCTACTCCAGTGGCAGTAGATGCAATTCTTTTCTACAGGAATACAGCCTTGAGTAGCTGCGTTGTTACAGAAGAACAAATATTGGTTTATAGTATGTTAGGAATGTCCTGCTATCCTCCATCGAACAACTGTAATATTGTAATAATTTATAGCTCTTCTATAAATATATTTATATATCTCCTTTCAGATGACCAACACATTGACGGTTGCATTGCATCAGTCTCACAGCTGTTTTTCAGTGGTAACAATACATTTGGCACACCCTGTGCATTGATTAACTGAAACCTAACAAATCAGTTGGATCTGATAGTTCATTCGAGTAATTTGAAGGAACCCCATAACGGTCTTTAGCGACTGGTACTCCAACTGTTCAAGGGCAAAAACTCTTTGAAGTTTACCGAAGAGAAAAGTAACATAATTTTCTAGCACATCTTCTGTATTTATAAGACGCTTGATCTGTTCCTGCGGCCACAACGTTGTTCGCTCATAACTAATGGTCAATCATGCGTGCGCGTAAACTGCCGGGCGCGCAGGGTGAAGCGTTTACTCATTGTAAGTATATTATATGGTATTCTATGATATTAAAGTATATCTCTCATGAATCTGCTTTCACCCCCACTCCACAAATAATAATAATCAGAAGTAAAGATATTTTTTGTGCCACAATATAAGAATTTTAAACAATCTTCAGCTGTATTTATTTGCGACAGGACTTTTTAGCCCGGGCAACACCGTGTACCTATCCTAGTTTATTTATAAATAATTTAAAGGCAATTATGCATCTGTATGGAACTCAGATGAATGGTCACTTGAAGTACAGGCGATAGTTCTGGTTTCTATATTTGCAGAAGGATGGCACATAGCTTGAATAAAATGTAAAGTGGTTGGGAATGAAGTGGTTGAAGGATAACTTCTTCAAGTTTTTGAAGTCCCAAGTTTAGATTACTCTAACATCCTTACCCCTACTGGAGCAATTTTGGAATCCCTTCCCACATGTAGCCATTTTGACATCCTCTCCCCAAAGGTTTCGGCAATTAAATATTGTCCTCAAAAGCTATAAATTAGTCCTAACCTAACCAAACCTAACCGAAAGTCCCACTTGCCAACTTGCTGTTCTTCTTTCAATTGTCTCACTACAGCAGTGCCTAAAGTGAATACAATGCCTTAATTGAAGTCTTGATTTGATCAAAAACCATCAGGTTCCTCTGGATGTTGTGTCCTTAAACTGCTTGCAATTTTGTTTTTGCAACTTGAGCAAACCCATCTGGACATTTTGTGCGTATTTGGGCCAATTCATGTTTTTCAACACAAGTGTCACATTTAACATTTTGTTTTAAAAGCCTCTTTTGTTGTAATCAGCTAAATTATGGGGCCGTTCCCGCACAAGCAGAGAAAGAACAAGTCTAGAACGTGTCACCAATGGATTATGATAGTATACTAGCTATTTATTCTACTTAATATGCTTGAAACCATATGGCCATAGGCACAATGATAGTATACTGATTTTTAACTAAACAAAGATGTCAAGCTTTGCTTCGCAACCCCCCCCCCCCATTTTTTAATAAACTAGTGATTTTAAGATTCCTCCTCTAAGTTTCCGTAAACACCTTCCCCTCTAGAGAGAGGTTGCTAAAGGGATCTTTAAGTTTTGCTACACAAATAGAATTAAGAACCGTTTCGACAGCAACTTCTAAGGTTAAAGTTTGGGACTGAAGTCTATAAGTGCGTTGGCAGTAGTCCAACGAAATCCCCGAATTTCTCTTGCTCCTTTTTCCAATCCTTCACTTCTTCCCTTCCTTGAACTAACCTAGAATAGAATTTAGGATCTTTGTTGTTCCATAATTCTGTAAATCTTACTTAACTTAGCTCCTATTCCCAATTAATCTAAATTTGGGGGAGCAACCTAACAATATAACAATTTTTCTCTCATATTATTTGATGCCTATTAAATACGGAACCTGACAAAACTAAGCTTAACTTGTTAAAAATGTAGCGAATTTGAAAAAAAAATACAAATGCCTTTAAGCGGGTAAATTTAAATTTAATATAACTTATGCTTACTTAGACTTAAAGAACCGAAAAGAACTGCTATTGTCGTAAAAGATGGAGCACTAAACAAACAGTGTTTTTCGTGTTACCCTTATAAAAATCGAGGTAGATTTTTAGAAGTATTATCCAAGAATATGGCCGGTTATGGCGGTAGTATACTATTATTGTCGCCGTTTTCGAGAAATATCAGCAATTTAAAGATTGAATTATCTTCCCTACCCACGGAAATCTCGACCAAGTATTAACTATTTGCTAGCCACGTCATTCAATTAAAACGAAATATACATGAATATTGTACTAGGAGTTTAATGACAACATATTACTGCTTAAAGAAACATAGGATCATATTTATTTTTTAACATAGAATAGCACTATTCTAACTCTTAATTGACAACACTATCGTACTGCTTATGTGATATCATCTTTCCGAAGATTTCTGAGCTACAACTGAATGACTGTTGCTCACAACAAGACGACGCTATGTGCAAAACAGACAACACTTGCGCTGATATTTCAAAGAAGCACTTGGAAATTTGGATATACTGAATTTCGTTGCACAGATCTGACCTGGCACGATGCTGACTCACACCAGTCAACGACTCTGGCCAAGCTCTCGATCGCAGTAGTCGGGAGTCTAGGAGTCTAGGACATACATAGAGTTCAACGCGAGAATCCGAATTGTTCGCGCTCGATTCCCATTCTCTCCCTTGCTGTGACCTTGACCCACTCACCATTAAAAAGAGCAGGAATATTTCTATATATATATATATATATATATATATATATATATATATATATATATATATATATATATATATATATATATATATATATATATATATATATAATAAACATTAAAAAGAATGAGGTAGAAAATTAAACTTGCGAGTAGAGATAAAATACTTGAGACCCTTTTAAGACTTATTTTGAGACCTACCAACATTAAGGAATATTAGCAAAACTCATCCTATCTTTCATTAATTGGGTAGAAACTTAAATAAATATGTAGAATTTGGGGGTAAAATCGAAGCTCAGATTCGATTCGATTTTACCTGAAAATTCGCCATATTTATTTAAGTTTCTGACCAATTAATGAAAGATGGGATGAGTTATGCTAATATTTCTTTCCTTAATATTGGTAGGTCTAAAAATAAGTCTTAAAAAGGGTCTCGAGTATTTTATTTTAGTGGGAAGAATCTCACTCTGGAATACTAGAACAGGTTGCATAGAATGAAACTGCAGAGGAATATATTCAACCATGCAGTGAAACCCCAATAAATCAGTATCTTATTCACTGTTAAATAAGTGCTTAGTTAGAATTGATGAAAGTGTTGAAACATTCGAATTCATTCGTTTGTGTTTTTGTCACTTCCCTTTTGTGCTTTAAGTCATAAATTTCGACCAGAATTTTGTTTTTCAGAATTTCTTCCTTAATGAGAAGAAAAAGTCCCTTCGTGGAAAATAGGAAAAAGTTTATAGGTGAAACGAGAGAGTAGATGGGTGAAACCAACGAAGAAATCTTTCCTCGGTGAGAAATAAAAACTAGGCGAAATTATTTTTTCCTGTCTTGCGTTTGCGAGATCTTAACCACTTTTGAGAAATCGATTTTATTTGGGGGGGGGGGGAGCTTCCTCGCACCAGAGCCTCATTGTCTTCCCCCTTGGAAGAGGCTCTAAATCCAGATGGCCTTGCCTCCATCCTTTTTTTTCTTCCCCTTTTTATCTGCGGTACATGCCACACAGGGAGATTCGGCCTACCAGAATACGAGCTACATCACGCATACAACCTTTCCTAAGTCACCTCTTTGTGCGTAAATGTCGCTGGTTTGGTGAGAGGAATCACTCCCAGTAGAGCATATTCTCAGTTGAGTATAATCCCGGTAGAACATATACTAGGTATTGCAAAAGTCCTGTTACACTCATTACAACGCTCTTGACAAAGGATTCAATGATAGTTTTGATACAGTTACACACGTTTAGAATGTTTTAACATATAAATATGAGTCTAAATTGTAATATTTATCAATGTGGCCGCCCTGGGCGCCGAACAGGCGCTCTGGGCGAGACGTGAAGGCCGCGAACACGTTGCAGACGAAGTCCCTCCTCATGCTGGCTCACACGCGGTTGACGAAGGACTTCAACTCGTTGACGTTGCTGTGATGGACCTTGCCATTCTTGCCCTCGGCATGTGCCCACAGGTCGTAGTCGAGGGAAATGAGGTGGGGTGACTGTAGCAACCAAACCTCCTTCCACCAGAAGTTCATGTTCGACCCCAACCACTTGTGCGCGGTCTTTACCCGTGGGCCGAGGCACCGTCCTGCTGAAAGAATTAGTCCGCCTCTTTCATGATCTTTCTCACTCAGGAAAGGACTCTCGTGGCTAAGATGTCGCTGCAATCGGCTGCGGTGATCCTGTAACCGGTCGCGAACCACAACAGTGACATATTCTTGACACCGAGCATCATCACGGAGGACGGGTGCTTAGTTTTGGACATATAAAAAAAGGCAAAAGGCTAAAAGGACAAAGGCTAAAAAACAACAACAAAACAGAAAACAATGCAAAAATGCAACAAGAGCATATTCGACCATATTCGAGCATATTCCCAGTAGAACACATTCCCCGTTGAGCACATTTCCGAACGAAGCTTAGCACGCGGTCGTTCTGCTTGTTGATGGCCGGATTGACCGGGAAGGCTTTTTCATCAGAAAAAATGAGAATTCGATTGCCATGACTGTTCCAGTCGTCGAAGACGCGACGACAAAGCTCCCGACGTTGTTTTCGCATATGGTCGGTGAGCAGAGGCCTTTCCACTCACCTGAATCTCTTACCGCCCTCCAACTTGACGACCCTGGAAAATATGGACACCGAGATGTTTTTAATTCTTCGCGACCGCAAGTCATTTTGAGCTTCGCACCGCCATCTTTGTCACTCTGTGGACGGTCATCAGGCTGATGTTAAACCGCTTGGCGATGTCGGAGTTGTTATGGCCCGCACGCAGGAGAGCAGAAATCTCGATTCCCTTCAGTTCCATCTCGACACACAATGGAAAACACGTTTTAAAGACACGTGCTGAAAAAGTAGGACTTTAACTATGCCTAAAGTCTTAATTTTGCAAACTCTTATCAGAAGAGAATATTCCCGGAGCACATTCCCTTGTAGAACATATTGTCGGTATAACATATTCTTGTTAAAGCACATTTACGGTCGAGCATATTTCCGGTAGAACACATTTTCGGTTGAGCATATTCACAATACAACACATTCCCGGTTGAGCAAATTCGAGGGAGAACACATTTCTGGTTCAGCATATTCCTGGTTGAGCATATTCCCGTTTGAGCATATTCCAGGTAGAACATAATTCCGGTTAAACATATTCCCGATACAACACATTCGCGATTGAGCATATTCTCGGTAAAACACATTTCAGTTTGAGCATATTCCCGATACAACACATTCCCTGCTGAGCATATTCCCAGTAGAACACATTTCCGGTTGAGCATATTTAAGGTAGAACACATTTAGGGTTGAGCATATTCACGATACAACACATTCCCGGTTGAGCATATTCCCAGTAAAAGACATTTCCGGTTGAGCACATACCAGGTTAAGCATATTCCGTGTAGAACACATTTCCGGTTGAGCATATTCCCAATACAACACATTCCAGGTTGAGCATATTCCCGATAGAACACATTTCCGGTTGAACATATTCGCGATGCAACACATTCCTGGTGGAACATATTCCCGGTAGAACACATTTCCGGTTGAGCATATTCCCGAAATAACACATTCCCGGTAGCATATTCGCGGTAAAACACATTTCAGGTTGAGCATATTCCCGATACGACACGTTCCTGGTTGATCATAGTCCCGATATAATACCTTCCCGGTTGATCATATTCCATGTAGAACACATTTAGGGTTAAGCATATTCCCGATACAACACATTCCAGGTTGAGCATATTCCGGGTAGAACACATTTCTGGTTGAGCATATTCCCGATACAACACATTCTCGGTTGGGCATATTCCAGGTAGAACACATTTCCGGTTGAACATATTCCCAATGCAACACATTCTGGGCTGAGCATATTCCAGGTAGAACACATTTTCGGTTGACCATATTTCCGATGCAACACATTCCCGGTAGAACATATTTCCGGTTGAGAATATTCCCGATACAACACAATTCAGTTTTAGTATATTCCTGATACAACACAATCCCGGTTGAGCATATTTCCAGTAGAAAACATTTCCGGTTGAGGATATTCCGGAGACAACAAATTCCGGGTTGAGAATATTCCCGGTAAAACACATTTCAGGTTGAGCTTATGCCCGATACAATACATTACCGGTTGAATATATTACCGTTTGAACATATACACGTTAGAACACATTTACGGTTGAGCATATTCACGATACAACACAATCCCGGTTGAGCAAATTCCCAGGTGAAGACATTTCTGGTTGAGCGTATCCCAGATACAACACATTCCCGCTTAAGCATATTTCCGGTAGAACACATTTCCGTTTGATCATATTCCCGATACAACACATTTCCAGTTGAGCATATTCCCCGTAGAAAACATTCCCGGGTGAGCATATTCCAGATACAAAACATTCCGGGTTGAACATATTCCCGTTAGAACACATTTCCGGTTGAGCATATTCCAGGTAGAACACATTTCCGTTTGAGCATATTCCTGACACAACATATTGCTGGTTAAGCATATTCCCAGTAAAACACAATTTCGGTTAAGCATATTGCCGATACAACACATTCCTGGTTCAGCTTATTCCCGTTTGAGCATATTCTCGTTAGAACACATTTCCGGTTAAGCATATTCCTGGTAGAACACATTTCGGGTTGAGAATTTTCCCTATACAACACATTTCTGGTTCAACATATTCTCGATACAACACATTCCTGGTTGAGCATATTCCCGGTAGAACACATTCAAGAACATATTCAAGAAAAAAAAACATTTCCGGTCGATAATATTCGCGGTAAAACACATTTTCGGTTGAGCATATTCCCGATAGAGCATTTTCCGCTAGAACACATTTCCGGTTGAGCATATTCAGGATACAACACGTTCCCGATTGAGCATATTTCCGTTTAAGCATATTCCTGTTAAAACACATTCCCGGTTGAGCATATTACAGGTAGAACACGTTTCCGGTAGAATATATTTCTGGTTGAGCATATTCCCGATACAATACATTTCCGGTTGAGCATATTCCAGGTAGAACACATTTCCGGTTGAGCATATTTCCGTTTGGGCATATTCCCGATACAACACATTCGCAATTGAGCATATTGTGGGTAGAACATATTTACAGTTTAGCATATTCCCGATACAACACATTCCATGCTGAGCATATTCCCTGTAGAACATATTTCCGGTTGAGAAAAATCCCAGATACAACATATTCCCGGTAGAACACATTCCCGGTAGAACACATTTCCGGTTGAGCATATTCCCGATACAGCACATTTCCAGGTGAGTATATACCCGATACAAAACATTCCCGGTTGAGCATATTTCCGGTAGAACACATTTCCGGTTGAGCATATTCCCGATACAACACATTTCCGGTTGAGCATATAAACGACAAAACACATTCCCGGTTGATAATATTTCCGTTAGAACAGATTTCCGGTTGATCATATTCCCGACACAACACATTCTCGGTTGAGCATATTTCCAGTAGAAAATTTTTCCGGTTGAGCAAATTCCCGATACAACACACTTCCGGTTGAGCATATTCACGATACAACACATTCCCGGCTGATCATATTCCGGGGCGAACATATTTCGGGGTGAGCATATTCTCGATACAACACATTCCCGGTTGAGCATATTCCCGTTTGAGCATATTCTCGTTAGAACACATTTCGGGTTGCTCATATTCCCGATATAACGCAATCCCGGTTGAGCAAATTTCTGGCAGAACAAATTTCCGTTTGAGCATATTTCCGATACAACACATTCCCGGTTGAGCATATTCCTGGCATAACACATTACCAGGTGATCATATTCCTGTTTGAGCCCAATCCCATTAGAACATATTTTCGGTTGAGCATATTCCCGATACAACACCTTCCCGGTTGAACATATTCCCGGTTGAGCTTATTCCCGGTAGAACATATTTCCAGTTAAGCATATTCACGTTAGAACACATTTTCGGTTGAGAATATTCCGGATACAACACATTTTCGGTTAATCATATTCCCGATACAACACATTCCCGGTTGAGCATATTCTCGGTAGAACAGATTACCGGTTGAGCATATTTCCGATACAACACATTCTCGGCTGAGCATATTCCCGGTAGAACATATTTTCCGTTGAGCATATTCCCGATACAACACATTCCCGGTAGAACACCTTTCCGGTTGAGCATATTCCCGATACAACAGATTCCCGGTAGAACACATTCCCGTTTGAGCATATTCACTGTAGAACACATTATAGGTTGAGCATATACTAGATACAATACATTCCAGGTTGAGCATATTCCCGGTTCAAGCATATTCCCTATACAATACATTTCTGGTTTAGCAAATTCCCGATATAACACATTCCCGGTTGAGCATATCCCCGTAGAACACATTTCCTGTTGAGCATATTCCCGATAAAACACATTCATGGTTGAGCATATTCGCGGTATAACATATTTTCGGTTGAGCATATTCATGATACAACACATTCCCGTTAGAGCATATTTCCGGTAGAACACATCTACGGTTGAGCATATTCACGATACAACACATTCTCGGTTGAGCATATTCCCGTTTTAGCATATTACCGTTAAAAAATATTCCCGGTTGAGCATATTCGAGGTAGAACACATTTCCGGTAGAACACATTTCCGGTTGGGCATATTCCCGATACAACACATTCCTGGTTGAGCAATTTTCTAGGTAGAAAACATTTCCGGTTGAGCATATTCCCGGTAGAACAAATTTTTGGTTAATCATATTACCGTTAAAACACATTCGGGATTGAGAATATTCTCGGTAGAACACATTTCCGGCTGAGCATATTCCCGATACAACACATTTCCTGCTAAGCATATTCGCGGTAGAACACATTTCCGGTTGAGCATATCTCTGATCCAAAACATTCCCGCTAGAACACATTTCCGGCTGTGCATATACCCGATACAACACATTTCCGGTTGAGCATATTTCCGGTAGAACACAATTCCGGTTGAGCATATTCCCGATACAACACATTTCCGGTTGAGCATATAAGTGATACCACACACTTCCGGTTGAGCATATTCATGATACAACGCATTCCCGGCTGATCATATTCCGGGTAGAACATATTTCCGGGTGAGCATAATCTCGATACAACACATTCCAGGTTGAGCATATTCCCGTTTGAGCATATACTCGTTAGAACACATTTCAGGTTGAGCATATTCCCGATATAACGCAATCGCGGTTGGGCATATTTCTGGCAGAACACATTCCCAGTTGTTAATATTTCCGGTAGAACACATTTCCTGTTGAGCATGTCACCGACACAACACATTCTCGGTTGATAATATTTCCGGTAGAACACATTCCCGGTTGAGCATATAACCGACACAACACATTCCCAGGTGATAATATTTCCGGTAGAAAACATTTCCGGTTGAGCATATTTCCGGTAGAACACATTTCCAGGTGAGCATAATCGCAATACAACACATTTCCGGTTGAGCATATAAGTGATACCACACACTTCCGGTTGAGCATATTCATGATACAACACATTCCTGGCTGATCATATTCCGTGTAGAACATATTTCAGGGTGAGCATATTCTCGATACAACACATTCCCGGTTGAGCATATTCCCGTTTGAGCATATACTCGTTAGAACACATTTCAGGTTGCGCATATTCCCGATATAACGCAATCCCGGTTGAGCATATTTCCGGCAGATTAAATTTCCGTTTGAGCATATTCCTGATACAACACATTCCCGGTTGAACATATTCCCGGTTGAGCTTATTCCCGGTAGAACATATTTCCGGTTGAGCATATTCACGGTAGAACACATATTCGGTTGAGAATTTTCCGGATACAACACATTTCCGGTTAATCATATTCCCGATACAATACCTTTCCAGTTGAGCATATTTTCCGCAGAACAGATTACCGGTTGAGAATATTCCCGATACAACACATTCTCGGCTGAGCATATTCCCGGTAGAACATATTTTCCGTTGAGCATATTCCCGATACAACACATTCCCGGTAGAACACATTTCCGGTTGAGCATATTCCCGATACAAAAGATTCCCGGTAGAACACATTCCCGTTTGAGCATACTCCCTGTAGAACAAATTTCTGGTTGAGCATATACTGGATACAATACATACCAGGTTGAGCATATTCCCGGTAGAGCACCTTTCGGTTCAAGCATATTCCCTATACAATACATTTCTGGTTTAGCATATTCCCGATACAACACATTCCCGGTTGAGAATATCACGTAGAACACATTTCCTGTTGAGCATATTCCCGATACAAGACATTCCAATTAGAGCATATTTCCGGTAAAACACATCTCCGGTTAAGCATATTCCAGGTAGAACACATTACCGGTTGAGCATATTAATGATACAACACATTCCTGACTGAGCATATTCCCGGTAGAACACATTTACGGTTGAGCATATATCCGATGAAACACATTCCCAGTTGAGCATATTCCCGATAGAACATACCTAGGGTTAAGCACATTACTGGTTAAGCATATTCCCGGTATAACACATTTCCGGTTGAGCATATTCCGGAAACAACACATTTCCGGTTGTGAATATTCACGGTATAACACATTTCCGGTTGTGCATATTCCCTACACAACACATTCCCGGTTGAGCATATTCCGGGTAGAACACATTTCTGGTTGAGCCTATTTCCGATACAACACATTTCCGGGTGAGCATATTCCCGGTAAAAAACATTTCCAGGTGAGCATATTCCCGATACAACACATTCATGGTTCAGCCTATTCCAGATACAACACATTCCTGGTTCAGCATATTCCCGTTAGAACACATTTCTGGTTGAGCATATTCCTGATACAACACATTCACGGTTGAGCATATTCCGTGTAGAACACATTTGCGATTGAGCATATCCGCGGTAGAACACTTTTCCGTTTGAGCATATTCCTGACACAACATATTCCTGGTTTAGCTTATTCTCAGTAAAACACATTTCTGGTTAAGCATATTCCCGATAAAACACATTCCCATTCAGCTTATTCCCGTTTTAGCATATTCCCGTTAGAACACATTTCCGGTTGAGCATATTCCCTGTAGAACACATTTCGGGTTGAGAATATTCCCTATACAGCACGTTTCTGTTTTAACATATTCCCGATACAATACATTCCAGGTTGAGCATATTCCCGGTAGAACACATTTCCTGTTGAGCATATTCAAGAAAAAAAAACATTCCCGCTTAAGCATATTCGCGGTATAACACATTTTCGTTTGAGCATATTCCCGATACAACACATTCCCGATAGAGCATATGCTGGAAGATCACATTTCCGGTTGAGAATATTCAGCATACAACACATTCCCGGTTGAGCATATTTCTGTTTAAGCATATTCCAGTTAAAACACATTCCCGGTTGAGCATATTCCAGGTACAACACAAATTCCCGGTAGAATACACTTCCGGTTAGGCATATTCCCTACACAACACATTCTCGGTTGATCATATTCCAGGTAAAACACATTTCCGGTTAGGCATATTCCCGTTTGAGCATATTCCCGATAGAACAGATTTCCGGTTAATCATATTTTCGACACAACACATTCGCGATTGAGCATACTCTCGGTAGAACATATTTCCGGTTGAGCATATTCCCGATACAACACATTCCCTGCTGAGCATATTTCCGGTAAAACACATTTCCGGTTTAGCATATCCCAGATACAACACATTCCCGGTAGAACACATTTCCGGTTGAGAAAATTCCCGATAAAACACTTTTTCGATTGAGCATATTACCGGTAGAACACATTTCCGGTTGAGCATATTCCTGATACAACACATTTCCGGTTGAGCATATAACCGATACAACACATTCCCGGTTGAGCATATTTCCGGTAGAAAAAATTCCGGTTGAGCAACTTCCTGATACAACACACTTCTGGTTCAGCATATTACCGATATAACATATTCCCGGTTGATCATATTCCGGTTAGAACATATTTACGGGTGAGCATATTCTCGATACATCACATTCCCGGTTAAGCATATTCCCGTTTGAGCATATTCTCGTTTGAGCATATACTCGTTAGAACACATTTCGGGTTGAGCATGTTCCCGATGTAACGGAATCCCGGTTGAGCATATTCCCGGCAGAACAGATTTCCGTTTGAGCATATTCCCGATACAACACATTCCCGGTTGAGCATATTCCTAGCTTAACACATTTCCGGTTGAGCATATTCCTGTTTGAGCATGTTCCCGTTAGAACATATTTTCGGTTGAGCATATTCCCGATACAACACCTTCCCGGTTAAACATATTCCCGGTAGAACATATTTACGGTTGAGCATATTCACAGTAGAACACATTTTCGGTTGAGAATATTCTGGATACAACACATTTCCGGTTAATCATATTCCCGATACAACACATTCCCGGTTGAGCATATTCTCGGGAGAATAGATTGCCGGTTGAGCATATTCCCGATACAACACATTCTCGGCTGAGCATATTCCCGGTAGAACACATTTTCCGTTGAGCATATTCCGGATACAACACATTCCGGGTAGAACAGATTTCCGGTGGAGCATATTCCGATACAACAGATTCCCAGTAGAACACATTCCCGTTTGGCATATTCCCTGTAGAACACATTTCTGGTTGAGCATATACCGGATACAATACATTCCAGGTTGAGCATATTGCCAGAAGAACACATTCCTGGTTGAGAATATTGCCGATACAACACATTCCCGGTTGAGCATATTCCCGGTACAACACATTTCCGGTTGAGCATATAAGCGATACAACACATTCCAGGTTGATCATATTCCGGAAAGAACACATTTCCGTTTGAGCATATTCCCGATGCATCACATTTCCAGTTGAGCATATACCCGATGGAACACATTTCCGGTTGAGCATATTCCTGATGTAACGCAATCTCGGTTGAGCATATTCCCAATACCACACATTTGTGGTTGAGCATATTCCTGATACAACACATTCCCGGTTTAGCATATTCCTGGTAGAACACATTTGCGTTTCAGCATCTTCCCGATACAAACCATTCCCTGCTGACCATATTTCCGGTAGAACACATTCCCGGGTGAGCATATTCCCGATACAAACCATTCCCTGCTGACCATATTCCCGGTAGAACACATTCCCGGGTGAGCATATTCCCGATACAACACATTCCAGGTTGAGCATATTCCGGGTAGAAAACATTTGCGGTTGATCATATTACCGATACTACACATTTCGGGTTGAGCATATTCCCGATACAACATATTCCCGGTTGAGCATATTCCTGGTAGAACACATTTCTGGTTGGGCATATTCTCGATATAACACATTCATGGTTGAGCATATTCCTGGTAGAACACATGCCCGGTTCAGTATATTCCCGATTAAACACATTTCCGTTTGAGCATATTCCCGGTTGAACACATTTCCGGTTGAGCTTATTCCCGTTAGAACACATTTCTGATTGAGCATATTCCCGATACCACAGATTCCCGGTTGAGTATATTCACAATAAAACTCATTTCCGGTTAAGCTTATTCCCGATATAACACATTCCCGGTTGAGCATATTCCCGGTATAACACATTTCCGGTTGAGTATATTCTCGTTAGAACAGATTTTCGATTGAGCACATTCCCGATATAACACATTCCCGGCTGACCATATTCCGGGTAGAAGACTTTTCCGGTAGAGCATATTCTCGATACAACACATTCCCGGTTGAGCATGTCGTAGAATTGCTCATAGTCTGGTCCAATAATTATTCTAGTCATTGATCTGGACACACCGCTTTTGTTTAAGTCGGTGATATTGAGACCCTATGCCTTAATCTACGATCATATATATATATATATATATATATATATATATATATATATATATATATATATATATATAGGCTTTAATTCCTACTGAACGTGCGAAAGCTGGTTAGAGGCGGGTTGTGCCATAGCCAGGATTCTCACTATAAAAGTCCCAACTGTTACTGGGGGGAGGTTTGTGATGTTGAATTCTAAGAGTGCATAATACAGGTTAACTAAATTAGCCGAAGGGATTCTTAATTAAAGTCTTGCCAAGGGTACGTCAAAAAGGAGGAGCCACAAATAAACACACGTACAAAAAATAAACTTTACTTTACACAAATATAATAATTAGCAATAGTTAAACGGGCAAAATTAAGGATTAAATTTTAAACACTGACGTTAAGCGTCTAGATTTATAATGACTCAATGGGAGTATCAATCACTGTTAATTAAATAGGTAATTTAAGAATAGAGGGGCACTGGGTTTACAAATTACCATTAATTGTGATGGATTGGAGAGACGACTACTCAGGTCCAGACGTGGTGGTTCGGGTGGTGTTAATACGAGTTCTCGGAGAGAGGGGGGATAAGAGAACAGGTTCAGGGCTGCTTGCTGCAGTTCCGATTAGTTCACTCCTAACTGGATGTGACGCTAACAAATAGTAACTTCCAGTAACTATTTGGATGTTCCTTTCTTTCTCAAGTTACGTTGAGTAACGGAGCGTATTCTTCTAGTCACAGACTCTGCGGGGCGGGCTTTACGTCAGGAACACTTTGAGACAGCGACGAAGTTGTCTCGGCGGCGCGGTGACAGTCGATACGTTACGGCAACGACTCTCGTTCAACGTGAGGGGTACGCGAGTAGGTTTGGGACACTGCTGTAGAGGGATGAACGGCGTTATTATTTATACCAAGGATTGTGGGAAATCGAGAGAGAGATGCCATTCTCGACAATTCGCTTATCGCAGCGCCTTCTGGACAATCTCCATGGTATCATAAAGAAGGCAAATAGAATTTAGGCTTCTCTGTGAGATATGCCTTCTTTCGTCAGACTTCCTGTCGCCAGTTGGAGGAAGGGTGGGGGGGGGGGGAGAGGAGACCAAGGTCAACTCAAACGACTAATTTCTTTCGTTCCCACGATTGTCTGGCGGCATGCGAGTATATACGTTCCATACCCTCACAGAGCATATTCCTCGTAGAACATATTTCCAGTTTGAGCATATTCCCGATACAACACATTCCCAGTTGTGCATATTCCAGGTAGAACACATTTCCGGTTGTGCATATTCCCGAAACAACAAATTCTCGGTTGAGCCTATTTCCGGTAGAAAACATTCCCAGTTGATCATAATCCCCGTATAACACATTTGCGGTTGAGCATATTCCCAGTAGAACACATTTTCAGGTGAGCATATTCCCGATACAACACATTGCCGTTTAAGCATATTCTCGGTTGAGCTTATTGCCGGTAGAACATATTTGTGGTTGAGAATATTCCCGATACAACATATTCCCGGCTGACATATTCCTGTTAGAACACATTTCCGGTTATGCATATTCCCAATACAACACATTCCTGGTTGAGCATATTCGCGTCTGAGCATATACCCGTTCGAACACATTTCCGGTTGATCATATTCCATGTCGAACACATTTCCGGTTGATCATATTCCATGTCGAACACATTTCCGGTTGAGCATATTCCCGATACAACACATTCCCGGTTGAGCATATTCCCGTCTGAGCATACACCCGTTAGAACACATTTCCAGGTGAGCATATTCCAAATTAAACACAATCTCGGTTGTGCATATTCCCGGGTGAACACTTTACCGGTTGAGCTTATTCCCGATACACTACATTCCTGCTTGATCTTATTTCCGGTAGAAAACATTTCTGATTGAGCATATTTGCGATACAACACATTCCTGGTTGAGCATATTCCAGGTAGAACACATTTCCGGTTGAGCACATTCTTGGTTAAGCATATTCCCAGTAGAACACATTTCCGGGTGAGCATATATCCTATAAAACACATTCCCAGTTGAGCATATTCCCGGTAGAACACATTTGCGGTTGAGCACTTTCTCGGTTAAGCATATTCTGTTAGAACACATTTCCGGTTAGGCATATTCCCGATACAACACATTCCCGCTTGATCATATTCCGGGGAGAACACATTTCCGGTTGAGCATATTCCAGATAAAACACATTTCCGCTTGAGCATATACTCAATTCAACACATTCCCGGTTGAGCATATTTCCTGTACAACACATTTCCGGTTGAGCATATTCCCGATACAACACATTTCTAGTTTGCCATATTTCCCATACAACACATTCCTGGTTGAGCATATTCCCAGGAAATCACATTTCCGGTTGAGCGTATTCCCTATACAACACATTCCCGGTTGAGCCTATTCCCGATACAACACATTCCCGGTAGAACACATTTCTGGGTTGAGCATATTTCCGATATAACACATTCCCGGTTGAGCATATTCCCGATATAACACATTTACCGTTGAGCATATTCCCGATACAACACATTCCCTGTTGAGCATATTCCCGGTAGAATACATTTTGGTTGAGCATATTCCCGATACACCACATTTCCGGTTGTGCACATACCCGGTAGAACACATTTCCGGATGAGCATATTCCCGATACAACACATTCCCGGTTGAGTATATTCCCGGTAGAACACATTTCCGGTTCAGCATATCCCCGATACAACACATTCCCGGTTAAGCATATTCCCGATACAACACATTCCCGGTTGAGCATATTCCCGTTAGAACACATTCCCGGTTGAGCATATTCCCGGTAGATCACATTTTCGTTTGAGCATATTCCCGATACAACACATTCTTGGTTGTGCATATTTCCGGTACCTCTCCCGGTGCCGGGAGAGGTAGCGTGCGCGAAGATCACCTAGACTGGGACATTAAACAAAAATGTGCCGAAGAGTCTCGGGACAAGGCAGTCGTCACAATAAGGCGCAGGCGAGCGCTCCATCAAATGGCGGTGCGTCTTGCCAGTGTGCCCAATTCGGAGACGACTGAAAGCAACATGAATCCGTCATGGCATTGGGGGGTAGGTCCATGGAAACAGTCGCAGCACAATGGCATGTAACTTTAAGTTGCCCTCGACCATCTCCCATTTTCTTTGCCAAGCAGCCCGGAGAGCTGCCCGTATTCCTGCCATGTAATCGGTGAGAGGAAGAGCGAAACGCTGGTCTGCTCGCTCAGTCCTCGCGGACTCTTTTGCGCGCTCATTCCTTGCAATTCCTGCCTTTCCACGAACCCAGCAGAAGATAATCTCGACATCGTCTATTTTCTTGCAACTCATGTGCACACAGCCGCCCTGCGATTCCCCAGCGAGCCCCATACCTATAAAATCCTTGAAGAAAACAAACAAAATTCTCGTGCACTTTCAGGCTCCTCGCTTTTCTCTAGTCTCCCAAGTTAGCCCAAACTCCTTCCCCATCTCCCATCCGCCTTATGTGCCTTATTGACTGAAAAGGTAATTAATACTCATTCTGAGGATCCCGTCTTTGTTTGTCTCCGTTACAATATAAGCCCCCGTACCCTATCTTTCCATCTCACTTCCTTCACCCCAGTCATCCCTGAAGAGCTCGCCTCAATACTCTGCTCATCGAAAAAAAACCTGCTCTCCGCTTATGATTTTACTACTCAGTCTCTATGTTAATTTCCTACCTGTCATCCTACCACAACTAGTGATCATCTTCAACGCTTGCCTCTCGCTAGGTGAGGGGCCTTTTGACTTTAAATATGATGCTATCCGTCCGATTTTAAAGAAGCGAAATCTTGACCCTAATAATCCTCCAAACTATCTTCCTATCTCTCATCTTCCGTTCCTATCTTAGGCACTTGGGAGTTTAGTAGCTGCCCACATCACTGTGCATATGTTCTCTTCCAGCATCGACGAAACATTACAGTCTGACTTCAAGCGAGGTCACAGCTCCGAATCGGCTCTCAAACATGTGATTGACCGACTCTCTCGCGAAGCAGATGCTGGGAGTCATTCAATTCTAGTGTTTCTCTAATCTTTCGGCAGTACGAGTATTTGACACCGTTGGAAACTCAGTTCTTCTCCACCAACTTCGTGGCTTCTCTGTTGTCCCTGGAACGCCTCTAAACTGGTTACGTTCTTATTTATCATTTCGTACTCATTCTATTCACACCGGGAGTAAGGTCTCTCGATCAGCTTCTGTGTCCTACGGTATTCCTTGCGGGCTCTGTCCTTGGCACGCTCCTCTTTCGTATCTACTTCCTTTCTCTTAGCCTCTTTTTGCCTCACCTAGGTCTTTCCTTCCATTTCAATGCTGATGACACGCAAATATTTCTCTCCTCATCCCCAAACTCGTTCATTGTGACCGTCACAAATCTGTTATCAGCATATGACACGATTTCTGACTTGCTATCGGATAACTTCCTCAAAATGAACCACGACAAAACTGAGGTTCTTTTGAGGAGCACCTTGGCAGATGTGACTCACTGTAAAAATGCACCCCCTTTTTCTTAATTTACACGGCTTCCTGATCGCGTTCTCAAACAACGTTAGAAACCTATGAGTTTCCTTTGACAGTCAACTTGATTTCAAATCGCATATTGCGAATATCAACAAATCATCACTCACTCTGCCTTCTCCGTAACCTCAGTAGTATCGAGTTCCACTTTAACCGAAACAGTTTCAAGATAGTCAACCATACATTTGTTACCTTCCGCCTTGATTACTGTAACTCTCGTCCACTGGAGCCCCCAACACTACAATTCATCTCCTCTTCAACTTGTCCAAAACTTTGCGGCATAAGTTCTCCTCCATCGATGGTGGTTCTCTCGTGCCGCCCCTGCTCCTGAACTGCACTGGATACCCATTAAATTTTGAATTACTTTTAAGTCCTCATTCCCACACTTAAAATCTTAAACACTACAAGTTTCCTATACCTGTCATCCATACTGGATGCGTCCAGACAACAAAAAGACCTTTGCTCGGGAAGTGCCACCTTGCTTTCGGTTCCTCGCACTCGACTCTATTGCTAGGGTGATCGTACCTTCCCTTTAGTGGACTCTAAGTTACGGACTGACCGGCGTGCTGCCATATGCTCCTCTTCCTCGCCACTCGCTTTCAAGCGGGCTCTAAAATCCCATCTCTTCTAGTCAGGCTTTTTCCTAGTTGATGCACGAGCGCCCTGCTAAGGCTTCAAAATCTTGAGGGGGCCAGATAAGACCTTTATTATTATTATTATTTAATAATCATAATTTAATAATAAATCTATAATTACGTTTCTTTATAAATGCTCCATTGTTTTAACCGTAAATTAACATCATTAATTACACGTGTTCTTTCCGCTTTCTGGAATAGTCTGGAAATGATCTGCACTTCTGCTGCAAACCATAAAAATCGGGTTGCACCAACACATACACTCTTACTCGCTTGCTCGCTCATGATTGCATGCAACTTTACAAATATAATATACTGTAAAATTTAAATCAGTGCTTGGTTGACTACAGGTATGTTTTATCTCAGTTGTTATATTTAGCTAAAAACAATAAACAGCCATAAGTTTGTTGGTGAATTAAGAACACACATGTGTTAGTCTGTTTATTTTGCGCAAGTTTCTATTTACGTTTTTATCTTATCATAAGTTAGTGGTGTTTTAAATAATGTGGTAGTGTGTTAATGATATAGTGGTTTTTATGATCATGTATGATCGTAGTCACTTGTAGTGTTTAGGAACTTTACTGCCATGTGTTTGTTATTGATCATGTTGTAGTGTTCATTAGCACGTGGCAATGTTTATCTTACCTCACAGATTTGTGTTGTCCACTGCACATCAAATAATTCGCAATGAGTGCAAGAAGCGGAAGTATCTTGATGCAGAGGTCCCCAAATGTGTAATATGTTACAAGACTTTGAGCAATGATGGGATTTGTTTTCACGCTTGGAACGCCACTTGGGGACAACACATCCTGCCCTTGCAAACAAACCCAAGGCATCCGTTGAAACAAAAAGACACTCACTGAATCAAGCTAAGTTGGACGGTAGTCGGGCATTTCAGCAACAAACTTCAAGGGTTGTTGAGGTTTCCTATAGGATCACTATGTTGATTACAAAGAAGAAGAAGAGCCATGACATCGGAGAGTCTCTCATAAAACTAATTATATTCAGATACAGTCAAGGGGAGGATCGATGAATTCAGTTTTGACATCATATATGAAATTCTCGATCAAGTAAGAGATTCTCTTGTTTGGAGCATTCAGTGTGACGATGCGACTGACATCACTCAATGTTGTCAGCTACTAATGTATGCTCGATTCGTGCCAGGCAACAGTGTAAAAGAGGAAATGCTGATCTGTGACCAGAAACTATTTTTTATGATGTATCAAATATAATTCAGAAAAACCAAAAGAGAACATGCTTGGACGGCTCTATGAACTGCGAGAAGTAGTAGCAATATTTCTCGATTCGCAGTAGAAGGCAGATCTCCATGACAAGTTCCAGTCTGAAGGTTTTCAGCTATATCAAGCTTACCTGGTGGACATCTTCGAAGCGTTGAATGCTCCCAAATTTAAACTACAATTGAAAAACACCATCACCATCACACACTACAACACCATACACCATACAAACCTTCATGGCCAAACTCGACCTCTGGAAATGTCGAATCCAGCAGGGAACTACAGCCAGTTCTAGTTACTTGGATTCTCCTTTCATTCAGGGTAACCTTAGTTCTAAGGTTAAGAAACAAATAATCACTCATTAAACTGGCTTGGAAACAGAATTCATCAGATACTTCCCAGGTAGAAATGAGAAGCATGAAGCCTGAAAATTTATCAGGAACCCATTTCAACATTGAGTAAATGATGTATCAAATGAAGGCAAGAGGGGTTTCCTGTATTGAAGTTCAACTCCACAGCTAAGGAAGATTTCAAAGAACTGAATCTTGACACGTTTTGGTTCAAGTAACTTCCTGTTTACCCTCTGATCTCACATCAGGCTCTTCAGATTCTAGCTATGTTCGGATCCATGTATCATTATTAAGCTTCATTTTCAACACTTGTTGTTGTTAAAACTAAGTACAGAAACAGGCTGAATGCTGAAAGGGACTTACGCTATGCACTCTGGTATTCAACCACGGATTCAAAATCTAGTAGCTAAAAAGCAGTGTCAAGTATCTCACTAATTCATACTAAATAAAGAGATTAAAAACACTGTTTTTCATTTTTTTAATATGTGAGAGAATTTTATTTTAAAGAAAGGGGGGGCGTGGAAAGAAATATCGATTCCTAGAGGGGTATGGTAGTAAAAAGTCTAAGAACCACTCTCTTAGAAATTATTTATATTCACCAACCTAACCTAATTTTCAGTAATACAAATAAGAACAAGTATTAGCATAAGGTCACTGAAACACAAACAATATAGCTTACTTAAACACAAAAGATATGCCATCTCCAAATACATTCACCTAGTAAAGAAAAGCTATCTTTTTCCTTTTAAGATAGTTTACCTTTACTTGATCCGCATAAGCAACAATGAGGCGGCTTTCCTTTTGGAACGAGGAAAGACAAGAGAATTACCACACATTTCTGATCCTTCGCTCTACAAGTAGTCTCTTCTTGTGGCAGTAGTGGCCCAAATGTTTAGAACGCCTGTATTTCTATCACAGCATCTTCCATACTTTTGCCAAAGAAAATCAAAATTAGTGTACGGTAAGATACATGTATAAACTACATACAGGTAAAGGTTATGCGAATTTGGTGAATAAAACGACATTTATCAGCAGATAAGCGATTTACTCGAACGAACCTCCTTCCATCGGATCCGAACAAATGGAACTCGTCACTGAAGTGGACTTGGCTCCATTGGTCTTTCGTCCATGTAACCTGGTCAGTGGCGAATGCAAGACGAGCCTTCTCGTTCTTCGGCATGAACATTGTCTTCCTCCAGCCGACATGACACAGTCTATCATATATATATATATATATATATATATATATATATATATATATATATATATATATATCACTTTTTAAACAGTTGCAATCGAATGTTACCATATATGATTCATGTCTAAAATACAGGTAAATCTCAAAAGTAATTGTTAAATTCAATATTATACCTTAGCTGACGTCTAAAAACTACAATTCATAATTTTCTGATGTATGAACAAAAATTCGGATCTGATTGAGTTAGTGCCCACCCTCGTGTGAGATATTGTTATTCATTATCAATGTTGTGTATGATAACCATTATTAATGATCAATGCCCCTTTCCTAGACTACTCAAAAGGAGGAATTCAGGTTAGCCTCCCCCCTCCTCATTTTTATTCTGGATCCGCCACTGAATGTGTCCTGTCCATTTCAGAACTTTACTTATTTTTACAATATCTATCACCTTTGTTTCTCTTCTTATCCATTTATTTTTTTTATATGCTCTGCCATTCTTTTTGGTCTGTTTGTCCGATGTGGCCTCAATTTCTGTGTTTTGGGTGCCTATTGCCCAAACTTCACTTCCTCAACTAAACCTCTGAGTTGTGCTCAGTTTCAATCTGCCTTTGTTGCTCACTTTTCAAATTTCACTTCATCAAGTAATTCTCTGAATTATCATCAATTCCAGCATGCTTTTGGTCCCCCCTGTGCATACTCGTACTTCACTTCATCATGTAAATCCCTGAGTTGTCCTCAATTTCAGCGAGTGTTTTCGTGTCTAGTGTCCAAATTTCACTTCCTCAAGTAAATCGGTGTTTACGAAGTCGAAGGTTCTCTCATGGTCTACGAATGGCATGTCTTTCATACTTATTACTTGCCTGCGACAACTGTTGAACAACATGCAGATGAACAAAAATAATATACGAGGGGCGGTCCGAAAGTAATGCCTCCTAATTTTTTATTCCGCCCCAAGGGGTCCGAGGGGATTGTGTATAGCATTGTTATGATGACTGAACCTTTGCGCTAATAATATGAAATTTTCATTTCTCTGTTGCGGATATTGACGGTTTGACACCTTACGAAAGCAACCCCTCTCATGGACGTGCATCAGAAGCAGAGATGCGTCATTTAATTCCTCTAGGCAGAAGAAGTTGAACCAATCGACATTCATCAACGCTCGGTGAACGTTTACTGAGCCGAGGCAGTTGATGTCAGGACGGTTAGAAGATGGTTTCATCAATTCAAGAGTGGCGACATAGATGTGAGTGACCGTCTACCTCGTACCAGTCTTTTCACTCTTGCGTGAGCATCCGAGGAACTCACCTGACACACAACTTGTTGTACACCAGGGATGACAACATCGTTTCCAGTGCACCGACACCCACTTCCAACTCTGCACGCATTTCATTCACCGTTATCCACCGATTAGCGCGGATGAGCCGATCGAGGCGCGCTTCATTTTCCGCAGTGGCAGCTGTGCAAGGGTGTCCGGAGCGCGGTTTCTCACTCACATCTCTGTTGCCACTCTTGAATCGACGAACCTATCTTGTAATCGTGCTGATATCAACTGTCGCGGCTCCTAAACGTTCATCAAGCGTTGGTGAATGTCGATTGGTTCAACTTCTTCTGCCTAGAAGGATTAAATGACGCATCTCTGTTTCTGACGCACGTCCATGAGACGGGTTGCTTTCTTAAGCTGTCAAACCGTCAATATCCGCAACAGAGAAATGAAAATTTCATATTATTAGCGCAAAGGTTCAGTCATCAAAACAATACTATACACAATCCCCTCAGACCCCTGGGGCGGAATAAAAAATTAGGAGGCATTACTTTCGGAACGCCCCTCATAATTATTTTCAAAACCTGTCTCTTCTACAGGTATAGTGGTTTAGTCTGTTGGTCATACGCTATGCAAATAAATTGTAAACTACTGCTAAGAGAGAGAGAGTGAATAGCGTGTAGTTTTCAAGTCTTTCCTGTCGCTTAAAAAACAAGTACAATAGAAGTGTTGGAGGATGCCATTGCATTCCTAATTTCCCTTAGATAATTTGTAAACGGACGATTTATCATCGTTCATGCTCTTAGGTAAGTGCACATTTTGTTTTTCTGTAGTGGCAATTCCTCTTTATTTATTGATATATCGTCTAGTGTATGGCGACCATTGCTATCATGGAAAGAGCTCCTAATGGAATTTTAAACTCTATCAATAGCCTTTTCTCTCTTTGTGGTGTTATTCGCCGTTTATCTTTTAGTGTTTTAATTTACTATATGTCATTTTTTGTCTTTTTTCAACTGTTTTAGTGATTTGTTGAATTACTTATCACCTACCGGCAATTCTGTATAGAGATTGATGGCAAGCGCAGTCATTAGATGGAAGCCGGTCCTTTTCTATCCATTGGTCAATCCATAAACTGTCATGAAGCTCCTAGGTGATCGTACTCTTCGCCTTGTTCCAGGATAACCATAAAGTTTGTTCTTCTCCCATCAGGTTTGAGTGTCTCCAATAACAGTGGGAGATGGTATGCTTGCAATAGCGAGTCGGTATGGAATTGGTATAGGTGTTTAGTTTAGTGCACCAGTAATGATGCGACAAGATTGGTTTAGTTCTGGGTCGACCTTAGAGGCATGACACAATCTAGCCCATCCAGGTTGACAGTATTCTGCGTTGAGTAGCATAGTATCAGGGCTGTTGTTCGAGGGTTCTGGGGTCGGCTCCCCAAGTTGAATTGGCGAGCTTGCTGAGTAAGTTGTTTTTGGTTGATATTTTTCTTTTCAGCTCGGTTGTATGTGGTTTAAAGGAAATGGTTCTGTCGAGAGTTACGCCCATGTAGACTGGATGCTCGTTGTTTGCCAATGTTTTATGACGCCATTGGATGTTTACGGTTCACCTTGATCGATGGTTGTTCAAATGGAAAGTACATAACTGTCTTTCCAGGATTAGCATTAACCAACCATTTTTATTAATATGTGGAAAAAATAACAAGAAGAAGAAGAAGAAGAATGGAAAAAATCGAATTTAAGAAAGAAGAAGAAGAAGGAGAAAAAAAGAAGAAAGGAAAAAGAGAATCATAAAAGAAGAAAGGAAAAGAGAGAATCGAAGGAAAGGAAGAAATAAGAATAAAAGAAAAAGAAAGTAAGAAAGAGACGCGAAGAAAGAAGAAGAAGAAGTAGAAATAAAAATATGAAATAAAGAGGGTGAAGGAAAAGGATAAGAAGAAAATAGAGGAATTGAAGAAAGAGAAAGACAAAGAAGGAGCAAAAGAAACGAAAAGGGTAATTGAAGAATAAAAATTAAAAAGGGGCATTCAAGAAACAAAAAATGAGTAGTAAAAGAAAAAAAGAAAGAACAAAATATTAAGAAGAAGAAAGGAAGAAAGAGAATTGAAGAAAAAATAAGAAGAAAGAAGAAGAAAGGAAAGGGAGAATTAAAGAAAGGATAAGAAGGATAAAAAAATGAAAAAGAGAATTAGGACAAAGGAAAAAGAGTGAGAAGGAGGAGAAGAAAAAGAAAAAATGACACTTAAAAATGAAGAAGGAAAAGAGAATTGAAGAAATATGAAGAAGATGAATAAGAAGAATGGAAAATGGAAATAAAAAGGAAGAAGAAAATAAGAAGTAGAAGAAGAAAGGAGAAGGATAATTGAAGAGAGCAAATGAAAAGGAGAAAAAGAAAGAAATGCGGAAAATTGAAGAAATAAGGAGAAAATAGAAAAAGAGGGAGGAAAAAAAATGAGAATTAAAAACAAGAAAAGAAGAAGAAAGGAAAAGGAGCAATTGAACAAGGAAGAAGAAGAAGAATAATGAGAGGAAAGGCAAGGGGGAACGGAAGAAAACAAAGAATAAAAATCAGAAGAAAGATAAAGGTGAAATAAAGAAAGAAGAATAAGTAGAAAAAGAAAGGAGAAATAAAGAAATAAGAATATGAAGTAAAACTAGAAGAAAAAGAAGCAATAAGAAAAACAAAAGAAAAGGGAAATTGAAGAAACAAGAAAGAGAAAAGGAAAGAAGAATTGAACAAAGGAAATGAAGCTAAAGAAAAAGAAATAAGAAGAATATGAAAGGAAAGGAGGAGAATTAAAAAAAGGAATAAGAAAAAGAAAGAGAAGAGGGAAAAAGAGAATAATGTAAGAAGAAGAACAACAACAAGAAAGGGATATGGGACTTGAATAAAGAGGAAAAATATGAAGTAGAAGAATAAGAAAGAAAAATTATAATTGAAGAAACCAACATAAAAGGAGAAAAAGAAAGGAAAGGGAGAATTGAAGAAAGAAGAGGAAGAAGAAATAGAAAAAATCAAAAAGAAAATAACAAGAGAAGAAGAAGAGGAAAGGAAAATGAAAAATAAAGAAAGAAGGAGGAGGAGAAGACGAAATAGAAAACTTAAGAGTAAAATGAAAGGAAAACGAGACTTGAAGAAATAAGGAGAAAAAGTTGAAAATAAGCTCAAAAAGTAGAAAGGAAAAGGAATTGAAGAAAAAAGATGGATGAGAAGAAAGGAAAAATAAAAATAAAAAGAAGGAAAAGAGCAAGAAGGAGAACAAGAAAAAGGAAAAGGGCAATCAAAGAAATACGAAGAAAAGAAAGGATAAAAGAATGTAGGAGAGAAGAAGAAGAAGAAAGAAAAGGGGGAAGGGGAATTTAAAAATTTACGAAGTAGAAGACAAAAGGAAAAGGATAATTGAAGAAAGCAAAAGGCAAGGGCGAAAAGAAAGGAAAAGGAGAGTTGAAGAAAGAAAAAGGAAATGAATAAGAAACGAAAAAGTACAATTGAAGAATTAAAGAAGAAAGGAAAATAAAATGGAAGTAAGACTTAGAAGAAGAAGAAAGGAAAGAGGAATTTAAGAAAGGAGGATAAAATAGGAATTAGAAGAAGAAGAAAGAAGAAGAAAGGAAGAGGATAATTGAAGAAAGAAAAGGCAAAGGAGAAAAAGAAGGGAAAGAGAAGAATTAAAGAAAGAAGAGAAAGGAAAAGTAGATGAAAGGAAATGGGGAATTGAAGAAACAAGAAGGAGATGAAGGATAAGAAGAAAGGAAAATAAGAATGAATAAAGAAGAAACTAAAAGGAAGAATTGAAGAAAGATGATGCAGAAGAAGAAAAAAGAAATAGAAATAAGAATTAAAAGAAAGGAAGAATACTTGATTAAAGGGGAAGAAGAAGAAAATAAGAATACGTAGAAAGGAAAAAGGAAAATATAAGAAAAAAGAAAAGGAACATTGAAGAAAAAAATAAGAAGGGGAAGAATAAAGGAAAAGGGAGAATTGAAGAGTAAGAAGAAAAGAAGAAGAAGAAGAAAAAGAAGAATGAGAATTTAAAAGGTGAATTGAAGAAAGAAAAATAAAAGATCAAGAAGAAGCGTAAAGGAAAAATGTGATTGTAGAAAGAAGAATTAGAAGAATAAAGGAAAATGAGATTTGAAGAAAAAAGATGAGGAGAATAACAAAGGATAACGAGAATTAAGAAATAAGTAAATGAGCAAGAAGGAGAATAAGAAAGCAAAAGAACGATCAAAAAGAAGTAAAGAAATAAGAATAGGAAAAACCAAACATGAGAATGGAATAAAGAAGAAGAAAAAAGGAAAGGGGGAATTGAAGAAAGATGAAGAGAATAATACGTATAAGAAGAAGAAAGGAAAGAAGGAGAATTGAATAAAGGAAAAGAAGAAGAGAAGTAGGACACGAAAAGAGAATTGGAGAAAGAAGAATAACAAGATGGAAGGCAAATGAGAAATATAGAAGAAAAAGGCCAAGAAGAATGAAGAAGAATAGAGAAAAAGAGAAAATAGAGATTTGAAGAAAGAAAAAAAGGAAGAAAAAGAAGAAGAAAGGAAAAAAGGAGAATTGAAGAAATAAGAAGAAAAAAGTAATCAAACAAGAAGAAGGAAGATAAAAAGAAGAATTGAAGAAGGAAAAATGAACAAGAAGAAGTAGAAGAATAAGAAAGAAGAGGGGAATCAATAATAAGAAAACAGGGTGAGTTGAAGAAACATGAAGAAGAAGAAGAAAGGAAAAGAGAATTAAAAAGAAGAACAACAACACTAAGGAGACGAAGAAGAAGGAGAAGAATAATAAGGGAAAGATAATTGAAGAAAGAAGAAAAGAACAGAAGAATTAAATATAAAAGAATAAGAAGCAGATTAAGAATAAAAGGAAAAGAAATAATCAAATAAGAAAAGAATAATGAGAAAGAAAAAAGGTGAATTGAAGAAAGAAAAACAAGAAAAATAAAAAACGAAAATGGAAAAAAGAAAAAGAAGAAAGGGAAAACGGAGAATTGAAAACGAAGTAGAAGAAGAATTAAGAGAAGCAGAAGAAAGAAAAAAGGAGAAATGAAGAAAGAATAAGAAGATGAATAAAAGGAAAATATAAAAGAAGAAGAAGAATTGAAAAGTAGAATTGGATAAATAAGAAAGAGGAGACGTAGAAGAAAGGAAAAGTAGAATTGAAGAAAGAAGAAGAAAAAGTAATGAAAATTCGAATCAAAATAAGAAGAAAAGAATAAGGAGAATTGAAGAATGGAGGAAGTAAAGAAGAAGAAAGGAAACAGGAAAATAAAAGAAAGAATAAGAAAAACGTGGAAGAAGAAACAAAAAGTAAAAATGGAAGAAAGAAATATCAAAAGGAAAAAAATAGAGCAAAGTTGAATTGGAAAGAGAAGAAGATGAATGGAAGAATAATAGAGGAGAAAGAGAATCTAAGAAAGAAGAAGATAAACAAGAGAGAAGAAGATGAAGAAGACTTAAAGAAGAAGAAGAAGAGAAGGAGGAAGAAATGAAAAAAGAAGAAAAAGAAGAAATGAATTTGAAAATTGAAAAGGAAAAAAAGAAGAAGAGTAACAAGAAATGAAAAGAGAGAGGAAGAAAAGAGGATAAAAAAGAAAGAAAAGAGAAGTGAAGATAGAAAAAGAACAACAACAACAAAGGAAAAGTGTGAGGTAAAGAAAGAAGAAAACGAAGAAAGGAAACGGAGAATTGAATACAGAAGAAGAAAAAGAGGAGGAAGAAGGAGAAATTGAAGAAAAGAAAAAGGAAATTTAAAGAAAGAAAAGGAAGAAGAAGGAGAAGCGTTGGAAAAGAGAATTTTAAGAAAGAAGAAGAAATAAAAAAAGACACTTGAAGTAAGGAGGGAGAAGAGAAGAAGAAATGATAAATGAGACTATGAGAAATGAGGAGGAAAAGGAGAAGATGAAGAAGAAGAAGAAGAAGAAGAAGAAGAAGAAGAAGAAGAAGAAGAAACAAAAACGAAGAATTGAAAAGAGAAAGAAGAAGGAAACGAAGAAGAAACGGAAAAGGGAGAATTGATAAAAGAAGAATAAATAGGAGGAAAAATAAAAAATAAAGAAGTAGAAGAAGAAGAAAGGAAAACGGAAATTAGTAGAAATACTAAGAAGAAGAAGAAGAAGAAGAACAACAACAACAACAACAACAACTACAAGACGGAGAAGCAATAGCAGCTTCCACTGATCTTTTAATTCTCAATTGAGAATGGATGTCTTATCTGCTGCCCCCCCCCCTTCCCCTTCAATTTTTTTTTTTTTATATTTTAGCCTCATTTTAAAGTTGGTTGTTATTTTGGGCCGAACGGCGCCGACTCTAAATTCGGCCCCTAGCGCCGCCTCACACAGACGACCCGACCCGACCCGACCCGACCCGACCACCTTCTCCACCCTCGCCACAGCACAAATTCACGACGGCCACAAGAAGCGCTCCTCGGGAAAATAAGTGGACGTATCTCTGTTCTCCCACATGAGTGTCCTTTAGTGTTGGTCTTTGACAACCGATCACACCGCCCTCGGTGTTTGTTTGTGTGTGTGTGTGTGGAATGTGTTCGTGCGTGTGAATGGGCCGAAATATCGGCTAGAGATGGTGAACGACGTCCGAGTGGCCGTTCGGGTCACACAAGCGGAGTCTCGGTCTCTGTGGCAGCGGCCTGTGCCTTCGAGCTCGTATCACTCGCCAGTTGAAGTGAGAACCGAGCGGACGTGTGTGTATTCGCTCCTCTGCCACACTCGCCTGCACCATCATCTGCAGACGAAGCGACGGCATTTAACTGGTCCCTTATAGTCGGCTCACGAAAGAGGTAGAACCACTGTGCAAATCACTCCCCTAACTCGAGAGTCGGCTAGATTACAACCAACGCTCTCAGCCGGGCCGATAACAACTAAAAGAGTTAGCCTGCCAAGGCAAAAACAATCCCCTCCTTCCGAAAGATCTTCTTTGCTTGCTTTCGACGTATTTTCTCGGTGATGTAGACAATATAACCTTACCAACCGCATCCTCCAAACCAGTTGTTTATAATTGATAGTAATACGCCGGTTTGTAACGAGTCTAGATAATATCCAGTGTGTTAACCAAATTGAAATTTCTTCCAAGACAGAAAATAGGTCGTTTCCTCATTAGAGGTAAGTCGTATCTTGTCACAATGTCTATTTTACTAGAGAGAACAAATTAAGAGGTTCATGCATGAGTCCTAGGACATTATATATCTGAAACCCCAGATTTATGTGAATTTACGTTACATTAAGCGTAGGTAGAGAACGATTTTTATCTATGTGAAAGAATTACATAATAATCTTGGGTCTTTACGTCATTGCATAATACGCGGCAAAAATATTTTTTGTCTACGTCAAACGAAACAGCCCAAGCGGGTTTTTTTTAACGACCTTCTAACACCCTTTGTTACTCCTATCAACGGCTTGGCTCATTGCGTAAATGAATAATTAATTGTTTAATGATGATTAATTTAAGGTCAAAAAGTTATTTCTAGCAATTTCCCCGCAAGATTTACGAATAAGACAAAATGGAAGGATAAACGCTATAGGCGTGCGGATTACTGGAGATAAACAGGAAGTGAGAGATAATGGTGCTAAATAGAGAGAAATGGAGACAGAAAGACCGCAAGAGAGAGCAAGAGGAGAGAGAGAGAGAGAACGAGAGAGCGTTGTGGCATGTTTACTATATCGATTGCAGCGTCTGACAGAGCAGGCAAAAGGCTGTGATGTTTTTGTCTATCTCCTTTCTTTCTCGCTTTCCCTCTCTTTCTTTCACTCTCTTTGCGGAGCCGTGTCCACGTGCTTTTTCACCCCCACCCCCACACACCACATTTTCTTCCGAAAGCATTTTGTTTCAGTGCTTTTCGAAGACAACCTCTCTCTATCTATCTATCTATCTTTCTCTCTCCCTAAGTCCCCCCTCTCTCTCTATTTCCATCTCTCTCTATTTTCTTTCTCCCTCTTTGTCTTTTATACTCTCACTGTTATTCCTATTTACCATTCCAGCCTACCATCTTGGCTTAGAACACCGAAAACGCTGGTTTTACGAGACCTCGCAGCGATTATCATGCTGATCTTTATGTTGGTTTCATTGTCTTAGAGGGTGGGGGTCGTCCTATTCAAAGGATAAATGGAGTGCCAGCATTCATCCTTGGTCCTGTGGTCCTGTGTGCCCGACCACCCCAACACTCGTAGTTTTTCCTCCTTGCCCCAATGCCTGGAAGAGGATCTGCAGCGAAACATATATTGCTTCCACACATTCTCTCTTCTTCTATCTTCTCCACTTTACAGATTATAACAAATTTCTGTGGGAGATGCCTTCGTTGATATTGCGCTTTAAATCAGTCCCCCCTTCCACCCCACACACCATTTTGGAGGCAGTGCGGAGCTGCCGTACCTCCTAGCACCAGCGTGACACGCGTCCATTGAAATACTGCAAGGGGGCGCTTATAAAACACTGAAAGTGTACCCCCCCCCCTCCTCGGAAGCGATATATATGACGATAGTTCCCCCTCAACAAGAATAAGAAATATTAAGTATTTTCGAGTCTTCTTTCGCCCCCAAGTATTTTCAATCCAAATATTTTCAATATTATCCGAAATTTAAAAGAATTTGATCCCCCCCTCCATCAAAATACTGGTGATAGTTGGGATTTCCTATTTTCAGTCTTAACAAAATCATATTTATTTGATATCGTTTAAAAAAAAAGTAAAACACCAACATGGCCATGTTGAAAAAGTTTAAAAATAGGGTGAAGTTGTTGGGCAAGTGAAAATAGGGTTCGCAACTCTCGAGAATGTGCATTTTCCCAACAAAGGTAAAGCCCCTCGCCCCCCCCCCTTCCCTTGAAAATTAGCTGAGAAAATTCAAGAAAATTTGTCTGTTTGTGTGAATTTGTCGCATCGAAATAACCACAAATACCATTCAAATAATCACTTAAAATGAAAACCTAAAATGAGAAGATTTCTTGGAAGTCATGAGCCGAAGTCATTTGAAATACTTCATGACTTTGGCTGTTTACAAAATTTAGGCAAAAAGTTGCTAAAGTAATATTCACACTATAGAATATCTCTCACTTGCACTTACTCCGTTCGGCCCTAATTCACACATTAATGTTAGTAGGCAAATTGTCGTTACTGTAATTCAGACAAAAGTGGAATCGCGAATATATATATATATATATATATATATATATATATATATATATATATATATATATATATATATATATATATATATATATATATATATAAATATATATAAATCCAGCGAACCGCAAGAAAAAGAAAAACAGGATAATTTTTCTTCGGAAATGTTATTTCCTAATTCGCAAAAAATCCGTACATGGGTGGGATTCTAGTGGTCCAAGGGACGGTTTAATTGAAATCAAAGTGGTTGTTTGCTGCCTGTGTGCACGGTTCGAATCCCTGTACGGAATTTTTGCGAATTAAAGAAATAACATTTCCGAAGAAAAACTATCCTGCTTTTCTGTTTCTTGCGGTTTGCTGGATTTATTTCATCATTCTTTCGCGTTCATGAAAGATATATATATATATATATATATATATATATATATATATATATATATATATATATATATATATATATATATATATAAGAGAGAGATAGTACAAGAAAGAAAGAAAATTGTATGTGAATGAGTACATGAGACAAAGATCAAGGAGAGCATAGGACAGCTCAATGAAGTCAATCCATAGCGAGAATAGAGGAATAACGCCAGGGAAAAATTCTTTGGGAAGTACTTTCTATCCTGGGGGAATATTGGCACTTGATAGGGAGACTCTTTGGATTTCCTTCATTGTTCTGCTTTTTTTAACTCTACTTGATCTTTGTGTCTTTCAATGTCTTTGCCTCCTTCCTTTAAAAGAAAACCTCCGGTTTCTTGTCTCATGGGCTCATTCATATCAATTTTCTCTTTCTGCATCTTTCTTTCAGGCTGCAAAAGGTTTTTGAAAAGCAGAAATTAAATCTGTTACAGAAGTATTTTAATCGAAAATAGATACAAAATATTATGAACAATTAACTTATTTTTTTTAAAAAAATTATGCCTAAAGTCCAATTCAATATTTCCTGATAATTAAATCAAATTTGAAGATTTGCTCTTCACCTCTCAAACTCATGATGGTTAAGTTAAATATTGGAGTGTATAAAATATGAATAATAAAAAATATAATAATTACGGGCGTTAATTCGAATCGATAAAATGTGTAAAAAGATCGATAATGTGCATAATTAATTTAATTGAAAATAGTGTAAAATTCCAAGAATATCAAACAGGTGTTTTGTGAATGTGTATTCACAACTTTCAAAATATACAGTAATCGACTATTTTATTTCAACTCAATATCAAAATACGCACAGATGTTTGCCAGTCACTATAATTTTATATCATAGGTCTTAAGCCTATTTAAATATATTGAGTTTTTTTACTTCATTTTCTACCAATTGTTCTCGAAAAATCAAAATATGTCGGAGGTTTATTTTAAGAATTATGGTAAATATGGTTCCATCAATACTGATTAGATTAGTGGGAGAATTTTCTGCTATGAATTTAATCACGAACAGTGGGAGCAAATTATTTTGTAGACTAATTAGTTTCTAGTTGTTGATGCCAATTAATTAAGGGTTAACGTCATAAACTGAATTCACCAGTAACCTAAATCCCCACTCATAAAAGAAAAGTTAGATTTACTAAAAAAGAAATATGGATTTGCTCAAAATATAGATTTATTTTTTAAAAAGATGGATTTACTAAAAATGATCTGAGTCACCTGGCGTTTCACGAGTGTAAATTTGAATATGCAATGCGTATATCTCATTTGCTCTCTATGCTCGCTCGCCATTTATGTTCCGAAGACTATGTAGGCAGTGAATGTGTTAACACATACGAGGGGCGGTCAATAAGTTTTGCAATTCGGATATAAGGAAACGAGATATGAGGAAAAGTGTTTTATTATTTTTCAATATAACTACCCTCGACTTCAATGCACTTGCGCCACTTGTCCCTGAGGCTTCGAATTCCCGACAACCAGAAATCTCCCGACTGCTGCTCGATCCACTCCTGGACGGCGAGCTGGACATCTTCATCGTCCCCAAACCGCGTCCACGCAGTGCAGCCTTGAGCTGGAGGAATAAAAAGTAGTCGCTAGGGTTCAGATCTGGACTGTAGGGGGGATGGTTGAGCTCCTCGAATCAGCACTCGCGCAGGGCAGCTTGTGTAACTGTGGCCCTATTCCAGCGAGCAATGATTGTTTAGGAAGGGGCGGTGTCGGTGTACACTGCAACCATGCGTTCATGGCTCTCTTTTGCATTCTTGCCTTCCTTGGTCAAAAAATTGATCAATGGGTGGTGCTCAACCTTCTCCATTGTTGACAAATTTGTGACTGACGATCTGCGATCAGATACTGCTTCTTAAATAGACGAGGCAGGAGCGTGCAGCTGCAGGTCCTGACTTGGCATAACTTGTCCTCACCTTCCCACAAACAGCCATCCCCCTTCCTCTGTTTTGCCCTACCGATTCGCAAAACTTATTGACCACCCCTCGTAATGTTTCTATCCACGACCCTGTATTGGTTTTGTATAAATGTCTGGTGACAAAATTAAAACACCCTTGGAAAAAGCACTAGAGAGTTGCAAACTATGTTTTCGACTGTAATTTGCAATTAATTGTCAATTCATCGTTACTATTTTCACACTATAAGTTCAACGGTTTGTTTTTCTATTGCGGAAGAAACACAAGCAAACTTCCTCTTTTATATTATCTGTGGCAAAATATAAAAAATTCGCATGATGTGTGACATAAATTGGTAAATTAAATTAAATTGGTAAATTAAACTAAATAAGTGATGAAGGTCCTTGATGTTTTAATAGCAGTTGGGGTATTTTTTGAGGCTACAGAAAAGTACTTTTAGTTGACAAAAGAAAAACACTAAAAGGCTTCTGAGATTTCTCATCAAACAAAATAAACCTAAAGTTATATTAGTATAAAGTTGAAAATGTTTTGTTTTGTTTTGTTATAAATATCTCTATTTTTTACAAAATAGCCAAATGCTATATAGTGTATATCGTATCCCTTTCACTACTTAATGTGGGAGAAATTTTAATTATGATGTTATGGCAAAAAATAGATTGGGCACCATCTTGGGAGACATATTGTGAATTTTGAATCATATTTTAGTGTATTATATCATTTTGAAGTGATTTTTTTCTGAATTAAGATATGATATGGACATTTCATATGAATCAATTCTAAAGAAAATATGATTGATTTAAATAGCATTCGGGAGTGAGGTTTATATGTCTGATGTCAAGGAACGCGGTAGAAAAACCAGAGGGCTAACGACATTTAGCAATCGCCTTTTGAATTTGAATCTAATTTTAGGCTTCCGAATTAGGAATATTTACGAGGGTTTTTTTAAATTGCGGGTGTGTGGGGTGCAACCCTCCACAATTTAGTGGGAGGTATCGAAATTACCTTAAAAACAATTGTTTTTAAACACATACACACACATATATATTATCAAAAATTAGAGGGTGGACATAACCCCAACATTAACCTAGAGACCTCCAGCATGTGTTTTGCTACGGTACTGTGATCGTCTCTGGGGGGAAAAAACAACTCATAGATTTTGAGGAAAGACGCCTAAAATCGGCGGTCATGCTCCTTTTGCACGTTCCTCCGTACCTGATGGTTTAGTGGGAAATATTTTAAATAGAAAGTATTCAATATAATCTCCCCCATCCCTTTTCCTTTCGAGTTGTACTCTCATCTTCACAGGTGGGAAAAATGAATTGGGAAGGGTTTTGTTATCAATTTGCACATACGATTAACGTGGGCCCCGAACCACAGGTATCTATAGCGTATGGAAACTACCGAGAAGACGACCCGAGACTGGACTCCATCCTGCGAATAAACACATGCGATGTGGTTTAACATCACTGAAATAGAAAGGGGTGTTTTCACTCGACTAAGCCGTACCCCTTTGGCAAGCAGAAACACATACCTCGATGGAACAGTAGGGCAATTACATTGATGACTCTTCGCCTTTCGAAATAATGAATACAAAGGTTTTCTGAATATATTTAATCGCGTCATGAACACAATTCTCTATCAGTAGGCTCACAAACACTTTGCCATTTATTAAAGTCACCAACGCCTTAGCGACCGCATACTCGTACCATACGAAATCCAACGTTACTTAAGGCGAGAAAAATTCGTGCAGCGAGCTAAAACCTGACCAATAAAACCCTTTACCGTTTTTTTTAGGAATTTAGTTGGTTGGTTAGAAAGGACTGGAGCTCTTTAAAAATGATCTCTTAATTCTATTTCAGCCCTTTAATAAATATTCAGTATTTTATTATTTTTTTTATAGAGCAGCAAATTGTCTCCATTTAATAATCTGTTATAGAAAACTAATTAAGCGAACGAAGGTACAACATCATGGAGACTAAAGACCATTGTGTTAGGTTACCAGGAACAGACTTTAAAATCCATCTTCTCTGTGATCTGTTTTCCAAAGAGAATCGAACTGGATTAACAAGAATAAAGTGTTAATTCAATTCATTGCTAACTACTTTTCTCAAACAGAATAAAATCCCCCTACTTTAACTAAAAACATGGTTCGATTAAACGGTGTTTCATATCGATTGATTTCTTCTGGTTGTAACCAAAAAATTAATCCGCACAAATATAAGTAATATTTTCTAATACTTTTCTTTTGCTTTAAGCAACAAATATATCAACACAAATATTAATAAGATTCGTTTGATCATTAATAGTATCTTTTGCTTAACCATTAGAAATTTTGAAAGACCTTGAAGGGTATAATGCAAACACCAAATTCTTTTTAATTTTAAAAGGAAATAGAAGTCAATCCAATCGTCCCAAATTTATACCCCCCAAAATCAAGCTCTGAAGAAGTGCAGTGCTCCAGTTGTGCTCTCTCCCGGGTCATCTTTTGCACTTCTTTTCTATCTCCCACTCATTTTCAAGCCTGCTTAGAGCCAGCAAAGGGCGAAAGAGGGCGCTAAACGTAAAAAAAAACCTGCAACGACACTCCTGTTTCAACTTGGATTTGTCTGTTTACTTTGTCTTGTGATTTTTCTTGATTTAAAACCATTAATTTAGAGAATCGGTGGCAAATTCTTCACCTCCCTTCGTATAAAGAGGTGACTTTGCGCCATACTTCAATTTACGGACCTTAAGTACAGAGCCCTTTAGAGGCCTGTATAGAATTTGGACCTGTTAATTAGAGTCAATAGTAAGGTAAATTGCAGTGTGCGAAGTGAGGGTTTGCGGTTAGTGAAGCAATAAGAAGCATCCCTCACACTGCGTCGGCCACGACTGGAGGACGCTCTTCATCCACGACAAGCGAGTGGATGTATCCAAAGCATCAATCTAACAGCACTAAAAAGATACAGTTCTTTTTAGCGCTGTTAGATTGGTCTTTTGGATACAGTCATTTGCTTGTCGTGGAGGAAGAGCGTCCCCCGGGCGGTTGCTATAGCAACCGAAATTAGATCCAACATTTTTATTTAGACTACCAACGTATGTGACAATACCTATTAGTTGGGGATCTTTTTTTTCATCCCCGCGCGAGATGATGCTTATGAGGAGAGACCCGGTCTCATTCTTCCAATTCAATGTTTCTTTTTCGAGATTTGGCAATATTTTGATATATTTAACCGTGTCATTAACATTTAAGACAGTTTTGGAGACGCAGTGATAATTAATTTTAAGGTATTTAGTTAATTTTCATTGCTGTGTCGCAGTAGGGAAAATTCTTGGGTTAAAATTCTCTTTATTTTTAGGTTTTAGCTGTGTCGATCATTTTTTCCCTTCGTTACCACAATCGTATTTAAGCCTTCCTGAATCCTAAACCCTAAGTTTATTCATATTTTTTCATTATTTAAGTCTCTGAGACATTTTACTTTTTCATTAGTTGATTTCATTTGACCCATCATCTTAGTTCAGCTCCTGTCCAATTGCTTTAAGGATAGTGCTTAACTTATCCCTAGGAAGAAGGTTGTTGACAAATCTCCTAAACATAAGTCAAGAATAATTTTCTATAGATGCTGAATGTATTAAATCTATTTTCTTCTTATAACTTTTTTACATTCAAATTCTACAAAATGGTGGGTAATATGGTGAGAAACTGAGGGTGATCTTCAAACAACAGGTGGTTAAGCATGACCGTGGAAGCTTCCTAACAAGAACAACTTCCAAGCATTATTAAAAGAAAAATGGAACACCATTGCTAATGGAATTCACCTGTGAAAATAATATCTTTCTTCTCTTTTGCTACAACCAATCCCATATTGTTTTCCCTAAACAAAAAGCGAAAACCAACCAGGCCCTTTCCCGCAGAAAGTTTGTTAAGGAGAAACGCTCTTTGCCTTGAGCATCAACGGTATCCCATCAATGCTGCTGGAAAATGTTCTCGCTACGCTCTACGTCGACGATTTTCGATCTTTTTGGTGAGTCCCAGATGGCTACCTTGGAGCACCGACTCCAACAGGATATGAGCAGCATCTCTCGTTATGCCGAAGCGCATCGGTTTTGGGTTTCATTGGCCAAATACTAAGGTGGTGAAATTACGGCTTGTTCCTAAATGACGCTCGCCTGAATCTGGTAGAGTCGCAACGTTTCCTTGTTCTTGTTCTTGACGTCCACCCCAACTGGAAAAAGCACATTCGCAACCTTAGAGTCTCTTGTACTCGCGCCATTCACATTCTTTGTTCTGGGGGTTCAACACTTGGGATCCTGGTAGAGCTAATCTACTCCCCTTTCATCGCTCCTTTGTTCGTTGCAAGCTGAACTACGGAGGCGAGTTCTAGGCATCTGTAATCTAACATGAATTGAAGGTGGACTCAATCTACATTGTTCTCCGTTAGGCGACCGGTACATTCTGCAGGCCCCCTGTATAGACCCTCCCCAGTTGATACTGGGGAGAGATGACTCACTTTACAGCAATCACAGTACATTGTATGATCGTAAGCACGAACCCAGCCTCTCCCTTGGTCACCAGCGGCTCTCTCAGCGATATCTATGCCAATATTAGAGACAAATTATACCCTAAGCCTTTTGGATCTATCGCAGCATAAATCCTTCGAGAGATTGATGTAGCTCTTGGACCGGTGCTGGCGCTGGTTCTGCCCAAGACGCCACACAGGATAGTTTTAACCTTTGAACGTTTGTCGCCACACCTAAGCTCCAAAAGCTTCTACAACACCGGGAGTAGTGCGTTGGTATTTCTTTAGCACATGTCGTGTCACGCTGGAGTCATCTAGTGTAAAAGTGAAGAATATGATTGGAACTCATTTATTTCATACTTGACATAATACAAATAAAGATTTTTGCTTATATTCTATAAATAATTAATATTTGATGTGTCCTCCTTTTGCTTTTATAACGGCTTTTATGTGTTTTTGCATACTTGAGACTAAGTTGGCACAGGTGGTTGGTTCAATTTTCTGCCACTCTTCATGAATTTTGGCTGTTAATTCACCTTTTGAAGATAATTTGTGCACCCTCACTCTTGTACTCAAGTGTGACAACATATTTTCAATGGGGTTTGAGTCTAAATATTGATGGGGTCATTATATCAACGTCACCCCTTTGTTTTCAAACCAACCTTTTAAGACTTTAGATGTGTGGCATGAATCATTGTCTTGGTGGAAGATTACACCATCTGGTATGTCATCATTGAAATTTCACCTAAATAAAGTTGATAAACCTGATCTAACATGCTGGTTTAAGTGTTAGAATTCATTCTGCCCTCACAAGTGAACAACAATCCTGGACCTGAAGACGACACTGGCGCCTCCAAATTTGAGTGTTGGGACAACACATCTCAGATCATAATCTTCCCCAACTCTTCGACGAACATAAACATCTTCAGGGGTTTCAAAGATCTGTAGAGAAATACAAATTTTTACTGAACTTTTTTGGTATCCAATAAATTTGGGGGTGTCGAGTAAAAATGTGTACACTATATAACATTAGTTCAATCACATTCAGTCCAATCTTCATGCTTTTTTGCTCAAGACAATCGCTTCTTCTTGTTCACCTGAGATAACCACGGTTTCCTCCCTGCCTTACATCCCTTGAGTCCAGCTTCTAATAAAACTTCTTCTCGCTGTGCGTCTTGATATCTACATCATCAGAAGAGTTTTTTTCATATCAATCAGAGATGTCCTTTTCAACAGCCTCTCTTCCCTCGAAGTTGTACACCTTTTGCCACCTTGACCATCTCGGTTTTGGCAAGAATTGTTCTCATTATACCTTTTAATGGTTGTTTGGACACCGTTTCTCGAGCATTTTAATTTTCTTGCAATATTGATTTGGGATAATCCCTCTTTGGATAATGCAATGATTTGAGCTCTTTGAGCTTCAGGAATATATTTCTTCGGAGACATTTTTAACAACAAATTGCCACTTGTAAGTTTAAAATAAGATAATCACTGAAAAATAGAAATAAACGTTGATAACACACATTGAATGGCAGAAGGTTGCCCCAAACACTTATGCACAATATCCAAATACGCATTAAAGTGGACATAAAACCAAAAGGAAAACATATAAAATATTAATCATAGACGGGATATACTCAACTGTTTATTATATTGTTTCCAATTATTATGTGAATGAGTTTCATTCGTATTCTCTATTTTTTTTTCCCTTCTTCCCCCCAAAAATTTTAACCAAGGCTTTATATATATATATATATATATATATATATATATATATATATATATATATATATATATATATATGAGAAACTCAGAAAGTAGCGCGTGAGTAGAGTAATAAAAAATGCAAAAAATCCCACAGGAAAATGAAAGGCGGATTCATTTTACTTGGAATCCGCCTTTCATTTTCTTGTAATTTTTTGCATATTTATATATATATATATATATATATATATATATATATATATATATATATATATATATATATATATATATATATATATATATGCAAATTTTGTTGAAGACCATTGTGTATTTTGCCTTAATTAATTTCCTTTGGCAACTTTCTCTTCTTCTAACTATCTTTTTTGTTCCATCATGTAGATGGTGGATTACTTGTCCAGTATTCATCTCTTTTTTAAATGAATGTGTTTGGCAAAAAACAAACTAAATTGCTAAGCTTTCGATCTTATTCGATCATCTTCGGAGCGTTTTGATACGTTCTTGCTTCCTTTACCGATGTAATGAGTGAAGTGAGGATCTGGCAGAAAGTAAGTGAAAGAAAACGATGGGGCGTGAGGTTTCTAGGGACCCGACGGGCAGAGACCTTGGTCATGGCCAAACTGTCGTGGAGGATGTTGATAACACTCCCATGTGATATTCTAAGTTGTCGCTCGATTTCTTCGACCTTCACCCGTCGATTTTCGAGGATCATCCTCTCCACACGGGCCACATTATCCTCGTTGGTTACGTCTGACGGGCGTCCTGGACGGGGGTCATCTTCAAGGGACTCACGACCATGGCGGAACTCCCTATTCCAGCGAGCAATGGTTGCATAGAAGGGGCGGTGTCGGTGTACACTGCAACCATGCGTTCATGGATCTCTTTTGCATTCTTGCCTTCCTTGGTCAAAAATTTGATCAGTGCGCGGTGCTCAACCTTCTCCATTGTTGAAAAATTTGTGACTGACGATCTGCGATCAGCTACTGCTTCTTAAATAGTCGAAGCAGGAGCGTGCGGCTGCAGGTCCTGACTTGTCATAACTTGTCCTAACACCCCCAAAAACAGCCATGCCCCTTCCTCTGTTTGGCCCTACCGATTCGCAAAACGTATTGACCGCTCCTCGTATATTTCAATAATCAAATTGGGGGCTTCGGAAGAATAACGCTTCCACTTGACCCATGGGCGCTTTTCTTCAAATGGGCAAAAGTGGGGCCCCTTATATATATATATATATATATATATATATATATATATATATATATATATATATATATATATATCCAGCAAAATGCAAGAAACAGAAAAACAGGATAATTTTTCTTCGGAAATGTTATTCCATACAGGGGTGGGATTCGAACCATGTACTCTGAGGCAGCGAGCAATCGCTTTGATCTCAAATAAACCGTCCCTTAGACCACTCGGCTCCGCGGAAGACAAAAATCTTCTGAATAAACAAGCTTTTAAGGTACGCTTCGCAAGGCCAATCGGGACTATGAAGGAGAGAGAGAAATTAATAGGAATTCAAAGGACAAGGGGAAGTTGAGGTAAACACGTGGCGGATATACGATGTATAAATCTTTCTTGAACGCGAAAGAATCATGAAATGAATCCATCAAACCGCAAGAAACAGAAAAACAGTGTGCAAGGTTCGAATCCCTGTACGAAATTTTTGTGAATTAGGAAATAACATTTCCGAAGAATTATTATCCTGTTTTTCTGTTTCTTGCGGTTTGCTGGATTCATTTCATCATTCTTTCGCGTTCATCAAAGATTTATATATATATATATATATATATATATATATATATATATATATATATATATATATATATATATATATATATATATATATAATAATAATAATAATAATCAAATAAGTATTAATTATTGAGGTGTAACTGAAACGCACCTGATATTAACCGCATAAGACTAATTCCATTTCAAGTGTGATTCCTTCTTTAAGTCCTCTTTTGAAACCCCCCCAAATCTGTGTCTATTTTTATGTAAGTTTGTCATACGTAAATAACTTCAGTACTATTCTTAATAGATTATAGGGATTATTATATTAATTGGACCATTTATTTTACACTTTTATTTATTATGTTGACCGGTTGTTCAGAATGAACTGAGATGTTGGGTAATAAGTCTAATTTTATGTACGTCTCGGCTGTCTGATATCCTGGGTCTAAAGCGAAAGGAGCTCCTCATGTGGTCTCCTCTTTGAGTTAATCGAGTCATGTACTCTCGTCATATTTTAGGACTGGAAGACTTCCATTACTTTCAACTCATTCATCCTATGCCTACCCCCCTCCCCTCGCACTTGTCTTGTTTGGGCATGAGAATTAGGCGTATAGTGATGCCACGTGCCACATCTACTTACATACCCTTCACAGCTCTTCTCTTTGAGTTAATCGGGTCATTTAGTTTCAACCTATTTTCACTCTGGACGAAACGCGAAATTCAAAGACTTGAATCTCAGAGCAATTGAAGGCATTAGATGGAAAAACATAAAGCCACAACCGTAAAAGTAGACGTAGAGTTCAACCAACACCTTTCCAACTCAGTGTCCACCAAAACATTTCGCCGAGAGCTTCATTTAGATGGATACCATCGAAGGACTGTAATTGTTAAACCACCGCTTTCTGACATAATTATTACAAAGCCAAAAAAATGGTGCACTGATATTTAGAACAGGACAATCGAACAGTGAGAGAATGTCGTTTAGTCCCGCATTTTCCTTTCTCAGGACGTGTTTACCTATGAAGGCAGCCCCCTTCCCCTCAGAGATTTTGAATCCGACTGTCTCACCTCCACCCTGAAGAAACGAGGTGGGTTGTGATGATATGGAGAATCAAATCATAAAACTTCTTGGTCATACTGTAGTGGTACATAATAAGGTTAACCGTCAAAGATACCAGCTTTCAACTTTTCCATGATCTGTTTGATCAAGCCAAGCTTGATGTGCAGCGAAGGGTTATTTGTGACGTTCCTTGTTCTGCGAGGCACCAATTCCTCCGGTACAGGTCAGTCCTTTTTCGTGTAATGCTGAGTTCGGTCCCTACTATCTCACATGCACAGAAAGCACGGGTACTTAGTGAACCCGGACTGTTGTTCGAACAAAAGGTTCACCATCTTCAGATCAGCACAAATCAACCACTCATGCCGATCATAATGAATTTTCTCCAGCGCGTTCTTCGCCGCTTTATACTTTTCCTTCAGTGTAGTCGAGTGAGCGAGGAGTACAGAGACAAACTGGTTACTGTTGTGTAGCAGAACACATTTCAGCAATCGCTTGCTGCTCTCAATGAAGAGTCTCCAATTTTCGCGTTGGTACTGTGGCACTCCAAGCTTGTGCAGAAGCTGCGCAATATCTGCACAGTACATCACGTCCTTCTCTTCAGAGAAAAAAACGGAGGTACTCATGATGTCTCTTACGGTAGAAGGTAATGGGAGCAATCAGAGAGGAGGTTATTTTCCTTCAATCTGGATGCCAACAGTTCGGCAAAGGATTTTGCCAAATTGAGATCACGAACTAGAACATTTAGCTCCTTTGAGAAAAAAGAATGTGGAGCATCATCATTAAAAAAAAAAATTTCTTCATTTTCTTCAACACTGAATAAATCTTCGTCACTAAGATCAGGAAGTTCTTCAAAGACAGGTATTGGAATTTCATCACAATGAGCTCATTTAAGATCAGGATACTTGAGGCTGCTCCGGTTCTTTCTGTTGATTCCAATCAAATCCTTAGCGCATGAGGAGCAGTCAGCGCCATGGTTTGTCGGCTCTCTCCAAACCATGGGAGTTCCAAACTTCAGACATCTCTTCTTGCCCATGGTTCAACGATGCAGACACTCAGTACATGTCTTGTATACCATTTGTGGTGCCCAAGCTTTATCTTGGTCATTAAGTTTCATACCAAAATAAGCATGTTAAGCACGCTTTATGAAACTTGTGATTGGATTTATGTTAGGAACAACGGTGATTTCGCCGCAGTGTCGCAGAATACATGGGGCTTAATTTATTAAGTTCTTCTGGTGGAATCCATTTCATTCACCTGCAAAAGAAAAATAAGTCAATAATTGCTGAATGTAAACTAAACCAAATTCGTTTATTTAGAGAAATAAGAAAGATATGTACAACATATAAATAGAAAATACTCACACACATGTAAAAATAAACCGTAAAAAACATATGTGGCGATAAATCATAGGTTGACCTGATTGAGCAAAGCCAATGTGATTTTTGGATTCAGCACATCAAAATTGTCCTAACTCAGCTAAAAAAACTTAGACAATATAGTTATTGTTGACTAGTGTAATACATCAATCCACACAGCTAAAATTGTTAGAGACTGGCCCAAAAAGTATGATAGTGAAGTGGAACACCTGAATTTTCCTCCACATTTGGTGGAACTTAACATTATTTAGAATATGTGGCTTGTACGGACCAAGAGGTGCAGAACTATTTTCCTCCACCAGCGTTGCTGAAGGAACTGGAAGAGACTTCAAGAATGGTTCAAAATTGCAACCATCACTGTTAAAAAACTACACAAGCCAAATTCTCGATACATTCAAGCAGTTACTGCTGCCAAATGAGGATCAACTCCTTAGTAAATAATGAAACACACATTTACCAATGCTACGTCCTACATATCTCTCTATCTCTTCTTTAAAAGGTTATTTCCAATTTGTCTTGTTATTTAATGTATTTCTTACTCTGTCAGTTACTTAACTCTACTGAATGTTTATCTTAAACTGTTTATCTGTCAATTTATCAGATTCCTATTCTACTCCGTATTCATCTGTTAAACTGTTCGTCTATCTTTCTCAATTACTTTATTTCTCTGCTAGCCACTGTTTGCTTACTGTGACATTTATTTGCCCTTTTTTCTTGTGATCTCTATTTGTCTGTTATTACACTAAATCATGTATGTCTGTTTGTGAACGTACACCAAATTGATTTGTTCGTATATTTTACCCTATTTGTCTGCTCCTCAAATGAATCATGTTTTTCACTAACACTTATTTGTTTGTGCTTTCAGTTACCTCTATTTATCAGTTGATCCAATGTACTCTATTTGTTTCTTCATCTAGTGACACCTCTTTGTCCGTTTTGTCTGTTCGTGCACTGAAACCTTATTTGGTTGCTCATTCACTGAACCTTGTTTGCCTGTTCGTCGAATTACTCCTATTTGTTTGTTCGTCCGCCAATTTCTATTTGACTGTTACTCCACTTATTCCTATTTGTCTGTTCGTATACTTATTTTTATAGGTCTGTTCGTCCACTTGTTCCTATTTGTATGTTCATCTACATAATCCTATTTGTCTGTTCGTGCACTTATTTCTATTTGTCCTTTCGAATACTTGTTTCTATTTGTTTGTTTGCCCACTTGTTTATATTTGTTTGTTCGTCTACCGAACCCTGTTTGCCGGTTTGTCTACTTACTCCTATTTGTCTGTTAGTCCACCGAAGCCTGTTTGTCTATTTGTTCGTCTATTGTGTCTATCGCCTCCTCCTTCCGGTCTCAGCTGATCCGCAGGCACGCACAGTCGTCATGCGCTCAGAATAGTTTCTATGACATCCTCATTTTCTCTCCGCTCTCGATATCAGATGACATCAAAGCCTGGCGAAGATGTCAGGTCTCCGCAAGGCTTAGTTCTGTTTTAATAAGATTAAAGGATTAAAAGAAGTTTAGAACCACCAAAGCCCAGCCAGTCTGCTCAGAGCCCGTTTATTTTAATGAATATTTGAGAACCGAAAGCCTATTCTCAAATACACTTTTGCGCTCCCATGATCGACCTCTTTGGGCCTAACACTACTATACTCCCCCCCTTGCCTTTCCTCAAAGGAAGTTCAAGTACGGATTTTTATTGTGCCCTTCGTACGATATTTTTTGATCGAGGACTCGAATGCCTCATTCCACCTGCCCCAACATTTAGCGGTGATGAGATTCGCTATAGTTATTCCCAGCTGATTTTTTTCCTACTTGTGCTCTTTAGTCGCGTGCGAGTCATATCGCGAGCAACTCTACATCTCACTATGTCGGTCGGTCGGTCTGTCCCCGTTTTGCTTTTTTTGTTTTAGTAATAACATTGTAACTATTTGGCCGATTCTAACGAAATTTGAAACCCTTATGTTGTTTTACATTCTCTTTCGAATGATATAATTGCAAAGGTTTTCCCAAGGTTAGTCCGGGAATTATTGAAAGTTTTGAAGGTCGTAAGGTCATAAATGAGAATAAGTGAGAGCACGCGACTTTTGGTCAGCAGACTTTGTTTAGGACCAGACCGAGAGTGAAAGAGGGTGTTAAGAGCTACACAAACTAATCAACAAGATCCATAAACTCACCATACCCACCACCCTCATCAAGTACATAGCAAACTACATCAAGGGACGACTCCAATACACCCACATACAAAACAAAAAATTCAAACACCGACACACAAAATCCGGAGTTCTCCAAGGAGGATTACTTTTCCCAACACTTTTCAACATCTACACCTCAGATATACCTCCTCTCCCACAAAGAGTAAAAATTGTCACCTACGTAGACGACATCACAATACTCTCCTCACACAACAAACCAGAAACCGCTGCACAACAGATACAATCTTACCTCAACAAAATACACACATGGACAATAGAAAACTCACTAAAGCTAAACGCCACCAAAATAATGACTACTCTCTTCACATCAGACCCTGCAAAATACAATACAACCCTAAATCTAAACATACAAAACATAACGCTACTCACAAAAAAAGAACCAAAGATCCTTGGCCTCACTTTCCACCCCAAACTGACATTCTCAAAACGCATACAAAACACAATAGTCAAGGCCACGAAAACACTCGAAGTCATCAAGGCGCTCACAACTACACCCGGGGAAAACCAAGGAAACGCTCATTAACACATACAAGACAATCACAAGACCAGCACTAGACTACGCCAACACAATCTGGTCTCCAATCATTTCAGAAACCAACACCAAAAAACTACAGACACTACAAAACACAGCCCTCCGCACTGCCACAGGATACACTCTTGACACAAACACCCAACATCTACACGATGAGACGAACATCATACCAATCAAAAATCACTTAAAACTACATGCATCACAACTCAGGTAGGAAACGCAACATCCAAATCATCCCCTCCACCACATCACCAGACACCTCCCAATCAGCGACACAAAAAACAGACCATTTTCGATAACAACAACTACACCACCAACTTAGACACAGACCCTAACGCAACAACAGAAGACACAATCAAGCAAAACAAGAAAACAATCCACTCTCAGATCACACAACAATTCTTGACGCACAGAACCCACAACAAAATATTAAGTTGCACCACCTACAACCATACACAACTCAGAACAAACACTCACACAGCAGATCAGAAGAACACTAGCACAGATGCAAACAAACAAATCACCACTCCTGACATCATACATGCACAAAATATCTCCCACCACCCATACAACACCAAACTGCCCCAATTGCCTAACACAGATACACGACACCACACCACACATCTCTTCAACTGCCCACATATACACACAGACCCGAGCCTGGTAGATCTCTGGGAGAGACCCCGGAGGGCCGCGGGTCTGTCCCTGCGATGGTCCGGGGAGCTGGGGTGGGGCCTGGAATAGCTGGGAGGGTCCCCGACCCACTGTTGGGCCAGAGACGGGGTCGCCACCACCACCATCACCAGACCACTACAAAAATAACAACAATAAACAATTTTATTAATGTTTAAAGGAAAAATTGTTCAAGGGATTAGTTTTGGCGCTCGGTGTGGTACGATCAGGTCGACTGGAAGCATCGCTCCCCACTAGCGAAGTCGAGCCACATCGGACGGGCCAAAGGCACTGTTTCAGAAAGACAATGTCTCACAGTCACTATCTCACAAAAACACAGTCATATTAAGAGACTGTCTCCCAAAGGCACTGCGTAAAAAGAAACTGTCTCTCAAAGGTATGGTTTCACAAATATTTCACAAAGCTGTATAACCGATGTTGTCTCACAAAGAAACTATGTGACAAAGACACTGTTTCACAAAGCCACTGTCTCAAAAAGACATCGCCTCATAAAGACACTGTCTCACTAAGATATTCTCTCAGAAAGACATTGTTTCATTAAGATACTGTCTCGGAAGGACTCTTACAAAGAGACAAGTCTCGCAAGGACAATGTCTCATGGGCTGACTGACAAGGTATGTCTCACTAACAGTGTCTCTCACAAGTGAATCATCTCTGGCGAAATCAGGCCAGGGAATGAGCGACCTGGAGGGACCGCGATCAACTTTCGCTTTTCCTCCGCTCATCCTCGACCGCTATTCCTTAGCAAAAGGTGATGAGGTAGACAGGTCTTCCCTCCGGCGACAAAGATCCACATAGGATCAATTCAGTGCGGACCATATCATTAGTGTTTTTTTCTGGCTCTAATTATCATATATGTATATAAAAGAGAAAGAAAAATTTCACGCGAATGAGCAATGAGACAAGAAACAGGAGGTTTTTTTATTGGTAAGAGAAAGGAACTTTGGAAGAACACTAGAATCAAAGAGACCAAAGGGCGGCAAAATGAAGGCAATCCTTACTAAGAAGACAGAAATAAATGTGAGCGGGTTAGATGATACGGTATAAAGATCCCTTTGAGGTTCCTAGATTAGGGAGATACTGGGTTTGATAGGGGTATGCTTTGGGAGAAGTAGAGTCACTGTGCCTGATAGCTTAACGGTAGAGCATCTGGCCGGCAATCAGCAGACCCGGGTTCGAGGTCCAGCCAGGAATTATAAACTTTTTTACCCTGGCGTTATTTTTGTGTTCTCAGTAAGGATTACCTTCATTGTGCCGCCCTCTGCTCTCTTTGATTCTAGTGTTCTTCCAAAGTTCCTTTCTCTTACCTTTAAAAAAACTCCTGTTTCTTGTCTCATTGCTCTTGTGCGTGAAATTTCTCTTTCCCTTGTTATATAGTCTGCAATACAAGGTTTCTGCCTCTTTCTTTCTGTCTTCAAAAGGGTTTCGAAAGGCAGAAAATAAATATGGCGAAAGCCCTGTGGTGGTTAATACCACCTGCAGAACTTGTATTTGCTCTTTCTTTATTTGGAGGGGGGTGACTGCTGATTGATATGTACATATATATACCAACTACCGGTCCTAAATACTAGCCCCCTATTTTTTTTAAATAGAACTCAAATTAATAAATGAAGAGGAAAGTAAATGAAATAATTGATGTATTATTGATCCAATTTAATATACATATGAAGAACATAACAACAAAAAATACAGATATAGAAAACAATAACATTAAATTCTTAACTCATCAAAATATCCACCATTTGCTTTGATAAGAACATATTCTTCACATCCTATTTATTTACCAAAGAAACTAAACTTCCTTCTCGAATTTCATTCTAAACCTTCTGGGCATTTGTTGGTTGCTTCTCTCTCACTCGTCTGTCCAGATAATCTCATAAGAGTTCTATAGGATGGAAATCAGGAGAGTCGTGTGGCCAATCCATGAATGTAAGCTGTATTTCTTTATCTTTCTTCTCCAAATAACTACGACAGTCTGTAGTGTTCTTCGGACCATTAATATTGACGATAAGACTGGTACAAGATGGAATAGCATGACATTGCAAGATTGAATGATACGAGTAGCATGCTGGTCTAATTGATTTGATATTTTATAAATATCTCCCCCTAAATCGCTAGCAAAAGAGCCCCAAATTATCAGACTACCCTTATCATGCTTCATTCTAGGCATAATACAATGAATAGCGATTCGCTCACCACTTACCATCGTTTGAACCCAGAAATTTCTAACTTAGGCTCTTTTGTCGAAGGAACCTTTTTCCAGTCATCGATCGCCGGGTTTCGATGTTCTTTTTTAGACAAAGTTAACCTCTTTTTCACTATTAAAAATGTTCCAACAAAGGTTTCTTTGTTGTCCCTTGACTGGAAAGTCCAGCTTCTCTAAGCCTCTTCTTCACCGTTAGGGTGGAGCCGTTTACTCCATCGGCGCTGTTCAATTATGAGCAATTTATTGAGAGGTAAGGCGGCGGTTTGGGAGAGATGTCCCTCTGATGAACTGATCCTCTGAAGTTGAGGTCTTCTAGCTGTCCTGTCCCTTGTATCTCGTCTTTCCAAATTTATTGATAGCATTTCTTATTGTAATAACCGGTATTTTAAGTTCTTCTGAAATATTTTTATATGATAATCCTTCCTTGCGAAAAGTGCCGTTCCAAATGAATTTTTGAGTATGCGGGAGCCATAAAGATCAAAAAAGGTGATTTTGAAGCTGGCTGAAACAGACAGGTTTTCAAAAATTGTAATGACGATTACTAAAAAATGGAAAAACAAACATTAAGAATTTGTTTCAAAATTTTATTATATCATCAACTGTTTAGGATATTAACTAGTTATACAATTATGAATAAAAATTTTAGCAATTAATTTGCAAAAAATTAAATAGCAGATCAGTTGTAAGAATCATTTAGATTAGAATTAACATAAAAATTAAAGAAAAAACTCGAAACTTTCGCTTTTTCTGTCAAATTGTAACTGTATTCTTTAAAAATAATTTATAATGAATCAATTGACACAATTTTAATATGAATTTTATTTGATAACTTCCACCTTTATTGAAAATTTGAGGAGTGCCAGTATTCATGGCAGCTAGTGTATAGAAATAAGAGATACAGAATGAATCGTAGCTTTGGGTTGTTCATTTTAAGGCTTAATTAAGTGCTTTGTCGTTGTTGTTTTTCTTTTTCTTCTTGCTCAAGGGTCTTGATGTTGTTGTTGTTGTTGTTGTTATTTTTCTTTGTGTTGGTGGTGTCGTCGTCTGCGCAGTATCAGTAGGAAAAGAAAAAGTGCGCCACTCTGTTGGCACCCTTGCCACTATTCGAGTTGGCAGGAGTAAAGAAAGTGGCACTCAATGGTTAAAGCAAGAGGAAGAAAGGGACAATTAGATTGCATTATGATGGAAGACGCCCCTCCCCCTGCGGGTCCTTCTTCTATAACAGTCCTTGAGGCATAAGTAGAACTCATTGTGTGTGAGAGAGGGTGGGAGAGGGGAAGCGGGACCTACGTTTTGTTATCACCCCCCCCCCCCCACACACACACACACACTCCTTGAAGACATCTTACGTCTAACGTCTTGAAAAAGATAGAAAAACAAAAGTATATGTAGAGTAGAAGTAGAGTAGATAGAGTTTGTTAGGTAAAAGTGGTGAAAATGGAAAGTTTGAGTGTCGTGCATAGGTGCTGGGTGACCAGCCATCTCTTGAGGTTCTTCTTTCGAATTGTTTCTTTTTCTTTAGTTGTTAAGTAGTTGAAGAGGGTCCCACGCCTCTATTATACCTGTGTTTATTATCTGTTGATATTCGTGTCTTTCGCAGTTGTGCTTCCTTCTAGACATGCTTTATAGCATCTCGGCGATCCGTCAATTTTTATATACATGTGTGGAATGGCTGTATGAGGGTGCTTCAAGAAGTTCGCGGAAAATGCGAATCAGCTCTAAACCAAGCATCAAATTTCAATTTGATGCTTGGTTTGCAAATGAAGTGGAAGTGATTTGATGTATTACCAAGGACAGAGCTGATTGATTTGATCGTTTATAAAAGATCATTATGAGAATAGATGATATTTTTGTGAATAAATGATCATTAGGGGAATTTATGATCCTTATGAGAATAAACGATAATTGCGAACATAAACCATCATCATGAGAATAAATGATCATTGTGAATATAAGAGATCCTTGTCAACATAAATGATCATTAAGAGCATAAATGATCAAAAACAGGGGTGAAATATTCATTATTTAATTTATACTTTGACCACTCACTAAAAATAATTTCCATTCGAAATAAATTGCATTATTTCATCATTTTCTTCACCGCAAAGGAAGTATGTTCGTGGCTGTGGGAAACGGGAGGAAACAGCGACCTTTTGTATACGCCACTCGTTCGCTCTTGTTACAAATTAAATCAATTTATAATTAACTTTATCGATATCTAGGAATATTAGCATTTATAGATGAAGTTAGCAAAAAGAAAGATGGGGCGGGGCTTTTGAGAGAAAAGGCGGAGTCAGGGGTTTATTCGCCAATCACGAAGTAGTATTTACTCAATCAACATAGCCAGGCCATTTATGATTGGTCACAATGGTTTTACAGGCGGAGTTTAGTCATGCCCAACCAATAATGGAGTTGTATTATGATGAATGGGGCTCTATACGTACACAGAGCTTTGCAAAGAATTAACGTAGATTTGCGCGATGGCCAGGTGAGTAAAGAAGAATGGATTAATCAAATTTATATTTATATATGATTTGAGCGTAAAGGATTTTTTGTCTGATTCGTCGCTAGTCAGATTTACCTCCATTCACTAACGTAGGTGACAGGAATTGGCTTTTTAATTCATGGCTACCATCAATAAACTTTATATCGTGTATTATTTAAATACTCTGTAATTAGTGGTGTTCCTGCGGGCTATGTTAACGTTGGTTTTCGCTTTTAATTAAAAGAAAAAAAAAGGTCATTAAGGGATTATTAAATTGACTAATTTGAGAAAATAAAAAGGGCGAATTCCGTAATTTAAGTTTTCAGAATTTATTTGACGTTTTCATGTTTAAAAAATATCCATTTTTATATTATTTTTTATTATGAGTTTTTTATTGTTTATTATTGCCTTAAACAGTGGAGAAGGACAAATAGTTTTGCATTGGTATCTTAGGAATAGATTGAATGAGAAGGTGAAAATAGATGTATGCGAGGGAAAGCGAAATTGTATCGATTTCTAGAAAAAGACACACTGGAGAATGAAATAACTACCGAGGAATAAAAATGCTGCCCCATACAATTAAAATATGGAAATTTAAGTTAGATTAGAATTAGATGCAACAATTGAGGGCCATCGTCGGTTTTAGGCCTGGATGAGAAACAACTAATGGAGGGTCTCTCGCTTGCCCAGTGGTCACAGCATTGGGTTTCTATCGTCAAGGTGTCGGGTTCAAATACCAAAGGAAGGCGAACACTGACGTTATCGCACGTAGTCTGGCCACCGATTGTCGGGGTGGTAGATCTTACACACGGTATCATACACATACATCATTTTCACCTGGTGGTGAAGATGATTATAGGGATGAGTCAGAGATTTAGAACAGTAATGCGCGTATAAAGAGGTAAGTAGGACGAACACAGTAGTTATGGTATAATAGTATTGACCAGAATGGTGTAATAGTACCAATGAGTGATTAAACAGAGTTTAATAGGATCCTTTTTAGTTCTGATGGATCCGTAGATCCTGAAATAAATCATTGCATTTAAAAGAGGTGGAAGAATTGGAAAAATGTTGAGTGTGTTCTGTGTGGTTGCGAAATAAGTGTACGATTGAAGAGAATAGTTTTCACAACAGTGTAGTGAAAGATCCGCAATGAACTGTGAATAAGAAATTTGAGGAAAAAGAGAAACACAAGAGAGAAAAAAAGGATGTTGTGAAAATGAAGATGTTCAGATGTGTGGCGTGACCAGGTCAGACAAAAATAGGGATGTGCAGAGAATCGGAAAGGGGGAGGGGGGTAACAAGGGTATCAAGGTAAATGCAGAAGAGATTACAGCAGTTGTATTTGGTAGGCGAGAAGATGCAGATGATTTCCCCCGGCAGAGAGAAATGAGAACGAGCGAAGTAAAGATGAAGAGGATGCGTGGAAGAGGACCCTGAAGGAACACGGGGAAAAACAGAGAAAGAAAAAAGTGGAGTTATAGGAAAATGTATCTGTGCATTCTCTCAGGTGTCCTAAAAAGTTCGTTTCGGATTTTTACCCTATACGAAGCGACCCACTTTTGCACATTTGACATTTGAACAATGGTGTCGTTGGTTCTCTCTTATTACGTATTTATCTTCTTTTGTCTGTCCTGTGGTTCTATGGTTGATATAAACTCTTGCCCCCACTAGATGTTGCTGATTCTCTCGAAATTAAATAGTAGATGGACCTTAAGGAGGGTAGAAAAGCACGGAAGGGGTGGGGGAGGACGGAGACAAGGAAGAAAAGTAATATTAATAATAAGAAAATTAAGAACTACAGAATAAAGAGCAGCAAAGCCCCTTAGATCCAGGCAAGACCAACCAGCAAACTACATCAGTAGACTGACCAGATCTTACTAGGTTGAGAACGGCTGATATACACTCATGTGAGTCCGGACCAAAGATTAAATCGTACTTTCTTATTTTTCTTCTTCTTCTTCTTCTTGTACTATGTCTAAGACTACGGATACGCACATCTCAGTGTGCAAGGCAGATATCTTATGGAGCCCAAAGTCAAATACACACATTCACAACACAAGAGAGAATAGGAAAACTTTTCTTCTTCCCGCAGGCCGTTAACGGCGAAAGGGGAATACAAATTCAGAAAAAATGCGAAAGGGCTATGGAAAACACATTTGGAAACATGCTTCTCAAGGACAAACCACCTCCCCCTTTTCCTCGTTCCCCTTCTTTTTCTTTTTTCTTCTTCTTCTCCTTCTTTTTACCCTTCTTCTTCTTCTCCTTCAATGGCCGTTTATGTGCATCTGCGCTTCCTATTTTGTAATATTAACATTTGAAGAATCCTCGGCGAAGGTATTCCACTTTTGTGTGATTTTATAAATAAGGTAATTTCGAGGTATTGGGACGGGCGGTTGCTCTATCACTCATCTCACTCAAGCAGCAGTATTAGTCTAGAATCAGTCAGTATTAATGAATACTATTATTAGTATTTTTAAAGACTCCAATCAGTTATGTGGCTTCGGAATCGCCTGGTTCCGAGTGCTAAGATGTCTTAAGGATTGAATTCTTTCTTTGTTTTGGGTCCTGTTCTAACAACGCTACGCCTATGTTCAGGAAGGAGAAGCAAAATTGGCCTGCGTCCTTGAGATGAGGACTTAAATATGAAGTTGTGGTCAATGTATCCTACATCCTATCTTTTTCCTGGAGGCTTAGAGCCATTGCTTCGACACTGTCTTCCAAAATAAAAAAAAACCACTTCCCTTTCTAAGGTAACGGGTTCTAGAATTTAACTGTTCTTTTGGTAATCCGCTTTTAAAAACAGTTAAAATTCATTTGCCTTTTATCCACCCAGCTAGTTGTTTTATCTACGGGCCTCGCTGTAGGTTCGTTAGGATAGATCGTATGCGAAAAACCAGCTGTTTCCTTATTTTGTGGCATCTGCTAATTTTGAGATTTTGCTAATTAAATCGGTAATAGGTCATTAAAGTATACAATAAAAAAAATACGATCTTTGCGGCACTGCACTAGCAACTGGGGACTAGTTCGGCGTCAGAGGTATGTGGATATAGATAAACCATCGGCAGGATTCCTTTGGAACAAAGAGTGGGTGTGTTATTGTGCTGCGAAGATAGGAGAGGAAAGATACCTGCGCTGGCGTTGGTGTCCGTTCATGCTTGGATCGAACCCGGTAACGCGACGTTAGAAGACTAACATCCTATCCACTCAATTAACAAGAACTCTTTTAATGTCTTTGCAGTTTGGATCCTTGTACCTTACCACGACAGTTCTTGATTTCATCGCTCAAACAAATCTAGGCATCTTTTTCAGCGTCACTAAGAGTTTTTGAAGTTTTAAATCATTGTCAAGTTTCCTATATCTCTTTCACGACCATAGTGGAAGTCTGCATCACCAATTGCTATTACTGTTTGTCTAGGTCATAACTTAATGTATGTTTTCAATGTTCCCTGGTTGTAATGAAACTGGCATATCAGGTCGAAGGGCAACAAACCGCAATGCAGATGAGAGATCTGGATAGACCAATGGTTTTCCTACCATTAGAACTGTATCTTTACACATTGTATTCATCACTGTGATTTTCGGGTTCTCTCCATATCAGTGAAGTTCCAAACCGAAGACATTTTATTTTTATACCTTTTGTCCAGCACAAATTGAGCCGACTTTATGATGGTCTCCAAGCTTCACTCCTAAGTATGCATAGTAAGCTGTTTTGATAGTCTATAATGTTTCTTCGCTGTTTCTTAATAAAAGGTTCGCCCCAAATATAGGCAAAAAATGACCGACCTGTTTGCACATCCTTTAATAGCTCTCTTTTTTTCTAATGACGTTCAGGTCGTCTGTAAAGAAGAGATGGGAGATATCAATTTCGTGATACGAAATTCGGATAAAACGGCAAAATGAAAAGCCGAAATAAATAATTTTATGAAGAAATGCACATAATGCGATAATTTCGTAATCAAGTTTGAAACCAGCATATGAAAATTAAACAAATTGAGTTAATAAATATGAAAAATCTTTTCGGTCGCACAGTTGTAAGATAGTTAGTCAGATCGGTTTTATGTCCTTTTTTTAAGATAAGGGTGAATTTAGCTATTTTGTACTTTTTAGGACTACCTCGTCCCTAAATAACGGGTTAAAATCATAGACAGTGGCTTTACTAATTCGTTTTATAATTTCTTTAGGTGAGGTGGGTAAATGCAATCACCTGCGTGGGTTTTTGTCCACTTCTAGCTGTTTATCTATGTAGTAATTACCACCTTTATTTTCTTTCTTTTCGGAGAGAATTATTGTCGCATTAAATCGATTCCTTCGCTTAGTTTGCAGGCTGCGACAAGACCTCAGCAGTAAAAACACTAAGAAGTGCTCGTTTAGTATCCTTACTATTTGTTCGGGGTTGTTGGTGAGACGTCCTTCTCTACTCCTAATCGGTTCTATAGCCTCTCTTATGAGCTTTCTACTATTGTTAACTTAACTATAGAAACAGTTATTTTAGGCTCGTGTTTGAAATTGTAAGGTCTTTTCCATACTTTCCCTTTGCCTTCCTGATGTCTCACTTGACTAGCATACGAAAAGATATATATCTTGCTCGATTTAATCTGAACCGTCATTTTTTCAGGCTTGGTCGTATGTTTTTCTCCCGATTCGAGTTCTGATATCAGTGTTAATCCATTGAGTTCACTTTTATTTACGTTGAGTTCCGGACCCGTTCTTAACTAACTCCGAATATACAGTGAGTATAACTCACTGCAACCCACTGCAACCCTGAATACTTATTTTAGGGCGTCCATATTAAGAAAAGACATCGCGAAAAACATCAAAATTGAAGCTCCTAAAGAGTGTTATTTATTGATTGCTCTCATTTTCCGTATTTCTTGCCTTTAATTGGAATCTCAATTATAATCACTTGTCTGCTGAGGCTCACCAACTCGAACGTTTTCGACCAAGGACTCGTCTGTGGTTAGAGTTAAATAGGGTATATTTTGGCACTGCGTGGGTTCCTGGACCTTTTGAAAAATAGTTCTATATAAAATGTAAGTGTCTCTCTCTCTCTCTCTCTCTCTCCTTCTCTCTCTCTCTCTCTCTCTCTCTCTCTCTCTCTCTCTCTCTCTCTCTCTCTCTCTCTCTCTCTCTCTCTCTCTCTCTCCTTGTCTAATGTATTCGATATAAAGTCAACGTTTGGAGAGGTAAAATCTTCGCATATGCCCATTGTTGTATATATTATAAAAATTGAAAAGAGACAGTCAAAGAGCCTTTATCATTGTTTTCGTATTATACTGGTTGCCTGTAAACAATTGCTTTATTAATTTTGATGTTATTGTTGACTCAACTCAGTGAGTACTACTTCATTTTCCACATCTTTTTCCAGTTCAACTTGTACTGAATTTAATTATTTGAGTAAAGCAGCCCTCCCCCCCCCCCTTCACTTAATTTCGTATTCGGTCTCCGGTCTCTATTGAACAATATATTTATCGATGCCAATAAATTCACTATTCGCAGTGTCCAGCCAACTTTCATTATTGGTGATTACGTCAAATTATTAAGTAAGAACAAAGACGTCGTTAATTTCGGTTAATTTGTTTCTTAAGCTGCGCCCATTCATGTCCAAGAAGCAAAAGAAGTAGAAGGGCACAAACAGCAACTCGAATGGAAAGTAATTCTGAAAATGGGTCGATGATGGCAATGATGTTCTAAATAAACTTGGAATGGGTAGGATTCAAATACGAAGCTTCATCAACCCAAATCTCTGGAGCTGAGATCATCCTCATACAAGTTCGTCATACAGAGTCCCTGGTATCCGAACCTAAAGAAGTCTTGAGAACCGAAAATCCCCAACACTCTCGTAGAAACAGACGACTCACACTCAGACAGGCACCTGTCCTGTCCCAGTATATCCCGCGTGTTCCCCCCCTTCCCCACACAATCGGTACACATGTAAACGTACCCTTTATTTATAATTGGGAGGTGGGGCAGTGCATTCATTCTTCGCTTCGTTGTCGCATAAAACGGCAGGTTTATTGCAGGGGCCTCCTTCTCCTGTGGCGTTCGCCTCGGCTCTGAATATTCCTTAACAAATTATCAGGAAAAGCCTCGAATTTAAGGCATAGACGCCTCTTTCAGATTCTTTAATTTATTGAGTAGACACTTTGTCCTCTAATCCCTTTTCAGTTTTCTCAACTTTGGACTGGATGTCATTTCTCGAAATTTGGATGTTTTTTGATAAGCTTGATTACGACTTTTTTAGAGGGTATAAGTTTTTGGATTTTTTAATAGGAAACTGGTGTATGACTAAGGTACCTAAGAGCGTTGAATGTTAAATTCCTGCGTGAACTGTTTAGGTCAGCTCTGGATACATGTATTAATTCACATTTTCGAAGATCATATTTCCACATTGAGAGTATATAGAATTCTCGCATACAACGCCAGGAAAACATTGAACTATGCATACGAAATTAACGTATTAAGCATGCATGTAATTCTTGAACGAGGAATTTGAATTGCGCCCTTACACTATGATATATACATTTAAATGTATTAAGGGTACAAGGCAGCAGTTTCGGGCTTTTTAACTTACGTAGATAAATGAAAACAGTTAAGAAAATATAAATTAGTTTACAAAATAGGTTCCATCCCTTTCAGAAATCTTTTTTCAATAAAATAAAAGTTTATGCTGCCTCTGAAATAAAAATCCTTAGGTTTTGAGCAAAAACCCGTTGAAAGGTCTCTTCTAGTATCTCTTGTAGCACAACTGCGAAGAGGTTCAAGATGAACTTATCGGATGGAACCCAGTGCTGGTAACTGCAAATGAGATGTGCTTATGCAAGACAGTACGTGACTGTATATCACACGTGTAGTGCGAGATACACTGAATAGTCTAGGTTGGGAGCTACTGCCTCATCCACTATACTCTCTTAACGTTTCTTCCTCTTGTTACCACATTTTTATTGTCCTTAAGCGATTCGATTTACAATGAAAAATTCTTTGATAAAAACGCACTCAAAGAGAAACGTCAAGTTTTGTTTCAAAGGTAAACTTATTTTGTAATCAAAAGATCCTTGAAACGGATAAAACATACATATTTTGTAGAGAAGCATATATAGTTTGAACGGCGTTTTACTTTATCCATGTAGATAAAAAAAAACCGAGATGTTATGAAATATCGGTATAGAAATCGGTTATGCACATGCTGTGTATATAAACAAACCTCAGTGGTAAATCTGAATAAGAAATCCTTTGGCTTGTATAAGTTGTTTAGGAAATCATTTGTAGTAGTATGACTGTGAAGAAGAGATAATATAAGACTCGTTTGTGTATGAAAAACATTTTAGTAAAGCTTTAACTACATGGAATTGAAACTTGTAGTTAAAGTATGGAATTTAAAAGTGAAACAAACAAATAAGTAAACAAACAAATCTATTGGCTTCCACAGAAGTTGCATCACTTTGCAGGCTTTGTTAAGGTTCTTTAGTTCATTAAAAAATAGATAAAATATTTTAATGTTTAATTTGATATGATAAATTAATTTAACATTTATTACTCAATATTTATTAATTAATTTAATTTAATTTTTTATTAAAAAAATGTTCTAAAATATACTTCGTCGAAAGTTGGAGCACTGCTTACCCATAAAGAGAAAAAGTAAAATTTGAACAGTTTAGTCTGGTCTTATTATCACATAATCGATTAATTATATATTCGCAATATTACAGTGTATTTAATGGCTGAGAGTGTGTAAGCTAAAGCAAAAGAAATAGAACAGGGCAGTAATTGACAAAATGCATCCTATTTAACAAGGATTGCTCCATGCGGTTTGTTAACAATGGCCTTTTTTTATTAAAATTAATTTCATGTTTATGCCTAGTAATTGAATTTAACAGAATTATTTAATTAATTTTGTGGCTCCAATATGCCCGATTTACTTCTCTATAAATAAAAATCACTCCACGCCACTATTTGTTATCGAGGTGTAGTAGCTTATTTTCATGGTCCTGATGTCGGGAAATGGAGAAGAAGGCCTCGACCCATTTCAAAGGAACAGGGAATCATGAAACTCGAGTGGAAGCTTCTGCTGTATAATACAGGCCGGTGTAGAACTTTATTTATTCGAGAACAGCAATGTTTGGGGTAATTCTATTACCCGGCTCAAAACAAATATTTACACTTATTTAAAATTCAAAACTTATAACATGAAGTAATAATTGAGTGTGTATTAAGAATGCAGCTAAAATTCTTAACAATAATGGAATCAAGAATTATAAAGGACTGTAGAGTTGCATAATTTGAAAAAGAATATTTATTGGGCTATGAAGAGACAATAAGGAAATTTCAAGCTCAAATTTGAAAAAAAGCATCTTGAAGAAAGGCTTCGCATTTTGTCTCGATTTTTCGTCAAGCCTATTTTGTAGCTGATGCCCTTGTGGGAAGAAGGTAAAGAGATGCCCTTGTGGGAAGAGGGTAAAGAGATGCGCTTGTGGGAAGAGGGTAAAAAAGGCCCCTGTGGGAAGAGGATAAAGAGATGCCCTTGTGGGAAGAGGATAAAAAGGTGCCATTGTGGGAAGAGGGTAAAGATATGCCCTTTTGGGAAGAGGTTAAAAGGTGCCCTTATTGAAAGAGAGTAAAGAGATGCCATTGTGGGAAGAGGGAAAAAGATGCCCTTGTGAGAAGAGGGTCAAGAAATGGCATTGTGGGAAGAGGGTAGCAAGATGCCCATGGGGGAAGAGGGTAAAGAGGTACCCTTGTGGGAAGAGGGTAAAATGTGCCCTTGTTGGAAGAAGGTATAAAGATGGCCTTGTGGGAAGAGGGTAAATAGATGCCTTTGTGGAAAGAGGGTAAAAGGATGGGGAAAGAGGGTAAAATATTCCCTTGTGGGATGAGGGTAAAGAGATGCCCTTGTTGCAAGAGGATAAAGAGATGCCCTTGTGGGAAGAGGGTAAAAAGTCGACGTTATGGGAAGGGAGTAAAGAGAGAGACCCTTGTGGGAAGAGGGTAAAAGGTGCTCTTGTTGGAAGAGGGTAAAAAGGTGCCCTTGTTGGAAGAGATTAAAGAGAGGCCCTTGCGGGAAGAGGGTAAAAAGTGCCCTTGTTGGAACATGGTAAAGATTGCCCTTGTGGGAAAAGGATAAAAAGATGATCTTGTGGAAAGAGGGTAAAAGGCGCCCTTGTTGGAAGAGGGAAAAGAGATGCCCTTGTTGGAAGAGGGAAAAGAGATGCCCTTGTAGGAAGATGGTAAAGAGATGCCTTTGCTGGAAAAGAGTAAAGAGAGGCCGTGGTGGAAAGAGGGTAAATAGATGCTCTTGTGGGAAGAGAGTAAAGAGATGACCTTGTGGGAAGAGCGAAAAGAGATGCCCTTGTGGAAAGAGGGTATAAAGATGCCCCTGTGAGAAGAGATTAAAGAGATGCCCCTGTGGGAAGAGGGTAAAGAGATCCCCCTGTGGTAAGAGGGTAACAAGATACTCTTGTGTAAAGAAGGTAAAAATATGCACTTGTGGAAAGAGTGTAAAAATATTCACCTGTGGGAAGAGTGTAAAAATATGCCTTTATGGAAACAAGGTAAAAAGATTCCCCTGTGGGAAGAGGGTAAAAGGAATCCCTTGTGGGATAAGGGTAAAATATGCCCTTGTATGAAGAGAGTAAAGAGATGTCCCTGTGAGAACAGGTTAAAAAGATGCCCTTGTGCAAAGAGGGTAAATGTATGCCCCTCTGGGAAGAGGATAAAAAGATGCCCCTGTGGGAAAATGGTAAAGATCTGCCCTGTTTGGAATAGGGTAAAAGGATGCATTTGTGGAAATAGAGTAAAAGTTTTCCCTGCAGGAAGAGGGTAAAGAGCTGCCCTGGTGGGAAGAGGGTAAAGAGATGCCCTTGTGCGAAGAGGAAAAAGAGATGCCCTTGTGGGAAGAGGTTTAAGAGATATCCTTTTGGGAAGAGGGTAAAAAGATGCCCCTTTGGGAACAGCGTAGAGAGGTACCCTTGTGGAAAGAGGGTAAAATGTGCCCTTGTTGGAAGATGGCAAAAAGATGCCCTTGTGAGAAGAGGGTAAAAGATGCCCTTGGTGGAAGAGGGTAAAGAGATGTCCTTGTGGGAAGAGGGTAAATATGCCCTTTTGAGAAGAGGGTAAAGAGATGCCCTTGCGGGAAGAGGGTAAAAAGGTGCCCTTATAAGAAGAGAGTAAAGAGACTCCCTAGTGGAAAAGGGTAAAAGGTGCCCTTGTTGGAAGAGGGTAAAAAGCTGCCCTTGCTGGAAGAGAGTAAAGAGAGTAAATATGCCCTTGTGAGAAGAGGGTAAAAGGTGCCATTGTTGGAATAGGGTAAAAGAGTTGCCCTTGTGGAAATAGGGTAAAGAGATGCCCCTGTGGGAAGAGGATAAAAGTGCTCGTGTTGGAATAGGGTAAAGAGATGCCCTTGTGGGAAGAAGGTAAAAATATGCCCCTGGTGAAGAGGGTAAAAAGATGCCCCTGTGGGAAGAGGGTCAAAAGGTTCCCTTGTGGGAAGATGGAAAAGAGAGGACATTGTTGGAAGACGGTAAAAGTTGCCCTTGTTGGAAGATGGTAAAGAGATGCTCTTGTTGGAAGAGGGTAAAAAGATGCCTCTCTGGGAAGAGTGTAAAGAGATGCCCTTGTGGGAAGAGGGTTAAAGGGGCCCTTGTTGGAAGAGGGAAAAGAGAGGCCCTTGGTGGACGAGGGTAAAAGGTGCCCTTGTGGGAAAAGAATAAAATGATGCCCTTGTGGGAAAAGGGTAAAAAGATGCCCTTTGGGAAACAGAGTAAATAGATGCCTTGTGCAAAGAGGGTAAAGAGATACTCTTGTGGGAAGAGAGTAAAGAGATGGCCTTGTGGGAAGAGGGTAAAGAGATTCCCTCGTGGAAAGAGGGTAGAAAGATGCCACTGTGGGAAGAAAGTAAAGAGATGCCCTTGTGGGAAGGGGGTAAAAAGATGCCCTTGCGGGAAGAGGGTAAAGAGATACCCTTGTGTAAAGAGGTAAAAAGATTCACTTGTTGAAAGAGTGTAAAAATATGCCACTGCGGCAAGAGAGTAAAAATATGCCCTTCCTGAAAGAGGGTAAAAAGATGCCCCTGTGGGAAGAGGGTAAAAATCTGCTCTTGTTGGAATAGGGTACAAAGATGCCCCTGTAGGAAGAGAGTAAATAGATTTACATATTGTTTTCTTTTATTCCCAAAGGATTGGAATTATAAATAACAAATACGAATTCTTAAAATAATTACAATGGAGAAGTGGAAAACATTACTAATTAAATGATTTTTCACAGTCTTATCGAGGCAATCCAAGGAACATTTTACCATTTGCCTACAATTGAGATTTACTGCATATCGTGTCTTGGATTCAGTGTGGTGAGGGCAGTGAGGCACGTTCACTCATACCAGGTCGACGCCACGAGACACAAATCAACACCTGAGCATTTGTTGATAATTATTTTATGGAGCAACAAGGTAGAACCCAAGGATTGACACGGCAGTCACCAGGTATAATCCTATATGCTGCTAAAGGGCAAATTCTGATTATTATGATATTCTGATTTAATCTGCTTCTACAAGGAAAAATTGTACTTTCAAGTAGCCTCGTTGTGGAATGGGAGTTCCATCCTGAAGATTTGTGGTTAACAAAAAGGTTAGAAGTTGATTCTTCCGAAAGACTTACATAATCACGCAGTTCTATTTATGCACTTTTCCATTTAGATGGGAGAAATTGCACTCACTGACTAACAATAGCCAGGCAGAAGGGTTTACAGATAAAAGTATTCCCTTTTGCACTCATAAGGATCTTAAGATCCAAGTATTCCCTTATCCACTAACAAGGATCTTAAGAGACATGTATTCTCTTATCCACCAACAAGGATCTCAAAATCCAAGTATTCCCTAATCCACTCGCATAGATCTGAAGATAAAAGTATCTCCATATCCACCCAAAATGATCTCAAAATGCAAGTATTATCTTATCCACCTACAAAAATCTGAAGATATGACTATTCGAACCTCATGATACAAGTATTCTCTTATCCATTCGCATGGATCTGAAGAAAGTATTCCCTTACTCACCCATAAGGACCTCAAGATGCAAGTATTCGCCTAACCACCCAAAAGGATCTCAAGATTCAAGTATTACATTATTAACCTACAAGGGTCTCAAAATGCAAATCTTCCTTTATCCACCCACATAGATCTGAAGATACAAGTATTCCTTTGTCCACACACAAGGATTTCAAGATGTAAGTATTCATTTATGCACCAAGGATCTCAAAATTCAAGTATTCCCCAACCACCCACAAGAATCTTAATATACAAGAATTCCCTTATCTACCTACAAGGATGTCAAGATTCAGCTATTCCCTTATCTACCCGCATGGATCTGGAGATACAAGTACTCCCTTATTCCCCCAAAAGGATCTCAAGATGCAAGTATTCCCTTATCCACCCACATAGGTCTGGAGATACAAGTATTCCGTTATCCACCCACGGGGATTTCAAGATGCAAATAACCCCTTAGCACCCAACAAGATTCTCAAGATACAAGTATTCCCTTATCCACCCAAAAGGATCTCAGGGTGTAAGTACTCTCTTATTCACCCAGAAGGATCTAAAGATACAAATATTCCCTTGTCATACCACATGGATCTCAAGATAAAAGTATTTCCTTATCCACCCAAATAGATCTGAATATACAAGTATTTCCTTATCCTCCATCAAGGATCTCAAGATACAAGTATTCTCTTATTTACCCACATAGATCTGAAGATAAAAATATCTCCATATCCACCCAAAAGGATCTCAAAATGCAAGTATTCTCTTATTGGCCTACAAAAACCTAAAGATATGACTATTCGGACCTCATGATACAAGTATTCTCTTGTCTATTCGCATGGATCTGAAGAAAGAAATATTCCCTTTCCCACCTATAAGGATCTCAAGATGCAAGTATTCGCCTAACCACCCAAAAGGATCTCAAGATTCAAGTATTACATTATCCACCTACAAGGGTCTCAAAATACAAATAGATCTGAAGATACAAGTATTCCTTTATCCGCTCACAAGGATCTCAAAATACAAGTATTCCCCAAACCACCCAAGAAGAACTCATGATGCAAGTATTCCTTTATGTACCCACAAGGATCTCAATATGCAAGTATTTCCTTATCCACCAACATGGATCTGAAGATACAAGTATTCCATTGTCCATACACAAGGATCTCAAGATGCAATTATTCTTTTATCCACCAAGGATCTCAAAAATTAAGTATTTTCCTAACCAGTTGCAAGAATTTCAATATACAAGAATTCACTTATCTACCTACAAGGATCTCAAGATTCAACTATTTCCTTATCCACCCGCATGAATCTGAAGATACAAGTATTCCCTTATGCCCCCAAAAGGATCTCAAGAGGCAAGTATTCCCTTATGCGCCCCAAAGGATCTCAAGATGCAAGTTTTCCCTTATCCACCGACATATGTTTGGAGATACAAGTATTTCCTTATCCACCCATGGGGATTTCAAGATGCAAATAACCCCTTAGAACCCAACAAGATTCTCAAGATACAAGTAGTACCTTATCCACCCAAAACGATCTCAGGGTGTAATTACTTCCTTATTCACCCGGAAGGATCTAAAGATACAAGTATTCCCTTATCAACCCACATGGATCTGAAGATAAAAGTATTCCCTTATCCACCCATAAGGATCTCATTTTGCAAGTATTCCCTTATCCACTCGAAAGGATCTCAAGATGCAAGTATTCGCTTATCCACCCACAAATATCTTAAGATACAACTATTCTCCTAACCACCTACAAGGTTCTCAAGATGAAAGTATTTCCTTATCCATCAACAAGGATCTCAAACTCCAAGTATTCCCCTATCCACCTACCTGGATCTCAAGATACAAGTATTCCTTTATCCGCAAAAATAGACACAAGATGCAAGTACTCCCTTATCCACCCACAAAAATCTGAAGATATAACTGTTTCCTTATCCACTCAAAAGGACCTCAAGATAAAAGTATTCTCTTATCCACCCACATGGATCTGAAGATACAAGCAATCCCTTATCAACCCACAAGAATATCAATATACAAGTATTCCCTTATCCACTTGCATGTATTTTAAGTTACAAGTATTTCCTTATCCACCCACAAGGATTTCAACATAAAAGTGTCTCCTAACCACCCACAAGGTTTTCAAGATGCAAGTATTCCCTTATCTACCCATAAGGATCTGAAGATGCAAGTATTCCATTATCCACTCACAAAGATCTCAAGAAACAAGTATTCTCCTAACCACCCACAAGTTTCTCAAGATGCAAGAATTCCCTTATCCATCAACAAGGATCTCAAGATCCAAGTATTTCCTTATCCACCCACATATATCTGAAAATACAAATATTTCCTTATCCACCCGAAAGGATCTCAAGATGCAATTTTTCCGTCATCCACCCACAAGAATCTCAAGATGCAATTCCTCCATTATCCACCCACAATGAATTCAAGATATAGGTATTCCTTTATCCACCAACAAATATCTAAGGATATAACTATTCGAACCTCATGATACAAGTATTCTCTTATCCACTCTCATGGATCTGAAGAAAGAAGTATTCCCTTATCCACCCATAAAGATCTCAATTTTCAAGTATTCGCATAACCACATAAAAGGATCTCAAGATTCAAGTATTACATTATCCACCTACAAAGATCTCAAAAAAAAAATCTTCCTTTAGCCACCCAAATAGATCTGAAGATACAAGTATTCCTTTATCCAGTCTCAAGGATCTATAAATACAAGTATTCCCCTAACCACCCACAAAGAGCTTATGATGAAAGTATTCTCTTATGCACCCACAAGTATCACAATATGCAAGTATTCCATTATCCACCCACATAGCTCTGAAGATACAAGTATTCCATTATCTACACACAATAATCTCAAGATGCAAGTATTCCTTTATCCACCAAGGATCTCAAACTTCAAGTATTCCCCTAACCACCCACAAGAATCTCAATATACAAGAATTCCCTTATGTACCTACAAAGATCTCAAGATTCAATTAACCTTATCCACCCACATGGATCTGAAGATACAAGTATTCCCTTATCCACCTAAAAGGATCTCAGGATGTAAGTACTCCCTTATTCACCCAGAAGGATATAAAGATACAAGTATGTCCTTATCAACCCACATGGATCTGAAGATAAAAGTATTCCCTTATCCACCCACAAGGATCTCAAAATGGAAGTATTTCCCTAATCACCCCCAAGGATCTCAAGATGCAATTCTTCCTTTATCCATCCACAAATGAGTCAAGATACAAATATTCCCTTATCCTCCCACAAGGATCTCAAAATGGAAGTATTCCCTTAATCACCCACAAGGATCTCAAGATTCAATTCTTCCCTTATCCACCCACAAGGAAGTCAAGATACAAGTGTTTCCTTATCCACCCACAGAGATCTAAAGATACAAGTATTCAAGTATTTCCCTAATCACCCACAAGGATCGCAAGATTCAATTTTTCCGATATCCACCCACAAGGAAGTCAAGTTATAAGAATTCCCTTATCCACCCACAGAAACCTGAAGATATAATTATTCCCTTATCTATCCACAGGAATCTCAAGATGCAAATATTTTCTTATCCACCCACAAGGATCTGAAGATATAACTATTCCCTTATATACCCACAAGAACCTGAAGATATAAGTATTCTCTTATCCACTCGCATGGATCTGAAGATATAACTATTCCCTTATATACCCACAAGAACCTGAAGATATAAGTATTCTCTTATCCACTCGCATGGATCTGAAGATACAAATATTTCCTTATCCACGCACAAGGATGTGAAGATATAACTATTCCCTTATCCACCGACAAGGATCTCAAGATACAAGTATTTTAATTTTCTCTCAACCAAGTACCAAGGCATTGTAAATATTCCATTGAAACTCCATTGTTCTCTTAGGTCCTTTGCGAGACAGGTTGCATTTGTTACACATTCGAGGGAATTTGATGAACATTTCGCATAGCTGAATGGGGATGAGTCAACGAGACAGTTCAATTATATATTTTTTTTGTATAAATCTATTAGGATAGGTTTGCAGATGCCATCCTCTAGCTATTAGGTACAACATGGTGGGCGTGTTGTCTAGATCTAGATGATAGTAGGATCCGTGATTTCTGACTTCGTGTATGATCTTTGTACATATTTAGGACAAAATTTTTAAAATGACAGAAAAATAAAGCAAAGAGAGATAATTTGGAACGTGGCAAAGTGTCTCAAAAGAAACATGGAAACTAAAAATGTCGCAATTACAACGATAGCTATTTGTCTCCTTAGATATACCTCCTTTGAGATTATGGAATACCGAGCCAAATAAAAACCAAATGTTTTTCATACCTATTTCCAAAACAAAACTTAAAAAACATTCCTCAACATCCTATAACAATTTTACAATAAAAAAAGTCATGGCTAATACAGGTTGTTGAAAGTTCAATGTGTCTACATCCAAAAATTTACTCACATAAATCTACCTGATGCGCTATGATTTAGCCCCCTCGTTTCAAAGAACCCAAAGAAATTGCAGCAAATCAACTAATTGAACAATTTAATAAATCCTTTGAAGACACAGATGTCCTCCTCGAGGGGAGAAATTTCGACACAAAAATCAATAAATTATTATTTACCTTAGACAATTTTAAGAATAAAAATTAAAGATCCAAATGTGAAAACTGGTACGGCTCCCATCAGTTACAGGTCGCCGAATGCATTCCTTTGAGGCGGTTACTCACTAATTTAATGGATCACTCGAGTTTTTGGTACAAATAGTTCGAAAATAAGTTTTGCAAGAGAGCGGAAGATTTATTTGACAGGCATTTCGTGAAAGCCTTTGATACAGTGGAGCAGAAACTGATTGCAAATAAAACTTGGGAAAAGAGCCATCAAAATTTATCGCCATAAATCGGAACTTGGTTAATTGAGAGGAAAAAATAGGATGTAAAATGTTTATCGCGTTAAATAGGCACAATACTAAGGAGTCACAAAAGTATTTAACAACGAGTGGTTATGTCTTCGAAATAGCAAAGATATGCCACGAAGATATGTTTATGATTAAATTTTTATGTATATAATTAATAGGGGTTGTATAGTGGGGATAATTTCCAGAAATTTGCATCTTCTAAAATAAGGCCAGATTTGCATTTCATATTTCGTTCTGGCCTCCTGCAATTGTGTCTAAGCACATCGGGATTCCTGTTAAATTTAAACATTATTTCTCATTCTGAATATATTTTTTTACCATTTGTTATTTATCCTATCCTTCTTTCGCTTATCTCCGGTAGCAATAACGATGGGGCTTTACGATATAGCATTTGTGCTATTTGGGTGAATGTTTTATGTTCGCTTTACCTTTTAAGCTTATATATATATATATATATATATATATATATATATATATATATATATATATATATATATAAGAGAATGGGTGGAGGAATTAACAATCCGGAAGCACTCATCAGGAGTTCTTTATTGACGTTTCTCCTTTCAGCTTCTTCAGAACAGAACTACAGATGAAAGAAGATCGCTTCCTATATATGCGGCAGTCGTCGTCAGCCCCGGTCACGGCTGCTCGTCCTCGGTCGGCTTCTTTGAGTTGCTTGGTTGAACTTGTCGGCCGCGGCCTTTTCCGCTTCGTTTCTTATAACCCTAGTTGCACCATTGGCCAGCCTGAAGAACCAGTCACGGTGATTGGTTGACCTGTCGGAGATGATATGCGCCGCTTCAATCATTCGTCTCTCGCTTTTTGCTAAATCTTTATGAATTATTTTAATTCCATCCCAATTAAATAAATTACTGTATTCATCGACATATACCGTCATTGCGTTGGACGTTCTAATATGAGCTTTAATGTCCCTTTTATTCTCATTAATTCTGGTTTGATATCTCTTCCTGATTCCTTATAATAACTTCGGTCGCATCCGTCACAGGGTATTTGATAAATAATACCCTTCTCGTTTTTAGCTGTCGAATTTCTATGTCTTACTAACACCTCACTTTCGGTTCCAGCAGAGTTAGTTATCAAAATCCCCGCCTTCCTAAGAAATCTGTTTAATCTTTCGGCCGCCATAAAGCACGGAGCAGACAAGTACCTGATCCATTTTAATCCCTTCTGGACGGGCTCATTACCTTCTTCTGCCTCAGTGAACCTCGCCTTCCTACTTCTTTCCACTATTTGTATTGCTTTTTGCTGTAATTTAATTAAAAGACCCTCTGGATATTTTATTTCCATGAAGGCTTTCATAATGTATTCAAATTCTTCATTCAAATGGCTTTCGCTGCAAATGCGAATAGCCCTTAGATAAAACCCAATGACTACCCCCGTCTTCGTTCTCTTGCCATGTCCAGAGAGAAAATGAATAAAATCGACCTTATTCGTGGGTTTCCTATATACGGAGAATTTGGCCCTGTCATCATCTCTATGAATCAGAGTGTCCGGGAAGGGAATTTTGTTGTTATCTTCCTCCTCTACGGTAAATTGAATGTTCTCATCGACTTCGTTCAGCAGTTTCAATTTGATATCTATATCGGTATCTCCACCATACTGAGTCACCCCCATGACCTTCGTTAGTTTCCCTGTCTAAAGATCCTCTATAAATAAGCAAGTCATAGCTGCTCTTAGAGGGGAGATCCCATAGCTAGTCCCCTGTGCTGTCTATATTCGTCTTCCTCAAAAGTGAAAGCACCAAACCTAGCACACAAGGATATTAAACTAACATAATCTCTCTTATTAATAGTTAGGTCAGAGTCATTTATGTTGGCTTTGCCTCCATGGCCCAATCTACTGGGACTAATATTTAGTCAATAATGCCATCAGATCAAAACTCACGAGTTTCTTTCCCCTGAGTTTCACCTCACACAATCTATCTTTATGTTCCGACGAATTCTTTAAATGTGCTTTACTTATTTTGCCCAATGCTTGAAATAAGGGTCTGGCTAACTAAAACCCTGGCAATTTTATGGGGAGAATCCGAGATCTCCTAAAATGAGGTGTCTTCCTAAAACTCACAAGCAAGGCATCCCTCTTAGACCAATCACCTCAAAGAAGACGACCGAGGACGAGCAGCCGTGACCTGGGATGACGGCTGCCGCATATATAGGAAGCGATCTCCTTTCATCTGTAGTTCTGTTCTGAAGAAGCTGAAAGGCGAAATGTCAATAAAGAACTCCAGAGTGCTTCCAGATTTTTAATTCCTCCACCCATTCTCACCTATACGTTGGGAAGTCCAACAACACACACACACACACACACACATATATATATATATATATATATATATATATATATATATATATATATATATATGGGGGAAAAGTGTCACTCTTTTCCAGCCTTATGACGCTTCTTGAATCTCCATACGACAAATTAAAAAAAAGACACCCAACCCTGCCTTTTCTAGGGTTGGAGAATTGGTTCATTTTTTGAACTAGCAGCTTTAGAATTACCAGGAGATCAGCACAATTGAGCGGACGTGAAATCTTTAAACTCCGTGCTGTGGGTGCCCCCCCCCCCCGCCCAAAACACCCAAGCGAGTGGCGAAAACTAACCAATGAAATGCGGATACTATGCGAATAATAGTAATGCCAATGAAGCCTTAATTATTAAGTAGTTTTGAGCTCCCTCCGGTTATAATCCACCAACCAGAGAAAGTGAGTTTGCTGTAAGCATGTGTTGGTAGTTGGTAGAGCGTTGGTTGGCCGATGGTTAGAGATTGTGTCATAATTTACTTATTATTGTTGGCTGTTTTGTGTGTTGTGGTTGGTCACTTGCAATCTGGGCAGCTTCAAAGCTTGATTAGAGAGGAAGGAGGAAAGAATGTGCATTATGTACATTTGGTCTTGTAATCGGATTGGGTTCTCGGGTTTTTAAATAAAATGGGATAATGTTTGCTGTTCTGCTCTGTCATTCACGGCAGTTTGCATGTCTTCTTTGAAGGCTTCTCGCCAAGAAATTATATTGGACCGTGAATACAACGTCGCGTGTTTTGGAATTTGGATTTTTTTTGCGTTTAAATGTATCAGCATGACTGCCATTGGCACGCCACACATTTTGGTGCCCCAGCAAAATCTATTATACTGGTAATAACAGCTATAATGATTGCTCTGAAGAACAAGTAAATCAATGCCATTCAAGTTAAGTTTAAAATTAAATTCCCTGTTCTAATGAACCACAAGAAATCTTGCCTTTATTATCAAATCAAGAGGGGGGGGGCACGTCAATGAATAATTTTGCATTTCGAGTCAATCTCAAGATTTTTCAGGAGTTTCTTACATCCGGCAACAAACGATTAGCTTTCATATTTTTAATCTTTAAAATAAAAGTAGAATCTATGCAATACTATTGAAAACAAGAGAACAACGAAAATAAAATCTACATTTTCTTGAAAATACTCGTTTAATTTCTAAGAAATGTAAATGTGAGGGAACAAGCACGTGATGAGAAAAATAACGTTGATTTTAAGCATTGCCTCCACGTGATGAACCTCGTTTTCGCTTAGAACAATTTTTTCAAGCTCAAAAGCGTGAGAAACAACAGGAGTGGGCTGATGGAATGCCGCCCTTATCAATCCGAGTATTTAGACAAGGAGTTTTCCCCACATCCCCCCCTCCCCCTTCCAGACACGCTGGGATCGCCGCGGTCGCACTACTCAAACGATGGACGATAGTCCCCCTTCCCTTCTATGGGGTAAGCTCCCTCACTCCAGGAATCGAGAAGATTGTGTGCGAGAAAAGCTCACGGGAGCAGACTATCTTACTCCTCCTCGATTCGGGTTGTTATACGCCAAAGGCAAGGAAATTTTGCGGGATAAAACTGAATATCCCTCCTTGGATAAAACAAATATCCACCCTGGATTAGTCAAAAATAATCTCCCCGTAAGAATACCCGTCTGACTCCGTGAAACGTATCCATCTCCAAAGAAGGACCAAGTCTTGTCCCAAAAGGCTTCAGTGAAGAATGATCTTCGCGTAATACCTCTTCAATTACGCATAGTCGACCAAACAAACCATTTGACGTCTTAGAGATAGTCACCCTCCGTTTTCTTCGAAGGGATTCCACCGGAAAAATTCGCAGCCTCTCCTCTCGAAGGATCTGCCCCCCTCACCGTCATTTCAAAGGAATACTTCAACTCCAAGCAAGTTGACCCTGGAACCCGTCGAAGTGACTCAACCTCTACCCCCACTTCGCAGGAAACGTCCATCTTCTCCCCCTCCTTTTTGTACAAAGTATTGTAGCGAATATTTTAGCTTCCCCAAAATTTATAATTGCCGCCTATTGTCTCCCCCCATTTTCATTGTGTGTTTACTATGTCCCCGTGTAAAGCCCTACTTTAATTCCATTCAGCCTACCCATTTTTATTGCATTTTAAATACCTAATCTTATTACTGGCCCGTTGACCACTGTAACTATTTGTATTATTATATGTCTTTTATTGTTCTACCATTTAACCTAAGTTATTAATATGTATTAAAGTCTATTTTTTTCGACTCCTTTACTTTCAACCTTTGAGCTCATCTTAGCCGTGTAATAGCCCTGTAACCAAGTAAGACTTAAACACTCAGCCAATACTGAAAATCAAAGTAGCTCTATTGGATTAGCCCTTCCTTACAAGAATCTGACCTCGTAATCGGACCCAACCGACCCAAAGGTATTAAAAAGGAAACCCCGCGCACTCTAAAATCAAATATAATAAATATACTCGTATGTATGGTATATAGAAACCTATACCACGACAGTAAATTTCACATAATATTCGTTGAAATTTGCCTCTCACAGTGTCCAATTTTCATTTCATAGAATAGCTGATTAAAAAAGTTATGAGGCAAGGAATGTTGATTTGAAAAAAAATGAATGCGTCCAAAACTAGAAAACGATAGGTATAAATGCCGAAACTATAAAATACCTTAAATATCTCATAGATAATATTATTAATATGTAGGAGAGACACTGTTTATAATGACTTAAGCATTGCTGGGCCCTGATTTTATTTCATCCTTTTTTTTTCAATCTTTGCCAGAGACCTTCGATAATGGTCGCTTTCCGAGCCATAACTTTGTCACCGAGTATCTTTCTTAGTGTGTTTATCGGGTTTAAATCAAGGCTCTGCAGGACAAGTTCATCGAAGAGATATGTATGTTCAGCATCCAGAAATGCTTCACCGTTTTTCCCGCGTGATACAGATCATTGTGCTGCATGAAAACAGGTCATGTACTCTATATGTTGGGAGAGATGGTACAACATGTTCCTGAAGCATACTCCTGGATACCGCAGCGTTTACCTTATCGCGTAAACGGACGAGGGACAGAGTCCAGCGTTTGAAACCACGCCCACACCATAAAGCGTTTGCCTCTTCCAAATTCAACTCTCTTTCTTGCTGCTTCTTAGCCGATCAGAAGGAATTCAATTTGCTTTCGTCACTGAAAAACACATTCTCATTTTTCAGCACTCTACCGGACATGCTCAATAGCAAAGGTCAGCAAAGGTTCATTCTTTTTACTTATGAGTAGTTTCTTGGCAAGGGAGCGTGTTATAATGCTCACCTCTTTCAAGCCACTTAAACATTCTGGCGAGACACACTCATGTTCAGATTTTCCTCAACTTGACGTAAATAAAGGCATTTGTCTCAACATCGGGTCTTCATTAACGTCCGTTGCAATGTGCGATCACTGTGGAAGTGGGTTTTCGAGGATGGCCTTTTTCTTCGTTTACTTATAGTACTCGGTATCCTTATTAAGCGTTATTATGCATGAACTTAGCATTTTTTATCAATTACAATGCCTCGAAAGGTAAAGCACTGTCATTCATTCACTCTCCCACTAGACAACCTGTTTTATGAAGGATTTGTCGCTCTTAGATTGTCTCGGAATCCTGATAAATGTGTAATGCAATCAGCAACAGTCTGCATTACACGTTAAACAGTATTTTCACACATACGTTATGAATATTTACGTGTAAACTGAGAGTTATAAGTCATCGTTGTCCAGTTTTGGACGTATCCTTTCCTCGAATAAATAGTCCCCTAATATCATCTTATCCACTCTTTTATGAAATGAGGCAGTGACTCTATCTGAAGCAAATTTCAAAGAAAATTCTGAGTATTGAAAGATAATATAGATTTTCTTTTGTTTTGTAAATTTGGACTCTACTGTAGAACATTTTTAGGAAAGTTATTGTTCTTGGAAGACGTGAAATATCATTTTTTTGTATAAGGAACTACTCGTTCTTTGCATCTATCCATTCAAGCCACTACACTCATTTTATTCTGATTATTTTCATGTTTAATTTGCATTATTGGGACCTCACTTGCTTTTGATGTTTGATTTACATTATTGTAACCTCAAATTGACCTTATTTTGAAGTTTGATTCTTATTATTGGGATCTCGCAAGGGACCTGATTTTGATGATAGATTCATATTATTGGGACTTCACAAAGGATCTGATTTTGAAGTTTGATTTACATTATTGGGAAGTCACAATGGACAAGGTTTGGATGTTTAATTCACATTGTTGGAATTTCACAATGAACCTGCTCTTGATGTTTGATATACATTCTTGGGACCTTGCAATGGACATGTTTTGATGTTTCATTCACATTATTAGGACCTCACAATAGCTCTAATTTTGAAGTTTGATTTACATTCTTTGGACCTCGCATAGGACCTGTTTTTGATGTGTGATTAACATTCTTGGGACCTCGCATGGGACGTACTTTTGATGTTTGATTCACATTCTTTGGACATCGCATGGGATCTAATTTTGATGTTTCATTTACATTATTTAGACCTCACAATGGAACTGCTTTTGATTTTTATTTAGATTATTGGGAGCTCACAATGGAACTACTCTTTGATGTTTGATTCACATTATTTGGGACCGCACAATTGACCTGTTTGATGTTTGATTCACATTATTGGGACCTCACAATGGACCGGTTTTGATGTTTGACTCATATTATTTGGACATCACAATGAACCTGCTTTTGATGTTTGATTTACAATCTTGGGGCCGTTCCTCGGATCTGCTTTTGATGTTTGATTCACATAATTATGACCTCACAAGACTCTTGATGTTTGATTCGAATTATTGACAACAACACAGTGTGAACAAGAGCAAATAAATGAAGAAGATGTTCGTTTAAGTTTGCACTTTTGAGCTCTTATTGATGTTTGTACAAAATTTCTTTTGCGGGGATGTAAATACCCCCTTCAAGAAGGTATTGATGGTTTGTGAGTTTTTTCCATTCTCATCCGTAATATTTTACACCATCAGTGTTTCTTTTTATGTCTGTCCTCTTTCTAAATTGTCTGAATGGTAATCTCACTCAAGAGGAAGCATCTTTTCACGATATGGCCACAAATGTGTAACTTTTTGCCCTTGGCAAAGATGCCATTTATAAATGGCGAACAGAAATTGTACTCTTAATAATTTGTGTGCCTAATGACTTGTGCTTTTAATGACTTCCTTCAGGGCGGGGGGTATATCAGTGGGAGGATCTACGCCCCATTAGCTACTGTTCAAGCTCTGATACTCCATTAACTGCATCCACCATTGTGAGTGTTGAATGGTCGGCCACGCCGAACGACGGATGCGCACATCTATGCAGTCATCCGCCATCTATGTTCTCAGTATCTACAGGAGAGTAAAACAGAGACATATAAATAAATAAATACAGAGATGCATAATGATAAATGGATAGAAGGATAAATAGACACAGAGATAAGTGACGGATGGATAACTAGACAGAGGGATTAATTGACAGAATGATAAGTAGGAGACACGAATGAACAGAAGGTTAAATATACACAAAATTAAATGGAGGGGAGATAAATAGATGAAGAGATGAATGGACAGAGAGATAACTAAACAGAAGGACAAATATACAAAAGGATAAATAAACGGAGATATAAATGGACAGAGGGGTAATTAGGCTGGCGGTGGGATGCGCATGAATGTATAATTTTTTAATTGAAATTCTGAGCATTGGAAAACTTGTCTATTTCTAGGTCATAAGACCACATAATTCGTCCCCTGAACCCACTCTCGAAGAAGTGGGTTCGGAGTAGGTTTGAAACGTCTCATCTGATCACGGTCCAGTGCTCCAGTCTTCCGCATTACTTCCCCCCCTCCCGATGCTGGAGTACAATTTCTTTCAAGTACTACTCATGGCCCCCATTCGCCCATTAACCCGGGCTTAGACGCGTTCCATCAATTGTAATTTGTATTATTTCTTTTCGTATCGACTCTTGAAAGAGCCGAATGGAGGGATCCGAGTCTATTTTTTATTCATGGGTGTTATTTAATGAGTGTTTTTCATGGGTTTTATTTAATGGATTATTCATGCGTGTTATTTAATTGTTGTTATTTAATAGGTGTTAGTTTATGGGACTTATTCAATGTGTTGTTTTATGGTTTTATTTAATGGGTGTTTTTATCCGTTTATTTAATATGTGTTATTCGTGGGTTTTATTCAATAGATGTTATTTAATGAGTGTTATTCATGAGTGTTATTTAATTGGTGTCATTTATCGGGTATCATTCATGCGTGTTATTCGTGCGTGATATTATTGGGGTTTCATTCATAGGTGCTATTCATGAGTGGGTTTTTATTATTGGGTGTATATTTATGAGTGTTATTCATGAGTAGGTGTTATTATTGGGTTTTTATTAACGGGTGTTATTCATGAGTGGGTGTTTATTCAGGGGGGCTATTAATGAGTGGGTGTTATTTAATGTGTGTTATTCATGGGTGTCATTCTTTCACCCGAATTCCTGTGATTGAACTCATCCGGGCGGGAGGGGTTCTCTTAAATCCCCGTTTTCATGTCCGAATCCAGAAATCCTCAAGTCGTCTGTGTAGAAAGAACTAACCCCTTATCTCCAGAATTGCTGGTCTAGACATTAGAAAACTGAGGGATTATTTAGCTAGGATTTTAAAAATCAGAAGAATTTTTCTCTAGAATCAGAAATTTGAAGTTTGTCTAGAAATCTAAAACCTGTGGAATGTTTGTGTAGGATTAAAAAATACGAAGATTTTTCTCTAAAATCACAAATTTGAAACTTGTCTAGAAAAGAGAAATGTGCAGGATTGCTTGTCTAGGAGTAAAAAAAATAAATCCAGACTTTTTATATAAGGAGTGGCGAAGCCGTTGATCTTATTCGTTATAGTATAAGCCTCCCGAACTTGTGCATAGGCAAGAGAAATTGAAAGAGGAAGACCTTCTCATTCACCAGGATATCAGCGTTGTTTCTGATGTCAGACAAGAGATTTACTCCATGATATTGCATTGAGATTATACCTGAACACCATGCCACCCTTTTCCAAAGACAGCAGCGCTATGCTTATTAGGGCTTGCAGGGTCTGTGAAGAAAGGGCAAGCAGAACAATATCATTATCATATACCAGGGAAGGGCTTGAGTGTTCCAATGATTCCAAGAGCAATGCTGTCGGAAGTTTCAAACTCCTGGCACGGTCACCCAAGGCGGTAAGGTCTTGGCTGAAGTTCGATACTAAAGGCAACCAACAGCAAGACCCCAACGGCAGACCAAGCAGACCTAGTCTATATAAGATTCATATGTCTGGCTCCGACGGAAGAGGGCAGCGCACAGCGGGCAGGCTCGACAAAGGCGACCCTTGAAAGACCAAGAACCCGGCAACCTGATGCAACCACCCTCGCCGAAATCGCATGTCTCAATGTTTCGAGCCGCAGTGGACGCGCTACTGGTTAAGTGTGCGCGCGTGGCCGTCGCGCAGCCAGGATCGCCCAAAACAAATTCACGACTGGCATATTCGTCTCTGTTTTCTCTCCGGCCTTTTTTCTTTCCCGGACTGGACCCTCTCCCTAACAGACTGGGTCTCGTAAGTCATATCCGGCACAAACATTAACCTAGGAGACCGAATAATTGAAGACGAAACCGATGCTCAGACACGAGCTGGAGCCGACGACAAATCCCAAATTTTAAATTTGATTCTCTAGAATCAGAAATTCGAAGAATCGTCCAAATATTTTGACCAAAAAATCATATTTTGTTAATTAGTTTCACACACAACTTTCAAATTTTAAATCAGCCCATGCATGAACACTAGATATTTTTAATCTTTATTTTCATGAATGTGTGAGTATTTCGGTGAATTAGGAATTCATGTGGATACGAAGTAATCTCAAGCCGAACTTAAGAGAGCCTCCGAAAAATGGTATTTACATAAAAATTAAAAAGTTGGATTGATTTGTTTGTGAATTCCATATATAAAATCCATTGGACATCTAATGTTTGAGGGTTATTTAGAATATGTTTAGCCGTTCTAAAAATCACTTTATGAAGATCATACATATATATGTTCATATATCTTTAAATTAACATTGACAGATGTCACATAACGATTTTCTTCAATGAATTCTTCCTATTTTTTCTCTAAATTGTGACCTCTGCAAATATTTACTCCAAATTGTGACTTCCGCAAATCTGGACTCCAAATTGTGACTGTATTTAAAAAAAAAATTGTGACTTCTGCCCATCTTTACTCCAAATTGTGATATGAAAATTTTGATTCCAAATTGTGACTTCTGCAAATCTTTACTCCAAATTGTGACTTATGCACATTTTTATTCCAAATTGTGACGTCTGCCAATTTTTCTAGATCTCTACTTTTTCTTTTCAAGGAACCGGTTATCCGCTCATAATAATCGACAGCATTCCACATCAGCTGTCATGCACATTTCATTCACTCCATCATTATCAATAATTCTTTTTACAGCGGAGTATTAGCAGTTTTCCATTGAATTTTCAGCTCACTTGATCTTGCTTTCTGCCCGAAGTTGATCATTACGCGCCGTTATTCATCGGCTTCCCGCTAAATGTCTTTCTTTAACTTCCGTTCCCGGAGACTTCCTCTACTATTTGCAGGAGATCTATTCGTCTCTGTAGCTCTATTCCTTTCTCTAGCTCCATTTCTTTCTGGTAGCTTTATATATTTTTTTGTACTTCCATTTCCTCCATTCCTTTCCGTAGCTCCATTACTTGTTGTAGCTCCATTCCTTTCTATAGATCAATTTCTCTCTGTAGTTACATTCCTTTCTATAACTCCATTACTTTTGTACCATTTCTTTATGTTAGCTTCACTCATCTCTGTAGCTTATTTCTTTCTGTAGTGCCATGTTCCTTTTCTTTCTGGAGCTCTCTTCTTTTTTTCAGCTCTCCTTTCTACAGGTACATTCCTTTCAGTGTCTTTCTTCTCCATTCACACTCCCACTGGCTGATGGAGAGGTTTAGAGATCAATTATACCATATATCCGAATATATAGGGCTCGATAACCGTTGATTAGAATCGAGATCTTGTTCGTACTTCGAGGACGTCCGCTTTTTGTAGATAAATGGTCCTGTAGTCGTAGGATGAACTCTCTGGACTAATTTTAAATACTCTTTCAACGTTTAGTGGATTTTATCAATACTCTTGAATACTCTGGCCCACGAAAATCATACAAGGTGAAACACAACAATGAAAATTCTACCTAAAAAATGTCACCAATGATTATATATATATATATATATATATATATATATATATATATATCAGTCGTTTTAATTCAATTCCCTTTCTTTTTCCAGCAATTAATTGCTGCTGATAGTCTTTGCAACGTGTGTAAAAGAGTGTTCATTGTTGTCCTTGCATCTTCTGCAATTAGTTTCCCTTGTACTCCTTGCAACATATTCAATTTACGGTTTCTGGTATTAATTACAAGTGCTCTGATACGCCTTGCAATATGTTCAATTGATTGTTCCTGATTTGTGTTGCAACGTGTAGAACTAAGGTAGAATGTCACCTCTTTCCAAATCCGCAGTTAAATGTTCTTGGTAGCAATTGCAACGTGTCAACCCCTCTAGCTTTTATAACGCTTGCAACTTCGTAATCCTGGTACCTCTTCCAATATGAGCAATGTTGTGTTCCGGGTAGCATCACTGCGTGTGCAATTAAGTGCTTCTGGTAGTCCTTGCAAAGTGCACACATGAGTAATCCTGGTATCCCTTGTAGCGTGTGGATCTAACTGCTCCTGGCATATGTTGCAACGTGCGCACTGAAGTCCTCCTGTCTACTGTTTGCCTTTTTCAACGTATGCAACTGAGTACTCCTTTGGCTTCATCCCCTCCTTAGTTTTTGTATTATCATCGTCCTATTTACGATTTTTAGATTCGTTTTGAGCTCTGAAGTGTCCCATCTTTTTAGTTTAAAAATAAAAACCAAAGAGGGAATTCTCTTTCATCTCGTGAATAGATACCCTTAAAGAGAATTATCAAGTTGTGTGTAAAAAATAAAAGTATGTTGAAGTTATACTTCACAACTAAACTCTTTGGGTACTGAAAACTGTTAGGGCACGCAATTCTCCGAAGCCATGATCCCATTCCAAGCCGACAGCAGATCTCGGGGAATCACGTACGGAGGACCCTCTTTGCCCATCCTGCTCCGATCCTATTTGCCTCCTAGAGTCAATTAATAAACAGTTTACGGATCCTAGGTACAGTGTTACGTTAGATTGTTCGTGTGAGTTCATTTTCGTTGTCGCCAAACAGCTTGATACCTGGCGTGGCCGACCATGATGCGCCATATATGGCAAGGCAGGAATGCCTAGCACACACTGAGCACTCATCTCGCAGGCCGCCCCATCACCTAAAGTTACCACGCAGCCAATCACCACCACTCCCCCACTCTTTCCTCCTTTTCTCGCACACAAAATACATCACTCTTCCATCCCGCAACCTGCCGCAGGGTGTTTCCTATTCATACTTCCCTGACGCCGAACGGGTGGCTCTCCATTTAGCCATGAAAAGTTTCCCGAAAGCTAAGTGAGGGTGGCAAAACACACTAATGCCGCTCTCTGTGCACTTTCAACCCAATGAGGACCGACCTCTGGTTCCCTTGTACTTACTTACCAGCGATTCTCATTCTGATCTTTATTTGAATTTCATTATTCGGTCGGGAGACCACGTTCACACTTGCAAATTGACGCCTCACCCAATTAACTTATGACACACGTGTATACGCAAATTACGTGTTAAAATGTACGTACGCACACCTAAAACGTATGCATAGAAATATGTGAGTGTGAGCACTCACATACAAGAGCATTCATAAATATACGATCCAATACTTCAATGCCTTACAACTTCAGTGACTGCTTCCACCACAGAGCCAGCGCCAAAATAACATGGGGAAAATGAAGTAAACTAAGTGTGACGGAGTTGTATGTACGGGTTTCTCTCATGCAAACAAACGTACGCTTAGAAATATGTGAGCGTGTGCGCGCGCTCACACACATATGCACACACACACACACACACACACCTACGAACATTAATAAGAAAAAATGAAGTTAAACTAAGTGTGGTAGAGTTGTATGTTGTATGTACGGGTTTCTCTCATGCAAACAACGCATTTAGAGAGGCTTCTGTAGTTCTCGTGTCAATGAGAGTTTGTTATTAATTAGACCACCTGCTCATAGAAGAGAAAAATGAGGTGGGGCAGAGTTATTGGGGGTGTTTTTTACGACCGAGGGAGAGGGAGGAAGAATGGTTGTGAGGGGGAGGTATTGGAAGCGCGTGAGTATGTTTATGAGTAGGCTCCGGGGAGAGGGGAGGAGAGGGGTTGTGGAAGTGTATTAGAAGCATGTAAGCGAGGGTGTTTAGGAGGAAGCGTGGAGAGTGTGTGAATATATTGTCTATTTGTGTGTTGTAGGTGTACAAGGGAGGGGGGTCGTAGATGGGAACGGTGTATGTCTGGTGGGTTCATATTAGGTTTGTTGTGTGTGTGCACAAATGTTTCTCTTGGGGTTATAAATGTGTGATGTGGTTTTGGAGGCTTTAGGTGCGGGGAGAGGGGGGGCACATGTGTGTGATGTAAAGAAAACGGGAAATAGGGTGGATGAGTGTGTGTGAATTAAGCAGGCAGAATTGAGGAAAACATGTGTGGATCGAGAACGAAATGCAACGCCACGCCAAAATGCAAAGTGTGTACATGCTCCGAGAATGAGCAGTTGTATGAGTTCGTCCAGTTAATCGAAGAGATGATGTGCGTCGACCCCGCTTGTGTGGGAGTGCAGTGAGGATGATGGAGGAATGAATTTATATGTTGGGAAGGGTCCCTAGTTATTTTTACTAACATATTTCAAGTTTGCTAAATTTCGAATTTAGTCGGTGAAGGAACGAGGAGCTTTGACCCCAAGATGCTTGGGTGCTTGGAAGAGATTACGGCGATTTGTTTTCGTTTTATTTTTTATCTTGACGGTTTTTCTGTGGTGGGAGGGTGGTTGAACCCCCGGGGGAATGAGTTGGAAGATACAATAAAACGAAATTAATAAATCATATCTACCTACAAAGATCAATTAGTCCATTTTATGTTATAAGTTGTAAAATAAAAACTAAGGCGGGGCCGGATAATCCCCCGATCTAACTTCATAGGATTATTACATCAGCGAGTGGGTTTTCAACCCCACGTGCACATCCATTTCACGCAATGTCATTTCAGTTGACTTTTACGACGCAGGGCTGGAATCAAGTTAGTGGCCTTTTTACCCACCCGCTGTGGAGAAAAACAAAATCTTAAAGGTATCGACCTTGAGAACAAAGATAACTCTTCCACTTTATCACTGAGTGCCACTTGAGCAGTGCCACATTTCATTTCCACAAGCAATGTACTCTTAAATTCAAATACATTAATAATTCCTAAGTAACAGTGGAGAATAGAACGATGCAATGTACTCCACTTCACTATACCAGTGGCCTATTATATTTTTAGCGGTATTTGAATACGAGGGAGAAATTGATAGGTTCGAAAAGCCTATTTATTTTGCCTTTTTCGAAGTTGTGAGTGGCTTGGTTGCAAACTTAATGGACTCCCGATTTGATGGATCCGGTGTGACACGCGAGATTGATTTAGTGGAAGGAGAGAGAGAGAGAGAGAGAGAGAGAGAGAGAGAGAGAGAGAGAGGAGTTTCCTAGAGAGAAATGACACGTCATAAAACCGTCACACCTGTAACTGGGGCACAAAAAAAAACCCGTCGAATGTTCGATTCCGAGAGTCGCAAAGATCATTGACCTTTTGAAAGGGAAAGGGAATTTGGTATCTCCTGATTCCTATGTTAATGCAAGGACATGAGAAACAGAGAACAGATACGAGAAGGGAATTAATAAGGAAGTGTAAGAGAAGAATGCAAAATAAAGGGGGTCAAGAGGGAGGTAGTAAAGCGCATTTGTTAGAAAATGCTTAGGGCGACAGACAGGAAATCGCATTATGGAACCCCGCAAGGGAAATGATAGTATTAGGACGAGGTATTCAGATACACAAACTAGAATCCTCCTTCTAAACACTAAGGCCTTCTAGTTTGAGAGATAACCCACGGGTGATTATGAATAACGAGGGAAAGGACGACGCGAAAATGATGATAAAACTTAGGCTGGGGAGACTTTGTTACTTTTGAGGGAGGCTTAATAACTTCTTTCCCCTTTGTTCAGGTCTAAGTTGTAGAAAATAATGTGAAGAACAGATAATAAGGGAAAAAGGGAGTAGAATTTGTAGAAAAGAGAGAATAAGGAAAAAAACAATAGACAGAAAAAAGTGAATGTGATTGATACAACAGAACTCCTCACCCTTAAAAGCGGGGACGTGGGGTGAGTTGAGAGAATTGGTCTGCTCAAGGAACAAAATCGTACATAGAGCACATGTACGGAAAAGTACGAATTTAAACGCACATGAGAGTGGTTGAGCAAAAAATATAATGCCTTAATGTTAGTTAATTAATTGCTACCTCCCTCCTTTCAATCGCGCACAAGGTCTCCCGATCGGATAATGAACTTTATATAAAGATCAGAATGACAATCGGTGTCGAGGCCGAGGACACCGGGGGCCAGTCCTCATTAGAATGGGGGAACGATAGTACTTTGTTGTTTTCTCACAAACCAGCAAGCAGTAAACTCTTCGTGGCTCAAGGAGTAGCTACCCATTCCACATCATAGGTGTGTGGGCATGGCGACTCCTTCAGCAGGTTCTAAGAGGGAAAAGTGATGCGTGTGTGTGTGTGTGTGTGTGAAGAGAGGGGAGAGGGAAGAGAGACAAACAACAGTCGTAGAAATAATACCCCCCCCCCTTGTAAAATGAAAGGTGAAATGTCAAGTAAATGAGAAAGGGGGTATTTCGCTTAAAACGTCTTCCAGATTTTATGTCGAATTTAAAGCGCAATAACAACGAGGCTGTAGCTCTCAAAGGTTGGTAAGGAGAGATCTATAAAAAAAGTGGTGAAGTTAGAGGAAGGGAAATGTGTGGAAGATTTATACCCGCAAATCTTCCCGTAGGCATTTTGGTTCGGAGGGTATACAAATACAGGCTGTAGGATCTGAATTGAACACAACTACAGGCACTGGGGGTCGTAGGATCATTTCCCCACTTACGCCATCCACCCCATTGGTGGCCCAAATTACCCCTGAATGCCCTCCCAATTATGTTGGTTCAGATTTCTAAGATTCCCGGGCATCATTCACTTGGTCCTTCTGAAGTTCAGATTTGGCGCTTCAGAACACATTTGGTTGCGTACGAAGCCTTCTTGCCATGGGTCGGAAACTTTCCTTGGAGACTTGGATCGACTGCCAATAAACGAGGGAAACAAGAAGAATGAAGAAGACCAACCCAAAACTACATGTTCTTACTTCTTCCACACCAACCACACTTGCTAGACCAGATGTAGTCATATCTACTAACCATAAACTTGCGGTAGATGAGTAGATCATAGTAGTCAGCTCTTTCGACTCATTGACCCTTGGAAGCTAATAATAACAAAAAAATATATAACATCCTCTCCGTATTAAACACAAGTGACTAACGTAGACTCAGTGCTCAAAATAGTTATTTTTCCGAGCCTAAATAGTTCGGGATTATTTTTGCTCCATTTTATTTTATTTTTTTTTTGGGGGGGGGGGAATTACCAAGGACCGAAGGAAAAAGAAAGTAAACGATTTAGTTTATGATTTGTTTATTGATTTCGGGATCCGTCAATGCAAACAGTAAAGTCATCTCGCAATCAACATCAAAGCCAAGTGTGGATCAGGAAGACAAACACGAGTGCAGTTATGGCTGTTCATATGTACATATCTAAGTGTTACGAATATGTGTGTATGTATGCTTCCGCGTGTGTGTATATGCATATAAATGTATATACGTGGGCGTCCTTTTTAGTTTTGATGGAAAGTAAGTCTGTTCAGGAGTGTACATATGTTTTTATATGTAGGTGATGATTCCGCGTGCATTTTTGGCGTACATTCTTCGGATTGACCTCATTTGGTTGGTTGAATATGACAAAAAAACAGGAAAGTAATCCAACCGAGACGTGTTAAGAGGTAATAAATTAGTTAAAAAGGTAATGAACTGGTCAACAAGTAATAAATTAGTTAATAATTCAGTAGTTTTGTTAAAAGGCAATACATTATTTAAAGAGTGGTTAAAAGGTAATAGATTAGTATAAAAAAAGGCAAAGACCTACGAAAAAGTAATAAATTACTTAAAAGGCATAAATTTATTAATAGTAAAAAAAGAATATATTTATAAGGTAAAACAATACACTGGTTACGAGGTAATATACATATTACTAATAAGGAAAAAGGCTAGCTAAAATGTAAGAACTAAGGTAAAAAGACTAAAATGTGGTTAGAAGCTAATAGATTACTTACTGCAAGGGAAAAGGAGACCCCAAGAAGAATACCCCCTTCTTTTGTTTCTTGAATTTCTTCCCTCCCTATTTCTTCTAACTTTAAATCTACGTGGAATAAAAAAGCATGGTATCCAAGGAGAAAAATAAAATAAGAAAGAATTTGAATATCAGTTAAGCTGAGCGCTAAAAGCTTTCACCTCGGCGATGAAATGCTAATCTCTGTAGTCGAGAAAAAGATAGCCGAAAGGTCCCACCCACATCGTTAGAGACCATTAAGACTGGTCTCGGGCGACAAAAAGCTAATCCCTCTCGGCGCCGGAAGCTTTCTTTCAGACGTATGTGCTTTCTAGCGATTGAGCATCAAAAAAATGGCCGTCATATAAATACCCTGGGTTTTTTAAAGATCGGGAGATTGAGTTTGAGATCTCATCGCCTTCGGTTCAGATCGTGTATCTGTTTCCCAAAGTCCCTGGTATTCGCGTATACCATCGAGGTTGGATCTCACCAGGCAGATCCATCTCTTTTGTGAAGGCTTACTCTATTCAGAGCAAAGCCTCGAATCGTTTTGTCCCCTAAGGACTAGTCGGGATTCTTCTCGTCTCATCACAACTCCCCTTCAAGGATCTCCAGTTTCCCGTGTGAGATTTCTCGTCGAGCCGTGTCAGAGTTTCGATTTTTGGAGCTTGCACTTCTCTGGAGCATAGGTGCTTTCGTCCGTCTTCAAGGAGGATCGTGAACTCGTCTTCTGTCACCCCTTCCCCCCACGCTCATGCTCGTCGCCATCAGGATAGTCGGCCAAGAATCACGACCATTTTCCGTCTTCATTCCCCTGCGCCGACTCGCTAAAGGAGTCCAATTCCTCGAGGACTCCCTTTAAGGTAAAACGATTGCATCTCCCGTTAATCGACCCGCTTTCAGACTTTTAAATATTCCTTCTGTATAACTGTTCATAGTATCCCATTTAAAAGCTAATTAACAAGTAATTAACGTTACACGATTGCCAATTTTCTATAGTCTGTCAGTATTATCCTTATTTACATTTCCTATATTTCCCGTATATATATATATATATATATATATATATATATATATACTTCACCAAAGGAGAAATAAAGAAAAAGATCGCTGACCTGAAGACGAATAAGTCCCCCGGACCGGACGGGTTTCTATCCAAGGTGTTGAAGGAAGTGTGCGATGAAGTATCACGACATCTGTGCGCTATCTTTAACATGTCAATCCGGACCGGATGCGTTCCTAGAGACTGGCGTGAGGCAGAGGTGACTCCGATCTTCAAGAAAGGAGACCCCAGCCATCCGTCAAACTACCGACCCATCAGTTTGACTTCGATAGTCGGTAAACTCATGGAAAGCATGATATTGGACAAGATAACGTCTTATTTAGAGTCAAAAACCTGCTACTGAACAGTTCGTAGCACGGCTTCCGAAGCCAATGGTCATGCCTGACGAACCTTGTCGAATTCTTCCACTTCGTGTTCAGTGAGCATGATCGGGATAAAGCGGTGGATGTTGTGTACCTTGACTTCCAAAAGGCCTTTGATAAGGTACCACACCACCGCCTTCTCCGGAAAGTGCGTGCACAGGGCATAGACGGCAAGGTAGCAGGTTAGATAGAGATCTGGCTAAGCGACAGACGGCAACGAGTAGTGGTGAATGGACGGGCCTCTAAATGGGCACCCGTATCTAGCGGTGTCCCTCAAGGTTCCGTCCTGAGGCCACTACTGTTTATTATCTATGTCAACGACATGGACGGAGACATGGTTGCTAGAATCTCCAAATTTGCCGATGACACCAAGCTTAGGATCAATGTGGCAAAGGAGGGGAACACTGCCTGCCTTCAAGAGGACCTTCAAAGGATTGGGGAGTGGTCGGACACGTGGGAAATGCAAAGTAATGCATATCGGCTACCGAAACCCCAAATCTCAGTACATCCTTAAGAGCACTGCTCTTGAATCGAGTGATACTGAGAAAGACTTGGGTGTTACTATCACTAGCGACCTCAAGTTCTCGAAACAGTGCATCGAGGCAGAGAAGAAAGCCCAAAGGATGTTAGGCTACATAAAGCGCCAGTTTGGATACCGTAACAAGGAGATGGTACTTTGTCTGTACAACTCCCTCGTTCGGCTGCACCTGGAGTATGCCGTACAATTTTGGAGTCCTTCGTTTCGAAAGGACATCGCCAGGTTGGAACCCGTACAAGCTAGGGCAACCAAACTGATTCCCTCTATCCGACATAAAAGTTATGAGATAGACTAAGGGAATTAGATCTGTTCTAGCTGGAAACCCGTAGACTGCGTGGTTAGCTCATCAAAGTTTTCAAAATACTTCGAGGGTTCGACAATGTTGATTACCGGGATATTTTCACACTGAGTGAGAACAGAACGCGCAATCACGGCTTCAAACTTGAACTGAAGCGTTACAACCGCAATCTGTGTGGAAATTTTTTCACCTACGGTATCTGCGGTAAGTGGAACGCACTTCCAGTGGAAGTTGTCAACAGTGAATATGTTGACCAGTTCGAGTCAAGACTAGACAAAGTCTTGAAAAGTGGCCCTTTAGGGACGCAAAGCAATTGAGCAGCCATGTGCCCGCTCGATTGCTAGTCCAAAGGTACCCTCTTTGAATAGACCTTAAGGTATCCTAGGGTACTTTCTTTCCTTGTAACTTCTTATATGTTAATTAGTTACTTATTAAAAATTATTTTTTTGTTTTCACTCATTAAATATATCCGTGAACTGCAACTTGGTAAACTCATTAAACGCTATCAGCCCCTGTATTTAAATCGCACTCTTATACCTCATAATCAACGGATTACTTTTAAGAAGTGAACGTACTGGTACGTAGCGAAATACGCGTATGTACATTAGAGGATATATGTGTATGTAACTGTATATATACATATTCTCGTGGTTTTTATCTCTTTCTTCCCAACCAATAGATACATATATGTTTATATAGACGTATTGTCTGGGGAGTGACCTATCCCTCGATATATATATATATATATATATATATATATATATATATATATATATATATATATATATATATATATATATATATATATAATAAATTCTGGTGTCAGGTTTATTGGGTTAATTTAGGACCCCTTTCGTTTTCAAGTTCTTCAGTTAAATTAATAGAAAATTTACCAAGTTGGGTCAAGTTTATTTAAAGATAGGAAAATAATTTTTTTCTAATTGTTTTTATTTTATTTTGAGTAATCAGTCTTTTGTGGTCCCCGTTAGGCCATATTTAGTAACAAGCCATTGTTTTTGTGTGTGTTTTGGGAGAAAATCTTTCAAACTACCCTTCTTCTAATCCCTGTGCCGGATTAAGAGGTCCTATATCAGGTACTCATATAGGAATTAGTATATTTTTCATAATTTATTGCTTAGGCCCGTGTGTGTGTTCACAAGAATTAAGATTTTATTTAGAATTTTGGGGAACTATTGCAAGTCCCATTTTTTTTGCCGTAAGATTCTTGAACGCGCCGAGTGGCTAAGGCTCGCGTAAGGAAACAAGATGACGTCCTTCAAGAGATTTAGGCAACAGGGTGAGATGCTTCGTCTCTTTGGCAAAGAGCTAGTCGCCTATATTCAGGAAGAGCGGATAAAAAACAAATTAGAGAAGTTGAAGCTGAAGAGAGAAGAAGAGAAGCTGAAGCTGAACAGAGAAGAAGAGAAGCTGAAGCTGAAGCTAAGCAGAGAAAAAGAGAAGCTGAAGCTGAGCAGAGAAGACAAGCTAAAGCTGAAGCTAAGCAGAGAAGAAGAGAAGCTTAAGTTGGGGAGAGAAGAATAGATGCTGAAGCTGAGAACAAAAGAAAGAAGCTGAAGAATGAGAAAGGGTGAGGCACCATAAAAGAGATTTAAGTAGAAATAACTTAGAAACCCTCTCAGTTAGTTCCAGGAATGAAGCCCCCCCAGATCTCCGCTTTAAAGCACCCAGCACTTAAGGACGGTGAGGATTTCAGTGCTTACCTCACTCACTTCGAAAAGATTTTTGAGGTAAATCACTGGGATATCCAAACTGATGGAGTCGCCCGACTCTTGCCACTCCTCAATAGGCAGCTGCGAGATACGAGTATATTTATTTTGCTACCCGCCAAAGCTATTCTCGTCTATTCGAACCTTAAGTCAGAACTCTTGGCTGCGATCAACATGAATCCGGACTTCTACAGGGCAGTTTTGTCAGGCAAGGTTGCAACCTGGCCAGACTTACCACCATTTCGGATTAACTCCACCCAGGTAAACGGCGACTATGAGTCTCTGTTAGACTTCATTTTGCGGGATCAATTGATGGCTACGCTGCCATCTGAAATCCGTGCATTCGTGAAGGACCGAAGAGTTGCGTCCTTCAAAGAATGCATCGAAGAAGCGGATTTACACGCGGCCAATCATACTCTTTACCATAAAGATCCCCAAAAGAGTCATCCTCCATCCCCCAAGAGTAAAGGCCACTTCCCTAAATTTCACCCAGAAAACGCTCCCAAATTTGTAAAGGTCCCAGGTTCCTCCAAACCGAAATATTATCCCACGTCTGAACCTAGGGATGCTAAGCCACGTGTCTTTAATACCACTGCGTCGGATTACCACAGACGAGCCATCGTCTGTTTTTCTTGTGGAACCCCCGGGCATGTGAGGACAAACTGTCCCCCAAATTCTCAGTTCCGTTCTGTTCCCACCCACCAGATCCACCAAGTTAGCGCCTCTCTTTCTCCTCCGTCTGCTCGCCCCCAAACGCTTGCTTCCCCACCAGCGAATAGCCCCTGAGACCTCAAGTAATTTTTTTATTTAACGAGAGCTCCCCCGGTGGGCTCGAATTTGAAACCGGATCGGTTAATGGTTGCCGGGTTTCAACCCTGGTAAGAGATACGGGATGCACGTGCATCGTGGTATCGGAAAAATTACTGCCCCCAGTGAGGCCCGACCACGATAAATTTGTAGTAGTCCAGGACTACTCGGGACGAGCCAATCGCCTTCCAGTGGTCCGTTGTTTGATCGAATGCCGATATTTCACCGGTTGGGCTGACGCCGTAGCAGCCCCTATTAAATTCTGCAATATATTAGTCGGCCAGAGCCCGCAGCTCTTCCCTTATCCCATTGCTCAGCCCGCCATCGCGAGGGCCCAAGCCCTAGAGAACGAGGCATCCCGCGTGACTTTAGAATCCCCTTTTTTCCCCGAGTAGGAGACTCTGGACAACGAGTATTTTGTAAAGGCACAGCATGAGTGTCCTTTCCTACAGCCATTGTAGTAAAAGTCGAGGACCAACGAGCGCGAATCCGCTCGTGGTCACAAGGAGGTCTCCCACCTCGTTGAGGGTAACTGTCGTTCCATCCCCCATCGGTTCTTTACCACTCCCCTACACGCTATCTACGTAGTCCCTGCTCCTATGACAGGACCCATTTTGAAATTATTCATAAGAAAGACGGTTCAAGCCCGGTGATGAGGTCCTGCTTTTCCTGCCCACGGAGACAAATAAACTTCTTTCCCAGTGGAAAGGCCCCTTTTCAGTCCTTGAAGCTCGTGGCTCCGTGGCCTACCTCATCCAAACGCTATCCGGTAACAAAATGTTTCACGTTAACATGCTCAAACGTTACCACCGCCACGCCTTCATTAACAATATTGTTGCCCTGGATGAAGAGGCCGTGATGAAAGTCTCTTATCCCCCCGAACCTCCTAACCTAGTTCAGGAAGTTCGCGTAGAAGTTGATAATGACTACCCACCCCCGTTGCTTCACGGAACGTATAAAGACTCCCTCCAGAAGATCGCGATCTAAATCCCCACCTGGAGCCCTCTCAGAAAGCCCAGTTATCCCGGTTGTTAAAGGCCTACCTTCGGCCCATTCATTTGCGATCCACGTTCAATGCGGAGGTCGAAAACTTACTAAAATTAAAAATAATTGAACCCTCCTCGTTAGTTTACTGTTCCCCCATTGTTATGGTTCGGAAGCCAGACCAGTCATTTTTAATATGTGTGGACTTTCGAAAACTTAGAGCCGTGAAGATTTTCGATGCCAAACCGATCCCGTTGATATACAAGAGCCTACATTTGTTCTTATATGGTCTAAATAATGTCATTCATTCAATTTTGATAATGTGTACGTAGCTACAGACACATGGGATGAACATCTAATCTCCCTTCGTTCCCTCTGTAATAGGCTTCAAGAGCATGATATGACCATGGGTCCTTCCAAGTGTCATTTTGCTTACGACACTATCAAGTGCCTTGGATTTCAAATTGGGGAAAACCAAATAACGCCCCAGCAAGAAAAGGTCAGGGCCATTTCAGATATGCCCTTTCCCGTACAAAGAAGCAGCTACGTTCCTCTGTGGGCTCAACCTCCTTTTCCCGGTGCTTCTTCTCCAACTCCGCCGCCCTAGCGTCCCCCTTGAACTCCCTCCTTAAGAAAAACTCCCAAGATTGCCTCGTTTGGAGCCCCAAGGCAATTTCCCACTTCCAGCAGATGAAGGATAGACTGATATCTGCCCCCATATTGCGGCTCCCGAACCCGAAAAAAATGTTTGGAATCCGTACGGATGCCAGCAACGATGGCATCGGCTGCGTGTTGCTGCAGTACGAAGAAGATGGGAATAGCTATCCTATCACTTATGCAAGCCGGAAGCTGTTGCCGCGCGAAAAAAACTATGCAGTAATAGAACTTGAGGCTCTGGCAATAGTTTTTGGTGTCCGACAGTTGAAAATGTATCTTTTAGGCCAGGAGTTAGTGATCGAAACGGATCGCCGTCCTTTGGCGTACTTAAGAAATTGTAAAAGGCCAAACGGAGTCTGCTATTAATGGAATATCAATTCCGAATTTTGTATTTAAAAGGTAGTGAAAACTGTGTAGCAGACAGTCTTAGTAGGAATACAGTAGATGACCCTCCTCCCTCAAGGTAGAACTCCATACATCTTATAAGTTCATGTATATATTCGAGCTCGTTGCTCTCCCATGTAAAATTTATTTTTGTGCGTGTGTGCGCAGCCCGTATTTTAGTGTATTGCTTATATATATGTGTTGTCATTATTGATTTGATTTTATTATTTCCTGGATTGTTCCTCCGCTTGATTGATTCCTTATTCTAAATTGTGGTATTGCTTTAACATGAAACTATATATATTTTGATTATGTAATTAATTACCCATTAACCTTAATGTATGTGTAAGTTTTATCCGTCATCTGGGTTCAAACGGAGCAAATCCTGACTGTAACTTCATGGCCACCGTGTCGGTTGAAATTTTAATATCGATGGGTTTTGGTCGAGATGCCCTTTTTCCTCCCCCTTCGTGTCGGAAAAAAATGCCATCTTTGAAAGGAAAGCATGTAAGGGAAAAGGGGACACCAAGAAGAATACCCCCTCCTTTTGTTTTTTGAATTCCTTCCCTCCCTATGTGTTCTAACTTTAAATCCACGTGGAGTAAAAAAGCTCTGTATCCAAGGAGAAAAATAAAAAAAGAAAGAATTTGAATATCAGTTAAGCTGAGCGCTAAAAGCTTTCACCTCGGCGATGAAATGCTAATCTCTGTAGTCGGGAAAAGGATAGACGAAAGTTCCCACCCACATCGTTGGAGACGATTAAGACTGGTCTCGGGCGCCAAAAACTAATCCCTCTCGGCGCCGGAAGCTTTCTTTCAGACCTTGTGCTTTCCAGCGATTGAGCATTAAAAAAAAATGGCCGTCATATAAATACCCTGGGTTTTTCAAAGATCGGGGTTGAGTTTGAGATCTCATCGCCTTCGGTTCAGATCGTGTATCTGTTTCCCAAAGTCCCTGGTATCCGCGTATACCATCAAGGTTGGATCTCACCAGGCAGATCCATCTCTTTTGTGAAGGCTTACTCTTTTCAGGGCAAAGCCTCGAATCGTTTTGTCTCCGAAGAACTGGCAGTGATTCTTCTCATCTCATCAGAACCCCCTTTCAAGGATCTCAAATTTCCCGTATGAGATTTTGCGCGGACCTGCGTCAGAGTCTCGATTTTTGGAGATTGCACTTCTCTGGAGTAGAGGGGCCTTCGTCCGTCTTCAAGGAGGATCGTGAACTCGTCTTCTGCCCCCCCCCCCTCCCCTGCGTCATCCTCGTCACCATCAGGATATTCGGCCGAGAATCACGACCATTTCTCGTTTCCATTCCCCCGTGCCGACTCGCTAAAGGAGTCCCCTTCCTCGAGGACCCCTTTTAAGGTAAAACGATTGCATCTCCCGTTAATCGACCCGCTTTCAGACTTTTATATATTCCTTCTGTATAACTGATTTATAGTATCCCATTTAAAAGCTAATTAACAAGTAATTAACGTTATCCGATTGCCGATTTTCTATAGTCTGTCAGTATTATCCTTGTTTACATTTCCTATATTTCCCGTATGTATATATATATATATATATATATATATATATATATATATATATATATATATATATATATATATATATATATATATATATATATATATATATATATATGTTAACTAGTGACTTATTAAAAATTATATTTTTGGTTTTCACTTATTAAATATATCCTTGAACTGAAACTTGGTAAACTCATTAAACGCTATCTGCCCCTGTAGTAAAATCACATTCTTATACCTCGTAATCAACGAATTACTTTTAAGAAGTGAACGTACTGGTACGTAGCGAAGGATGCGTATGTACATTAGAGGATATATGTGTATGTAACTGTATATATGCATATTCTCGTGGTTTTTATCTCTTTCCTCCCAACCAATAGATACATATATGTATATATAGACGTTAAAGATAATACATAAGTTAAATACAAAAGATTAATTAAATGCTAACAGATTTGGTGAAAAGTTAAAATGCTGCCTAAAACTAAAACGATCAATTAAATTGTCAAAAAGATTGATTAAAAACTAATAAATTTGTTAGAGACATGAAACAAATTAAAAGCTAATCTAATAGAATAAAGAAAATAAGACAAAACTAGTTAACACTGGATTAGATTCAAAAACTCAAAAGGATCTTGAAAAATGAATTGATTCATTAAAAAGTCAATGTTGGCCATAAGATAATATATCAATTAAAATATTCGAGAGCAATAAATTAATTTCTATTTAGTAGATCGGATTAAAACAGCATCAAATAATGTTAGCGGTTCCAAAACATCAGTTAAAAAATAAAAGAGTATTTAAAGGTTATAAATTAGTTAAAATACAATGGTCTAGTTGGGAAAATAGAATACTTAAAGCCAAAAGGCTGGTTAAATACTATCAACTTAATTAAAATTACTAGTAAAGTTACTAGATTCGTTAAAAGAGAAAAACTACTAAAAAGTTTTTTAATTAATTAAAAAGACAAATGACTAGTTAAAGCGAATAGAATACTTAAAAGGCAAAATGATGGTTAAAAACTAATAGCAATAAGATAATAATAGATTAATTAAAAATACAAATGACTACTTAAAAAGTTATTAAATTAGTTAAAAGGCAAAATATTTTAAAATATAAAAGCTTAATTACAAAGAGAAAAGACTATTAGATTCGTTAAAAAGAGAAAAGAATAATTAAGGTGAATAGATTTCTCAAAAGGCAAATTAAATAAAATAGCTAAATTAAAAAGAGTATTTAAATTTTATTAGATTACTTGAAAATCAAAATGCGGTTTAAGAATTTTTAGTTTAATTAAAAAATCAAAGAGTCGATTATAAACTAATAGATATTTTAATAAAGAAACAGATATGTTAAGAAGCAATAAATTGATTAATAGGATTAGATTAGCTCCAAATGGGCGTCTCCAATTTACTGCGAAGAATAAATCTGAAAAGAGGCGAGGAGTTACCGAGGCTCTTTGAAAACACCCTTTTAATATCTCGTCTCTTTTGTTTTTTAATTAAATCTAAAGCGAAAACCAACAAGGGCATCTCCTGCAGAAAGTGAGTAAGGAGAAATATGCAGGCAAAGAAAGTGTTGAAGTTAGAGGAAGTGAAAATGTGTGGAAGATATATAACCTCAGATCCTGCCTGCATTGTGTCAGAGAGGGCAAGCAATCTTCCAGATATCAGCTGCAATATGTTGGCCCATGTTACACTTATCCCTTTTCAGGATACACCCTGGGGCTGGGAGGGTGTGTCATTCCTCCAGAGGCTCATTTATTCCAGGTTTCTTAGTGACCTTCCGGTCCCACCACTAAATGGTTTGGGTTAGGGCCTGTTGGTAGTTTCTACTCCTCTCTGTTCAGCCCCTTATTTGGGGCACTGTGGGTCGGAGCCTTGTGCTCTTTATTCACCTTAGAAATCTTAATAAATCTCACTGAGATAGGAGCTATAGACACGGAAGTGTATCCTCCTGCCCCCCCCAAAGGCCATTCGGGATCGAACCCTAAGAGATCTCAAGATCCAAAAATGGTGGATTAAAAAAAAGGATCGACGAAAGAATTGTGGCAAGTGGCTCACCGCCACACCTTCCTCACTCTCTTCCCTCACCCTGTATTACCTACCCCCCCCTCCCTACCTCGAGCGTTCGACGCCGACCACTTTCGGACCCTTGTTTGGGTGTAGTTCAATATAATTACTAGGGCAACCTCGGCCACACTTGTAATTTTAACTCATTTTCCGTCTTCAATTTGAATCCTGTACTTCTTTGAAGAGGAGATGAAATGGCGTGTCGGAGAGACATTTCCATTTGAAAACCTGGTAATTTGTCTCATTATAAATCTGTTTGGCTTGTTATACACCCAATTTATGTATACTGACCCTCTATACTCGCATGTGTGTACGTATCGAAGGGAAATTATACAAGTAGAGGAGTTAAAAAAACTTACACAGCCAAAGGCAGTCAAATATGTATCTCATATAGACATCCATTGTTGAGCAAAGTTTTGTAAACCAATCTTCATCACATCTTCGCTTAATCACTTCTAAACACCTGAACTGTTGCGAACACCTCAATTTGTCCAAGGGCTCTGTACACTTCTAAGTGACTTTTCTTTACCTTCGGGTTACCTTGGGACAATTAGAGGTCCTTGATCCTTCGTAGTGGGTCAGGGAAGTATGCGACTTGCCACTTTGCCTCATGTCCTCAAATCCTTTGATGGTGGACGGAAGTAATTGAGTTCCTACGACGCTGAACTTAAACATGTCGAGAAACGTTCTATAAGCGCTTTCCTTATTATTATTTTAAATGAATTCCATTTTGATAGAAATGTGTGTTAACTATAGGACTTCGAACTACAGATTTAGCCACCTGTTTATCCACTTGTGCGAAATAATTGATATTATTTAGTGATTTCTTGAAAAAACGTTCGGATTTGGTAACTTCAATGTAGGTTTGTGGAACCTTTGAAGGTTTTTGTATTCATATAACAGTTTGCCACGGGATTTATCCCTTCTGTTGATCCGATAAATTTATGGAAGAGTCCTTTGACCTCTAAAATTTGAGTTACTGTCACTTAATGACTCGTTTCATCAGGACGCTTCTTGACCTCTTTCTTTTTTCTCCTCATTTTCTGCATAGTTGAGATTATAGACCAATTCTTTTCTAGGACGGGGCAAAGTAAAAAAAGATCTGATGTTAAGCCATGGACAAACGTGGATGACCTAGCTTTAGGTTAATAAATTACGTTAATTGTAGGAAATTAGAAGACACCATCGAATGCCTAGCCCCTGGAGGTCGGTAGAGATTTAATGGGCAACATATTGCTATTACAAGAAAGTGGTAATGTGGTTTGGACGTGATACACATCCGTTCGGTTATGTGAATCAATCCAGGGTAAACCGTGAATGTAAAGTGTAAAGAGACTCTGTATTCGGAACATCTTAACTTATTTTTTCCGAAATCGAGGCGCAAGCAATATATTATTCGAGATCTCAGATGGGAAGTAACAATACCAAGACAGATCACTTCATAGTTTATTTTGGTTGGAAGCGATTCAAGAACTTTCCTTTTTAAGTAAACTAAATTTTTACCACTCGTTTTTTGATGTTTCTCTTCTCATTTGCCAGTTATAAATAATTCTTTAAACTGTCGGATCGTTAGACATAACTAAGAGTAAGGATTGTCATAGTCAGGACGACTGGCTAAACAGATCAAAATAATGGTCCGAGAAAGGACTATTGAAGGGAAAAATTGTGAAACTACTAACAAACCCCAAATTAATTGCATCTTGTTGAAACAAAAACAAACAAATTCAGTGATGACAACCATTCTGAGGCTATTAGTGTGACCATTCTTCGCAGCGCCCTGAAGTATACAGGAAGGTGAAATGACCCTGGCTTCACCATCTACAATGGTCTTACTTTCCTCATTAATTTCAGTTCACAAGAGTTGTAATAATACAACGGACCTCATCACGACAAAGACGAAATTAATGCAACCAGGCTTGTTTTAAAACTTCATAATATAAAAATGATATTGCCACAAAGCTAAGAAAACACCCCCTTAACATTTCTCAAAGAGGTTTTATCCGAAATTGAGATGGCGGATTTTTTAACTTAGCTCAAAATTGGCGTCGGCTTCTGTGACGAGTATTTCCTTCGCTTTCGATCTCTCATGTTTATTTAGCTTGATTTTCATTCCGCCCACAAGTTTTTGTCTATGCACACGGAAGGGTGTTGTGCTCGCTCTGCCGTGTCTTATTTGCTTGCTATTTTGTGTCATTTATGGCCTTGGGTCACTTTTATTTTCTGCTTTGTTTCTTTGTGTCACTTTTCTTTTCCGCTGTTTCTCTGTCACTTTTGTTTCCCGCTGTTTCTCTGTCACTTTTGTTTTGTGCTGTTTCACTCAGTCACTTTTGTTTCGTGCTGTTTCTCTCTGTCACTTGTATTTTCGTCGCTTCTCTCTGTCACTTTTGTTTTCAGCTTTGAGATTCTTTGTGTCATTTTTATTTTCGCCGGTTTTTTTAATTACTTTTGGCGATCTTTGTGTTACTTTGTCCGTTACAGATTTGTTTCTAATGACGATTGCGCCAATAAACCGATCACTTGCATTTGATCAAGAGAGTGAACAATCACGAAAAATCACTTTAATTCGATTTTTGCAGTGATTGGGTTTCCCTCTACGAGGGTTGGGGCACTTTTATTTGTATGCAAGATCTCGCAAGAGGTTATGACCGATCTTGAGGCAATTTTCTGGGGATTGACCCGTGTCGGGGAACAATTGATGCGCTAGTGGTAATTAATTGCCTTACGCCATCTCATTCCTAAGGGATTCCCGAAAGCTGAATGAGAGTATGCGAGTGACAACGTTGGTGTGTGTGAGAAGGAAATATATAGAGTGATAAGAGAGCAAATGAACAACGTGGAAAGGATGCTTGGGGATCGAAGGTTAGATAGAATGATTGAGAGATGTTAATGGGTGTCTGGACGTTAGAAGAAGTTGGTAGACCCCCTAAAAGCTGGGTTTGATTAGGTAAATAATTGTTTGAGAGAGAGGGGGTGGGGCTGAGGGAGGAAGAAGTGGATGATATTCTGTATGATATGTACAACAATCCCTGGGAGTTATGAAAACATGGGGATCTCGCTATGGTGATAACCAACGAATGCATCGCCACTTAGGAACACAAAAGTTCCAATGGAAAGCCTTTAGTGGGATTTGGCCATAAATTTAAATAATCATCAGTATAAGGCAAGAGTTTCGGGGTTTCTACTCAAATAGCATCTTGCTAAGAAACACAGACGAGCGTAAGAGAGGCGACCGAAGCAGAGAGAGTGACAGTCTTGATTTCATTTAGCGCACACCCGCTGTTTTCTTGTTCATAACAACCACAATCCACACTCGCTGTTAACACTTATTGCTGGTTTCTCCTCCTGCTTCACGTCCCACTCTCTTTCCTCCATCGCCCATGCTATTTTCAACCAATAGATTATTCCAGCATCCCTACTTTATCTGTCCAATGGATCGTTCTATCCACTGTAGGTCTATTGTCTTCCCTCTCTTGAATCATGTTAATTGCATAGGCTAAATGCTGCTCGCGACATGAAGGGGACTGAAAATCAAGTAGTTGAGGCCTTGTTTGCACCATATGCATTTTTCGAACAACTGAGTTATTTGCAGCAAGTCACACCCAACCGAGCTCAGACCCTTTCTCATTTCGGGGGAGTGAACCACTGGTCTCCCACCCTAGGTGGGCGGATTTGTGTGGGAGGCGTACCTCGGGTCCGGAGAGGAAAGAAGTTTTAACCACAACAGCTAAGTACATTAAAAGAGCATGTCAAACATTTCAAACTCCAAAGAGGTCAAACTTTCTACATTTCACCTACATTTCAAAACTTCCTCGTTTGAATCTTCGAATTTGACTTGGTTTATTCTATTAAGTATTTTTACTATTGTGTGTATTCACGGTAAATATTCCTACGCGTTTGAACAAAGAGGTAAGCAATCCCTTTATTATTATTATTTTGTTTTATAGTTCAATATTATTGCCTTATTCACAGTTCAAACACAAACGTTTCTTATTTAGCTTCACTTCAACTAACGAGGAAATCCGAGAACTAAAATCGTTTTTGTCTAGTACTAGAAAAGGCATAAACCTTTTTCAAACAAAGATTAATTTATTCCCGATTGATTCATCCTTTTCCATTATCAACATCAATACCAAACTGGTACGTTAGTTACGCTCGTCACCCCGCGGCTATCGAATTAGCAGCTTTCTCCTTTGCCGGTATATGTAGTTCGAATTCGTTGTAGGATTCTCTTCCTCGGTTCCTCGCACAGGGATAAGCACCTCCCCCCCCCCCCTCCTGAACTTTTTTCTCGTCCCCAAAGGTCCTTCTTTCTTCGTAAAGACATATTCTCCCCTCTACTCTTTTCTGCCCCTCATCTCTGGTATTATTAATACCACTTTCACGTTGGCGTTGTACTCTCTCATTTCAAATTGACCGTTGCTTGCCCTTTCGTTAAGGAACCTCACCTGAATCTCAATGACTCGCCAATCAACCACGTAACCTGTAACCTCCTGTTAATTTAAAAGTCCTTGAAATATTGATGTCACCCTGTTTCAAGATCACATATCTTCTTCCAGCAATTATGGGATCTTCCTGTCTTCTTACAAGGCAGGACACAACACTAAATCAGCTCTCCTACATGTAACTCATCACCTTTGGTTTCTGACCGATGCTGACTGGTTTTCCATTCTGGTACTACTCTATCTCTACCCTTAACTAGTTTCGCTCCTATCTTTCATATCATATTCAGTTTATTCATATTTGAAATGAGATATTTCGGCCGGCTGAGGTGCGTTTTCGTCTTCAGGAAAGAGCAGTTCTTGGACTACTTCTTATATTCTAATGCGTAGTCTTCTTCTATCATTTCATTTCTTTTTTGATGAAAGGTAAATCTACCTCTCATTATTTCCAGCTTCGTTTGCTAAGACTCTTAGAAACATACTCTCCGTTTCTAATATCATCATTGAATGGCTCTCGATAACTTTCTGAAATTCATGCCTGACAAAACCGACGTATTACTGGTGGGTACTACATCGGATATGTCTCGCTGCAAAACTATTGCTCCTTTTCTTAACTTTGGCACCTCTCATGCCCCATCTTCTAATTTAGTTAAAAATCTGAAGGTCCCCTTTGATATTCAGCTATCTCAAAAAACTCATATTGCTAATAATCGCAAATTCTTTGAGCTTTCTAAGTAATCTTAGCCGCATCCGCTCTGCTTTCTCCGTAATAATAACCGCACCCGCTCTGCTTTTGCCATAATTTTAACCGGATCTGCTCTGCTTTCTCTGTAATCTTAGCAGCATCAGCTTTGCCTTTGCAGTAATTTTAAGAGGTTTTTCTCTGATTTCTGTAATCTTTAGCAGCATCTGTTCTGCCTTTTCCGTAATCTCAGCTGCATCCGCTCTGCCTTTGCCGTAATTTTAACCAGATATGCTCTGATTTCTCTGTAATCTTATCAGCATTTACTCTGCCTTCTCCGTAATCTTAGTTGGATCCGTTCTACCTTCTCCCTAATCTTAGCTAGATCCGCTCTGATTTATCCGTAATCTTTGCACCATCCGCTCTGCCTTTACTGTAATTCTAATCGGAGCTGCTCTGATTTATCCTAATCTTAGCCGCATCCGCTCTGCCTTCTTCGTAATTTTAGCCGGATTTTGCATCCTTATTATTATTATTTTGTTTTATTTTCTCTTTTTTATTTCTATTGGTTTAATGCCGTCTATATTTTTCTCTTTTCTTTCTATTTTGTTTCTAGTTGGTTTTATTTTGCTTTTATTTTTACTTTGTCCCTTTTTTTCAAGCCTCATTAATCAGAAAGTAAGATTTTATTATGTTCATTTGTGGTATCTACCGTCGACCTATCAAGTAGGATTTGTATTTCCTTCGATTTGTGGTGAAAATTCGGGAATCGTAAGTGGACCGAGTGAAAAAAAAAGAGGAGATAATTCAGGTAATTTAAGAAATAATTGGTCCTTACTTGACCTTCACTACTAATTAAATTTGTCTTTAAATGGGTGGTAATTATGTAAATAATCTATCGCACTATTCTACTTCCTTGCTTGTCCGAGTTTGGGGGGAAGTAATTTACTTCAGCGTTTGTCTATAAATATCATCCCATCCAGCACAAAAATAGCAGGATTTTATGCCTATCTAAATATGAACATGTTTCGATCACTCTACTCTCAAAATATCTTACTGAAGACCACTCACGAACCATTCGCAGAGAATAACCAATACCTTTTCGATTGCTGGGAAGTAAATTCCCCATTCATTACCTAAACGACCTCTCTCTCGTGCCAGTCTTTTTGCTAGAAGCTTGGATTGACCCGTCGCCACTGATGGCAGGCGCATTTAAAAAATTGCCGAATTCCTCTTCCTCTCACGTTGCAATCAGTGCCGATTTGCTTTCACTTTAATTATGATGGTTTGGAAGAGTCTGCCAGCATTTACATCCCACTTTTCTGATACTGAGTGGTGGGAGAACTCACCTCAGTCTCAGCCCATCTTGCCACGTTCAACTCGTTGCACCCAACTGGACAGATGAGTTTAAATTTTACCTTCTAAATATTGTGGGTCAGGTTTGGTTAGTAGCCACCTTGCTTACAGCACTTGTAGTCACAGTGAGTTGTGTTGATCCTGTTAGAGGTTGTTTTGTACAGTATTGGGGCGCATCAGGGATCGCCGATTATATAGGTAGTGGGCGTTCTACCATACAATGATTCTCGACAATAATCATTAACAATAAGGAAAATATATAAAAAAAACCTTACTTATAAATTAAACAACAACTAAAGAATATAAATTTGGATGGTATTTATAAGTTTGTGCACGATATTAACAAATGTAAAAACTAGAGAATTGTTCATAATTCGAAAAGGATGGCAATTTAGTAGACACATAAAGAGAAACGGCTGTTATAAGGGTTCAATTATATCCTTTGTTTATAATTATTTCCGTTACAAATCCTTTATTCCATTTCAATGGTAATGTTAATTATTATTCTGCTTTCAAGGCACACAAAATGTCTCTGTAAGTTTGGCAGCAGTGTTCCATAGTTGTTCTGAAGGACTTCTTCCTTTATTTATCTATTGGGCAAAAAATAAATTCTACATACCATTTCATCTCCCATTTAAATTTCCTCGAACAAATTTGTTATTGCGGGTTTTGATTTCATTGCCTTTGTATTTAGTTTCTTTTCCCATCGAGTGGTGTTGACATATTTCAGTAGTTTGCCAGAGAAATACCATATAACAAATAGTAGGACGTATCAAATCTAGATTATTCGCTATAAAATCACGACTACCGGCCCCAAAATTCTCAAATTAAATAATCTTAGACGTTCTCATCTAATTATGGACAGCCAAAACATTTCGCCAAACCCATTTACTTATCTAAATGTGGAAAAATCCCATTAAAGAGATCAACTTGATGGCAAATGGGTGGTAATATTCTGATTTCTATGATATTATTCAGGATTTTTTCCACTACTAGTTTATCTTCCAATGGTGGGAATTTACGTTCACAATTTTTGCCTTTGAAAGTCACACAGGATCCTTAAGCAGATCAGGACATCTTAAGGTAATCAGGCGCTTTAATGCATTCATGGTATTATTATACAAGGGAACAGATTCCCACCCCAAGTTCTTCGTCCATTTTCCCCATGTGTGAAATGGGGGATTTGAAGGGCATTGGTAAATTAATAAATAGAAATAACACTCTTCAGGTAGTTTATATATTTTTGGTAGTTTAATATCGGGGTTTGATTTTCTCAAATTTGGGAAAGCAAGGAGGGGCACATATTCCTGGTCCGGTATTTTCTGCGGCGTCCTTATCTCCGCCTTTTCTTTTGTTTGCATTTCATTTCACTTTTATTTTTATTTGCATTTTATTACACTTTTGGGGGGGGGGGCGTTTAAGTTCACTTTTTCTTTTTGTTTGCGTTTTATTTATTTTTTCTTTTGTTTGCTTTTTATTTCACTTTTTCTTTTTGTTTGCGTTTTATTTCCCTATTTCTGCATTTTATTTCGCTTTTTCTTTTTTTGCGATTTATTCAACTTTTTTTTTGCTCCTCACCCCTCTTTCGTTCTAATTCCTACTGCGCGCCATTATTCGGTGCCAACCTCCATGATTCTTCTCGAGTCGGAAGGTGTGCCTTCGGTTGACTGAAAGGGGGAGGGGGTAATTTTTAATACAAATAATTCAAGAAAAATACTAAAAATAATTTAAGAAAAATTCTAAAAATAATTCAAGAAAAATACTAAAAATATTGAAAGAAAATCGTCAAAATAATTAAAAAGAAATACTTAAAAACAATTAAAATATACAACTACATTTAAGTGAGTCCACCTTCCAAGTTGCAAATAATTTTTACGTTGCAAGATGCGAAGTCGGAGAACTCCATTCACGATGTAAATGGCAAAGGACATTGAGTAAATATGAGGATGTCATTAAGGAATCGTCTCTGTCACGCTCTCCACCGATCAAACCCAGTAATAGCACTTAGGCCACGTTATTTGTGTCTCAAAAACAGAGGGGGCATAATATTGAGAGGTAAAAGCCACATTTGAATGCATCTTGCCCACTTCAACATTCTCTATTAAAAGAAGACACAATCTTCTTCTTTTTAACGATAAGAGAAAAATTACAATCTTTTTTAACAAGAAGATAAAAAGGACATTTTAAAACAAGGAGAGAAAAATGACACAATCTTTTTTGACGAGAATAGAAAAGGACATTCTTTTAAAAAAATAACAAAAATTTCATTCATTTAAAAAACTAGAAGAGAACAAGGACATATTTTTAAACAATAGAAAAATGGACAATCTTTTTAACAATTTTAACAATTTTTATAACAAAAAAAAGGCATTATTTTTCGACAAGAGAACAAAAGACCTTCCCTTTATTTTAACGGGAAGATTTTTTTTTTTAAACGAGAATAGAAAAAAAAATTCACGCAAGAGTCAAATTGTTTTTAACGAGAAGAGAAAAAGGCAATATTTTTTAACAATAAGAGAAAAAAGTACACTTTTAACGAGAAAGAAAAAGGATTATTTTTTACGATAAAAAAATAATTTTTTTTAACGAGAAGAGAAAAAGTGACATTTTTTTAAAAGGTAAGAGAAAAAGAACAATTCTTTTCTAGATGAGGAGAGAGAAAAGAGACAATCTTTGTAACAATAGAAAAATGACACATCTTTAATGAGAAGAAAAAAGGACAATCTTTTTAACTATTCTCGAAAAACTGACACTCTTTTTACAATAGATAAACAACCCATTTTTACTGTGAAGAGAAAATGGACAATCGTTTTTAAGCTATAAGAGAAAATGGACAACAATCTTTCTTTTGAACGAGAAGAGAAAAAGGTACAATCTTTTTTTAACGCGTAGAGGAAAAAAAGAAAAAAATTTAAACCAGTAGAAAAAAATACAATATTTTTTAACGAAAAGAGAAAAAAGACACTTTTTAAGTAAGAACAAATATAAAAAGATAATTTTTTTAACGCGGATATAAAAAGGACTCTTTTTTTACGAGAAGATAAAAAAGGGCACAATTTCTTTTTTTAAATGGCAAGAGAGAAAAGGGACAATCTTTTTTTACGAGAAGATAAAAAAAGGGCACAATTTCTTTTTTAAATGAGAAGAGAGAAAAAAGACAATCTTTTTTTTATAAGAAAAGAACCACTTTTAAACGAGAAGAGAAAAAGGACTTCGTTATATTTTAACGACAAGAGAAAAAAAGGACACAATCACTTTTTAAACAAGAAGAGATTAAAAAGGCCACATCTTCTTTTTTTTAATCAAGAAAAGAAAATTGTCTCATTGTCTCGGGCATTAATTCGTATTCACAGAACTAAGGCAGCGAAATTCTTTAGGATTAACGGAAGGAGACAATCATCAGTGGGATTAATGGGAGCTAGACAAACCCCAGCTTGAGACGAAGTAGTAAAGTCTGAAAACTGAGGTTTTTATAATTATGGGAGACGGTATTTCGACTGTGTAGCTCATCTGCAGGCTTGGTTTGATTGCATAAATAATAGACCCAGTACAATGCGCACACCATTTCATTTTAATGTGCCATTTCGAGTAGTATGCATCGTTACTTGGGTTTTTTTAGCCCCATGCTTTTACTGCCTAAGTTCTGGGCCCTGATATCCTCTTGGCTGGGAACGTGCGGCTGGTTGATACCCAATCTGGTGTAGCCACGAGCCCTCATTGGATCCTCTCTAGACCCTACTCGATATCGCCTTATACCTTTCCCTCAGTCTCCTGCCCGAATTTTCCGACCCCCTCTCCTCCTTTTCCATCATCCTGCTTACTTTCCGTTTTCTTTGCCTCCTTTCTCCTTTTCCCTCCTCTTGTCTTTCATACAAATCCGTCTGGCTGAGTGAGAAGCACTAACTACAATCTGTCGTCATAATCATTTATAACTAAATAAAACCCTATGTTCTATATACAGATTTTCCTCTGTGGGAGGGGGTTGTATCCACCTGAGTTAACCTACAAGGAGCTACAAGGAAGAATAGTACCCTAGAAGACCTTTCGGTCCATACAAGGAGGGAACTTTTTGCTCAATTCTCGAAGGTGTCCGTTGGCAACCTCGAAGATCACTCGCGAGGATCTTAACGGTGATTTGGCAATACTTTATCTAGTCTTGACTTGAACTGGTCAACAGATTCACTGTTGACAACTTCCGTCGGACGTGCGTTCCAACTACTACAGATACTGTATGTGAAGAATTTCCCATACAGGTCACGGTGGGATCGCTTCACTTCAAGTTTGTAGCCGTTATTTCTTGTTCTCCCCTCACTGAGCTGGAAAATATCCCTGTAGTCCAGTCTGTCGAAGCCTCGAAGTATTTTAAACACTTCGATAAGCTGACCACGTAGTTTCCGGGTCTCCAGCGAGAACATATCTAATTCCCTTAGTCTATCCTTATAACTTATATGCCTGATAGAGGGAATCAGTTTGGTTGTCCTGGCTTGCACGCGTTCCAATCTCGCGATGTCCTTCCAAACGAAGGACTCCAAAATTGTACGGCATACTCCAGGTGCGGTCGGACGAGGGAGTTGTACAAACACAGTACAATCTCCTTGTTCCGATATCCAGACTCTCGCTTCATATACTCTAACATCCTTTGGGCTTTCTTCTCCATCTCAATACAATTTTTCGAGAACTTGAGGTCACTGGTGATAGTTACACCCAAGTCCTTCTCAGTTTCGGTGGATTCAAGAGCAGTGCCCTTAATCATAAAGGGTGATTGAGGATTTCAATGTGCGATGTGCATCACTTTGCATTTGTTCACGTTGAAAGGCATTTGCCACGTATCCGATCACTTCCCAATATTCCGAAGATCATCTTGCAGGCGAACAGTATTTCCATCCCTTGAAACGTTTATACCAGGCTGAGTTTCGTCGGCAAATTTAGAAACCATGACAACCATGTCACCGTCCATTTTTTTGACGTAGATTATGAATAGTAGTAGTCCCAGGACAGAACCTTGAGGCCTTCTGATAGTAACGGGCACCCACTCAGAAGCCTGTCCATTCAGCACCACCCGTTGCCGTCTGCCACTTAGCCAGTTCTCTATCCAGCCTGCTTCTTTTCCGCCTATGACCAGCGCTCGCATTTTCCGGAGAAGGCGGCGGTGTAGTACCTTATCAAAGGCTTTCTGAAAGTCTAAGTACACCACATCCACCGCCTTGTCCCGATCGTGCTCACTGAACACGAAGTGGAAGAATTCCACAAGGTTCGTCAGGCATGACCGTTGCCTTCGGAAGCCGTGCTGAGAACTCCTCAGTAGTAGGTTTGACTCTAAATGCGATGTCATTTTGTACACCATGATGCTTTCCATGAGTTTACCGACTATCGAAGTCAGACTGATAGGTCAGTAGTTTGACGGTTGGCTACGGTCTCCTTTCTTGAAGATAGGAGTCACCTCCGCTTCACGCCAGTCTCTAAGAACGCATTTGGTCCGGATTGACATGTTGAAGATTGCGCTCAGGTTTTGTGATGATTGATCGCGCACTTCTTTCAACACTTTAGGTAGAAACCCATCCGGGTCAGGTGACTTAATCGTCATCAGGTCAGTGATCTTCTTTTCTATTTCTCCTTCGGTGAAGTCCATATCCTCCAGATTTACCCCCGAGTAGGAATCCGTTGGCTTGGGGATGGGACCACACTCTTCAGTAAACACTGAAGAGAAGTAGTCGTTGAGGAGGTTAGCATTTTCTGCATCTGAGTGCTTTAATGTCCCCTCCTAATTCCTCAAAGGGCCAATCGTTCGACGGATTGGTTTACGGCTGTTTACATATCCAAAAAACTCCTTGGGATTCTCTTTACAGAGTCTCGCCAATAAGAGTTCCTCAGACCGATTAGCCGCCTTTATGCTGGACTTGACTCTCCTGGCTAGCCTCCGGTATTCGTTAAACTCACCCGAGATCTTCGATCGTCGGTATACATTTTTCTTCGCCCTAAGCAATTGGACGATTTCTCGATTAAACCACTTTGGTTGAACAGAATACCGATGTGAGCATTTCAGAGGGATGAAACGCGATTGAAGACTCATGAATGTGGTTTTGAAACTGTTCCACGAGTCTTCAACAGCCTCGCACACTTCTAGCCTCGCGTCAGTCAGTCCAGCATGAAGACCTGCAAAGTCTGCTCTTCTCAAATCAATTTACTTGATTTACTAGTTGCAGGCCCTGAAACTAGTCGGTGGTCACTGCCACCGAGCTCTTCGCTAACAGAGAGGTCCTCAACGATGTCATCCTCAGAGGTGAAAACCAAGTCGAGGATATTGTCTCCACTCGTTGGCTCTCTCACCCTTTGAGTCAGGAACTCGTTGTTCGTGAACTGCAGGAGCAGTGCGTTCTCGCCACAGGGTTCTCTGGTTTTCCAGTCAACATGGTCATTGAAGTCACCCATGGTGATACACACTCTGTCTTTTACAAGCTCGCCCAACAGCTGGTACACACTCCTGTCCTGTTCTAAGAGTTGGGCAGGAGGTCTGTAAAGCACCAGGGTCCTGTATCTGGCAGGACCTATCTCTAGGTGAACAGCTAGTAGTTCATGGTCGGATACGATGTTGCAATCCGTCGAGTTGAGAGTATCCTTGACATACAACATCACACCGCCACCCTCTCTGTCTGGCCGATTTTCAGGAAGAGCTGGTAACCGGGAATCGTGAATTCACCTTCAAAATCTCGGCTTAAGGTTTTTATCCAAGAATTTTCGCCTCTTTTTCATTATTCGTTTTTCGTTCACTCCCTTTTTATGCTCCCTTCCTCCCTCTCTCTCTCTCACATATACACACACACACACGCACAACAGGAAGATTCTCTCTCACACGTCAAGATTATCTTTTTTTTCTCTTCCATGCCAAGAAGACTACTAACGGCAATATACGGTATTAAACGCCGCCTAAATAACTATAAATAAAATTCACGGTCTGGGAGAACAGGGATCACTTTAACTTATTGCTTCTCTGAACAAAATGTCAACATATTGCTTTCTATTTTCTTACACATTGCTTCCCATTTCACATAATGCAACAAATAACCTTTAACTTATCTCAGCTTAGGGTTATTTTAACCCTTGCCCCAATATACGTCGTTAGTAGATCCAAAAACGAACACATGAACATACTGCACATTTGAACATACTGCGCCCCATTTAAAATCACTTAAGCATATTGCTTCCCTTGGATCTGGGAAGCAATAATTTAAAGTGATCCGAGAGCAATTCCGCGCTATAAAAGATGAAAGGGTGAACAATTAACGCAATACTTTAATTGCGTGAATGTGTCGATGCGTGCTGTAAATAACCCCTCGGTCCTGCTCTTTATTTATTTAAACTCACAAAACACAGAGGAACCGAGAGCAGAGACTACTTAAAGAACTGTCCTCCCTATGCAGTGAATTAGGGGTCATTTGTGCTGTCGATGCTAACACCATTCATGGGAAGGGGGGTGTACCTATCAGGTCTGGACTTGTTACTGATTATTTAAATCATTTTTGCTCCCACTCTAAGATTTACCCCATCCTATTTCGGTGGTGGTGCCTCTTGCTCTCTTATTTTTGTGCCTGCAAAGAGAGAAAGAGATGGGCGGAGCAAGGATGGTGTGTGGCAGAGCAGTTGTGTTATCATTCTATGAACTTCATTAAATAAAATGTCTTAACTATGCAAATTCGACGAACTTCTCTTGATGTTTAGCAGGTTTGCCCAGAGGAGAAGACGCGCATCTCTGGAACACTTTTACAAAGAAAAGCTCCCCTTGGCTCACTCATCACAGGAGCTTTGTATTACCCCCCGCCCTTTCCAACCAGATAGAATATGACTTCTATGTTAAGGCACATTACGTATAATTAATTGCTGGGGGGGGGGCAATATTAGGGGAGGGTGTCGCACGATAAATGAGCCTTGAATTTTTAATTTACGTTTATTACAGTTACAAATAATAATAGAAAAGAAAACCTCTCTATCTTTAGTGCATTTGTCTTCAGTACGGAAAGTGAAAAAAACAAAACAAACACAATAGACATTAAAAAAACCTACATGGATCCCCCATTTCAGCATCTTTCTCCAGAAACCAACAAGCCCTTCTCTCCTATACCCAATAAAATATAAAGAACACCCCTATTACGCTTCCACCACGAATGGGAATTTCCGTATAGGCCTAATTACCCAATAAAAATTAGACGGACAATTAACTGTTTCGTTAAAATCAACGGAGAAAGTCTCGGAACCCGAAAATTTAAATGAAACCTGGCCGAGACTTCCTTAAATGCATTTTTATGTAGATTCGGCGTCGCTCCTAAATCACCTTGAAATGAATATTTCTGCAGCTTGCCGAATCTTGGATTCTGGTCGGAATGTCTAAGGGGGCTGTAGACCCCTTTCCTAGATTTGGCACAGCCATTTAAAGAATCTATGTATGCTAAGGTACCCATGTATGTATACATCTAAGCTTGTATGTATCGTTACTTATTACGTGGTTCAATGGTTGTAGGTATAGTGTGATTGTCTTTTTTCATACGTGATGGGCATATGAAAGTGAGGTTGGAGCGGGTGGTGTGTGTGAATGTACATACATAGGAGGAAAAATAATACGTGGGAATGGTATAAACGTGCCAGAATGACCCGGGTTTAGTACGAAATGATAATATGGATGAATCGATCAATAGTTTGTCTATTTAAATAAATAGAATATTCAATCACACTTACAACCTTAGAAACTTGGATCAAGGGGACGAATTAAACCACCCCAATGAAGAATACATGAAGGAAGGGGGTTCAAAATGTTCTCAACCCCACTCACGCCACCCCAACATGGATGACAGCGAAACGTGGATTCGTGTGCGTAATAATAGAGTTTATGTTCTTATGTGTGACTCCCGATTAGGGGGTACTCGTTCGTACGCACTCGATTGGAACGTGAATAAATTCAATTATTATTATTGTTTTTAGATTTAATCTTCATTTTATGAAATATTTTCGTTGAATATAATTTTAATTTGTTCAAAGAAATTGGAAATAATAAATGAGAATATTCTTAAAACAAAATTAAGCACATTTTCCATCTCCCACTTAAATAACTCAAAAGAAATATTGACGAAGGATAAGGAAAAAGAGCAATAAGATCAGTAAGCACGAACCCGGGCATCATCCTCCATGATGAAACGCTGTCGTAATGAATAGAACTACTTATTACAGGAAACTCGAATCTCTGTCAAATGAAAAATTAATCAAATGTTGCAAGGAAAGTCCCAAAATAACAAAGACAAATAAAATCGCCGGATCCACCAAAGATAAAAACCTAAGCTCAAAAATCAAACGAATACAATAATGGCCTAACAAAAATCCACAAGACCAATCCTCACATTAACCATAATAATAAGACCACATATATATGTAAAAATCATCGTCAAATCATGAGAACTACAAATAAGATTAAAAAAAATAAAAAAGAAAATGTGAAGAATATGATTGAAACTCATTTATTTCAAACTTGACATAATACAAATAAACATTTTTGCGTATATTCTATCAATAATTAAGAATTGATGTGTCCTCTTTTTGCTTTTATAACCGCTTTTATGCACAGGGGGTTGGCTCGATTTTCTGCCACTCTTCATGAATTTTGGCTGTTAATTAACTTCTTGATGAACATTTGTGTACCCTCACTCTTGTGCCAAAGTGTGACCACAAATGTTCAATGGGTTTAAGGTCTGGAGATTGAGAGGGCCATTCTATCAACGTCATCCCTTTCTTTTCAAACCAACCCTTTGAGAATCTAGATGTGTGGCATGAAACATTGTCTTGTTGGTAGATTACACCATCTGGTATGTCATCATTGAAAATTTGCCTAAGGAAGGATGATAAACCTGGTCTAATATGCTGGTGTAAGTGTTGGAATTCATTCTGCCCTCACGAGTGAACAACAATCCTGGACCTGAAGTCGACATGCAGCCCCAAACCATTACACTGCCACCTCCAAATTTGACTGTTGGAACAACACATCTCAGATCTTAATCTTCTCCAACTCTTCGACGAACATAAACAGCTCCAGGGGCTCCAAAGATATGAAGAGTAATACAAATTTTACTGATCATTTTTGGTATCCGACAAAAATTTTAGTGAGCAATAAAAATGTGTACAAACGTAATAAAATGCTGTAAACTAATGTGGAGAACCTACCTCAAAGTTGTTTTCATTAGACCAAACAACTTTAACCAATCATCATCAGTCCACTCTTCATGCTCTTTTGCCCAAGACAATCGCTTCTTCTTGTTCACTTGAGACAAGCATGGTTTCTTTCTAGCATTACATCCTTTGAGTCCAGCTTCTAGTAACCTTCTGACTGTGTGGGTTGATATCTTTGTTTGTTGCTACCCGAAACTCAGCAGCTACATCAGAAGAGTTTTTTTTCTCCTATTGGCAAGTGTTGCCCTTTTCAACACCCTCTCTTCCCTCGAAGTTGTGTACACCTTTTGCGGCCTTGAACATCTCGGTTTGGGAAGAATTGGTCTCATTATACCTTTTAATGGTTGTTTGGACACCGTTTCTCGAGCATTTTAATTTTCTTGCAATTTTGACTTGGGATAATCCCTCTCTGCACAATGCAATGATGTGAGCTCTTTGAGCTTCAGGAATCTGTTTATTCGGAGGCATTTTTAACCAAAAATTACCACTTGTAAGTTAATAATAAAATAATCACTGAAAAAATAGGAATAGACGTTAATATCACACATTGAATGGCAGAAGGTTGCCCCAACCACTTATGCACAATATCCAAAAACGCATTAAAGTGGTTATAAAAGCAAACGGAGTAAACATCAAATATTAATTGTTGATAGAATATACGCAAAAATGTTTATTTTAATTATGTCAAGTATGAAATAAATGAGTTTCAATCATATTCTTCATTCTTTCATAACTGCCCCATTAATTTTAGCCAATGCTGTACATATATGCAACTTTTCATCCATTGGCGTGAAATCTTGCCTATTCACACACGTCCCCATTTTAGAAACAATAAAAACAGTTCTGAACCAAGGCTACAACAGGACCTCCCTAGACATGAAATATCTAAGACATAACGAAAGAACTCTTGATAATCTGTAGTACAAGAACACCATTTAACTTCAGAAATATATAATCTCTGCGCTGCCGTATTTAGGTAAGAAGGAGGGCTTTGAAGATGATCTGGGCACCCCAAAGGAGGGCTCTTGCTCCAGAGAAACGTTCGCGGCCCAGAACACTGACTGCAAAGTCTTGAATAAATTGTAAGGGTTGAAGAGTGAATGGAAGCGTGTGTTCCAGCGCAATTAGAAGGGGTTGCTGTAATCAATGCGGATGGTGACGAAAGCATGAATGGATAAGGGGCAATGTAAAAAGTGTGGCGATTAAAGTGGGGGTGGATGTGGATAAGATTAAGGAGAAAGCCGAGGTTCGATTTGCAGCCATTGGCATCATGAGCTTTGACAGATAACTGACTCTGAACGCAACGCTGAGATTTTTTACAGAGCCGAAAAAAGAGACCGAGGATTCATCAGTATTAAGAAAAGGTGTAAGAGAAGCAAAAATAAAATAAATAATCATTAATAAAATAAAAGCAAAATAGAAGAAAAGAAAAAAATAAAATAAAAGAAACAAAAATAAAATAAAAGAAGCCCAAAAATAAAATAAAGAATCATTAATAAAATAAAAGCAAAACAAAAGAAAAGAAAAATAAAATAAAAGAAGCAAAAATAAAATAAAAGAAGCACAAAGAAAGGAAAAGAATGCAATAATAGCAGTGTATACAGAGGTGCAATGAGGAGAAATTTTCAGGGAAGAATGAAACTAAAATTTTGTGGTATAAAAGAATATTTGTTGGAGGAAGAGCGAGTCCCCCCTCCTCCGTGTATCAACCGGGTGATGTATGACAAAGGAGTAGTCTGGGAGTGTGGGTGGGCGACTGGACCGGATATTTATGAAAATAAAGATGGCCAACCGGGGAATTTCTTTTTAATTTGTTTTTAAAAATGATTGTAATAGAAGTGCTGCAGTTAGGGGAAGGGAAATGTGTGTGAGGTAAATAACTCGAGTTGCGTAATGAGGAGATTACTTGGTGCGATTGGGACCGGGACTGTTGGCACCCGATTCTTCCTCCGGTCTGAATCGGAGTCCCCATTTCAGAGGTAATCCAATGCGACCCATTTCATCCTTCAGCAGAGTATGATGTAAAGGAAGGAGAAGAGGAAAAAGGAAAAGAAAAGGGTAAAAAAAAGACAAATTTGATGAGCCTAATTGGTGGGGTGTCAAGCGACCTTCAGAAAGTCCAGAAACGAGTTCATATTACCGAATCCAAGGACTCACATGTCAGACCTCTAACGTCAATTACGACTATTTAATCGGGAGATATTCCACGTTGCGCAAAGACTGAAACAGAATGAGGTGTAGGTAAGAGAGAGAAAGAGATGATAGGCGTTGGCTCCACACGGTGCTATTAAGCAAACTCAAATAATTGCTTCCCCTTCAGACGGAAGAAGTGAGAATGTTATTGCTTGGCGTTGATTTAAGTCAGCGCCATTCCCGCCCGTTCCCTAAATCCCTCTTTTATCTCTATTACAGAGGGGAAACAGAGAAAGAGAGAGAGAGAGAGAGAGAGAGAGAGAGAGAGAGAGAGAGAGCAACGCAGAAAGAGCGCAGAACTTTTTCGCGATCGCGTTAATCATCGCTTTTTAAAGCATCCCCGATCGGCGGCGGCGGCGGTGCGAAGGAGGCGGCGTTTTTATCAACGGATAAGTTGATTATCGCAAGAATGATCCCCAAGATAATGTCAAGTCTGGGGACAAATTTTCTCTCTGGCAACTTTGGTTCCTCATCCTTTGTTATGTCTGTCCACTTTCTCTCTCTCTCTCTCTCTCTCTCTCTCTCTCTCTCTCTCTCTCTCTCTCTCTCTCTCTCTCTCTCTTACTCCCTCTCTCTCTCTCTTTTACTCCCTCTTTCTATCTCTTTTACTCCCTCTCTCTCTCTCTCTCTCTCTCTCTCTCTTGGTTGATCTAAGTACGTCGTAACTGATCCCCCGCTGAGCAAATTTAGCTTTCTTAGTTGGCCATTTTCGCCCTAACCCACCTGTATCATAAAGACTGTAATTGTCTGGTGAGTTGAAGAATTACGGTGCCGTCCCTAGCCGTGCCTCCAATCACTATATATATATATATATATATATATATATATATATATATATATATATATATATATATATATATATATATATATATATATATATATATCTGGGAGCCGTCTAGCTCCGAATGAGTTTTTAAAGCGGTGGTTGATGAAGACGAAGGCGAATTTCAGTGAAGGAAGGTCCTTGGGATAAATCGGGGGGTTCCGTTGCTGGTGTTACGGCTTCTTGGTAGGAGGGTGACACTCAGGAGAGGAAGGGGCAAGGGCTGCGGAGGTGGGTTGCTCCCAGCCAGGGCGGGGAGGGGCGGGGTCGAGCAACACCATGCAATGAGAATTGCCGAGAGGAAACCGACCTTCGCATTAGCATGGAAAACCGATCCAACTCTGAGTGTGTGTGTGTGTGTGTGTGTGTGTGTGTGTGTGTGTGTGGATGGGTGCGGGTGTATGAGTGAGAGAGTGTGAGAGAAAATACACGTACATGTTTAAGATGATGGTGTTTCTCGTGCGTAAAGACTTCTCTATGAATCACGATGTAAATACATGTATATGTTCATCGTACTGATGTATGTTGCACACATACTCACCTTTGGGAGAATCTCATAGTGTTTGTGTGTATTTAAAGGTGTTTGGTATCGGGGGGAGGGTAAGATTTAAAAGTGTAACGAACTGCTACACTCCTTCCCTAAAGACTCCATGTTGACATAGGACCTTCCATTTCTTTCATTCTCTATTTAAGTTATATTTTGATATTTTCAAGCTTTATCAATTCTCTCAATTTTGTAATTCAAAGAACTGAATTACGGCTTCAGGATAACAGCTGCAACGACAGAGACAAGATGCATTTTTACGCCGAACAAAGTATTTAACCAATATATTTTTTTATTCTAAAATACGATCGTGGTATGTATACACTAAATGACCCATAAATTCAGGACGATCTTGCAAACATTGATAAATATTTGGGATAACAACAGAGATTATAAAATTACAATTGCGTAAGAAAGCAAACACAAGCCATGGGTATCGGATAGAGATAACCTCAAGATAATGATTGCAAAGGAGTTGGAGATAGCAATCAGAGACTATAACCGAAACACTTGGATATGAACGCTAAAACGAGAAACATATATTCCTAAGTGTAAAAGATAACAAGCAGAGGCAATAAAGCAAAAAGTTGGATTAGAAAGCAAACACAAGTGACGGCTACGAAAATTAAAATATCTGAAACTGAAATGGGCCGGAAGCTCTGCTTGTAAGATGACCGATGACTTAGGTTTAACAATCGAATAAAGGAATTTAAAGTTATCAAATGGATGTCTAAGTTTTAATAGTACCGTATTTATGAATTTGGGAACTTTGAATACGTGTCTGTGTATTTCGTCTCTTAAAAATCGCTGTTACTATTTTCTGCATAGATTTATTTGGCAGAAGAGCGCGGCGAACTTTTCTTAATCTTCCAAATGTCTTTTGTGCATGTCAAGACGTAGTGCTCCCAGAGCACTTTTTGCATGTCAAGAGGTAGTGCTCCTAGAGCACTCTTTGCAAATTGAGTAACACATTGGAATAGGTTGGGATGATTGCGGGATTTACGAGCGCCCTGCATGTCAGATTAGGCACGGAATTGGGTGCCGGATTAGGGATGGAATCGACAACCGCGGGAATCAAAACCTCATCGAAACATTCGTGTCGACGGCCGCCTTGCTTCAATGACCGCCCGAATCAGACCCGTGGACAGGGGCGGTCATATTTATGGGCGGGTAGGGTGGGGTGTTTTGTGGGACGGGAGGAGGTGCTAAGCTGTCGGTAGAGAGTGAGTTAGGGTAAATTTATAGGAGATAGTATGTCTTAGGTGGTTCTGTTGTTATTCTCACGAAAGGGGCATCCATCCCTTGCAGAAAAGGGGCGAAGGAGGGAGGGTTACGCGCGTTTCTAGTTCTTGGGGCAGCTAGTACTCTCCTCTTGTAGATAGTTGGGCTGTATCTTCTCAAAAATTTCCGTTTCTCCTAATTTAAACACTTTCTTTTGGAATCTCGCCTTTAAACGAATTATGGCAGTTGGGATCCGAGTGGGGGAGCGATGGGGTTGGGCGTGACCAGCAGAGCTACAACAGATCTTTGAACATTGACGAAAATTTGATTTGTGGAAGATCAATACCCCCTTCTCTATGCCCCCTTGTACCGGTGTAAGAGAAGCCGTACTTTGGAGGCCGTTCGGACTTTATAGTAAGAACAAAGGTATATTTACAAGGACAACCCCTTCCCTTGAGAGAAGAAAATGAGTCAGGGCAGAACAACGTTAAACACAAACAGCGAAGGTTGTTTGTCTGTCCTTTTATGTCTCCCTCTCAAATGGATACAAGACTGTTTGTTTGTATGTCCGTTTCTTTCCGAAACGGATACCAAGATTACTCGTTTTTCTGTCCTTTTCTGTCTGTCTGTTTTTATCTCTATCAAATGGATGGTAGGATTACTTGTTTGTCTGTCCTTTTCTGTCTCTCTCTGAAATGGATGCCAAGATTGTTTGTCTTTCTGTTTGTTTCTGCTTCCGTGTCTCTCTCAAAAGGATGCCAAGATTACTTGTTTGTCTTTCCTTTTTATCTGTCTGTTTGTCTCTCTCTCTCGCTCAATTGATTGACAAGATTACTTGTTTGTCTGTCCTTTTCTGTCTCTCTCTGAACTGGATGCCAAGAATGCTTGTTTATCTGTCTGTTTCTGTGTGCGTGTCTTTATTAAATGGACGTCTTTTAAGTGTCGATTGCCAAGATTTCTCCTTCGACACGAAGATAATCGATGCTCATCTAATCAGGCGAAAAATCGTCCCTTATCGAATACATAATTATGACCTCCTCCCCCCATTCCCCGCTTTTCAAATGTCTGATTTTCGTGTTCACTTTCGTTATAATAATTTGAGCAATGAATTATATCCGAAAAATTTATGCTAAATTAAATATACGCACATAATTAAAGTCACACGTAGTGGCACTGTACCATATAGGGACACGTCTATATTGTTTTTTTACAATCATTCAATATTTCTTAGTTCTACACCAATGTTCCTTCACATCCATACACTCTCCCCATAAACATGTACGCCACGTACACGTACATAAGTCGGTCTTATGAGCAGTTTTCTATACAGATTGGGGGCGATTCGTAAGCAACGACTCGAAAAGTTTTCGATTTGAGATTTTAGTGGGCGTAAGATCCGTCGCTTTAACGAACTTTACTTGGAACGAAGCCCTCGATACGGATTGGAAGCTCGCGAATAAATTGCTTCCAACTTCTGCGAAACGAGGCAAACGACTGTGACCGCAACCGTGTTCTGTCCTAAATCCAGGGAAACACCCGCCAAAACCTACCAAAGAAACACCCACCCAAAAAAAACAGGGGAAAAAAAGCCAACACATACTAGGGAAAAAAAATGCCAAAACATACCGAAGAAACAATTGCCAAAATATACCCCGGCAACAACCACTAAAGCATATCAGGAAAATAACCGTCAAAACATACCAGGAAAACAACTGCCAAAACATACCAAAGAAACACCCGCCATAATATGCCAGGGAAACACCCGCCAAAAGATACCAAAGAAACAATTGCAAAAACACCAGGGAAAGTGGCTCAAAACAGCATGGTGGAGATTTGTGACGTCACATAAAGCCCGAAGATGGAGAATTCTGACACGGTGGACAAAATAATGTTAACCACATTATTTACCCCCCTTATCCCTTAAGCATGTCTAAATCATGACGTCATATCTAATCAAATTTTCAATGGGTAGAGCAATTCATCTCTGCTAAGTTACGTATATTCATATAGTAGCATAAATAAACATACATCAGATAATAGATAAAATTCTCCTCTTTCTCGAGATTTATGTATATTTTGGGGACAATTAAATCTTTAAAAAATATTGCATTTTTAGCTATTTTTTCAAAAACAAAAATCATTTCAAAATAAGTTCAATTACTCTTATATCAAGCATATTTTTTGTATATAGAATATATTGAACTGTCATGTTATTAATATCATAAATACAGTTTGAATTTTCATATATTTTTCTATTTATTATAGTGAGGTCACATTGTAAAAATATTCTCAACCGAGATCTTTTCGTCACCTTTTCTCCCATTTCTCTCTGTTTTGGGTTTGACAGCTTTGCGTCATATCTTGTGTTGGGTGTGAAATATATTTTGCAGACCTCGTAAAAGAGGTTCGCAGTGACGCTAATCGTGCCTTAGAATTTTAGGTGGTATTATTCTAGTTTCAGCCGCACTACTAATCGAATACACGTTGTTATATATCCATATCTTCGATATAGACATATCAATTATCATCATATTGACCTATGCGTTGATTTAACTACGATACAGAAGGTTAGGGGCAGTGGGTTGTTTACAGTGTTACTTTTTAGATATTATATTTAAATGGTTCGTGCTGCCCTGTTGTATAATTCTAAGTTTCGCGAAAGTAAACAAAACAAAAGAGCACTAAGCTGATATAGAATGCACGCGCCCAAGTGTAGTTTAGGATATTTATTATTGTAATATTGTAGGTAAATTGTCCAATTCTGTTCTTCTTTTTGATGGTCGGAAGAAAAACTGTGCCGAAATCGAGGTTTAAACCTATTTATACGGAATCGGATTCGACGCTGTTTTGCCGTATTTTCGCTTCTCAAAATAAAATAACAGATTTTGACAAAGCACGAAAAGGCTGATAGATGAGGTAATATGAAAATTTCAAGAAATCTCGAGACAAATTGGTGCGGTTAATATATAACTCGACAACCGACAGTGCATCAGGTCCTGGGGGGCGGTCATTGTTCCTCGCCAGGTGGAGACATTCAAAGAGCCGATCTAATGTGCCAAAAAAGACACATTTTAATAGATCCCCTTATAATTCGTCCAATTTACCGTCACAGGAACTTGAAAAGTTGTGTCATTTTAGGCACATTAGATCAGTTCCTTGAAAGGATCCATCAATTCGATCCTTTGGATTATTTTGGACTCCCCTGGCTTTTTAGGGGGTTAAGCGGAAACTCTCGTGAGCCATAAGATTTACTCACTAAATTTATGATTGTCTTTAATATTGAAATGTATAATTAAAAAGATTAAATTTAGATTCGATACAAAATTTTGATTCGCCAAAGCACAAAAATAGACTCTTTAGTCTAAAATGAACTTCCCAAATTTGCATCCTCGCCATTTTTCATTAAATAAATTGATTAATTATAATGATGGCAGAAAAACGGAGAGATGGAGAGGCTGAAGTGTTCTTATACCCTTTGATACGCGTTGTGGTAGAGGAGGACTCAGGAATGACCTTTAAGATTGGTTCGTGTGGCAGAAAAAAATAAGTCTTGCTTCTTCCACTTTATCGAACGCGAACAAGAAGTGGGTACATATTTTTAGGGGTCTTGTTAAGAGAACTACTTCCCCCCCCCCTCCCAATCTTAGACATTTATCTCCAAAATTTTAGTACCGTCTCCATACCATTCTCTTTCATTAAACCGATCATTTTATCCTTCGCATTCTGAGCGCCGAATTTTAGGCAACCATCTCTTACTTCCAATTCCATTGCTCGCTAATGCCCTACCTATTTCAACTACCTACATTTTCTTTCACTATCTTTCTTACAATGAAACTTAAGGGGATCGTGACCTAAATAGGTATCCATTTTTTGTTTTTTTAATTCAACTCAAACATGCTTTCTGATCATTCACTTCTTTCCGAGAGGAACGAGGACGAACACATATTCCCAAATATCCTCCCCAAATACTTTTTACTTTATGTCACAACAATTAGGATGTAGAAAGTCGATCATTTTACCTTAGACGACAAAATTTCAGCTCTGGATGGAGTCCTCTCCCCCGGTGTTCCGGTAAATACAGTCTTGATAAGTATTCTCCATTTAAATTAAACAAATTTTCTTTTCTTACAGCGAAATCCTCAGTGTTGATTTTCCCACCCGTCTTTGCTTCTGTGGCTTGTTTTGATCGTCACGAAACGACTGTCCTGAAAACTCTGCCAATTTTATATCACTTATTTATTACCACACTCATTTGGATTTGGATGACACCTCCACACCAAATTCACAGTCCAAAAGTACACCGTTATTCCCCCGCACTGATGAACCTTTTCAACAATGTAATTGAATTTAGAACTAACCTGTTTGAAAAATCATTAAATTCACCCTTTCGGCCATCCGGGATTTGGCGCCGAAGAAATTTTATGATTGTGTTTTTTATACTTGATTTTGTTCACTATTTTTGTTTTTATATTATCTTATTTTCTTGCTTTTCTCTTCCCTGACCGAGTGAAACATGTCCTTATTTAATTATTCAGGCTTTCTTTTATCAATGATTGAAACCACCTGTTTCCATTAATACTGGGGGAGGGATCCCTCTCCCGATAATGCACTGGGGGTCTGTATCACATCAGTTACGTATATGTAATTTGTTCAGCGGGGAATCAATAAACTTCAAGCACGCTAAACATAAGTTCGATAGAGTGGGAAAGCTTTTTTTTCTCTTTGTTATTAAAATTTACTCGCCCCGATTCCTAATCGACCGTGCTAATAAAAAAAAAAAACATATTCAGATGCCATAGCTTGCACGAAGATTTGACTTATTTAAATATTACATCACGATTTTGGTCTTGGGCAACCAAAAAAGTTTGGTTCGCCTCTGACGTCTTCTATTCTGCGAGAACAATTTTGTCTCCTCCCTTCTTTTGGTTCATATTATCATGCCTCTATGTAAATTATAGGCTTAGCTTTCCCAAATCCGCAAACTGAAATTTAAAATAATCTTAAATATATCCCCATTGGCTGTTATTTTGTCACATTTAAAGATAAGATTCCGGAGGAGATGAGATAGTTACTTGTTTATGAGCTTTGTTGTGTGCGCTGTCGCCGGGATCTTATTGGGGTCATCAGAACTTATCCTGCACCCACGTATTGATCAGTATGCTGGAGGAGTTTCCAGAACAGGATACTTTCTCTGTTTCCTGATAAGCCTGGTATCTGAAATTTCCTTGCTAAATGTAAATTTTCAATTCACAGAGAATTTAGCATTTTGAATGCGACACTAATTTTGATTTTAATGAATTGAAAGCTAATTTGAATGATCTAAAATCGGCCAAGCTCCTACTAGTAGAGTAATATATTCTGAACGATGTCTTTATATTTATCTTTATCGTAACTGATAATGCATCCAAGTAAGGCTGGTCCTACACCAGGATTGCATTCAAGTTGTGTGATCGTGTACATAACAACTTGGAAATGACGTCACCACCCTACAGCTCCGTTTTCTCTTGCCCTACAGGAGGCTACACTTTACAAAACAGAGCCTTGCCTCCTGTGCATTCGAGATAGCTTATTTTTACTAGCACATTTTAATTAAATAAATATTATCTTTACTTGATACGAAATATTTTGTGATGCGCTGATCTTTATATGTATGTATAACGCACACCTCTGCCTTGAGACTGATTACCTCCACTAACAGGGTTTGGCGGAGGTTATGTGATGGCCGTTGTTAATTTAACTTCAAGATATCTAAAAAAGTTATTAAAAAATTTCGCTGAAAAAAATTGTGGAGGGGGGCTGTAATTGGTGGTAAGGACAGTTGATTATATTTGGGGTTGGATCCAGAGCCGGATGTGGATTCTAGATCACTTATTCGCGTTCGTTTTTAACATTACGAAAAGGCATTTTTATGAGCCGGGTGGAGGTGGGCGCCGTCTGAGAGTTCCCTTGGTTAAATCTTGTATTTATTTTGATTTTTTCCCTCTGCAGGTAATTAACTGTTCAGATTTGGAAAAGGCAACATTTCGTCATCTTGGAAAGGCAACATTTTTGCCATTTTGAAAAGGACAAAATTTTTTCTCCCATTGGAAAAAACAACGTTTTACCATCTTAGAAAAAGGCAATATTTTTCCATTTTGGTGGTAAGCGAGTTAATATTCTGCTTTGGTATGGGAGCTATGACCTAGCCGAATGTAGACACATGTTCACACGTTGAGAGAAGTTCAGCCACGGCCAGTATGGTTAGTTTAACTATTTAATCGCTTCACCCGTCTCTTTAAAGTTGCAGACGAGGTCACATAATCGAAAAATGAAATTTATATAAGGATCAGATTGACAATCGCTGACAAGACACCAGGATATGGTCAAAAGGGGAGGGGTCAAAGAAATGTGCTAGTATTGTGCTTTGATACCAACCAGTGATCAGCGAACCTTTTTCTATTCAAGAGAGGGCCACCCGTTCCGCGTCATGGGAGTGTGGATCTGGAAACATCTTCGGAAGGTTCCAAATTGGAAGAGTGGAGTGTTGTATGTGCAAATGAAGGGGATATTAAATAGACAATGGTGTTTCGATTGACTAGGATTAGAGTCGACGCACCGCCTGATTACCTGCAGCCTCCTACGTGGAAATCGAACCATCTATCAACTAAGCTAGCAAGAGCTCCATTGAATATGGTTAGTCATCGGATGGGCGTTCCAATTCGGGTCAAGTTTGAAGTGTTTGCCATATTCCACTGATGTATGTGACAAGTGGTGGTAATGGTTGTTAAAAAGATACTCAAAACCACAACAACTATGTTTGGTATAAAGAATATCACTACCATAGGTGTGCTAAACTGAGGTAAAATTCGACCGCACCTATGATTGATTTGGAATCCAATGAATCCTAATAATCCCATGAGTGATTCAAATAGCCTTTGATTAAGATATGGTGGGGTATTAACATCTCTTTAGGATACCTTCCTCTTTTTTTCCCCCCATTTATATCGCCTGTTGTTTCATCCTACGACATCAAGGTACATTAATGCTTATACATTAACATTGCGAGTGCGTGTGGCCTTATAAAAGGCCATGATTGGCAATGTTCTTTTTTCATCAAATAATATAGCTACCTTTTTAAATAAATTTTATCATCGAAAACTAAATTAAACGAAATTTTTAATATAAACTAAAATAAATAATTTATATTAGCAGAAACCCAAGTGACATGAAATTAAAATGGACTATTTAAAGGATCAAGAAATGTGTGGTTTCGAGCCTAGTAGGGCATGAAGGGTTGGCCAAGATAAGCGCTGCCCCCACTTCGTGGGAAAAGTGGTTGTAGTTGAAAGTGGTGGTATACGGATGAACGTGACTTCTCAATCTACACCCCTAAGGAGCGGAATTTGCCGCTATACGCTCTTCCCAATAAGTTGGTTTCTTCAAGAACGCCATCTATACCCTCAAACCCACTCTCAATGCTAGACAGGCGCTGTACGAAGGCTTACGCCTCAAAAGAACACTAAATGAATTTCATTATTATTAACATGGTTATCATTATTATTAATATTATTAAGAAAGCATTAACAAAACACCGAGGCAGAACATCAATGAAACAGGGCGAATAAACCGGATAGCATTGAACTGGAGAAAATTAGGGTATTTGTAATATCTGCTTCACATTTCGATTAATAGTTGTAAGACGATCTCACGATGCGCCAAGATAGACGGATATTTGCCGGAAAAAACATAAATTTCGTTAGAATAATGGTGAAATGGGTGATAAAGACAGGAATAGAGAGAGAAGAAGCTCCATTGAGATTATAATAATTGTGAGATGACTGATAAAGATGGAATAAAGAGAGAAGAAGATCCATTGCGATTGTAATAATGGTGAAATGACTGATAAAGAGAGAAGAAGATCCATTACGATTAGAATAATAGTGAAATGATTGATAAAGAGAGGAGTAAAGAGAGAAGAAGCTGCATTGTACTGGCAATAATGGTGAAATGAAGGTCATAGCCGCGTCGATAGTCACAGACAAGAGCTCTTCTAAACGGTCTTCTTTCGAGGGAGCTTTGGCGGTAGTTAATCGCACCCCTCCGTCCGTTTTTAATCGTGGACGTCCTTTGATCCGTTAACGAAACTAACATATGGATAAGAATGACAATCGTTCGTAAGCCCGAGGAAATCAGAGGGTAGGGAAGCGTAGTGAGTAGATTAATTTCGCGGCCCAAGGGAAGGTTACCCGTTCTACGTCAGGTGAGTGTGGAAATGTAAATCTTTTAAGTAGTTTCGATGAGGGAAGAACGAAGTGTGGTGTGTGCGAAGGAAGGAAATATGAAATAGACTGTGTTGTGATTGGCTATGTGCGTGGATGGAGATAACTGCTGCGATTCTTTAGAATTAGCACGCCACCAATAGGTGACTAGCTCCCTACACGCACTGAAATTCTTTTGTGGCCGCTCTAGCCAGAATTCTAACCCGGTACCCGTGCAAGGAAATGCAACGTCCAGGCAAGCGAGAGCTCCGGGTTGGGACGTATTGGTTCCATTCATACGTGTAATTTATTCTTATTCTTTCCCTTATTTATTATGACATCTTTTGTGCGTCTCTCTTTTCATCAACTACCTATGATTAGTTGCATTTTTTCTCTTTTATTTCTTTTTCTCCTTGCAATAGGGAAAACTCGAAGATGGGAAACTACGGCAGGAACAATTAATTGAGAGACGAGAGAATCAACAAGGACAATCAGCGTATCGAGATGTCTCATTCAAAGAGAAACTAAATTGCATACACACAAACGCACACAATTTTCATGTTCACAAATGTGCGCATTTTAAGAACCAAATTAATTGAATTGACGTAATTGCCATTAATAAAAGTTGGCTTGGCAATGCGAATAGTGAATTTATTAGCGAATTTTGCCTCAATGGATATAAATGTTAACTAAAGATAGAATTTGGAGAAGAGGGATGTGTGTGCTTCTTTACTTAAAAGGAGAATTCTACTAAGTAATGGTGGATGTGGAAAGGAATATATAGTACGAAGTAATATTCACTGATTTGGGTCTGCCATAGCATTAAAATTAATATACCAATTGTTTACAGGCCGCTAGCTCAAGCCGAAAACGATGATAAGATGCTCTTTCATTGTCTCTCTCTAATTATCATAAGCAATACAACAATGCTCATATGCGAAGATTTTACCTCTCCAAACGTTGACTTTATATCGAATACATTAGACAAGGAGATAGAGAGAGAGAGAGAGAGAGAGAGAGAGAGAGAGAGAGAGAGAGAGAGAGAGAGAGAGAGACACTTACATTTTATATAGAACTTTTTTTCAAAAGGTCCAGGAACCCACGCAGTGCCAAAATATACCTTATTTAACTCTAACCACAGACGAGTCCTTGGTCGAAAACGTTCAAGTTGGTGAGCCTCAACAGACAAGTGATTATAATTGAGATTCAAATTAAAGGCAAGAAATGCAGCAAATGGGATCAATCAATAAATAACGCTCTTTAGGAGCTTCAATTTCAAAGTTTTTTGCGATGGCAAAAGAGTGGGGTAGCTCTTTTCTTAGTATGGACGCCCTAAAATAAGTATTCAGAGTTGTAGTGAGTTATGCTCACTGTATATTCGGAGTTAGTTAAGAACGGGTCCAGAAAACAACGTAAGTATAAAAGAATTCAATGGATAAATAATGATATCAGAATTCCAATCTGAAGAGAAACAGAAAAGAAGCCTGAAAAAATAACGACTGAAATTATATCGATCAAGATATTCGATCAACCGGAAATTTTGTGCCGTTTTGGAAAAATAAAACATTGATACTGATTTATATATTCTTTCACGGTCGAATTTTGGGGGGTTGTTGAATAAAGGAATTGAATGATATTCCACCACCTTAATATTAATGAAGATTTTTCCAGGCTGAATTTCTCAGGCTTCTTAAGAGGTGATAACCTGAAGGTGCCAACAGGAAAGTTTGACGGGAACAACGAGGTTAGAACTTGTTAAACAGAATAGTGCCCATTTAATAATCAAATCTATTAAAAATATTGAGAAAAAAAATCCAATGGAAACATCAATAAGAAGAAACAGAATTAGAAAAAAGACCTTTCACCTATAAGGGTTTCTATAGTTACGGGAACATAAGAAAGCCTATAAGAGAAGCTACGGGACCGATTAGAAGTATAGGAGTTGTCTCGGAAAATCGCGAACTCATAGTAAAGATTTTAAACGATCGTTTCGTGTGTTAACTGTGGAGGACTTCAGGACTTGATAATTGGTAATGCTTTCCCCACTAAGCAAATACATCTATTTGGGGAGAAGTTATCTCAACACGCCATTAAACGAGGTAGCAGAAATAAATAAATTACATATGAACTTGATTATACAATCGATGGCTCCAGGGGTTGATTGCGTATACTTAACCTACCTAAAGAAGTTAAGAAACGAATTAGTAAAAGGCACTGAAATAACTGAATATGATCTTTAACCTGAAAATTAGGGATAGGATAGTTATTAGAGAGTTCAAAAGAGATAACGTTACACCGATCTTCACAAAGAGAGTATATGTAGTTGTTTAGAGCCATATAATCTCATTAAAGACATACTATAATGAATTCAGTGAGGAGGATCTAGTTTAACTAATTATTGAAGTTATTTTTAATAAAATGATTTATATCTACGATGAGACCAAAGCAGTAGATATTGGTAGTTTCGACTTTAAAAAAGCCTTTGATACAATTCCACATAAGAGGCTCTTATTATAACTTGAAGGGTACAGAATAAGAGGAAAAATTAATAAATAGATAGATAATTACCACTCAAAGCGTCTACAACAGGAGGTCGTACGCGGAGCTAACATGGTTTATGCTCCGGTTATTTGTGGAGAGCTTCAAGGATCAGTATTTAGTCAACTTTTGTTCATTGTATACATAAATGATCTTGATAACGATTTAATTAGTAAAATATCCAAATTCGTAGATGACACGAAACAAGGAGAGTTGCTTTTTACATGCGATGTAGCGAACCTTCAGCAGAACTTGTAGATAATACAACCTTCTGGGTGTATAGATAACAAATCAATTTTAAGTGACGTAAATGCATGATCATTAATTAAACTACTGAAATATAAAAGTGGATTACCAAATCAACGGCCTAATTCTTGAGTCGGTTACTTTCGAAAACGACCTAGAGATTATCATTTCGGAAAACCTCAAATTCAAAACAAGAAGTCGAAGATAATAGGACGCTGGGGTCCATTACCAGGAACTTCACTATTAAGTGGAATGATAAAATTTTATCTCTATATAAATCTTTCGTCCGATCTATTCCCGAGTACGCAGAGCAATTTCTGATTCTGATTTCTGTGGCCGATTCTGGGGACTAAATGTGCCCAGCTTGGGACACTGAATTTGTAAGCACCGTGGAACTGCCACCACTAACTAACCTGTATGCCAGCAGGACCTATTTGATTTCATTTTCTCTTCCATTCACCTCCGGCTTGGAGTGAATTTTTGAGGGTGTTTAGTGTATGCACTTTTACTTTGGAAGATTGCTAGGAAAAAGAATGTATTTTGTGTTTTATAATAGAAACAACTTAAACTTGAATCAAAATCATGTAAAATTTATCAACAAATTTAAAAATAAAAATATAGTTATACATAAAAATGGAATTCACTTTAGTATGAATTGCTACTTACAATCGAATCGCTTTTAAAGCAATGAATTTATTTGCTTCACTTTAGGCACTGTAAAATGTTAATTTTATGTGTGAGTTAATAATTTATGCTTTAATGTTTTTGCTCAGACAGTTTGGCTCCTACAAATTTATGTTTATTTAAAGGGAAATAATTTTTAAAAATTTCAAACAAATTTTAAAAACTTAAAGTTAAATTAAAATCGTAAAATTTATAACCAAAATTAAAAATAAAAATAAATTGAACTTATTATAATTTAAAATAGTGTGCTCGACCCACGTACGTATGCTATGGGATCCCACTACCATCATAGGAAACAATTCTCCCGATTCTTTCATCAATGACAGATTTCTTTTTCCTTTGATTGAAATCAAAAACCAAGTATAAGCGACATAAAGTTCACAAGGAGAGATTTGGGGAAAGGAGGGCACGATGTCAACTGTAGCTTACGCCTCTTTGAGGGCTTTTGTTTTCAAATTTTGTGTTGTGATGGTTGATTAGATGACGTCACTGAAGCATAGATTGCCCTGTAGCTGCATCGCCGTCGTTATTGATACTTCTTCACACGACGACGCCAGGTTTGCATTAATACAAATGCAACCTTTCAGAGTTGCCGCGCCAACACGTCTGGTAGTCCGGTTATATTTGTGGTAGTGAGGCAAAGAGTTTTTAGTGTGCGGTCAAGCTGGTGGCACCACTACACGTTTCATGGCAACTAAAGGAGCTCTTCGCACGAGACGCGACTTTCAGTGCAGCCAAGCTGGCAGCACCACTACACGTTTCCATAGCAACTAACGAAGCTATTTGCACGAGCCGCGACTTTCAGTGCAGCCAAGCTGGCCGCACAACTACACATTTCCATAGCATCTAAAGAAGCTCTTCGCACGAGCCGTGACTTTCAGTGCAGCCAAGCTGACGGTACCACTACACATTTTCATAGCAACTAAATGAGCTCTTCGCACGAGCCGCGACTTTCAGTGCAGCCAAGCTGACGGCACCACTACATATTTCTATAGCAACTAAATAAGCTCTTCGCACGAGCCGCGACTTTCAGTGCAGCCAAGCTGGCGGCACCACTGCACATTTCCATTGCAACTAAAGAAGCTCTTCGCACGAGCCGCGACTTTCAGTGCAGCCAAGCTGACGGCCCTACTACACATTTCCATAGCAACTAAAGAAGCTCTTCGCACGAGCCGCGACTTTCAGTGCAGCCAAGCTGACGGCACCACTACACATTTCCATAGCAACTAAATGAGCTCTTCGCACGAGCCGCGACTTTCAGTGCAGCCAAGCTGGCGGCACCACTGCACATTTCCATTGCAACTAAAGAAGCTCTTCGCACGAGCCGCGACTTTCAGTGCAGCCAAGCTGACGGCACCACTACACATTTCCATAGCAACTAAAGAAGCTCTTCGCACGAGCCGCGACTTTCAGTGCAGCCAAGCTGACGGCACCACTACACATTTCCATAGCAACTAAATAAGCTCTTCGCACGAGCCGCGACTTTCAGTGCAGCCAAGCTGGCGGCACCACTGCACATTTCCATAGCAACTAAAGAAGCTCTTCGCACGAGCCGCGACTTTCAGTGCAGCCAAGCTGGCGGCACCACTGCACATTTCCATAGCAACTAAAGAAGCTCTTCGCACGAGCCGCGACTTTCAGTGCAGCCAAGCTGACGGCACCACTACACATTTCCATAGCAACTAAATAAGCTCTTCGCACGAGCCGTGACTTTCAGTGCAGCCAAGCTGACGGCACCACTACACATTTCCATAGCAACTAAAGAAGCTCTTCGCACGAGCCGCGACTTTCAGTGAGGCCGTGATGAGAATGAACTATGTTGGTTGCGTGACTGGTGGTTGGGCAAAATGAGACGCGAATAATGGTGGCGTCATATGAAGGGGATCTTCATTGTCTGAGGTCCTCTGGTAAAGATTCCACACATGAGTACTCTAGACGCTGCTCAATAAAAACAAGCTTTTATTATACAGCTGAAAATGCGGTTTTTAAGACATTCCAAGTATCTATTTTTAAAATGGCTGGGTCATCTGGTCTATTTATACCTAGCCTCCCTATATAGTATATAATTATCCAGAAACTACTTTAATAGTTAGTGAAGTTGGCTGGGCTAAAGGTTGGAACGAGCATCAATGTGGGTGTCCAAGTCCTTTTACAAGGACATTTATTCGAGTTTTCAGAGCGAATTCCTCATTCCATTGCTCCAAAGAAACTCGGGGTCGATTTAATTATGAATTACTGTACAGAGCATCAATGCGTGGCCATTTATTACTATGACTTAAATGGTAAAAGGAATCTTTTATTTCTAGTCCGGGAAAAAAACAACCTAACTGCTAAATTAGCACGGGCTTCGTATTCGTTTATTATGTTTTTAGACACCACCTCTCGAAAGGTATTTTAAGCAGTTCGAATAGCTTAATATTGGTTGTTTAATGGTTGCTTATTGGTTGCACATTGGTTGCTCATTAGGTAGCGAGCATAAATAATAGGATGATCGCCAAGTATGGTTGCTAACATATACTTGGGAAAACAAAGGCAGTGCAAATTCAGTTTAAAATAAGGACACAAAGAAAACAACAGGAACAACATGATTCCGAGTGCTTTCGTCTGTCTTGTCAAGTAGCTTTTCTTGAAATAAGTACAGAGCCATCGGGGAGGGTTTTTAAGTGTGATGGGATGGGGGGGGGGGTATGGAGGTCTTATGCAGCCGAGTGTTGGAAGAAGAGGAAGATTAAGTAATATATATATTTTTTTCTCGATTTGGTCTATCAGATAGACTCTATCTGCATGATTGGATCTAACGAGGGATGAGACGAGGCTTTCTTTATATTGAAGTCGTCAACCAAATTTAGACAAACATTAAAATATTCCTGATTCTTTTATTCTTTTTCTTGGCGTTTCCCCCCCCCCCAAAAAAACCTTTGGTTTTATGGATTTAAAAAAAAAACATTTTCAGGAGCTCTTAATCATTGTCTTTAGCGTTTTCCAGAACTGTCTCTCACTTTTGTGGGGCATCTGAACTTTTTCTTCTGCTTTAAGCCGTGTTGACACTATAACCGGGGCCCCGCCCCCGCACTCCATCTCGCCAATGGAGCTTGTGGGATTAATAAAAAGGGCAAGAAAAAGTTGTTTATGGGGAGGCTAACGAACCCAAAGGAGGGCGAGGGGCGCATACTGCAAGCATCAACAACGCGTTAAAAGCGTCTTGTAAACAAAGGAATTCTAATGAAAAAATCTCACCTCTCCTTTGGTTTGAAACGCCCCGCCCCACGCGAGAGAGGACCCACTCTTAACCAATTACCCACAATGGTAAGAAGAATGGGAGTATTTTTATCAAATAAAACGAAAACTAACGATGCCACTTATGTCAGAATGTCTTTGAAAAGGGTTTTGTAGACTGGTGGAGTTAGGGAAAATGAAAATGTGAGGAACGCTAATCCGAGATTACTCGAGGTACTATGAACTGGGTTGGAGACCAGCTCTCCTGGGGATTAATACTAATTATAACTATCGGGGATTTATAATTGTTCTGACCTCTCGTACTCGTTCTGGAGGATTTTTGTTAATCTGGGTATTAATGCAATTTCTTGGGAATCGAGAATAATTTGGTGGATTTATCTTGGATTGTTCTGGGGATCTAATAGTTGTTCTGGGGATCTAATAGTTGTTCTGGGGATCTAATAGTGGTTCTCGGGGATTTTTGCTAATCTGAGTATTAATACAATTACTGAAGAATAAAGAATAATTTGGGGGATTGTTTTGGGGATCTAATACTTGTTCTGGGGATCTAATACTTTTTATGGGGATCGAATACTTGTTTGAGGATCTAATACTTGCCTGGGGATCTAATGCTTGTTTAGGGATCTAATACTTGTTTAAGGATCTAATACATGTTCTGGGGATCTAATAGTTGTTCTTGAGATCTTCTAATTGTTCTGGGGACCTAGTACTTGTTTGGGGATCTAATACTTGTTTGGAGATCGCATACTTGTTCTGGGGATCTAATAGTTGTTCTTGAGATCTAATACTTCTCTTTTAGGATCTTCTCATTTTTGTGAGGATCTAATACTTGTTTGGGGATCTTCTACTTGTTCTGGGGATCTAATGCTTGTCCCGTGTATCAGCAATTGTTTTAGGGATCTAGTGCTTGTTCTGGAGATCTATTATTTGCCTTGAGGATCAATTGCTTTGTCTGGGTATCTACTGTTCGTTGTGGAATCTTATCCTCGTTTTGAGGGATTAGTTTTATTTCTTACTAATAATCTTCTTTGGAGGGAATTAGTTCCAAGCAAGTAGCATCTTGAGAATATTATTTTTATCAGCTCGGATTGAATTAGCATTTTCAAACCCTGATTCATCCATTAGGCTGAATAGATGTCAGTGATAGGGGTACGAGGGGTGAATTCTTGATTTTTTTGATTATTATTATTATTACCCCTCGTACCATTGAGACTAAGTACTACCTACACCTCTATGAAAAAAATTGTGGCGATAAAATCTGATCACTTTCCTTCAATTGATTATTACTCACTTGTAAACTCAAAATGACAAACTTTCACCCCACGAATAACGGCTTTGTCCATTGATGCACATCTGGTGGTGTGCCGGATCGTAGGACGTCCATGTACATATTTGTCGGCCTCTCGTTCTAATCAACCCCGGACCAGACACCCCATTTTGACCAGCAACCTTAAATCATTTGTCAATAAGCAGCTCATACACCCTCCATTAAATATTGCCGGACCTTCCCTTTTTTTCGACGGATTTCCCTTAACCGCGGGATCAAATTTCTCCCTGCGTTATGTCATGTATCGATGCTCTCTCTATATTTCTCTCTCTCTCTCCTCTCTCTCTCTCTCTCTCTCTCTCTCTCTCTCTCTCTCTCTCTCTCTCTCTCTCTCTCTATGCGGCCCTTTAAGAGAGCCGGGATTCGAGCCTTGTTTTTCATGGGAGTCTCGTTCGTCTGGCCAGATTCTTCCGCCAACCCTCGTGTTAGGCACTCAGGGTCTGTGGAAGGGAATTCGGGCTTGGTGTAGTTTTGCTAGCCAAGATGAACGACCACGGGGGAAATTGATTGTGGGTAATAAGGAGCGGGGTATTGGGTCAATTAAGGTGTTGCTATCTACGGTTTTAATATAGAGGATTTGTCGCGGATCCGAAAGAATTTTAAGGTCGTGGAAGGAGTTTTTGTAATGTGGCCTTCCAAATATCATGCATTTGGAGTTTTGGTTTTGGTTTGGTAACTCTTCCCACAAGGGTCAGTTTTCTCCAAATTTCGTACCACTAAATAGGCTTCAACTAACAGAAATAATTTTAGGTTTGATTATTTTTTCCATAAAACTTCCCGAAAAACGACACAAGCCTATTTCTTCTTTCGATTTCAAAACTGAATTCAATTTCAAATGGGCCTATTAGAATTTGAATGTACAAGACAACTTAACTGCAGGCCTCTTAGGAAAAAGGTGCTCCTGCTAAGGAGCTGTACAAATGCATAGTCTTTCCCATATTAACGAATCTTCTGTCAAAACTAACAAAGAAGTCTCAGAACGAAGAATTTAGCGTGATGGCCTCCTTCTGGCCTTTTGACCTCCTTACATAGCCTTAAGATATCGCAAAGGACTTTGACCTTTTAGAGTAAATGTAGAATCACGCAGCCTCAGGAATCCACATTAGATTGAAGGTATTTTCCCTGTCATGCGATACGTGAGCTTAGCGAACCATTAGCCATGGTTTGTGGAGCTGCCGGTTGCTTGACGTCAATCGGGTTATAGTTGTTGTTGTGGGTACAGGTTTTATCACACGTTCTTACCGTCTGATAAACACATCAGTGGCATCAAACCCACAGGGCCTCGAAAATATATGGTTGATGAGAACTTGGGAAAAACAAGTACCCAGGAATTGAGAATTTGTAGGGTGAGGGTTCTAGGAAGCCAATCGGCCATTTTATGTAGATTACACGATCAATCTCAGTAGAAACCGTTCATCGTGGGGACCGAACCACGGATTTGACAGCATATGGCAACCGCCGACACTATTTGGAACTCTATCCGACTCCTAACATCAACCAATGTTGCTTAACTTTGTTGGACGTGACAAGGGATTTTCCACTCAGCCTGGCCGGAGATCGATGCCAATTAAGTCTTGGGGTCTTGAAATACGTTGCGCAATATTAATGGGTAGGATTGTCTCATTCATCTAATTTGATGCCATTCTAGAGAGGTAGAAAGAAGGAGCATGTCCTGATGGAGGAAGGAGGTAAAGAACAGACAGATTGAAAAATTCACAAAGGATCGAGAGAACACGCGGACACCCTATTTTACAAAAGCGAAACAAACAAGGGCACATCTGTTTGACTGGCTTAAAAGAGATGATTTTAAAGAAAATGGTGAAGATAGGGGAAGTCAAATTATTTTGTGGGGTGCAACTCTCCCTCTTACGAGTGAGGCAGGTCCTCCTCTCGCTAGCGGGAGAATATGAAGAGGAAACGTTGTCACCTTTTATGTATGTGGATGGGGCTTGGAGAATACCCATACTGTCTCAGACTCCGTCCAGCTGTGTGGTAGTGATGTGTGCCAACCACACTGTGGAAAATAGGTTAATAATGATTTCCAGTGGTGGGGGAAGTTGGATTTCAAGACTTATGTACATATGTGCGTATCTCGGGCTCAAAAGCTCAATAATACGAACGTAAGAACAAAATAATCAGGGTTTCCTCATGTTTTCTTTTTTTTCTATTTACACGCGATTATATATAAAGTTTATTCGACAAATCAAATTTATTCAAGAAAATCGGGATTAATCTGCTTTGGGTGAAAGTCTCTTGCAGTATCTAGCCTCCGCTAGCGTTATATTAATCGAATCTCCGTTGTCATAGAAACCCTATAGCTTGAACTAGCCAACGCGTAGCGTTATATATTAAAAAAATCAACCAAATATTTGTAGCAAGCGATATAGCATAGCTTTTACTAACTTACGTATAGTGTTATATCAACCAAATTTCCGTAGCCATAAAGACAACATAGCCCATACTAGTTTACGCGCAACTATAGAACTATTAAAAAACCCACCGAATTTCTGTAGCCGTAGCCGTAGCCGTAGCCGTAGCCGTGCTCTCACTCTCGAGACCTCTCCATTTTGTTTCTTCACTCTCTCCTCTCGTCGACATCTCCAATCTATCTCTTCCCCTCTTTAGATGCAACCGGTTCCTAGACCATCTGTTTCGAATAGACTGTATTCTTCAAAACTCTTATTATAAGCTATTGAAGAAATTTCATATAAGACAAAAAAAACTTGAAAGTTTCCATTAACCTTTTTTTTGCAAATTATCCATCATAATGTTGATTATAACTTGAAATTGAAGCATAACAAAGGAACTATTTTAATAGAGCCTAATAGGTAGGTCTGTGTATAGAACTATATGTAAATCGATACCGTTCATGACAGCTATTATAGAAAATTTGGACGCTTTACTCGTTGGCGTTTTGACGTGTATCTTTTCATTCAGGTTCGTTGCTGAGGCGACAAAAACTTGCTCAGCGCGAGGTCGCTTGCAATCATTTGGTTCTTCAACTTGATATATCAGAGTGACGCGACACGCGCTCGGTTTAACTGCAGAACTAGGAGTAGCAAGGACCCTAAGGTCCACTCAAGGCCATTCCGAGATGAAATAAGATTAATACCACCTTAACCTAGGGAATATATCACATGCCTTTAATTGAAATGTAGTTCTTTTGAAATTGTCGGCTCGGACAATAGTGTCCAGATGCTAATTTATCGTCAATCTTAGAGTTACGATTTGAGCTTCTAGAGGAACTTAAGTTTAATTCTTCAAACCCGTAGACAAAATGTACAAGTAATGTACTAGATTGAGACCGAATGGAGAAAGGCGCTTGGATTAACAGAGACCTGATACCTACTAGGTATCGAACGAAAAAGAAAATTATAATCAAAGTTGGAAAGGGATTTGATAGAGAATGTAATGAAATTTTACAAGGTATGATTTAATACATAAAAGATGTTAAACAAACAAGGTCTGCCTACCAAAAGTCGCGTGCTCTCGCTTATTCTGATTTATGACCTTACGACCTTCAAAATTTCAATAATTCTCAGACTGACCTTGTGAGGACCTTGAAAAATATATATCATTCAAAGGAGAATATAAAACAACATAAGGGTTTCAAATTTCGTTAGAATCGGCTGAATAGTTATAATGTTATTGCTAAATTATTCCCCCACTAACCTTGGGAGGACTATGAAAATTATATCATTCGAAAGAGAATATAAAACAACATACCGGGCCTAAATGTCGTTAGAATCGGCCGAATAGTTATGATTTTATTGCCAAATAATTCCCCGGGTAACCTTGGGAGGACTCTGTCAATTACATGATGAGAAAGATAATTTAAAAGAACATAAGGGTTTTAAATTTTGTTAGAATCGGCCGAATAGTTATGATGTTATTGCTAAAACAAAATAATTCCATAACCTTAGGAGGACCTTGGCAATTATATCATTCGAAAGAAAATGTAAAACAACATAAGGGTTTCAAATTTTGTTAGAATCGGACGAATAATTACAATGTTATTACTAAAACAAAAAAGAAGCAAAACGAAAACCGACCGACCTATGGAGTTCCCCGCGACTAAACTCGCATGCGACTAAAAACGAAAAAGAGGAAATGAAAGAAGAATTATATGCAATAAGTGGCAAGAACATTTCATAATGAAACCTTTTAACACATGTGATTTCAACTCATCATTTATATTATTGAAATCAATAACTAGCTCCTGACTACAAAGTCTTCCTAATTAATGATTTAACTGTAAAGAAATATATTTACTGTATCAATTTATGTAGGAAAGTTTATTTGTGTCTATTCTTTCTCCTTAGGTTAGGTCGTAGCCAAGTCTAAGAAGTCTTCAATAATTTCCCTGGTTGAGAATATTTTAGCCTCTGATTAAATTTAAATTCTTCTTATTTCCATTTATGCGCAGGGAAAGTCATCAAAATTTTCAGCTAGCTTGAATACAAGAGAGGGAATTCCAAGCTATTAAACAAGCAAGGGAAGGAACTCAAAGTGTGTGGATGACTCCTCTGTGTGACGATTTGTATAAGCAACGATGCTGAACTTGAAATTACTCGGGAAATTTGAAACATGTAGCTCCTGAGCGCTGGTTGGTTGTGTTAAATGTGGCGGTAAATTTGAAGTCAACTCGTAACGAATATTTGCTGATGTTGCCAGCGCACTTTTAAATAAATTTTGTTTATAAATTGGTTATTTTTTCATCTTACAAAACAAAACTAAATTGTGTAACGAGTTGGAAAAATATAAGAGATCGTTTTGTTTAATTTAGCTTTAGCTTTGACATAAACAACTTTAGCCATAAAATTTGTTTGGGTGTTCCATCTCTCTTACAGCTGTGTAACCACAAACAAGCTAATTAAGCTTTAAATAAACTTCATATTAATATATAGTTGGTATTTTTCTTAGGCTGGCTGTGTATCGCTATGTTGAGAAACTTGTTATAATTACCATCTTCGCATGGGGGTCTTTTCTAGAGGTCTTCTCGATAGGGTATATTGTAAGAGGTTCTGAGATGGTTAAGGTAGGCTGAGATGGACAATATTTTGAAGTTGCAGGGAAAGGGAGGGGTCTAATGTGGGTTTATATTCATGTAGGACGAGACTGAATCCTGCTCGCAGGCGGGCCAGTGAAACTCTGATTCGGCGATCTAGGATTGCTTCGGTTAGTTCATATCGATGGGTGTGGGGTTGGAGTAGGATTTTGAAGTCCTATGCAAGTGAAGTGGGTGTGTATGTGTTTTATGCTGGTCTGGTTCAGTGGGGTTGGAGGTAAGTTAGGTATTAATTGGGTGTAGAGAGCGGCGACGTTGGTTCTTGAGGTAGGGATACAAGTGGAGAGGGCGGCTAGGGTCTGTAAGGGGCAGAGCAGTTTAAGGAAGAACTGTGTATTATGTTTAGGTGGATTTCAATTGGGAGGATATTTGTTTCAGCATGATGGTGTATCGGTGGTGCGAGGCGGAGGGTACTATTTTGCATTGTACATATTTTGTGAAGGTGTCCATTAGCTCTGGTTGGTGCCCAGGTTGGAGACGCGTAGGTCAGTGTCGCTCGGATGAACTGTCTGTAGAGGATTGTCAGTCCTTTTGTGTTGTCCAAAGTTGGTGTAGTGATTGTTCTTTGGGTGTTGAGTTTGGACATGATTTTTTAAGAGATATTTTGTTTGTGTTGAGAGAAGTCATGTGTGGGTCTAGGTCAGGGTTTATCAATCTTTTTACTTTTGTGGAACCCTTTAAATAATTCAGAGAATCCCTATGAAAAAAATATATCTTAAGTAACCTTCTTCTTTCTTATAACCTTCAATCTTATAGAGGAAACACGAAATATTTTTAGGATAAATAGTTTAAATAAACTACAAGAACTTTTTTTAATTTTATTGAGAAATAATAACTTAAATCCACACATTTTGCATCAACCATAACTATAAAAACAAATATCCAATATAAATGACTTTCAATTTAAAAGTTTTAAATAATGGTACGGTTCGAAGACATTTTGATATACAAGAAATTTAAAAGAATATGACTTTGGTGTATAATAAAATAAGGAATATTAATTTAAACAGAAACATTGCTACTTTTTTATATGATGAGGTTATTTATCGCCATCTTTCGTGGAAGCCCTTGTCACCTCGAGCGGAGCCCGTAGTCACCGGAACCCTTAACCACCTGGAGCGGAGTGTGTGGTTACGGTTGAGTGGGAGAAGTTGATCGTAGAGCCAGATGTATGGAAGATAGTTTAATTGCTTTAGGTCAGGAGTTAAGAGGGTAGATTTGGGGGAAGACATTAGTGTAGTGTGAACCAGAAGGAGTTGTAGGTGAATGCTTAAGTTTCTGTAAGCTATGAGTGAGGAGGTGGATTGGGGTGTGAATGATAAGTCATTGTGTTTAATCTGATTGTTTTGGTAGTGGGGAGAGATATGTCTTGCATGAATAGAGTGATGGGGATCTGGGTGAGTATGACACCTAGGAGGACCCCGTTTAAGCAGCTTTTCCTTTTGGATTGTGTCATACGTTGGAGGACTTGGCCATGCATGTTGGAAAGAAAGTTCGCTATCCATTTTTAGTCATTGGTGTGGTAGTTGGTGTCCAGTATTTTTTCTATGAGGATGTGGCGTAGGGCGGTGTTGAAGGCTTTGCTGGTATGTATTGTAGTAATGACTGTGCGTTGTGTGGGACGGTTTTGGTTGAAGCCTAGTAAGATGTGTGTTGTTAGGGTGGTCAGTAGTGTAGTTGTGAAGTAGATTTCTCTGAAGCCATGTTTGGGGTGTTAGTGGGGGTATAATTGGCTTGATTTTGTTGAGGATTAGCTTTTCTAGAATAGTTTGGGATGGTTGAGTGAGATAAGTCTGTAGGAGGTGGATAGGTTCGGGTGTTTATTTGGTTTTGGGATGGTGATGATGGTTGCGTATGGCCAGGCGTAGTTGAAAATGTATGATTGCAGATATGGCCAAGGTGTTTAAGTGGATGTTTGAGATGTAGTCTGTTCCTTTAACTTGCGAGTTTTTTAGTGATTTTATGGCCAGAGTAGTGTCATGGGAGAGGGGTGTTGGTGGCTTATGTGCAATTTGCCTAGGTTTTTAGTGTTTTCCTATATAGCGGTTGGTGGGTAGTGAGCAGGTTACATTGTTCGTTTTGGCTGGGAATTTTGTCTTTGTCGATGAGAGATTCATGTTTACTTTTTATTGTTGGCTAGAGTTGGTAGCTGTTTGTTTTGTGGTTGATTGTTTGGGGGTATTGTTTCCAGTTTTCTTGTTTAATATAAATGAGAGTATTTATTTGCCTGCTAAGGTCGTAGGTTTGTTCAGTTCTTTGGCAGTGGGGTGTGTGTGTGTGTGCTGAGTGATTCTTTCTTTTATGAGGTTATCGAAATCTGATGTGAATTTGTAATTGAAACGTCTTCTATGTCCTTGAGAAAAATATTTCTTGCTTGCTTGTTAGATTGTGTTGGTGAAGTGAGATAGGGCTTGGTAGATGGAAGGGAATTGCTCGATTGTGAATTCGGATAGGGTGGTTTCTAGGTATATTGTGAATTCAGTTCGATTCGCCCTTTTGTAGTTAGTGTATTATGCCATTTTTTCACAACTATGGATAGGTTGAGTTAGTTGGAATATGATGAGGATTCGGAGGTGGCAGGATTGGACTGCATGGAAGGTTTGCCAAGTGGTTCTATGTATTATATAAGTGAGGGAAGCAGACATTTATGTTTGGTTAGGAGGATTGTAGTTGCGTTGTGGAGTATTTTGGTTCGTTTGTTTCTAAAATTCGATGGATTCAAGTGAGTGAAGTTGGTGGATGATGATGGTGCATATTGGTCTTTCGTCTCGTGTGGTTAGCTAGGCGTGGTAGTTGGAATTAATGTCGCCTGTAAGTAGCGGTTAGGGAACTGTGAAGGTAGCACATAGTTTGGCGAAAATCATGCTGGGCAATGTTAGGAGGAAGTAGGTGTGATTTAGATGTTGAAAATGTTGTAGGTGATTTTGTTGTCATTTATGGCGATTAAATGAAGTTGAGTCGTATGGTATGGTTTTTTTTTAGGAGTCTTTCTGTGGTGTCTGGTGGTGTTCGAGAATGTTTTTTTGTGTGTATAAAGGGAGTAATGTGTATTGTGGTGGGTATACATATATCGTGTCTTTGTGCAGTATATTTTGGGAAAACTTTTTGTTGGAAATGGAGAACGTTGACAGGCCTGTATAATTGAATATTAGAAATGTATTAAGTATGTGTTGTATAATGAAAATTAAATATTAAAATGTAATATTTTAGTTTGAAATTTATTAATTGCCAAAAATCGTGTCCACAGGAATTTCCGGTGTAATTTCTAGCTAATTTTGACTTCTTTTTACATAGATAAATTAACCTTACTCACAATTAATGATAACCTTCCAGCAAATCTTAATTAACGCTCGACCATTGTTAAATTATATTGATATTCGAAAAGTGATGGCAAGAAAGATTAAAAAAAAATTAAGGTTATTTTCTTGCGCATCCGTTTTTTGCAAGCGGGCGAAGGAAAGTTTATAATGTTTGTTGCCAATTTGAAAAACAAAACCAAAAAACGCCGCTTCTTGAAAGAACCAGAAAAACCTTCAGTATCATAGAAATCGAAGCAAAAAAAAAAAACCCAACAAAACCAACAGCCCATAGTCATAAAATAAAGTGGATTTCGGTTTCCCAATACGGTTTGCCCATTCCAGACTGAACTCATTGAAGATTGAAACGACTGGAAACGATATTTTAGATTTTTATATTGGATAAATGGGATCAAAATTCAAACTTTATTCATCACCTTAATCTATTCCCCAATTTGATAGCTTCAGTTTGGATATTTTTAATTTAAAAGAAATGAATGGATACGACTTTAGCAAAAATAAATGACCAGGTTGAATTTCACTATGACCTCGGTTTGAAAATATTTATTGCCAAAATTCAAATCGACCGATGGGTCTGACTGCGGCAGCCATTGCCAGGGGGTGTTCAGAAATGGCTCTGGCTTGTTTGAAGCAGCGTCAGGCTTGCGCGTAGAGACACCGAATATTTGCTTTGGGGCTTGAAGATCCCGAGCCTTACCAACCCCAGTGCTCATTTTCCTCGAATTTTAAAATTAAATCCAACGTGGGTATCTCCTGGAGATTTGCTAAGAAAGGGTGGAGATAGAGATGATGACGATAATCGTGGTCATGATGGTGATAACGACAATAATGTAATTTTCCGTCTTATGGATGATCATGATGATAGCAACGACAATGATGAGCATGATGATGCTGATGATGATGATGAAAACATTGTCATTTTTCGTCTTATATAATATGATCACGATGATGACAATGAGAACGATGTTGATCATGATGATGATGATAACGACGATAATGTCATTTTTCGTCTTATAGATATTGATGATGATTTTTTTGTTCTATATGATGGATGATCACAATAATGACGAAGAGATTTATCATGATGATAATGACAACAATCATAATGAAGATGGCGAAGATGATTACCATGAGGAAGATAACGATGGTAATGATGACGTTAGTGATGATAATGACGATGGTGATGAATATGATGACGACGATGATGATGGAATGCCTACCACCATCACCTATCTTATTTTAATATAAATTATAAAAATAAAACCAACGAAGGCATCTTTGGAAAAAAAACATTTTAATGGTGTAGTTAGGGAAAATGAAAATACTCGGAAGGTACATAATTCGAGGAGATAAAAGAAGAGATTAATTAGTCGTAAACTTTGACACCAGCTGAATGGTAAAATCCTTGAACCAACTACTCAACCTCTGGGTTCGAATCCAGATCCAGATAAAGGTTTTTTAATTTAAATTAAAACCTCAAACTCACGACTCAGTGTTTTTGTCAAAATTCCTTCATTAATTTTGTATAAAACCTCGACAGTCTGGTAAAACCTCTCACTTTACCAGCACAAAACCCTCGTCTCCAAATAATAACCCCCCCCCCCCGCCTAAATTTGCTCAATTGTTCCATTGACGAAGATAATTTGGCGGAGCTTCTAGTAGAGAATCTAGATCCTATTATTATATGGGCTCCCTTATCACGAAATGGGTCTTACGTCTTTGTTTTGGGGGTCTTACGTACGTCGCTGGCTATAAATATAGTTTCTATAACTCTACGAACTATAGATTATAGCATCTGACCGAAGACTCATATCCTTTTCTTACTCGCAATAAACACTAGACTTGTATGGATATACATATATTCTTCAGAATAAAATAATATACATTTTAAGTATTTTATCATCTAGCGACCATGTTTTCAAATTCGATAAAGCTTTATCTGTTATTTATCTAATATAAACCTAAAAATAATTTGTTAACTGAATTTCTTCTATCAGCCCCCGAAAGTAAAATATATAACGACGTAATGAAATGTAACTTTGAATCGGTCTTATCAAAGTTAGAATTTAGAAAACGATTTTAAATTCCAATTTATTTAAGACCCGTACGTGGTTATAATTAGCACCATCTATAAAAGTGTTAAAATATTTCTTCCAATATTATTGATGTAATAAATAAAGTCACTTTATAGCATTCCATTGAAATAGCGAAATGCAAGGTGTCAGAGGGTTATTGTAGCAATCACAAATATGAGACTTTATTTCTCTGTTTATAATGACTTCTCTCTTACACGGTGCAGAGCAGGTCTGAAGGGCGCGCCGGACCGTCCAAATTAGGTAATATAGACTCTTATACCCAACGTATATAAGGACTCTTTCCTTATCTCCTCGTTAATGTTTTGGTTTTGGATGTCAGTCTGTTACGCTATCGGCCAAATCATTTAGCCAAACGCTTACAAATGAACAGTGAATAGGGTCGCAAATGTCTCTATGCTCACGCTAAATCAGGCCTCATTATACAGTGATGTAACGATCATAATAGTGTCTCTTATACGTGCCTTTCTTCCTCTCTTAACTCGCTTTGAGGAACAGCGCGATCGCAACACGAATGAGAACGGCCGAGAATATATTATTTAATGCATTGCTTTTGAGATAATATTAAAAAATTGAGCATCTATTCAATATTGTTTTTTTACGAATACTTCGTGGTCTTAATTGAATTTTCGCGCTTAAGCAGTCTTGAAGAATAACTTTTTCCTTTGTCCTTAACCGGTCCCGCGTTCGTTGCTTCAAATCGATGGAAAACATTCAAATTGACTTCAGAAGCGGTTTCATTTGGCCAAAAAACAGCGCCGATCTTGCCTGTTTGCGCCCTCCTCAACCGCACTACCCTAAGGTGATTTGGGTTGAAATTATATTGATTCGAATGCGCAAATTATGCAGCGAAGGATGGAGTAAGACGAAGCTTCTATCATTATATCCTCTAAGCACGATTCGATCCACCAAAACTTAATGAGACCGTCACTTACGACGTATGTATATGCGTTTGTTGTTGTTTTTTGCCTCATTTTGCCACGGGTCTTGATTGACAGAGTAGGAGGAAATCTTCTGATGATCTCATTCCGTTGATCAAGGGATCATCTCAGGCTGAAATGCCACCCTGCCTTAAGCCCTGGTGCGTGGGTCGCATTCCTCAACACTAGGTTCTTCTTGGCAGCGCACCGAAATTGCTAAAAAAAAGAAAAAAAGAAAATGAAGGAAACTCGATATCAGAGAATATCGGTTAGGACCCTTCTCCCCCGCCTCTTCTCCCAATTAGTCGACAGAGTGGTGAAGTTAAGTGCTGGGAATTTATAAGCTGCTTAGCTACTATAAACACGTGTTTATTTCACACTGTCGGCGCATTCACCCACGAAGACAACGCATTTAAAAGGAATTCTCGATAGACTAGGAGATACGACTTTTGATTTCTAGCGTCAAGGCACGGTGTGAATGGCAACAAACACGGGCACAAAACTTTCAACGGCATCACGATCTTGCCGCCCATTGGCGAATACGTTGAACTTAACCTCAGCAAGGGGTAAGTAACTACACGCGCGTCATCGTGCACATAGCCAATCACAACACCGCTAGCATTCATCTTCTCGTCTTCAAGAAACCATATACTCTCTACTATGGTTCGGATCTCTGCCGATGGATTACTCTCCCCTATGGTGGTACTCATATTCACATACCTCTCACATGGTGTACTAATATCTTCTATTGGTACGCTCATATTTACATACTCCAACGCGCACTTTCACTTCTATTAACTTCACCGCTTTATTTTCATATCTTCCCCTATAAGCTTTCTAGCGGGGTGCCCTCTTTAGTTTTCTCTTCTTCGTTTTAATTGAGACTCCCAGTCACTCCCGCCATTAAGTATTCCATTCGGTGTATGTTGCAACCACACATTCTCACTTCCCATGTTCCACCATTTCACAATGTATCTCTTATTGCAAAAAGAAAAAAACAACACCTAGAGATTTTCCCGTTTGTTTTTAATCCATTTTTCAGTAATGAAATAAATCAAAACAATTAAGGTGCCTTTCCCCCCTTTTTGACCAGGGTGACAAATGTTAAGTTGTATTGGGGACGTTTGGTGAGGGTTTCCTAATTGCTGGTACCAAGATAATAAAACCCACAAATTTGTATACAAAGAATATTATTTCCATCGCCAATTCAAAGAATTCTTGTCTTTTCCTGAGATTGTTAGTCAGAAAAGCCGCCCAAAACAGCTAATTAATACCTTGGATTTCCCCCTTTGTAATAGCAATATCTGCATAATGCTTGGAAGCTAAATAGTGTTTCAAACTAATAAATAAACGTCTAGGCACTAGCCAAAACTAAAAACTATGTCAGAATACCTAGAAAACTAGCCTTTAGACTAAATCGGGGGGGGGGGGGGATCTTGTTGCTTGTTTAATTAGTCATCGAACTCTATTAGAAACGAATGATTTTGTATTGAGGGATGTTTAGTTAATGGTCTTCAGCCATTAGAAAAGACCTCAAGAAAGCTAATTAAGGTACTAGGAGAGAAAGGGAGTCCAATTGCCCAACTTGATGGCAATATGTGGCGCCGAATAGTTGGTACTCTTTCTGGTTTATAGTTATTCTGTCCTTCACATTCATTTCTTTTTCCTCCCTCTTTTTTTTCGATCACCAATTAAGGACTTTAGAAAGGGAGGTGCCTCCGTTTCGTTCAATATATCTCCAAAACAAGACTATGGTGGGTCCTTATCTGAGACATTATTCCGCTCTCACTGCCGTAGACGTCCCGCGGAGAGAAAAGACAAAGAGAGGATAAAAACACGCTACATCTGAGCCTCCTTCTCAAATCATCTCGATTAAAATAACAGCAAGGCGAAAACGCAGAATTTGCCCCAAAGCGAGAACAAAATTTCGCTTTTCAGAAGTTTATCGAAAGAAGAAAATGTCACAAGGCTGCAAAAACTCCGCAAATGCATACTGAAATGTTGCGCCCCATCCCCTTTGTTCTCGAGAAGATCGGGAGTGCCTCATTACGAAGGAGGGGGGTAATCTGGAGCTAATGCTCTGCCTCTCTGCGCCTCCTCCAGGAAGCGACAAGGGTGTGCCTGTGAATTGGACGGAGCACTTGAGGGATTTCTCCAAAAAGGAAACGGGAAAATGGGACTCAAATCCTGGCTTGTGTTTTAGAAACGTGTCTTCAGCACGTAGAACCATCTGAGGAATTCTTGAGAGGGGATCGTTAATAGAGAAATATTTTATGGGTGTTGAATCGACACTCAATGCATACGTGTATGTATAAACATACACGAGATATTAACTACACCTTCTCGGTTTAGTAATGGCTTTGTTTTATTGAGGGGAAGAATCATCGAAACCGGTCGCCTAGAGCAGACTAGTGAGATGCAGTAGGTAAAATGATCAGTGATAAACATACAAAAAATAACTATAAAGGTAAATAACGATATAAATCATGGTTGGTATGAGTACTTGATAACTCCGAACATGGAAATTGTCTTTCCACGCGAAAAACTTTTGTGATCACTCGCTCGCTCTCTGTACGATCTACGTAGCGCCATTTTATCATTGATCTTAATCTTTTTATTTACCATTTTTAAACGATTATTTATTCATTTATTTTCTCTTATCTACCACTTACTTTATTCTAGTCCCTATAAATGGGCTCTCTACATTTGATAAGACCATTTTTATTTCCCATTCGATAATTAACAAATCGCTTGGGAACGCAAATTGTTCGTGAAATGTGGCGGCCAAGTATCAGTTTTTTGTTCATTGCAGAATTTTTCTACGACCAAAACCACTGGAGGGGGGAGGGAGTACAACTAATTAAAACTAAACACAAGGGGGTTGGTTAAAATAAGACGAAAACTAATGATGATATGCAAACAATTGATTAATGGGGAACCTGTGTTAGATGTTTAGGAACGAATTCCATGCAGACGAAGTTGGGGTGGCAGAGAGTGAAATCAATGATGATTTGGTGCATTGCCTCTGTACACTTTCCACTAATCTTCTACCACAACCAAAGCTTATGTTTGTTTTTGCATTTTAACATATATTGCTCAAATGAAGGGGTTTTTTTAGGTAATCTATCAAATTACTTCCTACTTTCACACATCATAACATAGTCGTAGGAGTTTATCCTCTTCGGACAAAAATGCAAACTTGATCCGTAATTCTCGCATTTCCCTCGAAGTTTTTGACCACCTCTTGTAGCTATAGCAACCACAATTACAAAGACAAGTTTATTAAAAATTTGGCTTACACAGGTTGAGAAGAGTGTGAATTGTGAACATACACTCACACACACACACACACACACACACACATATATATATATATATATATATATATATATATATATATATATATATATATATATATATATATATATATATATATATATATATATATATATATATATATATATCTCCTATAAATGCAAAATATAGCTTAAGGTCTAAGCTTTCTCACATTTTCATCAGTATATATCCTGGTATCTGGCTCGAAGCCAAATTTAATATTTGACCCCCCTATATATATATATATATATATATATATATATATATATATATATATATATATATTAGTATATCGCTTTTTTATAGTGCAGTTCCTTATCAAATTTATAAATCCATGTATAATATACACATTTTCTTCATGGCAAAGATATGATAGGCCAGGAAATAGCTGGTTTTGCTAGTTAAGCAAGACTCAACAACTGTTTTAATCGTATATAAACTGACGAATTTACTTGATGGTTAAAAATGGACCTTTTAGTTAGATTTACTTAAATGTTAACTTCATAATTATCTATCTTACTTATTAAACTTTTAATTACTTTTGCTTAGATAGTGAGCTTATATTTATCTACCTTTGCTGAAATTACATTTAATTTCCTTTGCTTAGTTATCAACTTTATCATTGCCTCATTTGCTTAAAAATTAACTTTATAATAAATTACCTTTGCTTGCTAATTTGTAATTACCTTAGCGTAAATATTTAAGTTAGGATTACCTCCCTCCCTAATTTTTCTACGACATTGATCGTTTAATTACCTTTGTTTAGATAGTGACACTATAATTATCTAATGTTTGCTTGGATATTGACTTTTAATTACCTTTTCTTAGTTAAAGAAAGTATAATTACCTAATTGTAATTAATATTGACTTTTTAATTACTCTTGATTAGAGAAAGACAATATTCACCTAGTTTTGCTAGGATATTGATCGTTTAATTACATTTGCTTTGATTAACACACTATAATCACTTAATTTTTTATTAGATGTTGATTTTTTAATTAACCTTGATAATAACTTATCAATATAATTACTTAATTTTGCTTGTATATTGATCTTTTAATTACCTTTTCTTAGATGAAGTCACTATAATTACTTAATTTGCTTAGATAGAGAGACTAAAATTACCTAATTTTGTTTGGATATTAAGATTTAATTACTTTTACTTAGATAAAACTATAAATGCCTAATTTTGCTTGCCATATTGAACTTTTAATTACTTTTGCTTAGATAGAGACACTATAATTACCTGTTGATTCATACGATAATGACCTTTTAATTACCTTTGCTTAGATAAGGACAGTATAATTACCCATTTATGCTTGATATTAACTCTCTAATTACTTTGATTAGAGAACGAAAATATTTACCTAATATTGCTAAGATATTGGCCGTTTTACTGGCTTTTTCCTAGATAGAGACACTATATTTACCTTTGTTTAGATAAAGATACTGCAATTTATTTTTGCTTGGATATTGATCTTTTAATTACCTTTTCATAGATAAAGACTACAATTACCTAACTTTGCTTAGATGTTGACCTTTTACTGGCCTTTCCTAGATAGAGACACTATAATTACTTAATTTATGCATGGATATTTATATTCTAATTACCTTTGCTAATATATTATCTCTATAATTACTTAATTTTGCCTAAAATATTTACCTTTTAATTATCTTTGTTTAGATAGAGACACTATATTTACCTAATAATTGCTCCGGTTTTGATCTTTTAATTACCTTTGCTTAGATAGCGACACTATAATTACTTAATTTTTGCTTGCATATTGATCATTTAATTGCCTTTGCTTAGATAAAGACACTATAATTACCTAATTTTTCTTAGATATTCCACCTTTTAATTACCTTTGCTTAGATAGCGACACTATAATTACTTAATTTTTGCTTGCATATTGATCATTTAATTGCCTTTGCTTAGATAAAGACACTATAATTACCTAATTTTGCTTAGATATTCACCTTTTAATTACCTTTGCTTAGATGGAGACACTATAGTTACCTAATTTTACTTATATATCGACCTTCTAATTATTTATGCTTAGATAAATACTATTATTACCTAATTTTGTTTGGAAATTGATCTTTTAATTATTTTTACTTAGATAGAGATTCTATTATTATTCAAATTTTTGCTTGGGTATTGATATTTTAATTATCATTTCTAATATATAGGCATTATAATTACCTAGTTTTGCTTAAATATTGACCTTTTAATTGCCTTTGCTTAGATAGAGACACTATAATTACAGTATAGTTCGAAAGTCTTGAGACACTTCCTTCCTTGGTATTTTTTCCTTAATAAATCAGAAAGTATTAAAAGGTAGGGCAATAAAATTTCGATATGCGATTGGCATTGTAATTAATGCAGCTACGGATTAATATTCAAGTTAATTCATCGAAAAACAAATGAACTATAAACAAATAATTCTAAAAAAAATTTCAGGCAGATACAAATGTCTTGGGACAAACATTATAGTATTTAGTTGTATGTCCTTTTAGTTGAATTACTTGCTCCATTCACCTATTACACCCTTCATTTAACTTTTGACTGTAGTCTGCGGTGATTTTTTTTCCATTCTTGTTGACAGAAAAGCTCCGATTCTTGAAAATTTCGTGGTTGACTTTGTTCATGCCAAAGGTTTTCAATTGGATTAAGACTTGGGACTGGGATGGCCACTTAATAACCTTAATAAGATTAGTTTCCAACCAATTTGAAGTGTGCTTCGGATCGATGTCATACTCGAAGGTCTAATAACGCCCAAGTCCGAGAGCAATTGCATCATTTCGTGCGTATTTGCTCAAGATTTCCACATAACTCTCCTTTTCATCGTGCCATTGATTCGAGGAAGGCTACCTACACTAGATGAACTGAAAGAGCCCCATAACATTATAGAGCCTAGTTGGGACCGTATTCTGAGGGAGATTCCGGGTTCCGCTTGTACGAAATACGAGGTGACCAACTCTAGCTTGGTCTCATCTGACCAGAAAATACTCTTCTAGGAACTAAAAGGTATGTCAATATTTTCTCTAGCAAAGTGTAGTCTCGCTCACCTGTCCACCACTGCTTTCCAGTTGAGCCTGGAACTCTCTACGAGTCATACGTGGCTTTTTATCAATTTCTCTGATCAACTTTCGCCTTGTTCTCACCGAAATCTGTGCAGGGCGTCCAGAGCGAATGGTATTCGAAGTTGATCCGGTGCGTCTGAACTTGGGAATTACATTGTAGACGGTGGATTTTGGCATATTGACTTGTTCAGCAATGTTTCTAATCGATAGGTTAAACTTATGTTTCTGAATAATTCAATATTTAATATCACTTGGTAGCTCTTTTCTGCCCGTTATGGTGAAACTGCAAATACTGATCACATCGGCACGTATAGTTGTCAGATGTAACCTTTTACCTGCTAATTTGAATTTATTTTCGATTCTATATTATTTCAATGTGATTCTTACTGAAATTCAGCAAAATAATTGTAAAAATACAAGTTTTATGAATATTTCCTGATATGTCTCAAGACTTTCGTACCTACACGAGGAGACATTAAATATCGCTATATTTAGCCCGAACACCCTGTATAGTTCATTTTCAAACAGTAGAAAATGTCACCATCAGGAGGTAATAGCACGAGAGTTTGTAAGGTATTATGGTTCCCCCTCAGACATTAGAGTGTTAATGAAGATACACGGATGCGGCGTGTCTCTGAGCCGCTGTTCACGAGATTCAAGCATTGCCAGTGATCCCGGCAATTTGCGAAGGACGTGACGATATTAAGAGGACCCGGACGCTCCTAAATGATGCCTTGCGTGTCCACAGCGGCTCAGAAAGAAATGACACCTGCGATAAAATGCTTCCTTCGTTCCCACCGAGATTGTTTTGAATATAGCAATGTGGCGGACTCAAAAGAGACGAGCATTTTATGCAAAAGAGACGAGTTTTATACAATACTACACTACCTTTGTCGCCAAATATATCTCGCAGATTATAGAACATTATGGTATATTTTCGATTATACATATATATATATATATATATATATATATATATATATATATATATATATATATATATATATATATATATATATATATATATATATATATATACGTATATATTGGGCCCTTTTCACTGCTTCAGGCATATTGCGTTTCTAGCATGGGATAGTTTTGAGGGAGAGTTGCGAGTCATCTCGGTTCCCAGAGCAGGGTTATTTACTAGAGTTATCCGCATTCCAAAATTTATTTATTTAGTTATTGACAAATAGGATAAGTCAAACGAGATCATCTCGGATAAAAAATGTCGAAAACAGATTGGTAAAGAAAGTTGCGAACGAGTCCATAACTCGAATGAAGCCAAACTACGATGATATATATATATATATATATATATATATATATATATATATATATATATATATATATATATATATATATATAGGCATTGTTGTAGCTAACTAAGCTCTTCATCAAATCGTCGGAAGAAGCTCTTCTTACAGTCACGAGAGGATATCGCATAAGCCAGCGTTAGAAAGGCTGGCTTAGGCGATATCCTCTCATGACTGAAGTAATTTGGAATCATCCTTTTGCGTTATTTATAGTAAAGCAGGTTTGTTTGCACAAACATTTTATTGCATATGAGAAGAAACTTGAATTACACATTAGGATTACAAATACTGTAATCAAATAGATAGTAATTTATTAATGACTGTACATCAGGCTGGAGGACCTCTTTTTGATTTCAATCGGGCAAAAAATTGCGTTTGTAACTCTTACTCTTGCAAGTCTTCTCTGGCTGATCTCTTCTAATCGTCTAGCAGTAGTCCGCCATCATGTGTCTATCCCAGAGACCTTGGTAGCGCTCTTCCATCGTCATCAAATCCGAATGGAAGCGTTCCCCTTGTTCGTCGCTCACGGCTCCCAGATTCTCTGGGAATCGGTCGAGGTGACTATTTAGGAAATGCCGCTTCACACTCATGTTGCATCGCAGATCATGATATGCTAAAAGCATATTAGTAACCAGATCCTCGTAGTTATGCGCTTTTTTGTTTCCCAAGAAGTTACTAACAACGGCAGAAAATGAGAGCCAGGTTACCTTCTCTTTTTCATTCATGGTATTCACGAATCTAAAATCACTCAGAAGTCTTCGGATTTGTGGACCATCAAATACTCCTGCTTTTATTTTTTCGTATGACAAAGCTGGAAAGGCCGATACTATGTACTGAAAACAATCATTCTCAGTGCTCAACGCCTTGACATACTGCTTCATAAACCCCAGTTTGAGATGAAGTGGAGGGAAACGACCTTCTCTCGACTTACGATTGGCTCATTAATAATGTCTGGCATTCCTGCTTCCAAAGTTTCCCGAACTCGACAATCTTTTGGAGACTAGTGTTTGTCATGGGCTCGACTGTCCCACATACAGATATAGCATGAAAACTTTGTATTTCCCTTCTGCTGGCCAAGGAGGAAGTTGACCATCTTAAGGTCTACACATATGATCCAATTGTGTTCATGGTACTTAACTAAATCCATGACCATTCTTATGTCATCGTGAGTTTCTCGCAGATGGACAGAGTGACCGAGAGGAACTGCACCAAAGTCATTGCCATTTTGCAAAAGGACACACTTGAGGCTACGCTTGGAGCTATCTAAAAACAGTCTCCACTCAGCAGGGCTATAGGTGCCAAGTCCCAACTCGGTAAGCAGACCAGGAACATCGTGGCAGTATACAAATTGTTTGTCCTCAGAGAGATACTTAACAAATGTACTCTCCCTTGTTCGGTAATATGATACCCGTACCGACCTGTCAAGCATACTCGTATGTCTTTCACTCAACCTGGAGGCTAAAAGTTCTGCAGCTTTCTTGGAGAGCGCCAAATCACGTATCAAGTTATTCAAATCCTCTTTATGATGAATCTGCAGACTCTGAATCCATTCCCTGGACGTCCATATCAGGTACATCATTTTCATCCTCGGAGGAAGCATATCCACTAAAAATCTGAAATCGTAAAGACTCAGAATGAGGTACTGGCTAGATCGCCGAGGGAATGTTGGGGTAGTCGATCTTGTGCCGATTTTTCTTGACAATCCCTTTAGTATTCACCAGACAGAAATACCTGTCCGATACATGATCCTTTGGCTCTCGCCACACCATAGGGATTCCAATAGGAAGACCATTTCTCTTTCCTTTCGTCGGGGAAACGAGAAAATAGAAATTACAGAATAACTATATCATGTAGGTAAAAATGGATTATATATTTGAAATCAACACGAAAAAATGAATTAAAATTAGCAGATAAATCTAAGTCACCAGAAACTGTGATATATATATATATATATATATATATATATATATATATATATATATATAACACCTTTTCATTTGCTTAAGTAGTTTGGAATCTACGAAGGAATTAAGGATGATCATTTTACATCAATAAGAGATACTTCAATTTAGATCCTTAATATGTAAAGCCTCCATCCTATGGCATAGGTATTGATACTTATGGAAAACAAATGAGATAAATCGGGTTGATGGTAATTGGAGAAACAATAGTAATGGTAATTAGAAATGACGCATTGAAGATGACCGAAGAAACCGTCCCAATGATGGATTTCTCGTTATAAAGTTAAATGTAAAAAAGTAAAAGAAATTCAGGAACAAAATATAGATCAAACTCTACAGAATTTGAGGTTATAACAATTTATTGTTTGGTTTTGTTGTTGGGAACAAAAGATTTTTACGAAGCCCGAACAAAGCAGGTTGTAAAAAATTATGTGTGCTTATATTCACAGAGGACTTGTAACATTTGTTTGTACCTTGTCAATGAGTTGCGACCGAGCTGATCGCGAACACCACCGTCATGATGAATTAAGTAACAGTGTATGTGATTAGTCATAGGATGGAATCCTGATCTCGGTAGATTGGCATATTGTAGCAACCCGTGGTTAAGGTATCATGTTAAACTGTACCACCTACCAACAGAGACATTCGACAGCGTGAATTGGTGGCAAAAAACGTAGCAAAATAAAAAGCCTTGCAAACAGAAAGAAAGTCCTTGTTTCAACCAAGTAGTCTAAAATAACAGCATCATTTAATGGTAAAAATAACCGCCAGGTCCACTATAGGGTAGCTCTATGTCAACAAGGGTGGCATTATAAGCCTTATGTGTAATGCGCAGATATTAGCAAACGCTCCAATGAACTTACGCGCGCTCCGTGAGTCAAAACATTCGCCAAGACCACAACAGCTCTGCGTCCTTGAAATAGGTCGTTCAAAGAAGGCTTCAGAACACGCTTATTACGCAGGTTCTGAGTACCTCCTTGTCCTTGTTTTATTGTTAATAAAGACCTGAACAGTCGAAAATGGTGGTGGCCTAATGCAGCATACATTGCTTTAATGTGAGTCGTGTATTGTATCAGGGTGTCACTAGATTGCAAGGTGTGGTTTTAATGAGGAAAAAATATGACGATGGTGAAAAGTTGTCTTGGTGTGTCTATCTATCAACCTCCTTCCTTTATCTTAAAAAAAGGAATGAAGATAGAGAAGGTGGAGAGGGGTGGGGGTGGAGGAGGCGTAGATAGCGCTCTGATAAGAAGAAAGCGATCTGGGAGGAAAGCGAGTTCCAATGTCTGAGGAAAAGATGAACGAGACAACGCTTAAAAGAGTCTTTTCAGCTCATGTTTTATTACCTTTCGCATCGGCCACTGAATCGGAGCGAACGAGTGAGGAAGAGAGAAAGAGAGTTCTCTTCCACCGAGGAAAGAAACAAGACATTAAAATATTTTTATTCCAATTCCCTTAAAAAATCTTAAGAAAAAAAATAGATGAAAATAGGAATTGCAATAAAATCTATGAAACGCCTCAGTAAAAACATTAAAATATCCTCAATAATGTGCACAAATAACTCAATTAAAATAAAATGAAACGCTAAATTTTTTCACAATATTACACCAACCTAATCCCTTGCTATATACAATCGCACATGCGCACTGCTATATATATAGTCCCATGAAGCATAATTTGAAAATAAAACGTAGAATATCCGATCGGATGAACTGGGCTGCATCTCCATTGTTATTCCTGAACGTTTCGCTAGATCACACCGTCATCAGAGATTCTAGAATTCATAGAGAAGAACCATTAAAAAACACGAGTGATATTACAGAATTTCAATGCATACCTACGGCTGAGAGGTGAATGTAGGTGTGAGGTGAAGGGGTAAAGGGAATGGATGAGGAAGAGCGAAGGGAGGGGAATGAAGCGATGCTTTCACACTTCACACACTGCATTCTATATAGTTTGAATTTTTAACGTATCTTCTGATAAAACAAGATAAATTATAGGTTATAAGAATTGTATGTGACCCTGATGCTATTCTACTGATCTGTACAATCCTATAAATAGATTGATAGATAGATAGACTAATGGATAGATACAAACCTCCCTTTTTGTTCATTTCAGTCTCCATCTCTACTGAACATTTATAGCACTGAGTGCACCTTTTTTTTCTCTGTCAGTTTATATATCTCTCAACCCACCTGTCTGGCTGTCTGTCTTTCCCTTCTAACATCAATATTTCCGAATTTTCTCTCGTTCGCGAAGCCTTCTGTGCTGGCTGTGCTGGTTGTGCGTGACAGTTTATCAGGGTGGTTTTGCGCGTCTCAGTCGGAAGCCATTCGGCAGGTGTGAATGATTTCGTATATTAATTATTAGCATTTAATGGAGGCGTTCATTTGTCGCGACAGCGGTCGATTGGATTGCATGATTATTGCAATTTAGGACCAACACCGGACGACGCAACCGCAGCAATCGTTCGTGGCAGTATCTTTAGCCATGACTCTCACCAGACCAGTGTTGTAATATTTTTTATAGTTTTCGAGTTGTTTTGTGCATTTGCAGTTGTTTTAAAAAAAAAATAACTATATTCTCATATTGGAATCTTTTGGATTTGATGCACCTCCTCCCATTTTTTTGCAAATTTCACCACTAGTGATATATTTTGTATATGTATATATTTTGAAGAGAGAAATCATTAATTTTAAAGTTAGGTTTGGTGTACTTTCTCTGATCTTTTAGTAAATTTCACTACTAATGGAGTTTCTTGCAAATTTGGCATTTGCGAAATTTTTAGTAAGACTAGGTTAGGTTAGGTTAAGATATTTTATGATAGAAATAATATTTCTAAAATTTATTTCAAAATATTTTTTTAAATATTTTAAGTTAATCCTTATACTTCGGAATTCAGCGCAAAATCTGTATTTTTAATTTTCTACGACATACGAATTCAGACAATGAAGAGGTGGATGATCCAAAGCCAAGTAATCCTGTTTTCTTGAACCAAAGTTTGCAAACGACTTGAAACCTTCTTGAAGGGATTTTGGGTTTTATAGGTTTGGTGCACTTCTTCGATTTTTTTGTAAACTAATAAGTTATCCTAAATAAACTAATAATACATATTTGGAATCACCGTAAGAAATTGCATTTAGGATGAAATGTACAAAAAGATCGGAGAACGTACACCAAACCTAACTTTAAAACTAATAATTTCCCCCAAAAGGATATGCACATTTAGAATCGGTGTAAAAGGCTGCATTAGTGGTGGAATTTATAAAAGATCTGGATCTTCTTCCATATGAGGGCCTTCTCTTCCAATTCAAGGTCTTCGAAATCGGGATATTCTTGAAATCAGAGCCTTCTTCCAAATCGGGGTCTTCTTTAAATCAAGGTCTTCAAAATTGGGGTCTTCTTTCATATCATGGTCTTCTTCTTCAGGGTGGTTTCAATGATTCGGGGATTTCAAGTTGAATCTGAAAGAATTTGAAATCGCTTTTATTGGAGATGAAATAACCATTTTAAGAGTCTTAATTAATGAAAATATTAATTGTGTGTATCAAAAAGCTACTATGGGCCAACACGACACAATAATTGAGAATTACTTTTAAATTCAAAGTGAACAACAAAGGTAAAGATTTTTGGTTAAGCTAAAAATGCTTATTGTAGATAAGAACATGTAGGCGTTGTAATTCAATAATAATAAAAGATTCATTTTAAGAGAACGGCTTTTAATTGTGTTGGTACAGAACATGTTTCGCAGCATCACCTCCATATGTAGGTCCAACCGCGCCATCAGATCCTTAATCACATGTCGAAAATGTCATACTTTTGTTGTGGTTTTTTTTTGTCTTTTTTTTTTACTTCTCATATAAATAGACGTTTTACAAAAATTGCTAGCAGTTTCTGTTCAGCTGAAAGATGGAGCGTGATGCTCCGAAATATGTTCTCTCCCAATACACTTAGAAGCCTTTCTCTTAAAATAAATCTTTTATTATGATTATGGTATGTATACATGTGTGTAGATTAAGTTTCCAGGTTTCCACAATCATGATTTTATATCGTAGTAAATTAAATCCATTTACTTAGTGTATTTGTTTACTTTTATCGTCTTCCGAAGATTCAAAGCCGATTTGGTAAATTACAACGAAGCGAACTCCTCATAAATCACTAAATATATGAATGGGGTTATAAATTACTCAGCATAATTATTTTAAACTCCGACCCCAATTCATATCAGTGGGAAGGATTAGAAGTCCCCTTACTCCATCGTGATCTGAACTCGGATTGGTCCGAAAACAATCCTAACCAACAAATATGACCAGAATTATTATCCACTAAAGTTCATTTCTCGTAAAATAGTTCAGGATCGTAAATTGCGTAAATGAAAAGCTCTCCTCCGTGAGAAATATATGGATTATAAAGAAGACTAAGGAATGGAGGAGAGGTGGAATGATTGTCATACATGATAAACACCTTCTCTTCCTCTTATTTTAACGTCTTTATGACTTCTTCGAACGTGAAGAGATATTTGCCATTGAGCATTACTCACTGTTTATTAATTTCGGCACGCCTTCCTCCGCGCTATAATTGCGTGGTTGTGAAGCTGGGAGCGTAATCTACGTACGTAATTAAAAGCAAGGAATTATATTTGGATGTTGAGGTTGTTAGCAGTAGTAGTTCTACTAGTGCGTAGAACGCCGAGCTCTCTCTAGATGGGGTAGATTTTTAGTATAATTAGGTAGATCTTGGATTTACAACAGCGGCCGAGTGGATTTGAAACGGAGCGAAGATAGGAAGGGATTAAAAACAACATATTTCACCCTCGGTTGAAATTAATCGATGTATCGAGAGATCGAATCGTGGTTTGTAACAGGGTGTCCCTCCACAAGAACGCCCGGGTGGGCCCACATATCGCTAAATAAGGTGGTAGGGTGAGTTTCGTGTTTGTGTGAGGTTATGACAGTCGAGGAAGTGGTGTTTAGACTCATTTTGATCTTGGTTGCATCTGTGTGGTAGAAGAGGGACACGATCCGTAGTAATTTGTTGAGGTGGTTCATTTAGGATATGTGGCGGGAAATTGTTTAAGTGAGGGTTGTGTAGATGTTTTATTGTCATTTGGAGGAGGAAAGAAACGCGTATTGTAGAAGTATTGGGAGTAGTGAGTGTGCTGGGTGATCTTTTTTAGAGTTTGGGTAGCATTAATGGTGTTGTAAGGTGGCGAATGAGATGGCCTTTGGTGAAGTGTTGGATTCTTATGGTAATATTTTGTATGCGTTTGGGTGTGTGATGGAGGTGGTATGTGTGGATGCTGTTACTGTTATTTTTACACTGTATGGAGTTTACGTTGGATCTGGACAGTGCGAGAGTCAGTGTTGAGGGCCAAGCTGGCACTCAAAAGTTTTGTGAGTAGAGATCAATATATATATATATATATATATATATATATATATATATATATATATATATATATATATATATATATATATCAACGCGAGAATTTTTTGTCATCTCTTGGCCTAAAATTTAAACTACCGAATTTCAAAAGATCTTTCTCCTCTTACATTTTTTCTATTAAAAGATTATAATCAATGATTTTTAAACTAAGTTTGCTAACCTTTCACGCGACTTTTTCATAAATTAAGAAACCTCAGATTTAGTTATCTAATTTTCCGACTTTTTAAAAAAAAAATTTAGGAGCCCATCTGGAGACTGCCTACTTGGGGATCATTTTGCCACCAAACTACCTTAATGTCCTTAGGGACCTATCTAAAAATAAACATTTAGTAATAACTCTCACAGATAAATGTAATAAGATAATTTTACTAAACTGAAGAGCCTATGATAATACTATTTTAGATATACTTAAATACCCTACAAAATTCTGGCGAATTAACACCCCCTTAAAGAAAACAATACTACAGTCTGAAGACAAAGTTAACAAACTTCTTATTAAACTTAAATCTGTATCTGTTATAACAGATTACATCTACAACCAATTAAAGACCACTGGACCCGGACTGGGTACACTCTATGGACTTCCAAAACTACATAAGACAGATATCCCCTTACGGCCTATAAAACTCCGTCTTGCCACTTATCCACATTTGTGGTTCATATTCTTTCACCATAGAGCAAAAGTGAATTTTCAATCACTAATTCTTACACATTTCTAAATGAATTGGCTCAACAGAACATCAACTTTTGGGAAAAAATGTTCGTTAGGTTCGATATTAAATCCTTATTTACCAACATTCTTGTCAATGAAACTGTTAATATATTTTTAATAAGATATTTGAAAGATGTGATGCTTTTAATGGTTTCACTCGTTCTCACTTGAACCAAACGTTGAACTCCGTATTTAAAGCTAACTACTTTATCTTCAATAATACAATATACGAACAGGTCTTGCTATGGGATCACTTATAGCTCCTTTAACTGCACATTTGTGCATGTGTGATTTCGAAAACCACCTTTTTAACTCAATTAATCAAAATATTGAGCTAAATACTACAAAAGATTTGTGGATGAAGCTTTTGCCGTCTTTAATGCAGTGGAAAAAGCACAAGAATTTTTTCAAAATTTTAAACGACTTCCATCCAAATATCTCCTATATTATGGAGATAGAAAACAAAGAATCGCGACCCTTTTTAGATATATTTTAATCACTAGAAAAAATGGAAATATAAAAACTAAAATCTAAAGGAAAACCGAATTCTTCGTGTTTAGGACTAAATATTTTTAGCTTCTGCGGCATTTCATATAAAATTGCTTCCTTAAAACTTTTATCTGCAGAAGTTTCCAAATTTCATTCAACTTCTTTGCATAAATAATTTAAGTTCTTAACCGATTATTTTGCCAACACTTCATTTCGTATTGGACTTCTCGAAAACACCATCAAAACATTTTTTTAAACAGAATAAACAAACTCATCAGTAAACCCATTACTTCCCCAAAAGAGCAAGGTCAACAGACCTAAGTCGCGTGCTCTCAATTATTATGACTTATGACCATATGACCTTAAGACCTTCAAAACTTTCAAAAACTCATTAAAAAGTAAAATGGTTACCATCCGACCGACCGACATAGTAACTTATAGACACACGTGACGTTCAAAATAAAGGAGTCTATGGTGCAAAGAAGACATCCTTCTATCCCGTCTTCATCTTCAAGATTTAGCAAAAAAAAACTGGTTTCTGCGGGAGTCTAATGCAATGGTAAAACGAGGATCCATTTTATCAATAGACAAAAAATACTTCGAACTACTATCTATCGACCTGCTTCCTGATTGCCATCAGCTCTACTATCCTAAAGGAGACTTCATTTTCCAGCAAGATGGTGCGCCCTCTCGTACTAGTAAAATCAAAAGGGATGAATGGCCTCCTTAATCCCCTGACTGTAACCCTATGGACTATTTATTCTATGTGGAATTTACTTCAAAAAAAGGTTTACAACAAAATAGAACAAAAATAGTAAATTTAAACTTGAGGAAAAAATTCTTCTTGTATGAGATAACATAACGCTATCAGATATCAGAAAATGTATACCTTCCTTTAAAACGCGATTAAGGGCTGTATGTGACCAAGAAGGTGGCCATATTGAACATTTATTTCAATAAAGGTACATTGATTTTGATCTTTTCGACATTATCCTTTGTCGGGAGTAAATGGCAAGCAAATATTCAAGGGAATAATTTATTTTATAAATGTAACAATACAATTATAGCTATAGTGTTGATATTTTCAGAGATAATAGAGAATGCATAGAAGTTGTTGCATACAAATGTTTATTTATATCCACTTACATTTGACTGAGTTATTCAAGTTTAAATTTAGTAAAGTTTTTGCTGGGCTGCCCGATATATACGAGGGGCGTTCAATAAGTTTTGCAATTCGGATATAAGGAAACGAGATATGAGGAAAAGTGTCTTATTATTTTTCAATATAACTACCCTCGACTTCAATGCACTTGCGCCACTTGTCCCTGAGGCTTCGAATTCCTGACAACCAGAAATCTCCCGACTGCTGTTCAATCCACTCCTGGACGGCGAGCGGGACATCTTCATCGTCCCCAAACCTGCGTCCACGCAGTGCAGCCTTGAGCTGGCGGAATAAAAAGGAGTCGCTAGTGGCCAGATTTAGACTGTAGGAGGGATGGTTGAGCTCCTCGAATCTGCACTCGCGCAGGGCAGCTTGTGTAACTCTGGCCGTGTGGACTTTGACGACGTTGAAATCGATCATGGGGCGTGAGGTTTCGTGAGGTTTCTAGGGACCCAATGGGCAGAGACCTTGGTCATGGCCAAATTGCCATGGATGATGTTGATAACACTTCCATGTGATATTCTAAGTTCTCACTCGATTTCTTTGACCTTTCCTCCTTGATTTTCGAGAATCATCCTCTCCACACGGGCAACATTGTCCTCGTTGGTCACGTCTGACTGGCGTCCTGGACAGGGGTCATCTTCAAGGGACTCACGACCATGGCGGAACTCCCTATTCCAGCGAGCACTGGTTGCATAGAAGGGGCGGTGTCGGTGTACACTGCAACCATGCGTTCATGGATCTCTTTTGCATTCTTGCCTTCCTTGGTCAAAAATTTGATCAGTGCGCGGTGCTCAACCTTCTCCATTGTTGACAAATTTGTGACTGACGATCTGCGATCAGATAGGCTTCTTAAATAGACGGGGCAGGAGCGTGCGGCTGCAGGTCCTGACTTGTCATAACTTGTCCTAACACCCCCACAAACAGCCATCCCCCTTCCTCTGTTTTGCCCTACCGATTCGCAGAACTTATTGACCGCCCCTCGTATATATATATATATATATATATATATATATATATATATATATATATATATATATATATATATATATATATATATATATATATATATATATATATATACATATCGTATCTAATGATAAAGAAAATAAAACTGAAGAATTTGCATCAGGATTTGGATCTAAGCGACACTTCCGTGACTCAAATGTATACTAAATTTTCTCGAAATATATCGATAACTTTATGAGTTATGTTGCACACAAACAAACATACGCACACGGATAATCACACAAATCTCCGCCAAGTTTTCGGACGGAGGGGGTAAATCTAAATTTTTCTTAATATTTCGTAGGGTTTCGGACCATGCGTTTCGCACCCCTTCTTTCCGCCGGAGAGCCCAAGTCATTGAGCCGAGCCTAAGTAACGGCTCTTCTACCCAGGGAATCAAAAGCAAACTTATCTCATAGTTTGAAGTCATGAAAAGAAAGGTCATGTTCTATTAGGCTATACATACCTATTGACTAAATAAGGTATAATATCTGGTATTTTATATATTTTGATAAGGAACTAGTTAATCAAAGAAGGTATGCAGGATTTAAATTAGGTAAACTGTGTCTCAACGGATCTCACGATTCATGGTATCCTGCTGTAAACCAACGATCTCTTGGGCCCCGTAAATCCGGTTCAGGAAAGGTACGGGACTTGGAAAGAACATATGCGCACATCTACGTCACTATAAATTGCTTCATTCGATTCATGAAGACTGATATATGAATATCTAATCATACGCTACATCTAAAACTATCTTGTTTATTCAAATGAGGCTTCAACAGTACAAGCTCTGATATCATACCGCGCGCCATCTTTGAACCATCGGCGTCTGATTATTTTGACAAGTTGGAGTGTAATAAATATATTGATTTCCCCTTTCTCCCCTGGGCGGGAAAAAAGCGAGCCAAGAAAGAACGCGTTCATATGATTGGCGCCCAGGGATGGGACCTAACTCCCACTTTTCCGATGTGCCTTCATCAATCGCTCATGAATGAGGTCTTTCCTTTGTTCATTCATGCGTCCGCAGGTCCATACGCCATTCTCGCCTAATGAACTCTTTTTTCATTCTAATTTAAGAATTCCTCCTCTCAGTCTCCTTGTTGGTTTTCTCTCGATAGAAATGGGGTGGGAGGAGGGGAGTAAATAGGAAACGAAGATGAGATAGAAGGAAGAAATTCTCAGGGGAAAAAAATCGCGTCGGCTGAAGACACGCAAACTTACCGTTAAAAATCTTTCCCGACTGTTCCAAAGCCATCAGCCGTCTCGTAACTACTCAGAACATCAATAAACGCTGGGAGCGCACACATCTTCTCAGCACATACGAGCGAAGAAATACGAACAGGCAGAGGCTGCAACCTATCAATAAAACCGCCGAGTGACAGCGTGGAGAGTTCTTTATGCATTTATTTCCCCTCTTTAATTTGGCCCCGAAGCAGATACAACACCGAAACCGAATCTCCACCTCCCCTTCAAAAAAAAGTACATAGTCCGTAGTTTGCCGAGTAACTAGGTCTACGATTCAGCGTTTCATTTTCGTGGAGCGCTCCCTAGAAATAATTTGGGCCTGAATTACCCACGGGATGTATTAAAGCTCTTGTGTGCTTGGCCGTAAAGTTGATAACGCTCTCTTAAGGAGCATTTTCAAATGGAATATTAGTGGTATTGGAAGACATCTAATAATAGTAAAATTTTACCGAATATTGAGTTCTTTAGATTCTATATGTAGGTGTTCCTATTCTAATATGTTTTTACGGGATAGTCTGGAGATTAGGAAGAAGTGTTTTTTTTATTGTTATGCATTATTGTCTTAAGTAATCGCGTGCATTATATCAGCTTATTACCAATTATAAGAGACTTACAAGGGCTATTAAAATCACTTTGTGTTACCATTTAGGCTATTAAATTCCTGCGTTATGAGCTGCATAAGTATACAACTGGATATTAAATTTGTAGCGAACGCCGCACCTCCCAAAATGAAACCAGAATTAAATGGTTCTTAACAGCGTAGTAAAAGCGCTTCTCGCATATCTTAATATTCAGTATGATACTGTTTCAAAAAAGGTGAAACGGTCATTTAAATATGGCCACACATGCAAGCCTAGTTCGCATTAGGTCTTGAGAATAGTTTATAAAATTCAAGTTCTTTCCTTGTTTGGGACTTTATGGGGAGTTTTGAGTACGAGTCTTTCAATTGTTTATTCATGTATATTTCAAGAAGTTCTCAAATGCCTCCTCTTGGACTCGAGCACCGGAGATTAAGACGGTCTGTTTTTCAGTTCTTCATCACCTATTGTAGTTTTATCGCATTTATTTTTATTCTCTTTTATTTATTTATTTTCAGTTGGGTGCTTTATGGCTAAGCATTTTCAGGTCGAGACTTGTGCTAGACACCGCGATTTCAAACTTTTCAGGCCTAAACTAGAAGTTTTCAGTGTTTGTAAAGCAGAATCTGCTTTGGCCAGGCTTTTTCAACTTTTCTAAGCATTGACTAGACCTAGACAATTCGGAGGGGAGGGGGGATTTTTTTAAAGCACAAAGTAGGCCGAGATCAGGCATTTCAGCATGTTGAAGCATAGAATTGACCTAAACCAGAGGATTTTAGTCTTTTAAACCAGAGAAAAGGCCTAAATCAAGCGTTTCCAGCATTTTAAACCATAGACTAGGCCGAGACCAGGTCTTTTCAACCTATTCAAGTCTTTCTCAGGACTATCACACGACTTTTCAGCTTAAGTGTTATTGTATAAATATATACATAATCTACATGTTGTTGTTTTTCTTCCTGATGCCACCTTTTTCAGCTGGACAGAATCCAAGGCTCGGTTTTCCTCACTTTAAACATCTGTCTCATAAAACACTTGACTGGTGCTTCACAATCGTCCTATATTATTGCTGTAATTTTTGGGGGGTTTACAGTTATCGCTTGTGAAATTGCTAAGGGGTCTTTCGGAACAACCCTGATTAAAAAAAGCTTACTCTAGACCAGGCCTGGGCAACCCTTGGCACGCCAACGACTTCTTGGCGGCATGCAAAGCTAAATGATCTTTTACTAGCTTATATATACCCTTATTAAATTATTTTCTCTTGTTGTAGTTATCCTTGAGAATGAACTGAAATAAGTTCGAAGGTACTTGGAAGCACCTTTTCATTTTTCCTGCGGGACATTGCTTATATATATATATATATATATATATATATATATATATATATATATCAGATGATTAAAGAAGTTGATCACTAGGAGAAGCCCAGACAACATGGGTTAAGCCCTTTATTACACGACAACGTTTCGAGCCTCATTTGCTCATCTTCTGGTCCTAAACTTCAAAATTTAGACTAAACAAAAAAAATACCCACCGTATAAAAAGAAAATAATTAATTATATGTATAAAGTATAAAAAAATATAATTCTAATGTATAGCAGAAATACCATAAAATCAACTATGCAATGAGGGAATTAAAAAATGGGACAAAGACTACTTAGAAAAAACCCGTTATTTAAAAACCTTATTAAATACATGAAAATTCAATGAAGATATTAATTACAAAGGATTTTTAAAAGAAAATACTAATAACACGTATTTGAAACCTACCTTATTGGGTGAGGTTAGGTTAGGTATTCCAAGGAAATACAAAGGAAACTTATTTTTGTTTTGATTAACATCGGTTAGTTATTTAAATAAAAGTTGGTTGTTACATTAGCAATAATTATTAACAAACGCAGGTTGGTTTGTTGAATTATTAATTTATATCTAATGGAACTGCAGATGAATCGGAATTGAGAGAAGGTTTTCTTAATGTCATGAAAGTAGATTCCCATATCCTAAAGTGCCTGTTCTTTATTACATGTAGCTAGTGTTTCAAAATTATCTATATTAATGTCTGTTTTGCATTTTACGATGTGATTGCGTATGGGGAAATTTTCTTTTTGCGATAGAGTTTTCCCTGTTCTGTAGTTGATACCCAAGTGAGCCGAAACCCGCGCCTCCACTGTTCGTGTAGTACTGCCAATGGAGGTTTCTCTAGAACAACCGGGGCATGTGAATTCGTATATGACATCACTACGCAAGCCTAAAGGGAGTTTGTCTTTTGCTCTGAAAAAAAAATACCTATTATTCTTTTGTTTGTGAAAATTGGCTGTATATTTACATGATATAAATGAGTCCTGAAGATTTATGTTACGGAAATCTTTACAATTGTAAAGATTTCCGTAAAAGAAAAATAGTAGAATCTATAATAATGGGCGAAATTCCCAATTTCATTTTTGTAAGATGGGCAATTGAAATGCAGCCTCCATTCATATACCATAACTCGTCTTTGAGTTCTTTTACTTATATATATATATATATATATATATATATATATATATATATATATATATATATATATATATATATATATATATATATATGCGAGTGACACAAAAATCGGTAGGCTTGAAGTGGGAAATAATAAGCATCCGCTTTTCGGAATATTAAACAATACGACAATTTATAATAATCCACCTCGAGTAAAATGAAACACTGAGACTACGAACACTACCTCTCGAGTGAGAATGATATATGCAGAAAGCTTGGGGTCCTTTCATTACGAGGGAATCCAATTAAAAGGTACGTTATTTTCATTTCTCCCAACTTTACCAGTTGTTCTCCGATTGGAGGACAAATGAGATTTGTAAAGCCAATTAGAACCAGAGCCAAAACACGTAGTACACATGTGCGAATAAACATGTTTTGAGATGGGTGGAGGGGGTCATATGACCCCTGGACGTCCGGATGAGGCCCGTTAATGAACGCATTAAAAATACGCACACGATGCTGGCATGCGTATATGGCCTAAGCGTACACATGAGCTGGCGGGTGTGAATGGAGGAGGAGTTACTGAATGGCATTAAATTGACGTCCCGAAGAGGGAAGGGCTCACCTCTTCGGGTCAGGTTAGTGATGAAGACCCTCTGTGACTGATAAAGACCCTTTGGCTGGTCCGGGTTAGGTCTTCTTTTTCCAGGATTTCGACGTTGGCGCCGTAAACACTTTCTGGTCTCAGTTTGGTGGACAACAATACGAAAGAAAGTGGCGATAATTTGCTTCTATTTATTTTTATATTTACTGATTTATTTATTGATTCTATTATTTATTTATTGAAATTTATTTATTTCTTATTTTTATTGATTTAATTATTTAACTATATTTATTCATGTATTGATATTTATTTATTTGCTTATTCCTATTTATTTATTTTGGATATTAAAAAAAGGGTTTTAGAGGAGTGGAGTTAGTGGAACGAATATCGCCCGACTCTCCAAAAAGAGGAAACTACTTGGAGCATGCGGACTGAGAGGAGGCGCACTCGGGGAACCAGGAGAGAGGGAAAGGGTAGACGGAGGAAGAAAAAAGACGAATATAAAAGAAAAGAAAGAATACTGAAGCGGGACAAAGGGGAGTGCTGGGACTGAGAAGGGTGGGGAGGGGGTGGGTATTACAACTCCCAAGCAAGAAGTTGGTACAAAGATCCCAAGAACCCAAAAGAACAAGCTCAAATCCACCTGCAGGACGAGGAAAAGGCGCCAAAATAATCCAATAAGATCGCCTCACTCAGAGAGGAACTATCGAGAGACAGGAGTAAGGGAGAGAGGGAGAGAGAGAGAGAGAGAGAGAGAGAGAGAGAGAGAGAGAGAGAGAGAGAGAGAGAGAGAGAGAGAGAGAGAGAGAGAGACTGAGAGAGAGAGAGAGAGAGAGAGAGAGAGAGAGAGAGAGAGAGAGAGAGAGAGAGAGAGAGAGGTGTTGCGGGGAGGTCTACAATTTAGTCGTCTTGATGTTTCCAAATTTCTTTGAACTCCTCTGACTGGTCATGTTTGGTTGGTATTGGTTAGTCATGGTTGGGGATTAGTAGTTGTGGATGGTCATGATTGGTAATGGTTGTGTGTGTTTAGCCATGTTTGGGGATTTACGGTTATGGCTGGTCATCACGATTAGTAATAGTTGGTCCTGGTTGTGTATGGTTAATCATGCTTTGAAGATTGGTGGTTATGGATGGTCATGATTGGTAATGGTTGGCCATGGTTGTGTATGGTTATTTATGGTTGGGAATTGGTGGTTATGGCTGGTCATGATTGCTAATGGTTAGCCTTGGTTGTGTATGGTCATTTATGGAGGGGAATTGGTGGTTATGGCGTAATAGTTGGTCCTGGTTGTGTATGGTTAGTCCTGTGTTCTGTGTACGCTCTTGTCCCAGGGACTTTGAGCGTGCCCTCTCGCCCCAACGTTTCAAGAGTTTTTCGGTCTCAATTCGTTTTTTCCTCGATTTCTTTGCCCTCTTTTTTTCTCCATCAGTCTGTTCTCCTACTAATTCCCACACCTGTCGAGTCCCACCCATAGGTAAAAGATGGTATTAGTCCCCATAAAAAACTTGGGTATGAATAAACATTAACACCAGGTGTTTACCATTTTTTAATTGATAAAATTTTAATTATTAATTAGCCTTTTTTAGAAAAATTTCTGTAAATATTTTAATTAACATTTGTTACTGTTTGAACTTAGATTCGCACCGTCTGATGTGAATCTGAGTGAAGATTTAGAGTTTAAAGTAGAGTCCGACCCACAGGTGGTTAAAGCATACGTCACCCTAACAAATTAGAACTTCCAATCAGCGACTACCCTTAGCCCATGTAGCTGCACTTCGCAATAAAGTGAATATGGAGAATAAAGTTAACAAAATGTCAACTTAACAGTTTAATCTTTTTTTACTGAAACTTTTGTTTTAACAATGGTAGTTTATACTGAAACGTTTGCTTAACGATGGCATTTCTGTCTCGACTTTGTTTAACAATTAAAGTTTGTGGGGAATCTTTTGTTTAACAGTGACATTTTTGTTGTGAAGCGTTTGTTTAATAATGGAAGTTTTGCAGCTGAACATTTGTTTAACAATAGCAGTTTTGAGGTGAAACCCATGTTTGTCAATGGCAGTTTATGGCGAAACGTTTGTTTAATAATGACGGTTTTGTGTTGAAACCTATTTTTAACAATGCCACTTTATGGTACAACGTTTGTTTAGCAATGGCAGTTTTATGTAGAACGCTTGTTTAATAATGACAGTTTTATAGCGGGACGTTTATTTACCAATGACATCTTTTGTGAAACGTTTGTTTAGCAATGGGAGTTTCTAGATGAAGATGTTAAGGTGATCGTGTACAGATTGGAGGATATATTTGACAATTGTTCCAAAGGGACGTCCTCCAATTAGTTGCTAGTCTTATTTCCCTTCTTTTGCTCCCTTGGACTGGTTTCGAGTAGAGGTTGGGGTCTTTCCTGCTCCATAATTCCGTACTTCAGAATTACGAACTAGAAAATGCCCTACGATTGACTCGAAACCAGCTTAAAAAAAAGAAGGGATCTTAAGGGCTTTCCTGCTCCGTAATTCTGCAATCTTCAAGGCTGACTTTCTGCTCCTTGTACGCGTCCCTCCCGCCTCTATGGCTAGGGACGTTAACCTCGGATTTTCTTTTCTATTGTCGGCCGCTAAACACCGAACTCCCTAAAGCAGTGCGAGACTCTTCGAAGGAATCCTCTCAAGGAATCACTTGGGGGATAATGGCCCTGCCAAAGCTCAATATCAGTTGTTCTTCGCCTTTTTCCATAATTGGACCCCTTTCGAACTCCTTCACGAACTCCTGTTACCACTCTCACCCAAAAAATTATCTAATGGATATCAATACCAGATTCATTGTGAAATTGCATCGTTAAAGTCAATAATCTAATTGATGACCTCTCCGTAACTCACAGATCCACCATCTTTATATGGAACAACGACCCCCCTCCCCCGAATAAATCTGTCTCGCACCCCCGCTAGGGGTGCGAGCAACCCATCTTAAGAACTTGTGCACTTAGTGAATGAGCAGAAAGCAGTTTTCTCGAATCTTGTGTTGGCCATTTCGTTTAGGTATAGTGTCACGACGTGCGGAAACACGTGATCAAGGTGTTTGTGTGGGTTGAACATCTTGTTACTGACTGAGTAATAACGATAGAACTTTTGCAAACTATTGCAATTGATTTTAAGTAACATTAATTCAGTTATTATACAAAAGAATGGAAACCATCTTGAAGGCAAGTTTTATTATTTGATATTGAGGCGCGAATCGATGCATTATCATCTTACAAAACCGCGCCACTATTGGGACTCATTGTTTATACCTTCGTATGCACCACCACTCAAAAATAATAAATATCCTGAGTATTAATCCTAATATGTACCACTACACTATGTCTAAAAAAAATCTCATGGTATGGCTATCTAAATCATCAAGGTCCAGCCTCCTGAGGAAAAAAAATGCGCGAAAAACAATCGTCAGACTAAATGACATTCTCTCATTGTTTTATTGTCATGTTCTAAATATATGTGCACCATTCTTTTCGCCGTTTCATGGTATCCATCTACATGAAGCTCTCGACGAACTGTTTTGGTCGACACTGAGTTGGAAAAGTGTTGGTTGACCTCTCCGTCTACTTCAATTGGTCTGCGATTCAAGTCATTAAATTTCGTGTTTATTCCAGAGGTTCTCCAACGATAGCTGTTTTTTTCTTAATCTAAATTTGCCAACGTTACTTCATGGCATAACTCAGCAATGTTCGTGACCAAGGCTCTAGCTATCTCGGCTCTTCAACAATTTATCCTTTTTGAAAATCTGAAATGTTTCTCATTTTTCCAGCCATAGATCCCGAAAGGACCAAAACTTGATTTTAATAGCATCTGATATGATGCGTCTGCAAAGCATTTAAACACAAATTGTTGACAATTTTAGTTTTTATATTGTATGATCACTGCCAGAAATAGGGCAGTAGAAATAATTTATGTTTCTATTATTTTGTCCACTCGTGTATGTATTAAAAACTACAGTATCGTCCAAAAAGATCATAACACCGAGATTTCTATCGCAAAATCATCCACTAGCAGAGGTACTCGTCATCAGCCGGGATAAAAACTGTCGCAAATAAATAGAGATGCATTATTATTATTGATTGAAATTCTTATATTGTGGTATAAAAATATCTTTACTTGCCTATTAGTATCATTATTGATTCTGGGTTGAAGGCATATAATAGCATGTAATATCATATAACATATAATATTATATATCATATACAGTAGCGGCCATACAATGCAGACAGTTAGGTTCCAATCACAAAACTTACAGTAGCTTCAAACCAAACAATGGTAAGTAATGCATGATGGATACAGATATAAAATAAACATGGCTATTATGTGTTCATGTAAATTGCACATGTTAAAGATGGATGAAACTGCAAGTTACGTGCAAAAGAGCATTTTTATTCCAAGAATATTGTGGTCAGTATGACCCAGACAGATAACGCCACAGACGTAGATGAGAAGGTACCATCATATAAGTTACTCAACAATTTTTTTCGGTTGTTACAATAAATTAGTACTTGGTAACTAGACGTTTACTATCAATTACGAATTAGCATTTTCTGCCACAGGGACACACTAACCGAAGGCATTCTTCTGGTGTTATTTCTGTAATATTTCCCCCAAATCTTTGACGGTGCTTGAATTTCTCTCCGAGCGTCTTCCACCAATTCTCAATCGGATTGAGGTCCGGGCTCTGAGCAGAGCAGTCCATGACTCCTACTTCCTCCTGATCAGGAAATTCTTCAACAACTTTATCCTGCATAAAAATGAAAGGTTGAGAAGAGGCGGCTCTCATACTTTTGCTGTCCGGTATCGTTTTTTCTTTAGATAAGAACGATTCATTGGTCATCTCTCTTTGAGGTATCCCTAAGCCTACCAGTAGAAATTCCACTGATGCACGAGTCTGTGGCATCGTAACGTGATATAATATCATGCACGCAACTTTTGTGTCGTTTAACCCTTTCATCTATGGCTCTGATGGAGAGATGATCCTCTTGACGTAGCTTAACAATTAGCTCCTGGATATAGCTAGGTGTAGTTGAACGTCTAGGCATGTTTGCTGCTCGGAACTTGATAAGGTAATGATGAAAGTGCTAAGAACTCATGGAAGTAAGTTACTACCCTAAATTAGTTGGTTGTTTCAAATATAGAAGTAATAGAATTACGCTGTCCAAATCATTTTGACCACCATAATTTTCGAATAAAAATACTCTTTTCCCCGTAACTTATATTTTCATCATCCTAACATGTACATCTTATAACCATGCTTATTTTATATATGTAATTTATCATGCATTACTTACCATTATTTAGTTTGAAGCTACTGTCCGAATCATTATGGCCGCTACTGTAATATCATAAGATAGAATATATTAATCATATAATATACTTACAATGAGTAAACGTTTCACCCTCCACGTCCGGCAGTTTACGCTCACGCTTGACTGACCGTTAGTTATGAGCGAACAACGTTGTGGCCGCTGGAGCAGATCGAGCGTCTTTCGATGCAGATAACTTTTGCCAGAGAAATCTAAGGTTCCTAAAATTGTGGACGATGAGCTGCAGGCATAAACTACGTATGGATAATGGTTAATAAAGTAGTTAATCGAATGGTTAATCAAATTTGGATGGATAAAACGAAAATTATCAGCAATTGTCCAGAAAAAATACAGTGAGAAATAACAAGACATTCAATACACCTTATAAAATACTTCATTCCTTGATAACACGTGGCTAAAGACCCCTTTGCTGAAACTTGGACTGTCTATAACTATCTAACACATAGACAGGCTAACGTAAAATACTTCTGAAATACTATGTAGCCATAGCATTGCCTGCAGGTAAAATAAAGAGCGATTCCAAGTGCTTTTCCCTTTATTTATTACGAATTTACACGTCTCTACTGACAGATTGGAACCAGAATTACCAATTCGCCTAACTGTATATTAGTGGTCTTAGTATTCCTTGCCTGTGTAGTGCTCTTAGGACACTTAGTAGTCAATCAAAGGTTTTTTAATGTCTAAGAATGTCACATTCATAGAGAGGCATTTCTGATCATAGGTACTATAGTCATTTATGATCAGAGATAATATAGTCATTTCTGCTCATAAGTACTATAGTAATTCGATGCGTGCTATTGCAAGGTAGAAAGGTGTGGATGAAAAGCTCACAAAGCTGATGGTGCAACATGACATTCACTACTTTTTATACAGAATGAGGAAGGGACAATTTCTGTCCAAGGCGATGCAGGAACAGCGACTCAAACACATCAAGAAGCTGATCAACATGTTGAAATGAATATTTTTATTCCAAAAATATTGTGGTCAGAATGATCCGCACAGATAACACAACAGACGTAGATGAGAAGGTACCATGATATAAGTTACTCAACAATTTTTTTTTTCGGTCGTTACAATAAATTAGTACTTGGTATCTAGACCTTTATTATCAATTACGAATTGACATCTTCTGCCGCAGGAGCTCACTAACCGTTAGAGCCAGATATGCTCTCGTTTTGGTCCAACAAGAAAAATTCCTGCCAAGACCAGAAGATCAACTCCCAGAACAACAGGTGGCTCGCTATTGCACCCAAGGACGTGGCCAGAGTCATGCAGATGAAATTCCGAGCGACACTCACGGTCCTATGTGTCGAAAGCAGTGAATGCGACGTCATACCACCCTTATTTTCCCCTGAGGGCCTAAGGCTAAACATTGACAGCTACATCCGTGTTCTGAGCGAGGTGGTGAAGCCCTGGATCAACCGGGTAGCTGCAGGAAGGCTTGAGATGTGACAACAAGACTGCGCCCCACCACACCAGCCGGAGAGCTCTTGCTAAACGAGTGGATTCGGCGTTGGTTTCCCAATGTTGCGGTACCGGATTCGATCCCGCCAAGAGCGAACACAAAAGTCAGTACACGTAAACATCTGGCTACCAATTTTTGAACGAGTTGTGCTCACCCCTGTATTGGAGTGGGTAGATCTTACACTTCTCATCACACACATAACCAATTACAACACTGCTATATTTCTTCTCCCGTCTTCGCAGTATAACAAATACACTCTCTCTCTGTTCCAAGAAATCCTGCCAATGCGTATCTATATCCACATATCTCTGACGCGGAATAGGTCTTTCTGCCCCGGGGTGACGAAGGTTCCACCTGAACGCTGTTTGGTGTCAAAACACAATACTTCCTGATACCTCTCCCCAAAGAGGACCTGCTCCTGGTGCCCTCGAGCTCACCAGCGATTGTCATACTGATTTTTATGTACATTTCGATATCCAGTCGGGGATCTTCCTGGATAAGGGTAGGATAGCGAACCGAAACGAAATGAGTGTAAAATGTGTAGTTGTAGGAACAGTTACTAATAGCACAGTTATGATTTATTGGGTAGAAGCTGAGATGCATCAGGAAAACATCTGCTGCACCATGGCAACAGAATATCAGCTGCGACTTGAAAAGTATTTGGCTAACCAACAAGAATTATGACACTTTGTAAGGAAAAAGGAAAGCATTTTTTTTAGTGTGAAACATCGCTTTGGAGAAATATATTGGAATAAGTTTTAGCGGCGTCGATACGCACCAACTTCACTTTGTTAAGGTCTTGAAACCATAGAACCTGAACGAAGAGAGTTTAGGTAAAAACACAAACACTTAACCCTCAATCCTAGGACCAGAAATATGTTTTGGGGATTTTTTGCTTTGATGATATTTTTCACTAGATTCGTGTTGTCTTTTCTATAGAGGCGTGCGGGGATTTTTACTAGATTCGTGTTGTCTTTCTTACATTGGCGTGTGGAAATTTTCGCTAGATTTGTGTTGCCTTTCCTACAGTGACGTTCTGTGATTTTTATTAGATTGTTGTTGTCTTTTTTTGCAGTGATGTGCCGTGATTTTTCACCAGATTGTTGTTGTCTTTGCTACAGAGGCGTGCGGGGAATTTTCACTAGATTCATGTTGTCTTTTTAATAGAGGCGTGAGGGGATTTTTCCCCAGATTGTTGTCGTCTTTTCTACAGAGGCGTGCCGTTTTTTTCGCTAGATTTGTGTTCTCTTTTCTACAGTGGCATGCAGGGATTTTTACTAGGTTCGTGTTGTCTTTTCTACATTGGTGTGTGAAGATTTTTCACTAGATTCGTGTTGTCTTTTATACAGTGGCAGGCGGGGATTTTTCACTATATTTGTGTTGTCTTTCCTACAGTGGTCTGCAGAGATTTTTCGCTAGATATGTGTTGTTTTTTCTACAGTGGCGTGCAGGGATTTTTTTATTAGATTGTTGTTCTCTTTCCTACAGGGGTGTGCGGTGATTTTTCACTAGATTGTTGTTGTCTTTTCTACAGAGGTGTGCGGGGGCTTTTTATCAGATTGTTGTTGTCTTTTCTCCTGAGGCGTGCGTGGAATTTTCACTAGATTCGTGTTGTTTTTTTAATAAAGGCGTGCGTGGATTTTTCACTAGATTGTTGTTGTCTTTCCTACAGAGGCGTGCCGTTTTTTTCGCTAGATTTGTGTTCTCTTTTCTACAGTGGCATGCGGGGATTTTTACTAAATTCGTGTTCTCTTTTCTAGATTGGCGTGTGGAGATTTTTCACTAGATTCGTGTTGTCTTTCATACAGTGGTATGCGGGTTTTTTTCACTATATGTGTGGTCTTTCCTACAGTGGCGTGCGGGGATTTTTCTTTATATTTGTGTTGTCTTTCCTACAGTGGCGTGCAGAGATTTTTCGCTAGATTTTTATTGTCTTTTCTACAGTGGCGTGCTGTGATTTTTTATTAGATTGTCGTTGTCTTTTCTACAGTGGCATGCGGTGATTATTCACTAGATTGTTGTTGTCTTTTCTACAGAGGCGTGCGGTGATATTTCACTATATTCGTGTTGTCTTTTCTACAGAAGCGTGCGTGGAATTTTCACTAGATTCATGTTATCTTTTTAATAGAGGCGTGCGGGGATTTTTCACCAGATTGTTGTTGTCTTTTCTACAGAGGCGTGCGGTGATTATTCACTAGATTGTTGTTGTCTATTCTACAGAGGCGTGCGGTGATATTTCACTAGATTTGTGTTGTCTTTTCTACAGTGGCGTGCGGGTAAATTTCACTAGATTCGTGTTGTCTTTTCAACAGAGTCGTGCGGGGAATTTTCACTAGATTCCTTTTGCCTTTTCTACAGAGGTGTGCGGAGATTTTTCGCTAGATTGTTGTTGTCTTTTCAACAGTGGCGTGCAGGCATTTTTTAATAGATTCGTGTTGAATTTTCTACAGTGACGTCGGGAATTTTCCTCATAGGAAAGTGGTATAACTATTCGGAAAAACAATTTTAATTCCTTCTGCCAAGTTCACAACTAATGCAATTATATATTGAACTCAATGAATACTATCAATGATTCTGAAATTCCTTATAATGTTTGAGAAACTTCAATGGTTGACGAAAAAAAAAGAAAAGAATTTTGTTAACAACGATGCATTTAGTAAATATCTGCGCCGCTCGATACCTTTTGTGTCAGTTCTTATGCTCGATCTCACTCAGTGAATATATTCTATTTCCAACTGATTACAATTATACTTTCCTTTTGTTTTCTAATAGGGAAGCAATGCTTCCCCCATGCTTTCACTTCCCACGCGTCAGTGATATTCTATGACCTTCCCGTATTCTGTTTTTATTAAGCCGACGTAAAGTCGCGTTGCATCAGGAGTCTATTCGTGGCCTATACATCCCTAATGTGACTTAATTTAGATAAAATTATTCCCGTTGAAAGGTGATGAAGACTTCAAATGTACTTTCAAACGCTCTTTGTTCTTAACCCACTCAGTAACTAGCCGCATCCGGGATACGGATGCGGCTGTACTAGTTAAGACGTCGACTCTAGAACGTGATGTTCGACAATAGGGGTTCGAATCACTTCCATTTTCCAATGTGTATAGCATTTTTATTGAATACTTGTTACGTTAATTTCCAAGGTGACCTAAGTGTTTTCAATTATAGAATGGTGCTTTCAACTCGGCTTTGCCGTAGCTCATTCAAGTAGAAAACAGAATGACTTGAAAGTGTTGAGAAAGGATTGTTTATTGTTGCTACCCCGGATCACGTGACATCTGCTCCCTGCGACCGCTTGGGAGATTAAGGGAGAAAACCTTTGATCCTGCACCCTGTACTGTAGACCCCCGTCAACGTTACCAGGATTGATTGAGTGGGGCCGCGCTTTGGGTTAGGCTATCCCGAAGGACCAGGTTAGAGAGTAGGGAGGCTGTTGCATGCTATGACAATTTTATAGCACCACCATGTGCTAGAGGTCCATGCAACAGTTAGGAACTTGGAGTTAGATTGTACCTTAACCCCCACCAGGATTGCATCCAAGTGCGGTGTTCCCACTCCAGGTGTGAGTGGTTGTGTTATATCCACTTGAGAATGACCTGACTAATCTATGACTTTTTTCCTTGCCCGGCAAAGATGCGCCCTATTTCACAGCTCTTTATTGCACTCTGATAAGCTTTGGCGGTAAATATTAATAAATTCCCTCCAAAAGCATCTATTGGATTAAATTCTGAAAATGTAATATTATTTTACATGAAATAAAATTACTCCTAAATTTAATAAATACTTATATGAATCGTATAATATTAATTTCTTATAAAGGAAATATAAATTGTGCTGTTATATTCTCTCAAATTTTGGAAAATTAAATACGATAAAACGGTAATGAATAATGAAATTAAAAATAAAAAGATGGAAATCATGTTAAGTAATTGGTAAGTTTATTATTAATTTTGCTTTTGTTAGAAACAGGTACATACTCCTAATAGAAGGAAATTACAATAGAAATTGGAAAAATGTAGAGCGTCCCGTAAGATTAATACAGAACTATAGGAAGAATATTTTTAAGATCTATTAGATCAGCCCATAATTAATGTGCCATTTCTTTTCATTTTTATCATTCTTTTATGGATAAAAATAAAAGAAAGCAGGTTTATTTTATACTAGCTTAGTCTACTAGACATGGCCCGCGGCCACCTGTGAAAATTAAATTGTATACGGCCCTCTATCATTCAAACGTGTGTTGAAACCTATTTTTTCTCAAGTGCGTGTGTTCGGATACGCTAAGTTATGGGTTAGGTTAGGTTAGGTTAATTGGTCAGTTTAGGTTCCTTATAATATGTGGTTTTCAGAGGGTTTTTTTATCGATGCGGCCCTCGGGCCTTCACGGACTTGACGATGTGACCCGCGGTACTCTGCCGGTTGGGGACCTCTGTGCCGTTAGCTTAACCCAATGCTTATATTTCAACATATCTTAGTCGTCATTTTATGGGCTTATTACTTTTGTATTATTATTGTTAGTTTAATGTGCCTTATCGTTATATGATGAATGTTATGAAGTGTCAAAAGAGCATATTCGTCACATTATGCTTTGGGAGTTTAGAAAAGACAACAATGTTTTAAAGTTAAAGGCAAAAAAAATGTGAAGGAATAATTAGTGTGAGCTTCTGTCAATGATGGTTTCAGAACATTCGCTCGGGAAACGTTAGTCTCGAAGTTGAGCCGCGTTCAGGACGACCACTGGAATTGGATCAAGAAATTTTAAAAAATAACAAGTGAAGAAAATCCGATTCTAGCTGTTGAAAAATGCCTTCAACTCATTCCACTGTGCATCGTCATTTAAAGGAGATAGGCAAGGTCTTACGATTGAAGCAATGGATTCATCACAACCTGCCAGGGGTAGACTTGAAACCCCCCAAAAATCGGGGCCTCATTCACGGAAGAAGATTCTTGCGTTTGGTGGTTATATGAATGCCATTATCTATTTTAAACTTCTTAATCCTAATCGATCTACCACCAAAGATGTTTACTGTGCTCATTTGGACCGTTTATATTCAGCACTTGAAAAAAATGAAGGCTAGCATTAATCACTAGAGATGAGAGCTCTTCCATTAAGAGGACATGGAACCTCACATCGCAGGGCGATACCATACAAAAGCTAAATAATCTGGATTGGGAATTATTGAGTCATCCTCCACTCTTTTTACCAGTTTAGTGAATCACCTGAAGAGAATGAAGATGTCAACAACAGGAGAGGTCGAAACAAACTTTTTAAAAGTCAAAATCAAACGATTTTTACAACCACGGATTGAAGTTAGAAAGATAGAGACGTGTGAGCAACTGATGGAACTTATATGGCTTAGAAAATCAATAAATAAATAGTTATTTAAATATAAATAACTTTAACGAGTTATTCTATCCATAAAATAATAATAAACCTGATAAATAACACCGCATTAATCAAATCCACTTCCTCATCTCTAGATCTACAACCGAACTCAAAGGCGACTTGAAGGCAGATTAGCGTCAAAGGCAACTGGGAATATGTCACCTGATACAAAGGTTTATCGGAGGCCACTGTTAAGAAACTCGACAATTCAGCTTCTCTTCACAATTACGCGTTCGGGCCATTTGACCGAGGTCATGAGTCCTAAATCCCAAGTGTACGATTCTGAATTGCGCTCTCGAGGCGATCACGTGACTTGCCATTCTTAGTTACCTATCGTTGACCCCACGGGGGGGGGGGGGTAGAGGGAGAGAGGGTGGGGGGCAATACCCTCTGCTACAAATGTTCAAACTTGAGGAGTTGCCCACCCTCCCGAAACCAGTTACCCGAGAGAAAGTGGTCTCTCTTTCGGATCATCTTTTGGACCTCTTTTAAATCTCCCAATATTTTTTCGCGCCTGTCTAGACCCAGCAAAGAGTGAAAGAGGGCGTTAAACGTTGTAAAAAAAACAACAACTATCATTGAATGCCATAATGATCACACCATCACTTGTCAATAATTTTAATACGATACTATTAGTACGTAACTAGTAGTTAACTAGCATAAACTAATTAAGGAACCTCATATTATTATGCAAGTAAGGTGGGCAACGAGGACAAGGAGGCATTTACTACAGCATTTGTCTCTACTCAAGAAATAACTCGATAATTCTAAATAATATTTGACTATTTATAATAAGGCGAAAACTGACTAGGGCATCTTAGCTAAAAAGGATTTTGTAAAGAGGTGTAGTATTGTGGAGTGAAGATGCTTGGAAGGGCCTTCCATGAGTATCATGAAGAGCTCCCTACTAGTGGCGAAGTGGTAATGGTACCGAGCTTGCCTGGAGATTAGTGGTAATATTTTTTTAGCACCAATCGAAATTATTCCTTTGCGTTTATTATTATTAACTGAAAATTTTCTTCTTTTTTCAGGTAAGAAAAAAAAATGGAATTAATGAAACAATCCCCCTAATTGGGACTGAATCACAGTTTACTACCCATCGAACTACTCGTTTGCCTCCCTATAGTGGAGGACAGGTGACATATTCGCTCTCTATACAAGAGGAGTTGGGTGAGTGGAAAAAAATACAGAGGTCTTATAGCAAGCTAAGCGGCAAGATTTTCTTCTATTAACATAATTGCTGAGGTCTCCTCTACTATAAAAGATGAATAACAAAACTACCTTTAGCGAACTCAGTAGCAAAATTAATATGGTCTTCTAGTAGCAAGCTGAGTGGAAAAGTACTCAGGTCTTCCTCTGGTAGCTGAGTGAAAATTGAGTAAGGACTTTCAATGTTGTCGTCTGCTGACGCTCGATTTAAAAGTCTGTGGGGGAAGGGGGTGCATTGCAGGAGCTGCTATCTGCTGTAAGGAGCAACGAGTTCGGATCTCAAACTAAACTGGGATTCCCGCCGCAGTGGAGGAGGCCATTTGTGGTAAACCTTTTAGGAAAACAAAAGACATATTTTGGTTTTGATTTGGTTTAAAAGATGAATTCAAGAGCCGGGGATGGAGTCAATGTACTTTGGTCAACGTGTGACGATGTTGTTTACGATGGTCACTTTAGTCATTGTTATGGTCAATATCTTGATCACAATCGATACTATATTCAAGGGTTATGGTTAGTATAGTGATTACGATTACTCGCCATAATATGGAAGTGAGTTATTTGTATAAAAGTACTAAGAAATTCGATTATTGTCTTACATTTAAAAGTGTTATGACACGAGGCAATAAGAAAAATAATATTCGAAACCTTGTATACGACATGTTGTTTACCTTTGAATTAGTTTTATTAGTGATTTGTCCTCTTCTAAGACCTCTTGAAATCGTCTCTTTCTGGTGATTCGAAGTGGAGGTCAAACACACGATGCTCTTAGGAGGAAGAAACGGGACTTTATTTCTCAGATAGAAAACAGGATCAAAGTCCTCTTGATGGAGGATTGAAACATCTTAGGATAGTTTTTAATTAATTAAGTTAAAATAGCAGATAATTGATCCAGCTTCCGTCTCTGATGTTATGAAAATATCTGCATCTTATGTAGACGATATAATTGTTTTATTTCTAAAGATTAAGTAAAATTTCATGATTAAGGCAGAGTATGGAGAAGAAAACAGTATTTAATTAAAAAATTACCACCAATTGCATAGATTGCTTGATTTTATAATAATATGGCAATGGCTTCCAACGATATACTAATAATTCTCGAATATGAAACTATTTGGTGACAGCTGTGTTTAAAAGTTCGTGGGCATATCAAGAAATCTCGCAAGAATATAAAAATATTTATTTCACCATCTTAATTTCTCAAAGTTATATTGATTGTTTCTATGCTAATCAGTCTCTCTCAGAAGGCACGACCTCTCATTGTTTCGTCTGATCAAATACTTTAGCAAAGCGGATTCTGGCTCAACAGAGATGTATAATTAGTCATTCCTTTAGGTTCCTTGATGCAGAGAAACCTTCCCTTATTAAGTAATTTTGACACATAAAGGTTTGATTCAGTTGAGAGATTGATTATTTATGACTTGTAAAGTGCTAACAATGAATCCACAGAAAGAAAAACAAACAAGGTGTTATTAATGTTTATCCTTGAGCATTTAGGTTTAATAAGACCGAGCCGCATTTTCATTTAACCGTGTCAACACCTGTAAAGTGGCCTTTAGGGTGACCCTCGGCCCATTGAAGGTGGGCTCGACCGTTTTAGGTATAAGATGAAGGTGTGCGGATGCTTGGTGACATGGTGGGTATTCGTGGGGAAAGTATAGCGACAGGGTGGGTATTCGTGTCGAAGGTGTAGTGGCAGGCTAGGTATTCGTTTTGAAGTTGTAGTGACAGGGTGGGTATTCGTGTTGAAGTTGTGGGGAGGTGTGTCATATGTTTAGTAATGATTGGTATTTGGCCATCGATTTTCTTAGAGTGTCACAATACCTCTTTCAATTCACAAGCCACATAATCAGTAGAAGAGTGACAAGTAGGCTAGTCGCAGAAGCACGTATAAGTATTCTACAAGACTTAAAATATAAATATGAACAAATTGGAGCTTTCGTATGTGGATGCCGGTGACCCCCTTGTGGGAACTAGTACTTCTCCAGCAGGGCTTAGAAACAGAGGAGAGAGTAGGTATGTTGTGAAGGCGGAAAGGGGATTGAAATCGATGTAGTGATCTTTTTTATTTTCACTACTCATTTTGGGAGGGGGCGATAAACGAATGTCTAAATATTTGGAAAGTCTAAAGAAAGATAAAGAACAATGATTACGAAGTAGTGTGAAAAGAGTAACCAAAAGGAGTAGATAAAAATATGCAGGAAATAAATAAACAACAAGGAATAATCAATAAAGAAAGAAGAAATTTGAGCAGAAGTTCTGGTTACTAAAACCAAATAGAACTTCCAAAGCGGAAATTCTACTTAATGAGACCAATTGGAACTGCAAAAAGCAGAAGAGGTCCTTCCAAAGCTCTCAAAGAAAAAATAACTGGAATAAAATAGGAGAATCTTAGGATCTTTTTAAGGACACATTCATAAGACAGTTCAATCTCACTGACCTCCATTCCTCAATTATCAAAGTTTCTTTCATCCTTCGTGTGGCAATTTAAAGGCCAAGCCAGCGAACGAGTTCATAACCGCCCACTGAGAAAGAATAAAAAAGCAAGGCAGATAAACATAGGAAGAACAACATATAGGGAGGGGGGGAAAAATGTTCGAGCAAGGATGTTAAATGACGTGATGCTTAGCACCTTCGGTCATCTCTAAAGAAATCGGAAAACACTAACGATATGATGAGTGAAGAGAAAGTTGGGCTTTTGGAATCATGGTACAATTCTGGGGTAGGTAAATTGCAACATTCGTCCATCATACCGTGGACGAAATCCATCAAGTGGATAATGAATTGCACATAAAGATCAAAATGACAATCTCGAGTGAACCCCTAAGGCACTAGGGCCGCGGTCCTCGTTGGAGGGGATGAACAGGTAGTAGTGTGTTTTTTGACACCAAACAGTGATCGGGGAATCCTACGCGACCCGGTATAGGGAGCACCTTAACTGCGTCAAGGGTATGTAGACGAGTACCCAGTACAGCCTCCTTCCACCAGATTGGTGCCCAGACATTGAAGACTTTTTAGGGCGCCCATCCATCGACTAGGGAAAGGCATGGCAGTAGAGGTGGTTTTTCAGAGCCCGATTGAAAGCGCGGGTGAAGAAGAGGGGCATATGCCAGGAGGCAGATAATTCCCCAATTAGGGAACACAACTACGGATAAGTCACGGTCATCTACGGAGCAGAGGCGTGTGTGAGGAACCCAAAGCAGGAGAACACATCCCGAGCGAAGCGGTCTTTGTTGTCTGGACATAACCAGTGAGGAGGACGGGTAAAGTGGAGTTGCGGTGTTTTACTGTGTCTAGAATTTTAAATATGAAAATGACTTTAAAAGTAATTCGAAATTTAATGGGCAGGCTGTAGCACGACAGAGTGCGATGGTATGACCCATCGTATCTCATTGGTGATGGCGACCTCCAATATTTGTCTGTGAGTCTTCAGCAACTACAAAGAGACTCATCTGTCTAGTCGCTTGAACGCGACTCGATAAGTTACTATGTCGGTTGGATGGTAACCATTTTACTTTTCAATTAGTTTTGTAGATCTTAAGGTAAAATGATATGTTTGTTAATTGATAATACGTTTATTAATTAATTATTATTTCAAAATTATCGAAATAATTGAGAGCACGCGACTTGGGTCTGTTGACCTTGTTATATTTAAAGGTATTGACTTATAAACGTTGCAGTCAGTAACCATTCTCTTTTAGCCTACAACTGAAAGACAAAAGAATGAAAAGTCATCAATATCCTTTTTTTTATCAAAAGTGTCTTCCGATTTTCCTAAATTCGAAATTGAGAAAATCTGATGTGGTAAAGAATCGAACATTTTATCACGTCGTATCCTGCAATTTCTGAGAAACCACTACTGAATTAGTACCCCTCCACCTCCTCATCTCTTTAGTGAATTAGTACCCCTCCACCTCCTCATCTCTTTAGTGAATTAGTACCCCTCCACCTCCTCATCTCTTTAGTGAATTAGTACCCCTCCACCTCCTCATCTCTTTAGTGAATTAGTACCCCTCCACCTCCTCATCTCTTTAGTGAATTAGTACCCCTCTACCTCCTCATCTCTGTAGTATACATCTTTACAGTTCGTATTAGAAAAAAAATACTTCCTTCTTTTCTCATTGTTGGTTCTTAAATGTGGCAGGATTTTTTTGAAGTTAGATTATGTTGATGATTGCGTCATATATGAACCCCCTATTTTAAGGGAAGGCTTAAGATATAATAGTACACAGAGGTGAGGCGGGTTAGTAATTTTAAGTAGGCCAGATACAAGGTCACCCGCCAAAACAGGCCCCAACTTTCGATAGGCCTCATTTCTTAATTTTCTGCAAGGATTGAATGAAACTTTGGTGATAACTAGTTTATTATGTTTAAAAACATCATATCAAAACATGAGAGTCTTTGGACTTTTCTTCTTTATTCTAGAGCACGTGTTCGAGATGACCTCCATTTAGCTCTGTGCATTTGTTGAGGCGCAGCACAAAGTTGTCCATGACGTTCTTACAAACCGACCGACTAATGGCTCTGATCTCTTCCCCGATGGCTTCCTTGAGTTCCGTGATGGTCCTGGGTCTCTCTGCGTACACTCTGTCTCTAAGGTAGCGAAATAGAAAGAAATCTGGGGGGGCTAAGGTCTGGGCTGTGAAGTGCCCACTCAAAATCAGTCTTGAGACTGATCACACGACGACCAAAGTTCTCTTTCAGCCAATCTCGGGACAGGTTTGAGGTGTGAGAGCTTGCTTCATCTTGCTGAATCCAGAACTTTCCCATAAGTGACGGGAACAGGGTCTGCAGGTCCCTCTTGAAGGTTTTGAGAACCTTAACATACCGCTCCTTGGTAACTGTCACTGTCGCGCCAGATTCCTCGAAGAAGAATGGTCCGATGATGCCTCTGGCTGAGATTGCAGTCCATACCGTGCACTTAGGGGAGTGTAGGGGCTTGGTGTTTACCTCATTTGGTCTGGAGGTTCCCCAGAAGACATTTGTCTTCGAGTTTACCTTTCCTTCAAGATGGAAGTTAGCTTCATCCTAGGTCCAAAGGAGGTTAAAGAAAGTTGGGGTCTCCTGAGTCTTCTCCAGTATCTTGACTGCCATAGCCTTTCTCTGCTCCTTGTCTGAGGCTGTAAGGGTCTGCTTCGTCTGTATTCTGTATGGGTAGGCCTTTACATCCATTACTAGCACTCTCCTGCATGTCTCACAGCATATAGCGAGGGACTGACTTCGCTTGCGCACAGAGCGTTTTGGACTCTGCTGAACTGACTCTCTCACGCTCTCGACCAGCTGGGCTGTACGTTTCCTGGGGCGTCCTGAATGGCTTGGACGTTTGTCACTGGCTGCATTGCGGTTCTCCACTGTCCCATAATTCTCGAAGTGGTCCACCCAGTCCTGAATTCTGCTCTTGGAGGGGGCTTTTTCACATTCGAACTGATGCAGGAAAGTGTCCTGCAATTTCTTGAACGAGCATGTCTTGTAGTAGTGTTTGACGCAGTGTATTCTTTGCTGGATCTTCCATTGGCATCTAGTTGTGTTCACAGGCTTTGCTTTTGTCATATCCTGCAAAATAAGGGTGATTTGTGAATGAATAAAGGATATATCACAAACAGTGTGTACAGGCCCGTTTTTGGAGGGGGCGTCACCCTGTATTTGTTCTGGTTTTGCTTCGGTCGTTTTGTCATTGAAGGTTAAAGAAATTTGTTTAAGCCTATCTATTTTAAACTTGAGATTTTATACAATTTTATTTCTTCCTTACCCATTTTTCCCTCTTATTTATCATTTCTTCTGTATCATTCCTGCACTTTATGTATCAATTAATTTTAATTCTCAATAATTAGCGAAAATACATTAAAAATTGTTTGGTCTTGAGTCCAAATTTAGAATAAAATCACAATCACTTGTTTGTACAGTCGTAGATAGTGGAAAAATAGGGGGGGGGGGTGAGTATATATACAAATTGTTGCTAGACCATTTTATATTGATGGAAGGCCCGCCCAGTGGAAGAATATAACTAAAAAATCTTCTAAGGGGTTTGTATTTTTTTTGTGTTGTCATTTTGAGAATTAAGTTTTAATATTTGTGGATTGTTGCTTGGCTCCATCTTTTTATTGAATACAAAAAATAAATAAATAGTTTTTGTGGAGGGTTTGACTTAGTTTTTGCCGTACTTAACTATGCAAAACCCTTACCTGTCTTTCACACTGGTTGTGTCCAGACAACAAAGAGCCCTTTGCTCGGGAAGTGCCCTCCTGCTTCGGCTCCTCGCACTCGTCTCTGCCGCTTGGGTGATCGTGCCTTCTCCGTAGTTGCCCCTAAGCTGTGGAATGATCTGCCTCCTTACATATGCCCCTCTTCCTGGCCGGGCGCTTTCAAGCGGGCTCTGAAAACCCACCTCTTCTATTGGGCCTTTTCCTAGTCGAAGGATGGGCGCCTTGCGAGAGCTTCTAATTCTTGAAGGGTGCCATATAAAACCTCTATTATTATTATTATTATTTGTTAAGCTTCAATAATTGCCAAATGTTCTGCGTTTGGTAATTCTGATATAAATGAGAATGGTAATTGAATCTTAGAATTATTTTGTCTGTTTCGCAAATTTTGTAGAAAGTTGCGTATTTCATTAATTAAAATAAACTGGTGCAACTAACGAGGGCATATTCATTAAGCGGCATCTCCGCCCCAAAACATTTTGTAAAGAAAGTGGTCAAGTTAGGGGGAGTAACTTGTGCACACGAAAACGGGATGGCGCGCAAATCTCCTGAATTGACAACATTTTGCCTTACAGGGATGGGGTACCCTATAAGAATGGTGTGCCAGGGGGTTCCGTGTTGGGTGCCGCACTTTTATGTCTGATACCAATGGCGTTACGATAGATAGAGTAAATTACCCGTTTTATCCGGATGATACGAAGTTGTCTACAGTTTGAAAGGGTTAAATCAAAGTACCGATGGACCCGAAGAGAATTATTAAATTGAAGAAAAGACAGGAAATTTAGATAATCGATGAGCTCATTTTTATATTCCGAGAACAAAGATGAAAATAAGGAGGGACATAGGAAGGTTAAGGCTCATCAAAAACAAATAAACGTGAAAAAAGTTGAAGATAACAAAAAATACTGTGGCGAACCTTGACTGAGGTGTATTTTGGGGAGTGATGGTGTCCAGCTACTACTACATTTCTGTCTAAAGTATTTTTGTCATACATTTCTTTGGTCACCGCGTTTTTCTGTAGCACAATTCAAATTAAAACGTTGTGATACATCACTATTTCATCAACATTAATGGATATCTATGTGTCATGTACATCATTAATAAGAGGAATGTAAACATTGACAAGCAGCTTTCTTATAAAAGCAGATTTTAAAGTTAAAATTATATTTTTTTAAAGATTCAGTCAACAATTTTCCTCCAAAATGAAAACCACAAAGGTCCAGTGATGAACCTGAGAATAAAGAACTAAAGGCGTTATAGAGGTCCACCATCAGCTCATTAGACTGGCTATGCAATTTGTAGTTGTTTTAGAAGTTATTTATGTGAGTGTTGTTGTTTATTAGGTATAAATTCAAATGTAAGCGGGGAAATCCTCTACTTACAAATGAATGCCATAAAGTTGACACCAGCAGTCAAGTGTAAATTGAAAAGCACTATCACACGAGCCACGAGTATAGGATAAAATACCTTTGGACAAAAACGTGGGACCATAAAGGTAAATTATTATTCTGGTTGAAAAGTGATGGTGATTCGAGTTGGTTAATACTCCAAGAGCGATGAGTGTTTGATAATACGGCTTCGAATTCCCATCACTTTTCAACGCGTATAATAATTTTATTTAATATGTAATTGTTACAGTTTATTTGCACCTGACTATAAAGGCTGTGGCCTTTAATATATTAGTTTAAGGAGTACAAATACTTCACGTTTTAAATCTTCCACAAGAAGAAGAAACCTTTGTGTTTCATGACGATGGGATCACAGTCAAGAAATTGAGTTGGTTGGAAAGAAACATAATGAATCTAAAGAGAGCCGATCTTGCTCTCTTGATCAAGGACAAAATCACACAGAGCGCGTCGTATCCTCTCAGAAACAAGAGCTGCAGATAATGGGAAAAAAGTACTATTTTTACTTTTTAAAAGATCCTTAACACTCTCACCCATATTATTTTAAATTTATAGGAGTGAAAAGTGGTGAGAGGAAAAATACATAGCAGAAGGAAGAAGATGAGCAGAAAGAGCCAGGAGTGGTAAAGATGACAAATAGAATGTAACAGTACAACAGACGTAATTACCTAGAATTCTGTGTTCGGGAAGGCGGCGTCAAAAATTCTCGCAACTTATCAATAAAAAATACTTAAAAATTACTAAAAAATATAAGCATCTTACAAACACAATTTAGCTTGGATTACCTTAAAGGATCTGTACGAGTTAAGTAACTGGGTATCAGTTACTCTTCCGTCCGCTAATTCTTTCCAGATGGATCGACTTGAAGGTAGAGAAAGTGGAAATGCGTGAACGAACAACCGAGGATCCCTTTGCAGCCATTGAGGCCCGAATGACGCCCAACCTTGTGGAGATTAATCTCAGACATTTCCTCATCTCGTCAAATTGTTGAAAGAAAAATAAAAAAATGAAATCGAACAAAAAACTGAAACACTTTAGTCTGAAGTATCAGCATTATCAGTATATGACCAGTAATATCCCTAACCTTTTACGTCTACGTGAAACTCAGAATAAAAGTTGGTATTAGTATTATCAGTACATGATTAGTAACATCAGTAACCATTTACGTTTAGGTTAAAGTCCGAATAAAAGTTGGTATCAGTATTATCAGTACAAGATCAGTAACTTCATTAACTTTTTACGTCTAAGTGAAAGTCCGAATAAAAGTTACTATAAGTATTATCAGTACATGATCAGTAACTTCATTAACCTTTTACGTCTAGGTGAAAGTCAGAATAAAAGTTGGTATCAGTATTATCATTACATGATCAGTAACATCAGTAACCTTTAACTCTAGGCTAAAGTCAGAATAAAAGTTGGTATTAGTATTACCAGCGCATGATCAGTAACATCAGTAACCTTTTATCTCTAGGTTAAGCTCTGAATAAAAGTTGGTATCAGTATTATCAGTACATGATCAGTAATATCAGTAACCTTTAACGTCTATGTGACAATCAAAATAAAATTTGCTATCAGTATTATCAGTACAAGATCAGTAACATCAGTAACCATTTACGTCTAGGTTAAAGTCAATAAAAGATGGTTCAGTATTATCCGTACATGATTAGTAACATAAGTAACCATTTAAGTCTACGTGAAAGTCACAATAAAAGTTGACTTCAGTATTACCAGTACATAATCAGTAACATCAGTAATAATTTACGTCTAAGTTAAACTTCGAATAAAAGTTGGTATCTGTAATATCAATACATGATCAGTAACATCAGTCTACGTGAAATACGTCTACGTGAAAAGGAAAATAAAAGTTGGTATCAGTATTATCAGTACAAGATCAGTAACATCAGTAAACTTTTACGTCTACGTGAAAGTCAGAATAAATTTTGGTGTCAGTATTATCAGTACATGACAGTACCATCAGTAACCATTTACATCTAGCTTAAAGTCAGAATAAAAGTTGGTATCAGTATTATCAGTACATGATCAGTAACATCAGTAACCTTTTACGTCTACGTGATAATCTGAATAAAAGTTGAAAGTTGAAAAACAAAACAAGTTTAAGTAAGAAAACGAATTAAAAGGTTCGCTGGGTCACCGGCCATCTCCGCAATTCAGTAACCACTTATTTTCCAACTAGGCAATCCGCCTGTTGGTATTCGTTGCCCTTGTAGTTAATGAGTCCAAATTGGTCATATAAAAAAACCTCAGATTCCAACGGGAATCGATCTATCGACCATTCACTCTGAAGGCATGGTAAGTGAGGGCACCATTGAGCTTCTAGGTCACTAGATCGAATTAAATTAGAATGGTATTCTTTTAATGTTCTAGAAATTCTTTTTTTTTTTAAACTCATATTTTCAGTGTTCGCCCAAAGTCTGGAACTAAATTCGAGTTTTTATATTGCATGGTTCAGTATAAAGAGTAACTTAAATGACCGATAACAGAGACCTAGAAAACAAGGGAGCCTTTCAAAAGGGGTACATTTTAGCATTTTGGCTTTCATGAGCTTATTGCCACGAAAATCCATCCTTGGCAGATTTGTAGCACTCGTTCCAGGATCCTAACAAGGTTGGGAAGATTTGTAATTGCACCACTCGTTCCCACCGATTGCAGTACTCATTTACACGGATTACAGTGCTCATTACCACCAATCGCATAACTAATTGCCACTAACACAAGAACCTTTACAAACAGTTGATGTAGTCCTTACCATATTTTCAACACTGATTACCACTAAGGGCTGTATTTGTTACCACCAATTGCAGTTCATATTAGCACATATAGCGGTGTAAATTACCACAAATTGTAGTATTCAACACAACCAATGGCAGTAGTGATCACCGCAAATTATAGTTCGTGTTACCACGAATTGCAGTACTCATTACAGCCAACTGCAATACTCATCACCATAAATTATAGTAGTAATCACCACCATTTCAGTATTTATGTATTATCACCAGTTGCAGTTCTCATTACCACCAATTGCGTTACCCATTACCACTAATTTTAGTAAGCATTACAACCAATCTTTATTGGTCTTTTTCGTATATTCATTTATTTACTTTCTTTTAGCGTTTGTCACTTTGACCCCCCTCCCCCTCTTAATCCCTCGAGGAAACCTTTTCGTTGCAAGAGGGCCGGATTCAAAAATGTACCTTTGTCCAAAGTGGATGAAGAATAACAATTAGTGCTTAATAATCATTCTAGTTTTACAGATAAGATATATTTAAAAAACAAAAATAAAAACTCGTAACTCTTTAAAGAAAGATTTGTTCTAAGGAAGAAAATTGGAGGGAATTTTTTTTCAGTTTTTTTTTCATGACAATTCCAGCGCTTCTGAGGCGGTCTAACGCCACTGCTGGAATCAGTTTTAAGAATTGTTTATCTTGAAAAAGTTGGCTGACGGCCATCCAACGACAGTGGTAGATTTATGTACGGGGACCACGTAGTGAGAGGAAGAGGGAGAAATGTAGATTTGTAGACATTCAGACGATATATTTTGTGGTATTGAAAAGCTAAATTGCCAGTCTTTTTAATTTTCACGAATTTATTCCTTAAAATATTCCTGGCTAAATTTTTATTTTGTTAGGCCTCACAATTTCCAGTCTAACCAACTTCTATAGTTAGTATTCTTTCTATTTTCTCGCTCCAAATTCCATTATTAAATTTCACATTTCGCGCTAAATATACTCTCTTGAAATCACCTTAATTATCTATTAATATTCAATTAACCTTATGGGGAATTCGTGTATCTTTTCTCGGTGAATGGCCTAAGCCTACCTTCTTCGGACTATGCTAGGGCGAAAGCGACGGAAACACCATATATATTCCCTTAACGCCATATATATACCCAAATGTTCGTTTAAAACGTTTAACCCTAAATGTTTAATGTAACTAAATATATGTTTATATATGAGTCTCCATCCATTTAGTAACATTACTAGACAATAACCGTCGCCTGTTTATTTTGGCGGTTCTTTTACATGATTTTGAAGCTTATTGGCTAAAATACAAGCAGTTTCAGGGGTATATTTCTTCATCTTTATTGCTGATTTTAAGCACGATCTTTTTATATCTTTCCATAAATTTCACAGTTTTATTATTTTGTTTTCTTAATGTCTGTATAGTAAAGTGGCAAAAATATAGTTAACTTGTGATATATAACAGTGTCTGTATATACATTTATATATATTATCTCGGTATCTGTATTTCATTCATTTTTAGTACATAATAGATTTCCCATAATCAAACCAGACATTCTAACACATTCCAGCTTTTGGACCACTATCATGTAACTTGTCGTTTTAATCTCGGGACTTCTTACCAAAGACTGAGGCCTTGCAATGGCATCTCAAATCAACCCGTTGACATTTTATATGGCATAAATAAAACAGGAATTTCGCTTTATAGGAGTTTATTCCAAAGCAATCGAATCAAAATAAGGGCGTATTTTAAGGGTTAACATAGTGCCCACACTATATAGTTCCTTAATGCAAAGACGGAGATTTAATGGACTATTTTGAGTTGATGTGAAAAGACACTTTGCCACAGAGGGCTTCTTTTAGTTTGTCAGGTTACCTTCACCTGCTCTTTGTTACCCTTGTCCAACTTAAAGAAAACATTCCAACCGGGTTATGGCAAGAGAATGTCATCTTCCCTGGATTCTTAAGAAGCCCTGTAATCAAATATTATTAATTTAGCTTTGTGAATCTTGGTGATTAATATTAGATGCAACCAAGTCAGATTCCAAAGATTCGAACCAAAGGTGACGATGTACATAAACTTCCATAACATAAATATTACCATCATTTCGACAATCCAGGAATGTGGATTACTTAAAAATTATCCAAGAACTCTTTCACTGGCGTTTTTGTCTTTTGTAGTCATACGAAAAGGATTAAAGGAGCGTTCAGATTCTTCGCATGTCGGGTAGAGTAGAGAGACACAATCGATACTATCACATAAACTAGAGTCCAACTTTCCTCGAAGTAATTTCTAGAAGAGGAAGAGTGACGTGTAAAAAATACTGCAAGACTACACGTCCCGGAAAGTTGGCCTATCTCCAGGCCATTAGTAGTTGTGGTTATTTATCTTTTAATATAATTTAGATACACTAACTTTCTCTTTATGTTTACATAGTTGCTATACAAAACTTTCTGGTGAACCATTCTGAGGCAATGCGCGCGATGGGTTCACTTTGAAAAATAGTTGTTGAAGCGAACCTCTTTGGTAGGTTTCCAGGGAAGTCTGAAATGGTTAAGACCATCACGTTGCTAGGTTTCCAAAGAAACCTGAATGAAGTGCGTTAGACCTTTAAGTTGCTAGGTTTCCAAGGAAACCTGAAGTGCTTTAGACTATCACATTGCTAGGTTTCCAAGGAACTTGAAGTGTTTTAGACTATCACGTTGCTAAGTTTCCAAGGAAACCTAAAGTGATTTAGACCATTAAGTTGCTAGGTTTTTAAGGAAACCTGAAGTGCTTTAGACCATCACGTTGCTACTTTTCCAGGGAAGCCTTAAGTTCTTTAGACTATCACGTTGGTAGGTTTCCAGTGAAACCTGAAGTGCTTTAGATCATCACGTTCACTCTAAAAAATAGCTGTTAAAATTAACTTCTTTGCTAGGTTTCCAGGGGAGTCTGAAATGGTTAAGACCATTACGTTGCTACGTTTCCAAAGAAACTTGAAGTGCTTTACACCTTCAAGTTGCTAGGTTTCCAAAGAAACTTGAATTGCTTTAGACCATCACGTTGCTAGGTTTCCAAGCAAACCTGAAGTTCTTTAGACTATTACGTTTCTAGCTGTCGTAGAATAACCCACCAATATATACGTCAGATCTACCCGAGATGCGTGGACCCTCGCACTTTGCTGAAGGAGTGCGGGGATTTAAATACAAACGATAGAGTGCAGTTGGACGTTATTAAACTAGTGAAGGCTGCGGGCTATGAGGCTTATGGAAAAATAGGAAAAATATAAACTTTAATATTTACACAGTATACACAATAAATAGTTTAAAATAGAATAATGGCAATGGATACTCGATGATTACAAAAATCAATCTAACAGAGCTACTCGGAGCGAACTCTACGGGAGTGGTCAAGAGGCTATACGAGCGTCTGCACGTATACACACAGGGATAACTGACATGGCAGCTACAGATGATTCGTCTCAGCCTAGCTTGGGTTCGAGGCTTTACGTGATGAAACAGGGATCGCTGGGTTATTTGACGTTAACCACGGGGAGTTTAACCTCTAGTAGTAAAACTAACTGGAGGGATTATTCGTGCCAAACGAAATGTACCGAAGCCAAAGATGGGCCAATTACTGGGGCTCAGATCCTTTGGTATAACTTTAGCCTTCGAGCTCGTAAGGAAATGGAGCGCGATCAAGAATGACGTGTTTCGTTGTAAAAGGCAGGCTTATAGTGTCGATGCCCAATTGGTACCAACAATATATAGGGACCAGCCGGAACCGTTACTGCCTCCACCAAGGGGGAATGCAGGAAAACCGCTCATTGGACTAACACAGCGCTTGAGGGATGGGAAATACTCCGCGCGGGTTTCTTGAAAACACTCCAGGAGGCGACAGAGGTGCGCATTTAAGATTCCAATCCCTCGCTTATCGCAGAAAGAAATTTGATTTTCTGACTGTTCCCGCGGTCCTCACTCACGTTGATTGATCTCGTGCCTGAACTGGTGGTTTGAACGGGGCACATGGTGGCAAGGAACCTCTATTCTCGACACTAGGTTTCCAAAGAAACCTGAAGTGCTTTAGATCGTCACGTTGCTAGGTTTCCAAGGAAACCTGAAGTGATTTAGACGATCATATTGCTAGGTTTCCAGTGAAGCCTGAAATACTTAAGACCATTACGCTTCTAGGTTTGGACCACCTCTTGCCCATTGTCTCTCACCTGTTCTCGATTGGCCTCCAAGTCAGATGACTGTTTTCATCCGTTCAGTTTCCTTCAACCACACAGGCCATGGGACAACTTAATGTAGGATCCGAACCACAGGTCCTAACAGAGTATGGATGCCACCGCCACGTCGATACGATTCGGGAATCCCATTTGCGGACTAAGCTAACTCTATGTTGTATGGTTTAACTTCGTTCCAAATGGACGCATGATTTCCACCCGGATAGTTCATAGCCGATAGTAGTACTATAGGGTGGATATTCATCTGTCACAAACGGACAAGTGTCCGCCCTAATTCGACGCCTTAAGAATATTGGCATGGCTTTTCAAAAGACAGAACGAGGTTTCTGAATAAATATTGCCGAAACAACCAAGTTGGATCGTCTACTTTTACAAACTGCTCCCCAAACCATAACAATGACTTACATGTCCATATTTACTATGTAATCTTCCAAGCTCATAACCACCTACAAGTACTGTTTGAAAAATTCACTATTCTCCACAGGCCACAAAATATTATGCCCTACCCTGGTCAAGGACATGTTTCTCATCCTCGTATGAATATCATATAATAATCAGCTTTGAGGGAGCGTTCCTTAGGGATGAGATTCTTGGCAAAAAGGCCACTACATCCTCAGAATTGAGCACGAAGGATTCCGCCATGGGGTCTTCAAATTGAACTATTATTCTCATAATAATAAATAGTAGTATTTTGATACTTATTTGTTACGAGGACCGACTATCCAGGGATTAACCAACAATCCTCTCTGAGAAGCATAAATATCATTCGAATTTCGCCTTTTAGCAAGTTTTAGGATCTTAACCAAAGGGTTTATTGATCCAAATTGAAAACTTAGGATCGACGAATATTAGAGCTCATTTACCCTGTATGCATTATTGCCGTGGCTATACAACTGATTTTCACCCTTATAAATCATGTTTATTTGGTAACCTGAGGTTCTTTTTTTTAGTTGGTAACCTGAGGTTCCCTTTGCATTTGATAATCTGAGGTTCTCTTTGCATTTGGTTATATGTATAGGGTTCTTTTTTAGTTGGCAACCTGAGGTTCCTTTTGCATTTGATAATCTGATGTTCATTTTGCATTTGATAATCTGAAGTTTTCTATGCATTTGTTTATATAGGGTTCTTTTTTAGTTGGTACCTGAGGTTCTTTTTGCAGTTGGTAACCTGAGGTTCCTGTTGCATTTGATAATCTGAGGTTCTTTTTTTCTTTGATAATCTGAAGTTCCCTTTGCATTTGGTTATATGAGGTTCTTTCTGCAGTTGGTAACCTGAGGTTCTTTTTTGTAGTTGGTAACCTGGGGTTCTTTTTGCATTCAAATATACTTTTTTTTTTTAGAAATGTCTAATAATAGTTTATGGTGTTTCAAACCCCGCAAGTTCAATGCATCAAAATAAATTGAATACGAATGAAAGAATTTGCGTTTCAGCCCTCAAACATCTTTTTCCAGTTTTATTCTTTCCTGCGAAGGGGCGGAGGGGGGGGGCACGCAATTCTCCTTCACCTGCACCCGTTGTCTGTGAGGGGACCAGTGGTCCTCGATGTTTCTCGGATTTTTAAATTTTTTATTTAAAGCGAAATCCAACACAGGAATCTCCCAGGGGGAACCGAGAATGCACGGAAGATATGATTGCCTCTTTTATTCTCCCTTTCCTTTCATATTCGTCGAATGACCTCCTCTTTTATTCTCCATTCTTTTTATATTCCTTGAATGATGACTCATATTTTCCCTTTCCTTTTATATTCCTCGGATCTTCACCATTTATATTTTCCATTCCCTTTTATATTCTTCTTTTCCTTTTATATTCCTCGAATATTCACCTTTTATATTCTTCGAATTATCATCTTTTATAGTCCCTTTCTTTTTATATTCCTAGAATGTTCACCTTTTATATTCTCAGTTTTCTTTTATATTTCTTTCATATATTTCCATTTTCGGTTTCCCTTTTATATTCCAATTCTATTTTTCCCTTATGCTTTTTATCTATTTCCCTTTATACTAATTTTATATTCTCCCTTTGCCTCTATATTTATTTGAAATTCTCCTATTCCTTTTATATTCTTTTACAATATTTCCCTTCTCCAGTTCCCCTTTAATTCCTGCTTCTGTTTTCCGATCCATTTTCGTTTTATATGCCTTACATAATTCCATTTTCCCTTTCTTATTATGTTCCATTTATATTTTTATCTTATTTTTAGTCGCGTGCGACGATACATCTCACTATGTCGGTCGGTCGGTCGGTCGGTCGGCGGTCAGTTTTGCTTTTTCTTTGTTTTTGTAATAACATTGTAACTATTCGGCCGATTCTAACGAAATCAGAAAGCCTTATTTTGTTTAACATTCTCTTTCGGATGATATAATTTTCAAAATCCTCCCAAGGTTAGCAAATGAATTATTTTGTTTTGGCAATAACATTATAACCATTCGGCCGATTCTAACGAAATTTGAAACTCTTATGTTGTTTTACATTCCCTTTCGAATTGTATAACTTCCAATGTCCTCCTAAGGTTAGTCTTTGATTTATTGACAGTTTTGAACGTCGTAAAGTCATAAACCAGAATAAGTGAGAGCACGTGACATTTTGGTTAGCAGACCTTGTTTTCTATTATTTTCCTTTTCAACCTCTTCTTTGTCCTCTTGACCGAGGGCAAGAGATGATTTGTCCCTCTCATACCCACGGAGCCGTCTTCCGTACAGCTGAATGTCTGTGATCTTAATACGATTATTTCCCTTGCAGCAAACCACAAGGCTGGGAGAGGTTCGTATGGCCAACCATGTTGCGGCTGACATCTGTAGGATTGCTTGTGTGCTCTCCCAGCCTAGCGCCCGAATGTTAATCTGCAGCTGTGCAGAGTCATGCAAGAAGTGAATAAACACCCACCGTTTTTTAATAAAATATTAAAGATGCCTAAAGGCAAAATTCCAAGGTTGGATTGTGAGAGTTCCATAAAATAAATTGCGAAGAATCATGGCCTATGACATTCGGCAATTGTGGCCCTGTTCCTGGTTTGGGAACCTTCCCCGTGAAGTCTAGCCTATTATTCCCCACAGAGGGGAAAAGTCGATTTGTCCATCCACGGAGCTGAAAATTAGAGTTCATTTTAAAAATAATGGCAAAATATACCGGAGTTACGACCTAGTTGTCCTGGGCTTTCTGAAAGATGTCTTCCTGCTGCTCGAAGATCCATTGAGAACGACCCTATATTTAAAGCTTCTGAAGTAGCAGCAATATTCAAAATCAGAGCTAGAGCAGCAGTAAATTATCTAGAGAGAAGCCTCCTCTAACTACGACCACGATTAAGAAAAGGAATAAGCGAGTACGGCATAATTTTTTCCTTTGAATCAAGGTTTGTTCAATTTTCAGACATTGGATGGGTATAGATTTGCAGATTACCCTCCCTCCCTATCCCTTGAGAATATAATATAAACAGGTTACGACTACCAGTTAAATATGGTAGCTTTTCTGTTATGTCGTGGGGAGTAATTTAGAATGACGGGAGGTCATATCAACTCGAGAAAATACATTTCCATTCTTTAGAAGGGATTTCTATTTTTTCTACCACTCTTTTAAAATCGGGGGGGAGGAGGGCTTAAAAAAAAAGTTATTAATCCATGGAAAATAGCGTTCCCTGTCACACTCCAGAGAGGACAAACGAATGGGAGAACCAAAGCGAGATCGAACAACTTCCTTGACCGAGTCAGTCCCCTGACACGGACCCGATATAACCTGTGTGGGGGAAAATAAACAAACCTTTACGGAAAAAGACCCCCTCCTCCCCCCAAACCAAGAACAGGGCCAGAATTGCAGAATGTCATAGGCCAGATATGGTCAAAAATACCTCAAGCTAGAATCTCAGAACTCATTAAAACTAGTCCTAGCCGAGTTGCGGCTCTAAAAGTCGCTGAAGGAAAGTCCGAAGAGTATTAATGATGTACTTTCATTGTTCAAAGTGTATTTATTCCTTCTTTAAATTCACATATAAAGAGGTATTTCAGTAATTAAATGGGCGTCTACAGTATTTACTCATTGCGTGTCTCTGTATATCTTCCATCCATTTTGACATAAGCAATCACGCTGCAGCTGTCATCTGGATAAGTGGGTGCCATTCAGGCCCCAATAACCGCAGTTTCGTGCCCTTCCTGCCCCAATATCTACCACCCACATTTTCGCGTCCTTCAGCCCACATGGAAGTGTTAAGTAAAACATAAGCGGCCAAACTGCAGCCGTGATCTGGGGGAGGTGGTCCTTCAGGCCCCAATACCCGCAACTGCGTGACCTCCCAGCCCCAATGCCCACGGAAGGATTTGGGGCTATTTTATCCCTACATATTCATCTACCCCAACTTCACCAATTTATTTCGTTACCGACTGTTTTACGGCGATGCCCTCGTTAATTTTCGCTTCCTACTTTTAAGTAACTTCCTCTTCGAGGTTCGAATCCCCACCTCGAACTTAGAGGGGTTACCCCTCCCCCAATATGACGTTACCCCGTTGGATTGCATTAGTTTCCAAGTCATTCCTTCAAAAGATTTAAACAAAATCCCTTAAACTATTACCCGGTTGGATTACGCCCTGATTTTTGACGGAGCCGACTTATTTCTTTTAATAAATGCGGAAAACCAAGGAGGACATAGTGCAGTTGGCGAAAGTGAAAGTACTTGGAAGGTAGGCACCGAGTAGCTGAAAGAACTGTTGAGGCAAGGAGGGTGCGCAACTCACCTCATATAGTGTTAAAACCCGGTTTCTTGTACGAACATCTTCTCAGAGGCTCTTTGCTTCTTCTTTTCTTGGTCTGTCCTCATTCATGCGACTGCCTAGTCCCACGTGAGACTAATAGATGGCACTAACCTCACCAAAGCCCCCCTCAAACGTAAACAATGGACGGGCAAATAGCGATCTCATCTTAGCTCGAATAATAATAATAATAATAATAATAATAATAATAATATGTAATCATATTATTATTGTATATGTATAATATTATTATGGTTGGTTGGTTTTTCCATCCGCCATGCTCACATTAATTAATCTATCAGGCCTAATAATTATATAATAAAGCATTAAAATAGTAAAATAATATTAATAATAATGCTAAAAGCAAGGGTTAGTGTTTTTTGGTTGGCTGGGCCCCCTCACGCTATCACATTAATTATATTTTATTGGGCAATAAAAATATCAATTTACAGTTTTAAAAGTAGTTTTGGTTCTTTATATTAAAAATTTTTTTTACTTCAGACAGAAACTATTTGATTTTCCCTATCAATTATTTTCTTCGGCTCTTTATCTCTACAGGGTGTTTCAAAATTCTGGGCAGTTTATGAATGTCGTCATTTAAGAACGATAAAGGTGTAACTATATAGTTATCATAGTAAAATTCCGTGATGCTGTAGTCCTAAATTGTACTACAAATTTCACGCGAAATCAGTATTTACAGATGGCTGGCAAATTATTATTTTTTTATTTAATATCACAGAACCTGTGGTCTTTAACTTAATTATCATTTATGTGCACAATTGTTTGCGTCTTTGCTCACTTGACATTTCCAATAATGCTAAAATAGAACTCTATTTTACCCTTAAACTCAATCCTTTGGCTATTTTATCTTTTCATATGAGAAAATATGCTTGAGAAACGATCTGTATATATGTATATATTTGTGTATGCGTGTGTTTGACATTTTGTTTTTAATAAATACCAGTGTTTAATCGGCCGTTTAATTTCCAGTAATTCCATAGCTACGATTAAGTAACATAGTAGCGTTTGGGTGAAATTTATCTTTAGTGAGTTTAGTCTCGTCGTTCGAATCTCACTTATCGTAAAAGGATCTGAGGTCGTGTCTTTAATAGAAGCAAACCCAATTATTTTGAGCGGTTATATCACGGATGAAGGCCGACAATCGTCGATCTCTCAGTTTGTGAGAACTTCGATGAAGAATTTGAATGATAATTTAGGAAGTAATCCGGTTTTTCGAAAGGAATTAAATGCTAAAATATTATAAAATTAGACCCAATTTTAAGATTAATTTTGAGGGTTAAAGTAACCCCACAAACCAAGTTTTTTATAAATAAGCGAACGGGAGCCACAGGCTGTTTTATCGTGTTCTGCAGAGCCCTCCTCACACCGTCCATTCTCTGTCTAATTTGAGAGAAGGGTTGCGAAACAGGTAAATTCAATGCGTTCCTGTATTACCTGCTGAGTCTAATTACTTATTATTTCTTTTTAAACCCCAATCCGGGACTCGCCATTGACAGTTATGAAGGGAAATCATCACTTCGAAGGCAGCAAATTACAGGCTTGTTCTCAGAAAGGTTGGCTGCCCTGCCGGGGAAGATGGAAAACGTTTCAGGGCTGACAACATGAAAGACGAATGATGGCAGATAAGATTTAAATAATATTGACAGCCTTGACAAATATTAGTTTTGGAATTACCTTACCGGCTACCATTCTGATTATTAATGCCGTATACGAGTTTTATGCACGCGCTTCAAAAAGGACGGATGGATTAGCAAAATGAGTCAAAAACAAACCGAAGAAAAACAACCCTTACTAACGGTTTTGGTGGCAACTATAATGATTCGAATATTTTTATTTTTTCATTAAAAATTTTATGACTTTTATGCAAATATAACGAACCACATATCAATTACGGTAACAGCCTTTTTTTAGGGAAGGGAAAGGGGGGCTAATTCCGCACACACTTGAAGTTACGCGGATATATAAATTCTTTCCAAATAAAATACTCCTGTAATGGGCCTTGCGGGCCTACATAAATAACTCGAAATTTGCATAAATTTACATAATTGCTTTTACCGAAAGAAAATGCCTTTTCATTTAGAATTACAGTAAATGTTACGATATCTGCCCAGGAAAAAAGGTCCCTCCCTTCAATTTATTTATTCGTTTGTATGTCTAACAAAGACCTTCCCCCCCTAAAAAAATCATTGTAGATATTATCTTTTATTGATCCTCTTTTGCCATTCATTTGTTTAGTTCTTTTAAATTGAGTTTAATTATTTTGTTAATTGCCCCTAACAAAACAAAAATCAAGTGAGCATCTCTGCTCAAATTTTTAGAAAAAAGTTTGTAAAAAAGTAGCAAATTTGATGGAAGTAAAAATGTGCGGTGGAAGGTATTTAGCCACGGCGATCTAAGGAGCTTACCAGGCCCGTTGTTGTAGCAGAGGTGTGTTAGTAGATTCTCCAACCGAGACCCCCAAAAGGACATCTACCTGTCGTTCTAATAAGCGCCTTCGTCACAACAAATTAATTTTTATGTTCATCATAAAATTAATTTATCGGTAATTAATTTACCGATAATTAATTTAGCGGTTTTTCTCGTATTCGGCTTGGACTGGAGTTACCGAACAGAGGGGGGAAAAAGACACGTCACCGCCTCTTAGAAGACGGTAATAAATCCTTTGGCAAATCAACCCACCCACACAGACATCCAGAATTCAAAAGGTGTTCTGTCATACAAAAATAGAGTGTAGTAAATCCGAGATACATCTGCCTAATTTTCGCTATGGATAGTTAGCAGCCAACCAAAACAGTGACCCCCCCCCCCCTCCCTTAAACCCGAAATTGCGCTGCCTAACTTAACACATGTTCACACGCGTACAAACACACGTCTAATGGAAATCAATGAAGGTGTACGTCATTACAACCTCGTAAATGAACATGATATTGAAAAATTCATCAAATTATGATAGATGGAGGTTTGAGGTGATTAACGTGAATGATCGGTCGACTCCACATTCGATCCCCACCCCTACACCCACGCGATACAGCTGTCGAAACCTGAACATGACTTGGACCAACATAACGCCCAAACCATGGCTGATCATTCACCCCTTCCATTGTGTGTGTGTGTGTGTGTGTGTGTGTATACACTGTCATATTTATACCCCTCACCCTGTTATGCATAAGGGGGAGAAATGTGGACGCGCATGTTGAGCCCCAATAAAAAGGGGGTCGTTATAGAACGCGGGGAAAATTCTTAAATGAACGCATTCGTACCCGAAATTGGGATTTAGGCTAAATGTCTGCGTTAAATTTTTTTATTTGATATTACGAATGCTCCTAAATAGTCAAACTTAAGCCTGATAGTAGGCTTGAGTGGGCCTATTCGTTTAATCCCAACCCAGTTGGGTGATTCCTCAACGAAGTATTTCGCCGGAACTTTGAGATTTCATTCGTCCTCCTAAACCAAACATGCCCACTTCACCCTATTGCCAATAAGGATCTCCGTTGGAGATCCTGATAGTGTCTGTTGAAAAGCCTGATGGTGCTTGTTACAGGTCTGTTAGAAATCCTGCTAGTGTCTGTTGAAAAGCCGGATAATGCCTGTTACAGGTCAGTTCGAAAGAATGCTAAGCCCTGCTACAGGTCTATTGGAAAGCTCGCTAGTGACTGTAACAGGGCTGTTGTAAAGCCTGCTAGTGTCTGTTACAGATATGTTGGAAATCCTGCTAGTATCTGTTTAAAAGCCTGATAGTTCTTGTTAGAGGTCAGTTCGAAAGCCTGCTAAGTTCTTTTACAGGTTTATTGAAAAGCCCGCTAGTGACTGTAACAGGGCTGCTGTAAAGACTGCTAATGTCTGTTACAGATCTGGTGGAAATCCTGCTAGTGTCTGTTAGAGGTCTGTTGGAAAGCCTCCTAGTGCATGTTACAGGTATGTTGAAAAACCTTCTTAGTGGCTGTTACAGTTCTGTTGGAATGCTGGCTAGTGCCTGTTTCAGGTCTGTTGGAAAGCCTGCTACTGTCTGTCGAAAAGCCTGCCAGTGCTTGTTACAGGTATGTTGGGAAGCCTACTAATGCTTGTGCCAGGTATGTTGGAAAGCCGGCTAGTGCTTGTTACAGGTATGTTGCTAAGCTTTCTAGTACCTGTTACAGGTATGTTAGAAAGCCTGCTAGTATCTGTTACATGCCTGTGAGAAAGCCTCTTAGTGCCTATTACAGGTCTGTTGCAAAGACTGTAGTGTCTGTTACAGGCATTGATGTAAAGTCTGCTAGTGCCGGTTACAGTTCGGTTGGAAAACCTGCTAAGGTCTGTTATAGGTATTTAGGAAAACCTGCTAGTGTCCGTTACAGGTGTGTGGGAAAGCCTGCTAGTCCCTCTTACAGGTCGGTTGGGAAGCCTGCTAGTGCCTTTTATAGGTCAGTTCAAAAGCCAGCTAGTGCCTATTACAGGTCTGTTGGAATGCTTGAGAGTGTCTATTACAGGCCTGTTGAAACGCCTGCTCGTGCCTGTTATAGGTCAGCTCAAAATCCATCTAGGGCCTATTACAGGTCTGTTTGAAAGCCTTCTAGTGCATGCTACCGTTCTATGGAAAGCCTGCTAGTGCCTGTTTGAGGCCTGTTTGAAAGCCTGCTGATGTCTGTTAAAAAGCCTGCCAGTTACTGTTAGGTGTCTGTTGAAAGCCTACTAGAGCCTGTGTTCAGGTCAGTTCAAATGCTAGCTAGTACATATTACAGGTCTTTTGGAAAGCATGCTATTTCCTGTTACAGTTCTGTTAGAAGGCCTACTAGTGCCTGTTACATGTCTGTTGGAAAGTCTGCTAGTGTCCGTTGAAAGTTTGCTAGTGCCTATTTCAGGTCTGTTGGAAAGCCTGATAGTGCTTGTTACAGGTCTGGTGTAAAGATTGCTAATGCCTGTTAGCCTACAAGTCTTTTGGAAACCATGCCAGTGCCTGTTAGGGAGATTTATTGCTAAAATCTTGCATTCATCACATAGGTTTTGAGTAATTTTTTTCTTAGCGCTGAGTGGACGGGCCACGGTTGGATTACGTCTTTTTCATCGATTCTGAGTGTCATTGCGATGGCTGCATTTTAGCACCTCCTGGTCCGCTCCTGGTGCTCAGGATCAAATGCTTCACCAATGATATAGGCTCATACGAAGTAATTTTAAAAAAATCAAAGCGAAAAGTAATGCGGGCAAATCACGCAGAAAGTTTGTAAGGTGAAATCTGTAGAAATTGGTGAAGTTGGAGGAAGCGAAAATGTGTGGAATAAATGTGGAACGCAGATCCTCCTAAGGCATTGGGGGCGGGAGGGCACTCAATCTTAGATACCCACTTGTCAGATTAAGCGAAAAGATAATAAAAACCAAGCCAAAACAAACACACACACACACACACACATATATATATATATATATATATATATATATATATATATATATGCAAATAAGTGCGAAATGTCTGGTCATTTAAATTCCCCTAGATGAATTATGATATCCTGAAGAAGTCTAAAGATAACACAAGCGCTGGGAATTATTTTGTAACAATGGGTGAAATTCAATGTATGCAAAGGAAGGAGCGATGGAAGAGGCAGCGGTGTTCTAATTGGTTGTGTGGCAACATACTTAGCCCTACGTGCCCCAGAACTTGCAATGGGTGGAGATTTTCCGCTTGCAGTTGCTGGGTTTTGTTTGTTACTTTTTTATTATTCCGTTTCGGTTTCATTATTGTTTCGTATTGATGGCTGCCCCGTTTCCTTCTATTCTGCCAACCCTGAGTGAATATCTTCCGTTGGATTACACACGGCTAAAAACAACTCGTAAATTAACCAAGCTATATCCTAAACGTGAGAATTGAGAGAGAGAGAGACAGACAGACAGACAACGAGACAGATAGATAAGCAGAGGAAGAAAGATAGTATACAGAGACGGAGGGGGAGGGGGTGCAGAGAAATAAGAGTGAATGAATGTTGATGGTAAAAAGGTATGTCGTATACGGAGTGATGACTAGAAATGTGTGGTAGCCCTATTCAACCACCAGAAATCCACTCCTTCGAACCTTAATTCAGCAATTATATCAATACACAACTAATCCAATCTTGTCCATTTAATTTCTTTCGCATTTCTATTTTATTCAATTTTATTATATTGTTGTTGTTTTTTAATTTCGGGTTTTTATAATTCCTTTTTTTTTTCAAAATGGTGATGAATCAAATTGTTGAAAGGAAGATAAACTACTTCGCCGTATACCAACACACACACATCCAAACACTATCGTCCCGAAGCAGCATCATTAAATTAATTAATTAATTAACACCTTTCCACCCGATGTGCAAATATTGATGCATTTGCTGTTTTCATTACTTTAAATTAGCATTGGTTTTTACCCTTCCGAATTATTGCAATTATTCTGCGTTATTTTATTCGGAAGACCATTTTTATTTACTTCGGTTTTGTCAACTCTGGTATTTTAGAATCTGGATTGTTACGATTGGAATATTACAATTTAAAATTTTAGAATTTGGGATATTAGAATTTAAAATTTTAAAATTTGGGATATTAGAATTTAAAATTTTAGAATCTGGCATATTAGAATTTAAAATTTTAGAATTTGGAATATTAGAATTTAAAATTTTAGAATTTGGCATATTAGAATTTAAAATTTTAGAATCTGGAATATTCGAATTTAAAATTTTAGAATCTGGAATATTAGAATTTAAAATTTTAGAATCTTGAATATTAGCATTTAAAATTTAAGAAGCTGGAATTTAGAATACTCTGGGCCATTATAGACCAGAATATGATTAAAGTTTTTTATTAACAGGAGGGGCGCTGATAATGTGAACCTAATGTATTGGAAGGTGTAATAGAATGAGCAGAATGTAATGGAATGTAAAAGAAGTCTAAACTAACAGTAGATCCTGGAAACACATGGTATCCCGGTGTCAAGTGTTACGATTGGTATTGTGTGATATTGGGAGAAGATGAAATGTAATAAAATGGAGGAATGTGATAGAATGGGTTAGAATAGAATATATATATATATATATATATATATATATATATATATATATATATATATAGAGAGAGAGAGAGAGAGAGAGAGATATATATATATATATATATATATATATATATATATATATATATATATATATATATATATATATATATATATATATATATATATATATATCGAGAATTATTTGCAACGGAGCGATTATAATTATGCGGTTAAAAGGCTATGTTGAAGAAGAAGCACTTTAAACAGTCAGGAGAGTATATCGCATAAGGCAACCTTTCTAACGCAAACGGAAAATGTTTGAGTGTCAATTAGCTATTTGAATTATTTCCCTTGCTTTCGAAGAGGATGGAAAAATCACTTAATTCAGAAAGAAGATACACAAGCGATTTCATCTTCTTATGTTTTATAAGACCAACGATCATCATAGATAGATTAATAAAGGAGGAAAGGAGAGATAGCAAACGGAATAAAATAATATAAACTTTTATCCGTTAGAAGGTGTGGTTCGAAACTAAGCCATCGATCACAGTTCGTTTTTCTGGTGAATTATATATATATATATATATATATATATATATATATATATATATATATATATATATATATATATATATATATATATATATATATATATGAAATGTTAAAATGCAATACATAATACCTGTGTTGCTCGACCCCCACCCCGGTTAATCTATTTCCTGAAAACCTGAATGGCAAATTCCATTATTCGAAATTAACGAAAGGGAGACAAATTAACAGCAGAATAAGTCTCATATCGTATCGCGTATTCCTTTTAGTCTTAACGCTGGGCAAAGCTCTAACTCAATTAGTGTCCGTTGCTCCGTTCACAAAAGTGAGGATGAATTAGATCACCGCTTTTGTCTTTCTACAAGTAAAGATTAAAGACACTACTGGGATAATTTGGGAAGTTTTATTTTGTTGATTTAACTAGGAAAAAAACAGTCAAGTGAGAGTTAGTTTATCCGGAGAACTCCCGGAGCTTTTCGAATTTCCTTAAAGCGCGCACGGAAAGGGGGCAAATAAATAACAAGATTACAAATATAAACTGAAATTTATTATAAATTTCCACGTTTGAATTATGTATTCTTTTATATGCGAATAGATGTAAATGATGGGGTTATATTCGCAGCTACTACAGATCCTCATTCCTTCTCGTCTATTCATTAACGAAGGTTAAAACACTTTGATGGTATTTAGACAACATCGTCCCTGCTTCAAAATTTTACCTTTTATAAAGATTAAATGACATAAGTTAAATGGGTGATCATCTCTATGTGTTGAAGATGAATGCATGGCCAATGATAAGGATTTGCTTCGTTTGCCTGGAGCGTTGTTTCTTGAGTGAAATATTCTGACGCTCGGGTACGTTAATATTATACTGCTATTATAATACCACAACTTTATTTCTATATTAGGAGAAAATTTGAGGTGGGCATTATAATAATTCGTAGCTTTTTCTTTATATTCACACAGCCATTGATGAAGAAACTGAGGATAGGAATCATTGGAAATTTTGTTTTTTTCATATTCCGACATCTATATTTTTTAAACCATCTGCGTGGTATTACGCACGCAATATAGCTATTTAGTATAACGATCATACCAGTTAATTCCGATGATGCAATAGGTAATAATGCAATTGAGCGTATGAGCTGCATATATATTTTACAGTGGTTCCTTCTCGCATTCTCCTCCATCTTTAATTATTATTATCTTGGCGACAAGAATTAAGAGAAGCGTCGCTACGAAGGAGACCCGAGATTTTTAACATCCATGGCGATTTTCAGGATGACAGTGTGTACATGTGTACATCTAAACCGAGGCTTATTCTTTTATTTAACGAAACACACAAACTAGCTGGGGTTGAGGAAAGTTTCTGCAAATGTTACGGTGGTGTAGTTTGTTGGAAGTGTGTGGAAGGTACACAGGAGCGAGCGCGCGCGCGCGCGAGAGAGAGAGAGAGAGAGAGAGAGAGAGAGAGAGAGAGAGACGTTTCTCTTTCGTTCCTTGGTCCTGTGAAGGGAAACTAATAATGAAAGAGGACCCTTGCAGACTCTTGAGTGTGTCTCATTATAGTTGGGGAAAATAGGCTCCTTCCCGTATGTGGGGAACCAGCACCCATGGCAGCAGCGCACCAGAGGGCGTGGGACGAATCGGGGAGAATCATTGAAGGGGAATAAGGAGTAATTGACAACTGCTTGGGATTAACTTATAATTTTCTCTCCTCGGCCATTAATTACGGCAAGGTGGCGACCGATAATTGAGGAAAATTATTCTGGGTTTTTTTTTATAATTCTGTCCAAATTCCGTAAAATGGTAATCCAAGGAGGAACCTCCAAGTAGTGCAGTCCTGGATAGTTATTTTAGAAATAGAGCAAATATACGGCGTTATCATCCCTCATAATGACATCGGTGGGCCATTTAGTTGGGGTAGACAAAATGTTGGCCAAAATGCCAAATAAAATACACAAAAGTATACGAATATCTTTTTTAAGATATACACGACCCAAGTCAAGCCATACACCCCTGGAGGTCATGCTAATTCCTTGTTTCTGTAAGGCACTTTGAAAGCGTTTAATGAATCGAAGGCTTTTTAGTAATCTACGATTGCCACGTAGGGATCTATTTGGTATTTATAAGGGTCTTTAAAATGAAAGTTGGTTCGTTTCTTGTTTTCGAGAAATATTTGAATTCCAATCGGACAGAAAGAAGAATGGCAAAAAACACCGAGATGATAAAATAAAATAATCTACCGTTAATTATGAAAGGTTTTTAATAGTCTTTGTTAATACATGCTGACATAAACCTTCGGATGGAATTGGTCTCGTTTGGCTCTAACTTCAAAGTGTTAAGTAAAGAGCGAATCTTCAATTGTCTACAAAAATAAATATCAAGTTTTTTTTGCGGATATAATGAAAACAAACTCGTAGTGATTCCCTACCTACAAGAATAAGTTGGTTGCAGTTTTCTTGACTTAACTACATCCTACAACACGATGCAAATTTAATGATTCGATGAAAGACATCGATGTGATTAAATGCCGAATCAAAGTCTAAAAGTTAGAGGAATACAAGAATTTTTACATGGCGATTTATTGTTCCGTAAATTGTTTTAACAATTTTGATTCACTGCCTTCACAACTTTCATAAAACCTTTCATAACTCTTACGTTCGTTAAGAGCAACACTCCCACAGTCTTACCTTTGACATCTGATTTATATTCGGCTCAAAACATTTAAAACTAACATAAACTTGGCGATAACACAGTGATAACCGGCTATTCTTTCTTAAATATCAAAATCAGGCTTAATTTTATTTAATGATCCATCCAGGAAACGATCTAGAAAATCAGCAATACAGCTCGATATAGCACGTTCATTTCAGCGAATTCCCATACATCCTTCGAGTATGGCCGTTGAGAGAGTGAGTTTCAAAAGATGAAGAAATTTAGCCGGTGTGGAAACAGGAGCCTTTAATGTTTAGCTAGCGTCATGCAATGACGAGTACCTGTAATTTGTGTTAATTAATAGCAGGAAATGAAATCGATAGTGTAATTACGCGACGCCACTTCTCCGGTAACAACATTTGTCAGTTAGTAAAAATATTCCTTCTTGTATGGCTGCTTACAAATATTCTTTCCAGGATTATTATTCACATAATATTCCTTCTTACACAATATTCCACAGTTTCTTACAAATCTTCCTGTCAGCACAGTTGCTTATAATATCCCTTTCTGCACAGTCGCCTACAGTATAGTTCACCGAACACAGTATTTATAAATTACTTATAAATTATTCTTCCCAGCAAAATTCTGAAAAAAATCCTCCTAGCACAGTTGCTTACGAATAATCTTATTCCTCACAGCGCAATTGTTTCCAATCTATACTTCCAGTACAAGTCAATTGATTTCCTGTGGTTGTAAACTTGTGGACAAATCCACCTCAACTCGAAAGACGCCAGTTTCTTAGAATCAAATAACTTCTTTATGTAAGCAATGCAGTGTAAGCCATAATTTCATAGAAAGAATTCACGCTCTAAACTGGTAGGCCAAAACGCCCGAGTCACGCTACGATGAAGAGAGAGAAGCGATTCCCGCCGAAATGTACGAGTTGACGATATTCGTGCCAATACGAGAGATAAGAGAAGTTTATGGCGGCAGATAATAATATTCAATAGTATTTATTCAAATAAAAAATTGGCCTGAATATCTCATGGTTCCGTGGAGTTAAGGGTTGGGATTAATTCCGATTGAAGCTTCGGTGATTTGTAGATTTCTAAATGGAATTTTTTAGTCGCGTGCGACTTTATATCTCACAATGTCGGTCGGTCGGTCCGTGCGTCCCGGTTTTGCTTTTTTATTGTTTTGGTAATAACATTGTAACTATTCGGCCGATTCTAACAAAGTTTAAATTCTTATGTTTTTTTACATTCTTTTTCGAATGATATAATTGTCAAAGTCCTCCCAAGGTTAGTTCGGGAATTATTGAAAGTTTTGAAGGTCGTAAGGTCATAAATCAGAATAAGCGAGATCACGCGACTTTGGTTGGCAGACCTCGTTTAAAAAATTGTTGTAGTTTGATTTTGACTGTGATTAATGTGTCTGGGCTTCATTTGCCTGTTTTAATGGGTGTCTACTTTAAAATTTTAGTTGATCCTATTTGCAATATATATATATATATATATATATATATATATATATATATATATATATATATATATATATATATATATATATATAAGGTGCAGGAAAATCGTCATATTAGTTATCTTGTTCGATTATTCCATCGTACTTTTCCTTCCGGCTAGCCTACAATCTTAACTTATAAGGCGACTGGAAAAATTATTTTAGTGAGAATGTGGATATTAGCTGAGTGGGTTAAATAGTTGGTTGTAAGAAAAAAACAGGTATGAATCACATCATTATTTTCAACAGGTATTAATCTATATTTTAACTCTATATTTTAACAACGTGATATTTTGAAAGGGGTGAAATTTATTTTAGAGTTCCTTTTTAAAATTTTTATAATTGGCGAAGTTGAGAAAATTTATAAAAATTTAACCATGGATGCTTTTTTTTAGATTTTAAATTTTAATCTTAGTAGCGAAGCGCAACCTCCGCCCGTAGGGGGGAGTGGCGAAGCCATTGCCTGGTTATACTTATATTTAAAAAAGATTTCTCCTATTTACACTCGTTAATAACTTATTTTTAAATAAAAAAAATGATAAATTACATCATTCAAAGTTCAAATTTGCTAAAACAAATAAGTGCAAATCGCGATCTATAATATAAAAGAACGACTGATTACATCATTAGGTACTAGGCTTACTTTCTTTCTATAAAAAGAAGTAAATGCCACTAGCCTCTTTCCCCTGAAAAATTTCTAGACTAGTGCTTAATAGAAGTGTCTTTTAGAATAGGAATAAAGATTTTGAGATATTTCCCCCCCGGCCTTCTTTGTGTAGAAGCCATAAATGTAAATGAAACCGGTCTGTTTTATACCGTAAAAAATCCTCCGAAATATTAAAAACAATTCCCCTAAAACTCAGAAAGCTTTTGCGACTAAAGCGACTTAGAACTGGAGTAGAAATTGGAGAATTATTCAAATGCCTCAATATAAGAAATATTAGATAACGATATGATTGTTTCATGCAAATGCTATTGAATTCGTAGATTCAGATATGATGAAAGATGCTATTTTTCCCATCGTTTTGCTTCTTAATAGCCAGTTTTGTGTCTCCGTTTGATCACCTTCGCATACTAAAGAGGCCTTAGTGCAAAAATACCCTCCTTTTCTCTCGCCATTTCCCTACCCAACTGGGTGAAATCGGTCGTGGTTTGACGATTCTCATTGTTTAAATTTTCGCCAGCCTACCTTCATAAGAGATAAATTTTGCCATTCCCTTATATAAACGCGGATTTTTATAAATTTGGTGCAAAAAAGATAGAGGGAAGAGTTGGAAAAGGCCGTGTTTGCAGATGGCGAATTTCAAATCAATTTATGCATAAAGTAAATTTATCTTTTATTCCGAAATTTACTCCCCAAACGCCTAGCATGTAAGGGAAAGGGAAGGAAATATGGTTTTAATATTTCTAACCCTCAAAATTATGAGATTAAATTGAGAAGTAAAGTAAAATAGATGATGAGAAGTGGGAAGAATATAAAAAAAATAATAGAAACTTGAATTTCGATCAATTTAGACCAAGTTACTCTTTATGAATGGTGGTTTTTATGGTCTATCAAAACCGTGAGCTATTTTTCTGTCTCATAGTTATGATGAGTCATCGTTAACCTATTAAGTTCTTTTCATAGGAAAGATCGAAAACGAAGGCTGGGGGAAAGGGGGATTACATTACATATTTCGTACATGCTTGTGTCTGGAGTTCTGTTACATTCTCAATGAATTAAGAGGCATTTAGAACGGCTCAATTTCATCTTTTATATTAGTTAGCCACGGAATCATCCTTTTTTCATTCTATTTCTCAGCCAAAGAAATCTTCCTGACGAAAAGGTATTCCTATTCTCAACCTGCTGGTCGTGAACCCCTAAAACGAAAGCATTTCGGGGGATTAAGGCGGGGAGGGGTAAATGTGAGTCAATGAGTTATAATTAAACTTTGTCCTTAGTGACATGTTTCAGAAATTATTTTTCTTTGTCATTTTAAATAGGAGGTTAGTTATTTAATGAAGCGAATCATGATGAAAAAAAAACAGGCAGTAACTTGAGAACGACTATCAAGTAAATTCTCTCGAAGGCCCCTCAGTGGCTTTCGAACAACAGAGTTGTGAAACAAGATAAAAAAAAAAAACAATTATTTTAGAAGAAGTAGCGAATATGACTAGTGAGTAGCAGCCTCATATAATAAAGTGAGTGGAAAAAACTAAAGTAGCAAACATGTCAAAAGGGGTAGCCTGGCCATTAAGGAAGTAGCCGAATTCGCTACTTGTAGCTATTTAGGAGTAGTTTTATTAAGAGATACGTGTTAACAGATGCCCTATACTATGGGATACCGTTGGCTCACTCTTTGGAAATCTTATCCCTGTTACCAAGTCCTACTCGACTGTTCTTATCTCTTCGTCGTGAATTTTCCGAAGGTTAGGTAATGAACACCCACAAGAGAGAATCGCTAGGAGTGTTTTCTTAAGCTTTAATTTAACAGAGGTTCATAATAAAGTAATCTTATTAAGAGCAGTATTGGAGAAGGTGATAATACTCGATGTTAAAGCTAATTTCATTAAGAGTGAGGGCAAGAGGGTCTCAATAGATTTTTACCAGTATCAAAGATATGATATATATAGTTTTAGATAGATATATTGCATAATATTTCCCATACTTTGGCATAATTTCATCGTATTCCAAGTATTCTCGTCTAACGGCCCTAATTATCCATATTTTTATATAGCGGAAAACTGCCTTTACGAGAGACATAACCATTTTAAACATTACATTTTATTATTTTAAGTAAACTAATTATCGATATTCTTTCTTTTTTCAGACACTTCGGAACATTTTTTCGTGTAAGTAGCCTAATTCACGCACTATGGAAGTAAGTTTAGGCGCTGAAACAGATGTTGGAAGCCTTCCAGCAATTTCAATTCTTTCCCCCTTAGCGCATCCATATAGAAAGACTACAAAGCCTCTCCGTATCCTAGCAACGGCATGGGGGAGACCGAGTCTTTAAGAAACCTTAATGTATACTCTGACATTCACGTTGATATATGGTGGATAGTGTAGAGCTATAAGCCTTTGTTGGACTACGGTTTCGAAACCTCTGAATTTCGCTCTCATTATTTTTAGGTTCGTTTTTTTTTTTTTACATTTTCCGAGGATTCTTTGTGTCGCATTGTCTTTAATTCGGTCCTAATGACCGTCATTTCATTTTTAGTGTCAATTTTACCACTAATTCGATTCTGACATCTGTGTAATCCGTACCACGGATCGCTACAGCACCGTATAACCCAGATGTTAGTGGTGATCGAGAGTTAACGGGTGAAGAGGTGGAAAGCCGAGGGGATTGCGACTAGGGGGTAGGCAGCCCGGCGCAGGGGAGGAGCTGCTGCCCATCTCGCGGAAGTCGCAAACACCGAAAGCGTCAATTAGTGCGCGAAGACACCGTGGAAATTATTTTTTAATTTGGTGGAAATTTTTATAGAAATTTATGGGAATTGTGATGAAAACTATGGTGGAAATCATTTTTTGAATGGTTGAAAATTTGATGGAAATTTATAGGAATAATGATGGAAATATGGTGAAAATTATTTTTGAATTTGGTGGAAATTATGCGAAATTTGGATAGAAATTTGTGGGAAGTGTGATGGAAATTGAGTGGAAATTATTTTTCAATTTGCTGGAAATTAGGCGAAATTGTGATGGAAATTTAGTAATTGTGATGGAAATTGGTCCGAATCGTGATGAAAATTTGTGGGAAATGGTGGAGTATTATGGACATTTTTTGAAAATTTCGATGGAAATTGTTGTGAATTCTTTTGGGAAATTGTGATTAAAATTGTGATAAAAATGTGTGAGAATTGTGATGAATTTGGTACAAATTTTGATGAAGAATGGTGGGATAAAATGTGGTGCAAATTTGGGGGGTAATTAGTGGAAATTGTAGGAATTTGGCTGGAAATGAGTGAAAATTGCGGTGGAAATGGGTGAAAATTGTGGTGAAAATTTGTTGAGATAAATATGTAGAATCAGGTAGAAAATATGGTCGAAAAAGGCGGAATTTTTCAAAATATATGTTATAGAAAAATGTGGCCTTTGGAAGAAGTTGATGGAAATCGATTGAAATTGTATTGAAATTTCCAGCGGAAATTAATGCCAATTTTGGTGAAAATTGTGAGGGTAACCACAAAGATATGGACTAAAAAAATTCTTTTGAGACCCTAGTTAGTTTGGGCGTTCGAAACCCTGGTTCTTTTTTATTTCATTTATTAACCCCCCCCCCCCCCCCCCCGAAAATCAACGAGTTCATTTCCGTCAAATTGTTTGAAATGGTTCTTAATGAAAGTGGAGAAGTTATGGGAGGTGAAAAATGTGTGGAAGACATAGAGGCCTAATACTTGGAGTGCTGTCGACCCAAAGGGGATACGCAACTCTTCTCATAAAATTTGGGGTCACATTTCCCGAATTCCTGGCCTTTCATTTTCCTTATTCATTTAATTTTCCTTTATGCCTCTCTCCACCAGGGGACCTTCCTTAGTTGCTGAGGGATAGTAATTTAGGAGAGTTGTGTTCCCCCCTCCCTCGGTGCCAGCGTCCGAAAAAGGTTTACTTTTTTTGGCAAATTTCCCTTTCATCTTATTTAAATTGAATTTCCTTTATTGTGGAAATGCCCTCGTTGGTTTTTGTACAAGTAGCGAATTGGTTTACTTCCCTAAAGGCATCGCTACCCCTTCATTTTTTACCACTCACTATATTAATTGGGCTACTCCCTAACATAGTTAGCTATTATTTTCTTTTTGTTACCACTCCAGATTATATTATATTACTTCCTAACCTAATTTTCTACCATTAATATTATCATTATACCACTAATTTTGTTATATAATGGCACTCCCTAACATAATTTGTTACCATTAACCTTATTATTTTACCACGCACTTTATTATATTTTGTTACTTCCTAAAATAACACTGTGTAACATGATTTTTGTCTTTGGGTAGCAACTGTTATTTTCTATTTGCTTGTGTCTAGAATACATGAAAAAGCACTGATATTTATTTCAACTTTGCTTGTGTGTCCAGGATAATGATATTTATGGGAAATTTACCTATTCCCTCTTGAAGGAAGTGGCGAATTTGAACTTTCATTTACATAAAGTATAATTACATAAGTGAGACAATTAAAATATTAGAAATGAGTAGTTTTTCCGTGATTTACGCTTATACTGTAAATTACTTTCACGAATCAGCCCCCAAATATAGTCTCCCATCAGATTTTCTTGATAGTGGCGTTCAAAGTCCAGTAGATCCTGGTGAAAGCGCTCACCATGCTCCTTGGAGTACCCTCCCATGTTCTCCTTAAATTTATTAAGATGAACGTCAAGAATATGGACTTTCAAGGACATTCTGCAACCCATCTTGCCGTACTTTCTCACCAACTTCTCAACAAGCTATACATAGTTTTCGGCTTTGTGATTACCTAGGAAGCCCAGAACCACTGCGATAAAGCTGTCCCACGCTGCCCTTTCCGTTCTAGTGAGCTTCTCGGGCAACTCTTTGCAGTCCATGATCTTTTTTATTTGTGGGCCGACGAAGATCCAGGCTTTCACCTTTTCCGCAGATAGCTTAGGAAAGAAATCTTTGAGATACTTGAAAGCTGCAGACTCCTTATCTAGAGCTCTGACGAATTATTTTATAAGGTCTAATTTCAAGTGCAGAGGAGGAAACTACTTTTCAGGAGTCTAACAAAGGCTTCAATTTGACGTTGTTTCTCCCCACACTAAACTCGCTCCGTTATAGCCAATCTCGCTGATGGTAGTGTGTCTCGGTGTCCCTGCGGTCCCAAAGTCAAAGATAACAAGGAAACTTGGTAAAGCCGCCTATAGTTACACGTATCAGGCTCAGTTCCTGGCATACTATATGGAAAACCTAAAACCCATAAGGAAGGAGTTCCTCTCCGCCCCATTTTTTCCGCATGTAATACACCCTTTTATGGTATATCAAAATTCATAGACCCTTCCTTTCCGTACACCATAGCTAATTCCCCCCAAATTGTAGAAGACCTGCGCACCCGTTCGGACGCTGCTGACGTCACAATGGTGAGTTACGACGTCGAAACTTTATTCACAAATATTTCGCTGAATGAAACAATACAAATTTGTACAAACTCTCCTTTAAATTCCTGTCAAAAAGTAATAGGTATTACATAAAAACTATTTGAGTCAATTTTGGAATTGGCTGTTTTAAATTCGTATTTTATATTTAATAAAGAATTTTACGTCCAAAAAGAAGGAGTGGGGATGGGCCAACTTTCGCGAACATCTTCTTATTCCATTATGAACAACTTTGGATCAATAACTGTCCCATTAAATATAAACCTATCTATTACAGACGTTATGTCGATGATACATTTGTATTAATGAAATCACGACAACAGGCGGAACACTTCCTTAAATATTTCAACTCTAGACATAAAAATATAAATTATACAATGGAAATCGAGAAAAATAGTAGACTTCCATTTTGGGAAATAGATATTAAACATATAGGAACAAAGTTTGAAACTTCAGTATATAGGAAGCCTACATTTACAGGTTTAGGCACAAGCTTCTTTAGTTTCTTGCCAGAAAACCAAAAGTTATCCTCGATAAAAACTCTTATTTATCGAGCCTACAATATAATATGTTCTTCATATCTACTTCTGCATTTAGAATTCTCTTTTCTAAAAACTTTCTTTCAAAATAATGGCTACAATGACTCATTAGTGGAAAAACATATTGAAAAGTTTCTTATAGCTCTCTATCAAAAAAGTCCAACAGAAAATACTATATAGAAATTATCCATTTCCTTTAGTCTCCCATACTTTGGGAAAAAAAACCCGACTTTTTAAATGAAATTAAGAAGACTAAATAAATTCTATCCATATCTCGACCCAAAATGGATGTTGAAAAATGGGCACAATATTGGATCCTATTTCATCTATAAGGACCGAATCCCATTCCCTTGCCGCTCCTCTGTAATTTATAAATATAGTTGTGAATCTTGCGATTCATCTTATATTGGTTCGACCATTAGGTCAATCCAATGTCGCATCGAGCAGCATCGGGGAATGTCGACCCGCATGGGGCTGATTCTAAACAAACCAGACCCCTCGAGATCCCATTAAAGTATGCAAGTCTGAAATTAATATGGATAATTTTAAAATACTTAGTCATATCCCTCATCCCAACAAACTACGGATATTCGAATCTCTTTACATCGTAAAACCTAAAACTAATTTAAATATAAATCAAACTGCATCCAATCTTAGTTTCTTAGTGGCGATGATGAGGCTAAGTCCTCGAAACGTTCAAACCTAGACAAATAAAGATGCTTTTATTAATAGCGTGCTTAGTTTTCACCTTCCTATATGTGTGTGTATATATATATATATATATATATATATATATATATATATATATATATATATATATATATATATATTGTCGTGGTATTGTAAGGACCGAGTGGTGGTGTACTTCAAAAACTCCTTGATTAAGTTTTCTCTAAGAGTGCTATATTTTTATTTTATTACGTTATTTTAATCTTTAACGATTTCTAGTTCCATGCTCAGCGTTTTGAGGATTGAATTAAATACTTCTGAGGAAATAGATCTTTAATTACCACATAAAAAACAAGTGAAATCTAACAAAACAAACTATACAGCTATGAATTAAACGAGTTTAAGTGAGACTTACTAAATTAAACAAATGAATATAAAGAAATGGTTGACCCAAAGCTCACTTTAATATTGGACGCCAATTGACCTTCAAAGAAATAATAGAATTTATTTACCTTTAAACAACCACACGTGATCTGGTTGAAGACTGACCTTGGCCTCAATTTTTATGTAGACGCAAGAATGCTGCGGCCAGGTGCGTAGACGTATTCACCGACACTCCAGCTGTTTGGCTGGTGAGGGGATAGGCTTGAAGCAAGAGGTGATTTCGGTGCGGGTGACGGATAGCGTTAAGCACGTTGTCTTAGTCAGATGATTTCCACAACCAGACCGTGAAACTAGGCTTCTTCCAATCTTCTGGTTAATCTTGGAATGATTCGCACTGACGAGCGATGAGCAAACGATTGAATTGTTTGACGAATGGGGAGGGTTTGAGGGAGTTCACTTTGGGGTATTCCTCAATGGCGATGACTATCTCTGGGTTTTGTTGTAAACCGGCATTTTTAGGTTTCTCTGACGAGAGGTGATTGAGCTTATTTATTTCTCAATACCAGTTAAACTAAATTTGGGTGTGACCACCAAGAACTGGCTCATCATGAGCTGCTTCTGTGTTCCTTTCGTTGGGTTGCCGGGCACTCTAGCCGGACTTCGTCGTCTCGATCGCTAACTCGATCTGCTTGAAACAGGATGTTAATTTTCGGTGTGACCACCAGGAACTGGCTCAGGATGAGCTTCTTTTCTGCCCCTTTCGTTGGTTGCCAGGCACTCTAGCCGGACTTCGTCGTCTCGATGACTAACTCGATCTTCCTTGTTCTTCTACAGTTATCCGCATATATGCTTCACTACCTTAATGGGGTCAAAGGAAGGAAGGGGGAGGGGGTGAGGAATTAAGCCTCATCCTCTAACGGCTCTTCGCCAAACGTCTTTCACTTAGCCCTAAAGGCATCTTCTGGCTTTTGGTCGACACTCAATGAAGTGAAATTAAATACCAACTCCTAGGGAAAATATTGCCGGTTTAACCGATGTTAGGTTCGCCGGACCCGAAACTTGATGATTCAAGCATCTCGTGGTTGTGGAAAGGCCTTTCGGGTGGTCCTCGAGGCGAGAGGGGAGAGGGGTTAAGTAATCAGTTTACGCTGCCCAATGACAGGACGTTGGGGTGACGGAACAGGGCCTCAGTTTTTAGGGTGGGATATCAATTTCCCTATAAATAAATATATATAAATATATATATATATATATATATATATATATATATATATATATATATATATTACCTTCCAGAGTTCTTTGCAAGATCGCAGGTGAAATCAGGTGCCCAAGGTTTGTCTTGATCTCGAACTGACATGCCAAAATATGCCTTGTAGGCCTCATACATTTTCGCAGATCTCTTTACAGAGTAATTTTTCCCTCTTTTCTTAATAAATCCACCGCAGATATAGCAAAATGCGGCTATCGGATGCTAACAACATCTTTATGCCTTGTGTGACGAATGCTTCTATCAATGACGAGTGACGATGTCTATGCTGTGACGGCTAGAGTAAAACTGATCTGTTGAGTACACATGCTTTGTATTTATACATTCATCTACGTTGTCAGAAGGTTCTAGAGATTTTTCACACATAAAAAATTCTCGAAAGTTCTAGAAAGCTCTACAGTTTATTTTTCACCGAATTATTGCTGAATCTATGGGAATGTAGAGAACTACCATTGCTGTCCAGGTCGCAAAAAACAAATTATAAAGGAAATAGTAGATCATGTTTATACCATAACTGAAAAAAACCCATAAACTTTGAAAATCATCATCATCATCATCATCATCATCACTAACTATAATTTAAGAAGGGGATTTTTTTAACTATTTAAATAATAATTTCATCTTAGTTTGGTTATGACTTATGTTTTTATCAAAGTTATTTCTAATAATTCTTTTATAATATCAGAAAACAAAATGGTGAAGTTCAGAAATAAATATAAGTATCGAAATTTTGTGAATTTTTTAAAACCCAAATAATTACAAACGGTGAGGTTCAGAAAATTTAGTTTCATATATCTTCTTCTATAACTATATTTTAGCAGGTGATATTTTGAAAGGGGGGAAATTTAGTTTAGAATTCCTTTTTAAAATTATTATAATTGGCGAAGTTCAGAAAATTTATAAAAATTTAACCATGGCTGCTTTTTTTTAGATTTTAAATTTTAATCTCACTATTTGCATCAAAATAGTGTTATTTGCCATAAATGGGCTATTTTCAAAATTCATGGCCTAGGCCACAAAAGCAATTTTTTTGCGATTAAATTGATGTGTTTTAATTAATAGAGCCAAAAACAGTTGGGAAATAACATTTTTAACTCAAGGACAAGACAAAAGTGAAATTTTGTTACACAGTGTAATTCGCTAACTTTATTCTTTCTTCCTTTTTTCACTCAGTTGGTTATATTAGGCTAGCCTCTAACTTAATTTGATACCATTAATATTATTTTTTTACCACCCAGTTTATTATATTATGCTACTCCCTAACCTAATTCGCTCCTTTAATGTTCTTCTGTTTTCCACCCACTTTATTTTATTATGCTACTACCTTACCTTATTTGCTACTTTAAATCCTATTTTACCACTTACCTGCTTATATTATGCTACTCCCTAACCTATTTGTGGCCATTAAATTGATTATTTTACCACCCACTTTACTATATTGTTCTACTCCCTAAGATAAATCTCTAACTTTATTATTTTACCACTCACTTGGTTATATTATGCTACTCCCTAACCTATTTTTTCCCATTAACTTTATTATTTTACCAGCCACTTTATTATATTGTGCTACTTACGAACATAATTTGCTAACTTTATTCTTCTTTTTATCACTCAGTTATATTAGGCTAGCCCCTAACCTAATTTGAAACCATTAATCTTGTTATTTTACCACCTAGTTTATTATATTATGCTACTCCCTAACCTTATTCGCTACTTTTAATCTTCTTTTTACCACTCACTTGGTTATGTTGATCTACTCCCAAACTAATTCGGGGGTTTTTTTCTAACCCTGTTTGTGGGGGTTTTAAACATACCATTTTACCTGGCATCTCTCCTCGATACCGCTTTCATACTCGTCTTCATTATCTGCCAATTGAGCTCGTACCCCCACCCCCCTTTATTTTGAGATCGCTAGGTCATTGTGCCTCTTCAAGAACCACAGACAAGCGCTGTTGTTATGACCCGCTGTTTGTCGTACTCTAACGAAAGATGGCGCTCGGTGGAAGCTCGTTCCTCGCACATTTGGGAAAACAGGTTCATGGTCAGAACTAATTTTTGGTTAGTTTTTAAACTTTAGTCTTAGAGGTTGAGAATTGTGTTTAGCATGCTGAAGTCTTTGTGTTTCTCCAGAAATACACAACAATAAGCATGTAATTCTAGCAAAGATTACAATTAACAGCTTATTCTACTTTTGTATTAACAACAAATTGTAGAGCCATATGTTCTGACACACCAATAGGCCTGATCAGCGTCCAGACAAACTCATCCTTCTGATTTCATAAATATTGATCCATTGCTAAGTTTTAAAAATAAATAGTATATTTTTATTTAACCCACTATTCTTTCCTCTGCAATATATATTCAAGGCCCCTGTCATCAATTTTGTGGAGGACCCTACCTCACTCTTGAAATCCAATATAATTGACATCATAAAAAATAGAGAAATTTGTCCTCATAAAAAACTCTCACAAAGGTAAAAACGCCGCCTTTGCATTTGGGAATGTATTGACAGTTGCTACTATTGATTCCATTGACTCATGACGCATAACAACATAAATAAAGATAAAGGAATATTGACACGATGCATGCTCATACAAGATCAAAACTTGTGGCATTCTTAAAGCATAATGTCACTTCTCCTTAGGGATACTACACACTTTTTTCCTTCATCCATTTAACACACACAAGCTTTTTGACATCCTCTGTTCTCTTTCGCTACTTCCACAAAGCGGAAAGGCTTCCACCCCTTATTTCGGTGGTAGGAGACGCTTCTGCAGAACAATTAAGAACCGTTTCAATTGTAGCGCCATTCTCGATGAAAAGAATATGGAGAAACATGAATTTAAGCATCTCCCCACCCACTATTTCTTTAGGAATCGCTAGCATCAGTAGTGAAATGGTGCTAGTAGAAATAACGGTTGAGATATCGAAATAACTATATTTCTGAATCATTTAAAGCCTATATGTTGATGTCCGTCAGGGAACTCTGCGCTTCGCCTCAAAGTTTTAATTAGACTTTGCCTGATTTATGATTTGGGGAAAGGAGTGAATTAAGGTCGGGGGAAACGCGGGAGAAGAGGCAGACAAAGGGGTAGGGAGGGGCAGTAGGCAATTTCAGGGAGATTAGGAGAGGGAATTAAAAGAGGAAAATAAATATGCAAAATAGGTTAAAAATCGGGAAAATGAAATTCACTAATGAAATGAATTCCGAACAACATATTTTACTGCAAATATACGTAAATGATTTCGTAATGTATTCATGGGAACTCTGTAAAAGGGGATGGGTACTAGTTAGAACTTCTGTAGTACTCGGAAATAAAGAATTAACGGGAAAATGAATAAAGATCTCAAGTCTTTATTCTAATTTAGGCTAAACCCTTCTCGACATTGATACACGTAACAGAAAATAAGGTAAAATTAAGCTTATGCTGAACAAATAGGATGTACACACTTATACACAATTTTTTAAGTCATAATCTAGCGAATATGTGTTCGTTCTAAGGTAATTATTATTGCAACGATAATTTTAGTAACGTCATTCCCAGATAAGTGCGCTTTTATTTATAAATTTTCCTTCAATATATTTTTCTTCTTGAGCAATTAATAACCGGTAGCGTCTGTTGGCTAGCAATTTATCATACCAAGTATTCGGTTGCAAGGTGCTTATCAAATCCTATCATAGACAAAAAGAAATTCATTCCAACAATTTGCTACTTTATAAGTGATGAAATCAAAATTAAGATTTCGAGTTAATGGTGGCCTTTTTTTGCTATTCCATATGCGTTCCCAACTTTCTGATAGCAGGAAATTTTTGGATCGCATGAGTAAGGGGTACTAAATGTTAAATTTTAGTTTCTTTCATTTGGAAGCGACGTTTGCTCACGAACAGAAGAAAATATCTTCACTGCTCTTCTAGATGTCAGAGCTACAACTCTTAGAGATAATGATCGGCTAAGATATTTTTGGGCCGAAAATCATTATTAAGTTTTAACGATATCAATGCGTTAGCTACACCTCCATAAAGTTCCGAATTTGTACTGTTGAATTTTAGCCAGTTGTTATGTATACCTTTTCGTTGTAGCTTTTGAAAAGGTTCTAGTGGATTGATGATTTTCACTGGTCTATGGATTTTCGCCTATCTTGCTGTATTTTCCTCTTATTTTGTTCTATTTTAACATATAAGATATCTCGTTGGGGTTTTTTGCTTCAGGACATCAATTGACCATTTTTATATTGTAGCCTGGCAACAGGAAAAGACATAAATAACAATTGTGCTTATGTCGATGCATTGCTATGGAAGGTTGAGTACACTTAAGACTTTGTGGTATGGTGTCCTATTGTGGCATCGATTATCCCCTTAAGTAAAATTATGATGTGATCAGATTCCAAGGAAATTCACTGTTTTTATGGATTAATCACAGACAGAGAGTTATTATCTTTTTTTTTACGATGCAAACTCGTCTTAAGGATATTGAGTAGATATGTGGTAAATGGTATTAGATAAAGTGTATCTAATTTTGGGACCAGACACAAAAAATTTCGAACACGAATTTTATTATAAGTAATTATTATAAGTTGTGTTCTATATGCCCTAATATATATTGGGAAGAAAGAAAAAGTAGGGTAATCATAATTATTGAGATATAATTAAAGGGCATTGAAGAATGACTGTGGCCAATGGCTTATGAATTAGAAACTAGAAGGATTTTTGCTTCAAGGGAGTGAAAGAAGGACTTGTTTTTTATCAATGGGATGAAAGGTTTTTTATCAATGGGATGAAAATTTTTTTTAGCAAATGGATGAAAAAAGGATTTTTTATCAAATGGATGGAAGAAGGATTTTTTATCAAGTGGATGAGAGAAGGATTTTTAGCAAATGGATGAGGAAGGATTTTTTATCAAATGGATGGAAGAAGGATTTTTTATCAAGTGGATGAGAGAAGGAGTTTTATCAAATGGATGAAGGAAGGATTTTTTATCAAATGGATGGAAGAAGGATTTTTTATCAAGTGGATGAGAGAAGGATTTTTATCAAATGGATGAAGGAAGGATTTTTTATCAAATGGATGAAGGAAGGATTTTTTATCAAATGGATGGAAGAAGGATTTTTTATCAAGTGGATGAGAGAAGGATTTTTAGCAAATGGATGAAGGAAGGATTTTTTATCAAATGGATGAAAGAAGGATTTTTATCAAGTAGATGAAAGGATCTTTTTATCAAGGGGATGAAGAATGATTTTTTTTAGATCACGAGGCTGAAGGTTTTTCTTCAATGGGATTAAAGGTATAAAAGAACGATTTTTTCTCAAGGCCTGAAAAAAAATGGAAATTAGTAAGAAATCGAACAAACTCCGTCATTTCCTAAAGATACAGTTCTGGAAATCAGATTGATCCCAATGACCAACTAAGCTTCCTTTCGGGAGACAGGCGAAGATAGGGGAAATACGAGGGTGGGAGATACCATACAAAGTGGCCAGCTAAAATTAGACATAGGTACTCAAATAACACACACAAAAGGTTCAGAACCTCAGAAACAACTTTAGAACCCATCGAAGTGGGTAAATACTCCTCTTGCTTCCAACATGTTGCGCATATCATAGGTATGTAGTGATCATGTAATTCTTGAGTGCTATTTATGTAGACGATTCCCTTCGAACAAGTTTAATAGCTTTGTTTTCCTATGCCTTTGGCACTTAATTAAAGGTTTGCATATAATAATTTAGTTTTCCTTTCATATTCATTATTTAAGTCAAAAGATTGCTTTAATTATTATCTCAAGGCAAATGTATTGGAAAATTTTCAGTCAGGAATTAATATTCGCAAGATCGTCGTGATTTCCGCAGTGATTAAGCGAGCGAATAATTATGAAATTAATAAACAAGAGCTTCATTGTTCTTTTGTTCACACGCGCTCACACATTCTCACACAAACCAACACATAGGGCACTTATTCGTGTACACTACCCCCAGTGCATAGAGGCGTTGTAATTATCAGAATGGGTATTTGATTAGAATAAATTATTAGATATATATATATATATATATATATATATATATATATATATATATATATATATATATATATATATATATATATATGACAAAACTAGCCTAAAGGTAAAACTCGACGAGAATGTGCTGGTTGCTTCTGAGTTGTGGTGGGATGGTTTAATTGTGGTTAAATGTAATCGTTGATTACAAAATCGGTCACTTACTGGCACAAGTCAAATGAACAGATTACCCAACCACAATAAATTGGAATATGAGAGCCAAATATGCCTTTTAATGCATCTAGTCACTCTAGTGACAGCGTGAAAACAATGACTCGACTCCAGGCCCGCTTAATCTTGATATAGGTTCGAATTAAAATTCATTTGACGCACACATGCGTCCGTGGCACACCAATAAATAAATGAATGGGTCCTAATATTACCCACCCGAGGGAGGGGGGGGTAACTAGCTCTACACGCATTATCTCACAAATGCCGATCACACCACCACTATCATTTCCCTTCCCGTCTTCAAATTACAAATACTAACTCTCTCTCCTCTTGCCCCAGTACCTCCCCTCCCATATGGTACTAATGAACCCCTATAAAAGAACTAGTACTCCATTCATACACCACTGACGCGGAGCGTGCCCCTACCCTTGGGTAAAAAAGGGCTCCACCCTTGTGGTGACAATGATTGTCATTTTGATCTTTATATACATCTCATTATTCAGTTGGGGTATCTTGAGAGAGGGTTTTTTCAACTTACCCATAGAGGGTCCAAGACACCCCCCCACCCCTATTTTCCGCACTTGACCCATAACTAGATCTTTCTCGAGAAGGAGGGATATGGGGGTATTTTTTCTTTAGTACCCTTATAGCCGGGATCGGGGGCGGGACCACAATTATGTTCAGGTATTACTTATTTACACTATTACCTTAGTGGTGTTGTGTGGTTGAGTTGCAATGAAACGCAGATCGTGTGCTTGGTTCGAGGGGAAAGTAACTTTTTAGTGAGGCAAGATGGAATTGAGATGATGATAATTGAGGGCTCCTACTAATAGGGGGTCAATAGGATTAACAGGGGTGCAATATGATTGACAGGGGCCAATAGGATTAACAAAGGTCCAAAAGGATTAAGAACAGTAGAAGAGTTGTAAGATCCTTATTCGGAAACTTGGTTGGGAAATGCATTGACTTCGATCTTCAGTCACACAATGCTTAAATTAGATTAAGCATTAATGAGTGATATTGACGACGATTGGCAGCATCGGAGTAGATAAAAAAGGATTTTAAAATCATAAAGATTACGATTTGAAGATTTTAGTCGGGAAAACTCGCCTCGACCTACATTATGTGGGTGTATCTCTTAGTTTTGACACCACTTCGCTCTCTTACTCGTTTGATTCCTGGCTAGGGTTCATCCCACTTGACCCTTGCTAGGGTCCGTTCCCAGCTGACCCTTGTTAGGGCCCGCTCTAAGTTGACCCTGGTTAGGGTCCATTCCCTAAGTCAGCGCCCTAGACTAAATCCACCAAGCTGATAGAGTTGTGGCAGAAATCACCTCCTCCTGCTATCTTGCAGATTTTGTCATAAGTTGTACAAGTGTCGGTTAGGTTGTGAATGTGTCGGTCTTATTTCTTGTGCTAACAACTGAACCTCACTTTCTTTCTCACTCAAACAGTGTATATAATTAAGACACGAGGTTCTTTATATAAATCTTCTGTTCACCTTAAGAGCATCACTCTAGCATGTCAAGAAAATGTCTAACTTGTAGAGAACATGACTATAGCTTGTCGAGAACATGATTCTAACATGTTGAGAACATGACTCTAACATTTCGTGAACATGACTCTAACATTTCGTGAACATGACTCTAACATTTCGTGAACATGACTCTAACATGTCGAGAACATGACTCTAACATGTTGAGAAAATGAGTCGAACATGTCGAGAACAGGACTCTAACATGTCAATAACGTGTTGAGAACATGACTAACATGTCAAGAACGTGTTGTGAACGTGACTCTAGCATGTTGACATCTAGAAATTTATGATACGCTAATGTGATCTGAAATGTACCAGAATTCCTTTAGACCTGAATGTTGTTAGTTCAAGGTGTGCTTATGGGTATAAAGTTTGATAAAGGAAGAGTTTAAGTTACTTCCTAAAGTTAACGAGAGGTCTAATTTGAAATGCCCTATGTTGAACGATCTTAAGCGACATTGTTTGTTATGAGTCGAAAGATGGTAGTCATGTAATTATCCTTGGTTCCGATCCCATCAGGTAGTGTGAAGATGTGGAGACTAAAAGATAAGGGGCAACATAATGTAGAAATTTGATTAACGTGGAGTTTTGTAATATTTCGCGATAAACTGAAACAATCGTCGAATTTTTCAAATGTTAAGTTTAATAACGAAAACATTACTACAGTTTACTGCCATGTAAGAAAGTAATCTCTCTTGAACGTGATTGTGGACTGTGTTTGTCGAACCAACGTACATAAGAATTACCATTGCCAAGTGGCAAATGCCACGATATAGAATGTGTGAGTAAGCAGACGCCTTAAACCACCAAGAAACAGTGAAGGAAACAAAAATTTCTAGAGAAAATCCTCCAGGTAATTTCCAAAGTAACAACTCTTGTCTATCTGCTTCTATACCTTTTTATTTGTCTATCTATTGTGCTGCAATTTTGCGACGCCACTGGAAATATGCAAATTCCCAAGCTATAAAATTACATAACTTTCCCTTCTGTTGAGATTGGGGAATTTTTCCATTTTCGTTTAAATTAAGGAATAATGGTTGATGCTCTTAAATTTTACCTCTCCCCTAAAAACTGTGCCAGTTAAACGGGAGCAATGAGTCCGCCTTGCGGAAGGTCGCTCGCAGCTAGGCAAAACCAGCATAAAAAGCATAACCAGGCATCCATCGAGTCCAGCCCTGTCATCCCGTAGCCAAGAATCCTGCAAAAATACTTCCAGGCTGCCACTGTTGCGATGCAAACCTCTCCAATCTGTCCAAACCTCCAATGAAAACCTTTCAAACGAAACTCACCCAAAACTCTCGCAGCGACTTTAGGTCATAAATTCCCCAGAGCGCAGCGTTCCGAAATTGAGCGTATCTTTCTGGATGTCGTTATTGTATCCATGTCATTAACACGTTGATGGATGTACCATCGAAATGAGTTTCAATGCTTTCGTTATTTTTCGGACGTGTATAATGACATTGAAGTCAGAAAGATCTATGATTATTCTACTATTTTTTTGCACTGTCCTCTTTGAGCAAAGGATGGCAGACATCTTTCGTTTTATTTAAGCAAAATCTTCAAAATTCTTAATAAGAAGGAAATTTTTGACTCTAAGCTTGGTTAATTTCCATATATGTATATATATATATATATATTTTGTTGGGCTAAGTTTTATTTTGCCTTTACAAAACTTAATTTTATTTCTTTCCAACGGACAAATGCCCGTCCTAACTACTGAGTGAAGACGATTTATTTTTTAAAAATATTATTAGGATTCGGCCATAAAGGAGGCAAGGTACCTGGATTGTTTGACAAGTAAAATGAATGAAATTCAACACTTCAATCTGAAGATGCCTTAAGAAAGGCAAAAGCTTATTGTCGAATGATAGTATTCAGTAAATAAACAGGAGTTTACCACTATATAAGACGTGCATTTGTCAGTTGAAAGCTATTAATTTTTTTATAAGAACACAAAGTGAACAGCAGAAAGAAGCACAAATAATGACTATTAAAGCCTGGATCAATTCACATAAGCTAAGGAAAGTAAAACGAGAGACAAATTCTATACTTATGACTCATATATGTCAGCACTGATTGACATGTTCGTGGGTGTTGAGACTTAAATTCAACAGCCATGGGGCGTTGCGTTTGCGGTCATGGCTAGGGTGAGTAGACGAAGCGAGAACAGTGGTGACCTAACGAAATACCAGTAATTTTAAGATGGTACTATTAGCTTATTTTTTTTCGCCGGAGGAAAATATATTTGTGTATTTGTTCATGATTTTGAGCCCGTTTTTAGTGTTCTCTCGTCTATGGGATGTATTCTTGTTTGTTCGTGGGTTCGGGGGTTACGCACTTTTTTATTGTTCTAATGCCTTATTCCGTCCTATTTCCTCGTACTGATGGCGTTGTTCTTGTTTCTCTGTTGTCTTGTAATCTGTTTTCGTCATATGTACTTTGTTCATTTGTTCTGTTCATCGTTTCTGGTCCATATATATTTGTTCTGCTTCTTCGTACTGGATGTTTTCTTCATTTTTTTTTATGTTAATGGTATATGAGCCATATTTCCGTTCTGTTTTCTTGTCCTGGATGCTTTGTTCGTTTCTTCTTTTCATGGTTTATGGTGCATATCGTTGTTTCCTCGTTCTGGGCGCTTTGTTGGTTTATTCTCTTTATGGTTTTTAGTTCATATTTTTGTTCTGCTTCCTTGTCTTTGATGCTTTGTTCATTTGTTTTGTTCATAGTTTGTGGTTCATATTTGATATGTTTGCTCGTCCTGGGTGAGTTGTTCGTTTGTAATGTTCTTGGTCTGCTTCCCATTTTTGTTCTATTTCTTCGTCCTGAGTGCTTTTTCGTTTGTTCTTTTCATGGTTTATGGTCAGATTTTTTTTTTGTTTTCCTTGTTCTAGGTGCTCTGCTCGTTTGTTTTGTTTATGTTATCTAGTTCATGTTTTTGTTCTGGTTTTTCGTCCTAGCAGATTTTTAGTTTGTATTGTTTATGTTTCTGGTTCATATCTTTCTAATTTTTCCTCGCCCTGGGTGATTTGTTTTATGGTCCTTATTTTTTCTGTTTCATTGTCCATGGTACTTTGTCCGTTTGTTCCGTTTATGGTTAATATTTTTATTCCATTTCCTCTTCGCGGGTGCTATGTTCCTTTGTTTTGTCCTTGTTTTCTGGTCAATATATTTGTTATGTTTCCTTCTCCTGGGTACTTTATTTGGGTTGATTTCTTTTGATCCCTTTGCTTAATCGTCCTTTGCTCATTTGATCGTAGTTTCGAGGTGGTATTTTTGTTCTAGTTGTTCGTCTTCAGGCCTTTGTTTTTCTAATATCTCCTTCGAACTTTCTACTTTACTTCTATATCAACGTTACAATAGGAGTAGATGAAAACCTTATTAGCATATCTAAATTTAAGCAGGACTTCGATTCTGCTAAGGCATCTAACTTCACGTCAAGGACGCTCCTACTCTATAAAAATTATGACCCTTAGCCCTTTAGTCTCCTCTTCACATACTAAACCTATTTTACGCAGTGATATTTCAAGAGTTCTCACCTAAATCTAGCTCATAGATCAGTGACAGGTATGTTTCCCTATCAGTGTAGGAGAACATTTATTTACGAACTGATGCGAACTCAGTAGTTTTGGAACGCTATTTGAACCACAAAGATCCAATTTGTGTATATAAACTCAGAATCTGAGAGAATTGACTACTTTTATAACTCTCTTTGACCAACAATACCGGTATCACTATCGGTTCAATACCAGTATCACTACGTATGTCAGTGTTGGTATTAGTACTGGTGTCAATACCGGCATATCACTACTAGGGTTATCAATACAGATATATCAAGACCAATATTACCACCATTATCAGTAGAGGTATCGGTATTGGTGTCAATACCGGTATCACTACTGTTTTCTTACTGGTATCAGTAATAGTATCACAAATAATGTCAATCTCAGTACCTGCATATTTCATCTCTTTAGTGTGATCCAGAGGCTATGAATCGATGCTTCCCCCAAGATGGGAAAACGGACGCTTACCAACGGAGTCATGAGACTCAAAGGGGTGTGGTGGGTATGGGAGAAACTAATAAAGAGGGAATAGAAACGAGGAAATTTTCAAAATCTTTAAAATAAAAGACGTACTAATAAATAGCATCATTCCTTATTATCCCTACATGTTTTAAGCTACCAGGTGTTCACAATTCAATACAGTTCGAGTTAAGGGGACAATAAATTATACTTTTAAATGCATGTGCTGTTATACTATGACTGTTTTCATTTTCCCTTTTTTCTGTTGATTCATCCATTTTACCTCGTTTCTTTTTCCTCTTCATTTTTTCTCCGGTTAGATTAGATTACGGATGCAAAATGGAGTTAATCCTTACTCTCTTAGACACACCTAAGTCACAAGTGTCCAGTAAAATGAATTGCTTGCCGGGTAAAGTCTAGAATGGTTCCTCGCTGATTTTAATCCCAAGGGCGACCCATTTTATCCTAATGATCTCACTCTTTTAACCAAAATCCCATTGAATTAATATTTTATATCCATGTGTGTCGTACATGTACAGGTCTCTGTATGTTGTCTATGTGTGATTTCCCTTGTGTTCCTCCGTACTCGATAGACGCAAAATTACATCACCTTTAATCTTCACTCCGAGCTTATTATCATTCCAGTGATAAGCGAAGTGGTTCCAAGCCCATGAAAATAGTGTGCATAGTATTAGTAAAAGGAGGCGCAGGTTCTCGCCCGATAATGGATTAAAAGATAAACCAAAAGATACTCGGCCATAAAAGAATTTGTAGTTTTCTTGAAATTCCTCGAAGGCTTATCGGGTGGAAGGGTATGGAAGGATCGGTGTTTTGTGCACGAGAGACGGCCATATCAACTTCGACCTCGGGGTAGAGAGTGGTGGACGATGGAAGAACACACGAACTGATGGAAGACATCGGGCATCCTGTAGATTAGAGAGACAGGACGGCCAAGGGAGGGTCGGGGGTTGATGCAATAATCCAGCAATGACAACCGGACTTATGGAATGGCTAGGAGATAGAAATCAAAAGAAGAAACGGTTTTGAGTCTGACAGAATGCTGCATCAAACAGGTTAAAAATAGGGGAAAATAAAAATTGTGAGATAGAGTATGTTGCTGCAAGGGTTATATACACCCTATAAGATCTTGAGATCCATTAAGATGAGGTACATGGTAAAAGATGTCAGCACTTCACTATATATTCCCAAAAATTAAAAAAAAGGAGTAAAGATAGAGAAGTCAAAGGACCAGAGTCCTAATCCGCCAGAAGGAGATAGGGGTATTAGATGACCAGGGAGATATATACAAGGTCTCTTCCAGTGAACATGTGAGTGCCACGGCCTCCTCGGATGCGTGATCTCCGCTCGTTAAAGACGTTTTTCTTCTCCGATCTCCTTAAAATATTCGGCTGCTGAGACCCTTCTTATGACGAGGCATAGGGGGGGGAGGGGGGGGTCATGGAATCTTGAAAAGTCCTGGAAACCGGGACGGGATTCCTACTGCAACAGCCATCTCGAAACATTCTTACCCAACCCTAATCTCCGCCCCTACCGTCGAAAGCGTGCATTCGGAGGATCCATCCAACCTCCTTTCAACACAACCGCAACGCCACCATACAACCAACCAACCAACCCCTTCCCCCTCTTTCTATCTCCCCCGTGATATTGGAAGAGGAGAGCTCGTCTCTTCTAGGCGCAAACCAGCGCGCAGATCGAGTGAGTGATGTAGAAGGGAATGAGTGATTTGAGAGGGAGTGAGTGATGTGGGAGGGAGAGGGAGAATAATTTCCTCTCTGATTGAGAATGATGTATTGATAATTCTTGCACGGCGAAATTTCAAAGTACCAATAAACATACGTCTCCGCCAATGATTTATGGAGGGAAATTGTGGTGTACACTCCAATGGGAATATTAACTTAATACAAGCGCGCGAAGAGACCTCGTTGTGCTGTGGGGAGCCACCAGCCGGATCGCGCGTTCACGCGTCCAGGGCAGGTGGCCGACGACCCGCCCGCCCGTCCGTTCCCCCGCCCCCCTCTCCCCGTCCCTTCTCCCGCGGAAGACACGTCTTGCAAAAAGTAACACGGAATCTGCCCCCCTCCCCCCGCGCTTCCCCTTCGCCTCGTTTTGCCTTCTTTCGGTTAATGGTATTGACTTTCAAATCGACTTGTTGCCTCCTTGACTTTGAAATTGACTTGTTACCTCCTTGACTTTGAAATTGATATGTTGATATGTTGATGCAATGCTTCCTTGGATATGAACGAGAATTGCCGATTCTCTGACTTTTAAATTTACTGCTGACACATTCACTTAAATAGATGTGCTGATTTGTTTACCTTGAAATGAAATTGTTGACTCGTTAACTTTGAAACTGATTTTGTGAATTTTATTTTGAGATGGACTTAATGACTTGCTGACTTTAAAATTGACTTGTTGACTCGACTTTGAAATTGATTTATTAGCTCGTTGAATTTGAAATTATTTCATTGGCTCGACTTATAAATAACTCATTGACTTTGTCTTTTTAGCTCAAAATATAGAGCGAAAACCAACGAGGGCATCATGCATAGAAAGGTTGTATCTGCCATCTCCTCCTCAGGGAAACCGGGGGTACGAATGTAGGAGGCAGAAGGAACACCTGCACCGGTTCATTGTTTCAGTAATTCCAGGTGACGTCAAGGAAAAAGAGGTTTGTTCGTATTTCTGAAGCCTCTTAATCACGCTACTCCTAACTTCGAATTTGTATTACAAACATCTTTAACCTCCTCCGCCCCTGTCCTGTCGCAGATGCCCTCGTTAATTTTCAACTTTAATAAATAATAATAATGAATAATTACTAAGCTCTCAAACACAACTGTTGTTCGTATTATTGGGACCCGTGGCACAAGCCTCGTCCTTTTATTAAGAGCCTGCACGTGACGCTCGTTCATATTATGGAATCCATAATATAGCTCTTGATCGTAATATGGCGATACCGCACCCATTAAGGGGCTTCCATTTTATCCATTATAAATCTTATTCCGCCCAGAATTCATGGACGCAAAGGCACCTACATACAAACACATAATAGCTTACACATATGCACTACGAACACCATCGGGGTAATAAGCAGTGGAGGGACTCGGTCATAATGTCATTTAATGGGGAAATAAATGGGATAGCGTAGATATTTCATTCTTTGAGGGAACGGAATCTTGTGAAACGCATGGTAGGGTGGGGGGGCAAGGGGTAAGAAGCTGTATCAGTAGGCGAGCGGAATATGACTAAACCTAACCTTAATCTTCACTTAAACAAAGTAATCCTAACATAAACTTAATTACCCCTAGCTTCAATCTAAGTTAAACTAACCTAAGCTGAACCTAGCCTCCAACTAAATTAAACCTAGCAGAAACTTAACTCCAAATTAAATTAATATCACCCAAATACTCAACCTAACCAAAACCTAACTTGGGCCTTACCTAAACCTAGCCTTAATCTCACCGAAACCTGTGAGTGAGATTTGTTCCTTTGCATTCGACATTCTATTACAAATTCTGTGGTTGGCGCCTGGCGCTTTCAGCACCTCCCCTAGAAAGCGACTTCTTGTCGACGCGGCGGAGATGCCATTTGCTCTACATCGTTCGCACTGCTTTTTTTTTATAGCGCCAATCTGGCGAGAGACACCAAGGGCATAAGTCTACCTATTCATATTTTAGCCTAGTATTAGGTTACATAAAAATACAAAATAAATAAACGAAAACCGTAAACAACAACAGCAAAACAAAAGCAAACCTAAAGCTTCCCCAAGACGGAAGCCGAGAATTTGAAGTTGAATGACATCGCGCCCCGAATATTCCCGTCGACATACCCCCAATGCCTCGATCGTATCAAGTTATTTTGTAATGGTGTGGTTCCCCTGAACCTTCCCTTGAAGATTGTTTAGTACCTTAGACTATACGCCACATTTTAACTGTCCTAGTATGGGGAAGGTTCGTTTTCGGTACCTGTGGTACGGGGACGATCGGTGTCGCTAGAACTTGTCCATGGTTATGTGAGAGGTTCTTGCGGACCAGGTTGTGACGTCCTATAGCTTTTTGAGGGGGCACCCCCTCTATACTATCTATTTAGTTTTTGATTGTTGATCGTACGTTTGGGTACTTAAGGAAAGCGATCCTTTCCTGGGGCACTGGAGAATGCGTCTTGATGGCTGCCATTGTTGTTAAATGTTATTTTTCTTTTTATCTTGTGATTATTGTTTTTTATGTTAAATTAGTCTCTTGTTAAGTTTTACGCTTTTTCTTTGGGGGGCGACTGGTCCCTGGTCGATAGTCACCAGAAGCGCTCTATAAAATTAAAAGAGAAATGACTTGAACTTAATTACTAAACCTAGCTTCAACCTAACTTAAACTAGCTTTACTCAAACCAAAGCCTGTCCTCAACCCAATTTAAACCAAACCTAAATCTAGGATAAACCGAACTTACATCTAACCTTAACCCAACTTAATTCTAACTTCAACCTAACATACATCTAACTTAAACTTAACTAGCTGATCTTACCTAATCCAGCCATAAGCTATGTTGATTTTATATTTCCATGTTGTTGCCTATTGCAGTACTCATTTAACCGAATTAATTAGATATGTTGCTATGCAATTGCGAATCAGTAAAGGAAGAAATGTTTGTATTACAGCGCGTCAGTGCTCTGAGTACAAACCTGTTTCGATGGATTTTCAATAAATCCTTGTTATAGTCTTTGTAATGCCCATTAACCTTTTTTATATGTCTGTCTTCTCCCCTTTCCCATTATACTCTCTTTCTAATTAAAATTAGCCTTGCAACTTCGTTGAATTTTGGGGGTTGGCAATTATAAATTACAAGACACCTGTGTTAAACCAGCTAAAAATATTATTCCCACTCTAATACATTGCGTATATCTACATACAATGAAATAGCACGTAACAATAGTGAAATTGTTACTTACAAAAGCTAATATTTCTTATTGATATGAGTTAATTACGAGCAACAATACCATAATTATACTTCGCCTAATTTGATATTTAAAGCTGGGGAAAATGAGAGCACTTTTGTTAATAACCCTATTGTACTGCATATACTATATAATTAATATTAATATAAGTAGAGGATTGGACAGTCGCTAAGTGTTTCCTCGGCTGAAAAATAACCGTTTCCAGCATTGTCGTTGGATTCAATCGGCGAGAGGATGAACGCGCGCGGATTTGAAGCCGTGCGTCGACCGGCAATGGCGGATGGACTCAATGCGAGTTCCAAGGGGAAATGGGAGAGTAAACACCGGGGGAGGGGGAGATATGAACCACTTAGCTGTTTCATAGGTCGTTTTTAAATTAAAGGCTAAAGAGCAAGGAGGGCATCCCCGCTAAGAACTTTTGTCAGTTGTCAGCGGAGGTTCATAAGCAAATTGAAGATTGGGGAAAAAGGAAATTGTGGGAAGTTATTTAGGTCCCCACGGAGGGGATAAGGCCGGGAGGGCACGCAGTTTAGCTTACGGCAAAAGGTATTTGAGGCAAGACCTACAATTTAATGAGGGATCCGGTTAGCTAGTGAACAGGGGGGCACGCAACGCTCCAGATGTTAGCTGCAGCATGGTGCCACATGTTACGCCTGACAACCCCCTTGTGAGGGGACTGAAAATAATCTCTGATAGGATTAAGGGGGCATTTGAATCGCAGGGCTGAGGGTAATCTGAATTTCCTAATCAGGTTACCCAGGGAGGGGGGCGCTTCATGAGTACTACCCATGGTTTAACGAACCCATTCCATCCGACTCGATTATTTAAGTTTCATCCTTTTTATTATTTTTGTTACTTTAATTTATCCACTTTTCCTCATTCTCCATCTTTTAGACCGCTTATTCCTTCTGATGCGCTAAAACGTCCTCGTTGGTTAATTTAATTTCCCTCACTTTAAAAAATATGACCCCCGAAATGTCTCATAGAATTCCTTCATCACCGAGAATCCCATGAAGACCCCAACAGAGCCCCCGCCCCCCTTCACCGGTCGTGAAACGACGAGACAGTAAATTTCCTTCAAGTTGTATTACTCATCATTTTTTGCCTCACTAAATCTCCCAAAATGAGTTCTTGCGGGACACAAATGACAATTCCGCTTTGATTTATTAAAGCTAATTTAGATAAAGTGGCGCAAAACCGACCACGAGCGGTGAGACGGGACGCGGGAATAATACGACACGTAAATAATATAGCTGCAAGGTAGTTTTAGCCTAATAGTTCGGGGGAACTATTCATAATAGTATCGCAAACACATGAACACATTTGCTTATGGAAAATTAAGTTAAAAGGGATTCGCGGAAATGCCCTCGTTGGATTCCAACACAAAGGAAGAATAACGCTGGGTACTCATAGAAGGGTGAGGTCAGTGCGCATCAATCCCGGATTGAATGGAGAGGGTTTGTGAACAGCATCGCCGATTTGCGAAACACGTTGATCGGTCGCGGGGTGATGATGATGATGATGATGATGATGATAGAACATTGTTCTGTAGTCCCCCTGTAGCCAGATTGATCCGCAATCTTCCTCTAGCTACATGCAACATTGTTGTGCGGTCTTCGTGTAGGCTCTTCCCCCCCGAATTTGAAGTGCAATAGCAACGAAGGCGTATCCCGCGGAATGTTTGTATAACAAATATGTAAAGAAAGTAATGAAGATGAAGGAAGTGAAAATATGTGGAAGATATTTCCATAGTCGCAAATCCTCTTGAATGGATTGGGGTTAGGAAGACGGGCAAACTGCTGACATTGGGGCAAGAAGGGCAGTGAGCACAACCTGTAGTCACATACCATATTGTTCTGCAAATAACACATTGTTCTGCAGTGTCCCTGCAACAGCATATTACATTGTTGGTGAGAACATACATATAAAAAAGACATTTACAAGAAAATAGGTAAAAACTAATAAAAAAACGAAGACGTGAAAGAAAACGAAAACTTTCAGGACAAACTTTAAGATTTTGGCAATCAAAATACGAGAGCTCGACATCATTCTTATGGTGTTCAAAGGCCACTCTTATTCGGCACACGCAAAGGCGGAATGCAATAAGAACCGCTTTAAACAGCTCCTTAATTCGAGAAATCACACTTTAAACATTATTGCAAAGGGTGTTGCAGAATATCGTTGGACAAGGAAAGAGGCGGCGGGATGGTAAATAGGATCTCATTTAAGCCTCTGGACAAGAAACAAAAACAAAATTACAAACAAATTATAAGGAAAAGTCCTCTGAATCTTTCGAAATAAAAAAGTATTGGGCAAAAAATGCGTGTGGATTTTAAGGGAAAGATAATGGGGCGTTAATTTTCGGGAGATAGAATTATGTGATAAAGAAACAAATTATCAAAAAGGAGAGAATAGAGAGGAGCAATGCTACTAAACGTGATTCAACTATTACTACAACTAAATCCTATTACTACTACGACAGAATTAAAGGCATAATAATAAACAGGTAAATATGTAATACAAGGAAATTTAATGACTCCATTTCTAGTTCCTCTCCAAAGAGACGGAGTACTGCATAAAAACAATGAACATTGGAGTGCTTAATAATCTCTTGCAACCGCATTTGAATTTCGAACCCTAAGGTGATTATTTCAAAATGAGGAGGCTTCGCCCCCAATGCTCCCCTTTAATGGTGGTGTTTGCACCCCGCTATTTGTAATCAACTAGTTGTATCACAATTCGAAAGCCTAGCATTATGTTCGAATTAAAAGCGATTGCCAGATGTCGTTAGACACCTTAATTTTCAATTTTTTTCTGCTGTGCTTATTCAGACGTATAAGATACCCCCACCCCATGTTAATTAAATCAATATGGAATACACAGCCACCAATTTCAAGGAATTTTTATGACTCCCTTTCTAGCTCTGCCCATTCTGAGCGGAGCACTGCATAAACACAACGAACATTGGAACTCTTAACAACGTCTGGCAACCGTATTTAAATTCGAACCCTAAGGGGATTATTTCCAAATGGTTTCTCTTCCCCCCCACCCACAATTTTAATCAGCTAGTAGTATACACAATTCGAAAGTCTAGAATTAGATTCGAACTAAAATGCTATGCCAGATGTTGTTAGGCGCTCTAATGGTCATTGTTTTTATTCCGTATTCTTGACTTCAGACATATAAGCCCCGCCCCCGAATGCTATTTAAATTAATCATTTTCTTTTATATTGAGTAATAGAAAATGTCCATATCTTATTTTAATTCAGAGAAAAATCCTTTCAATATAATACAACATGATGAGATGTCAATTGACAATGTGACTGTGTATTCCATATTTAGCAGTATTTATACCATGCAAAAATACTACCATTCAGCCTGCAACGATACTCTAAACTGCCTTTAAGTGGTAGTGGACAAGTTTACTCACATAAAATAGCGACTGAATATTGCATATCTTGTTCAGGAGTGCTTGGAATTCCAAATGGTTGAACGAACAAATAATTAGAAGAGTACTTGACAATTTGGCCTTCGTCATAAGCCTATCAAAGAACGAGCGAGAATCATAACCGTTATCCTACAACTGAATATGCAAATATGGACTTGTTTGTTTTGCGGATGCCGCCAAACAGCAAATAGGCTGCCCTCGTGAAGAGACTTTTCAAGCCAATAAAATTTCAACAATAAATAGCTAATTAAGGCAAATTGCTATTATCTTTTGTTAGGGACGGGTTCATTGAATACAAGGTAGCGATAATCTCTTGATTTTGTTTACGAAATGAATTATATGGAATAGTATTCGAAAATTATGTTTGGGGATTTCTAGATTAACCGTCCTGCATATTTTTAAAATAAATGTGTTGGATCTAAGTTGGTAAAAAAAGGGTAGTGAATAAATTTGGGGATCACAAGGTTTAAGAACAAGGCTAATGGAAAGTATGCATTCATGAGAAGCCTTCCCCGTAAAAGCCTATCGAGATTTTACACTCACATTCAAAATAAAGCTAAATATATTACTTGTATAAATTAATCTTCACAGACAGATGAGTAAATAATATTCATCGAAAAACAATTTAATCGCAGTGATAATATATATATATATATATATATATATATATATATATATATATATATATATATATATATATATATAAATACTCCAACAACTAATTATATTGTCATAAAACTTCATTTTAGGTTCATTTAATGTCATGGCGTTCATCCACCCTACATGACGCTGCCTATGGATCACTTTACAACAAAGTCCCACGAAATGATTTCAAATCGCAATAACTTACATTAAATTACTAAACAAATCTACTAAAAAAAATAATAAATAACTATTATGAAAGATAGAGCAACAATATCGACAGGAAAAAAGAGGGCAGGTCAGTGTTCCACAAGTTTCCCCAAGAATATTCGTGAACGATCATTTGTGAAATGATAATGAAACAGACGAAGAGAAGTGAAACCTTATAATGACATGCGGAAATGGTGAAGCGGTGAACTAGCACCGGGTGATGTCATATAATAATAATAACATAATAATCTGTATACACGAATTGGTCGCTAATGTAAGCTAGTCATTATGAAATCCCGATCTTAGAACACATGACCTTAATGTTAGGTAAAAGGAATATTTATAGATCCTACAATCAAGTGAATTGATCAAATATGTGCCTCTTACATATACAGTATGTGCCCCTACCTTTTCCTTATTACAGTGGTCTTCTCTTGCACCAACCGATTATACAGGGTGCGGTTCGTATTAATTCGCATGGTGACTGTTTCGGGATAAAATACGAGTAAGTGTTTTTATTTTTTGATATATATTCATCAAATTTGGGTCAGTTTGTCTTCATGACATTTTCTCTCGATCTTACTCGATGAACCCACCTGTGGCCTCAATACATCCTCCAGGCAACTTCGGAACCAGCCACAGGTCTTCGTTACTATCTTCCTTTTTTGGTCCCTGAAGACCCATGTAATCTTGGCTCTCAGCTCGTCCTCTGTGTGTCAGCTGGATTTGATGGTCTCTCGTTCCTCCGCGCCACACTCAAAGAAGTCGAGGAGGTTTCAGTTAAGCGATTTGGGAGGTCAAATGTCAATTGCTGTGTAATCGAAGAAATACCCCGACAGCCAGGCCTTTGTCTTCCAGCTGGTGTAGTGGGGGCACAGTCTTGTTGCCATATCCCAAGCCTCCCTGCAGCTACCCAGTTGATCCAGGGCTTCACCACCTCGCTCAGAACACGGATGTAGCTGTCAATGTTTAGCCTTAGGCCCTCAGGGATAAAGTAGGGTGGTATGACGTCGCATTCATTGACTTCGACACAGAAGACCATGAGTGTCGCTCGAAATTTCGTCTGCATGACTCTGGCCACGTCCTTGGGTGCAATGGCAAGCCACCTGTTGTTCTGGGAGTTGATCTTCTGGTCTTAGCAGGAGTTCTTCTTGTCGGACAAAAACCACAGCATGTGTGGCTCCAACGGGTGTTTCAACTTGTTGGTCAGCTTCTTGTTGTGCTTGAGTCGCTTTTCCTGCATTGCCTTGGACATAAATTGTCCCTTCCTTATCTTGTATGAAAAGTGTCGAATGTCATCATGCACCCCAGCATGATGAGCTTTTCATACATACCTTTTCCCCTTGCATTCTGATGGCTCAAATTGTCAACCATGGAATATTTCATCTCTGCTGTTGACTCGTTGTCGAATCCTGGACCCTTCTGACCTTTTCCACCATACTTTGGTTGACGTTGAAGAAGTCTAAAATTTCCTTGTTTGTCCTTCCGGCGCGGATTCCAAGGAGGACTCCATGCCTCGCTCACAAATTGAGTGGGTTCAAAACTTTCCATAGTCAATTATTCTGCAAAACAAAAATAAAGCAAAAATGGTTATCGTTTTTAAAAAGAAAAAATACGACAACGAAGGTAACCCCCCCCCCGCCTATTAGTAGCAGTAGAAAATTGAGAACGAATGCCGTCAGTAGTATGCTTCACTGCATCGACTAGTCGGTGCTACGCACCCTGTAGTGAGTAGTCAATATAAAAACGATATTAAGTAAATATTCTTCAAATCGATATCCACCGTTCACTAATTAATTAGCTCATTCAAATTTAAAATATTTACGATAAGCAGCGTCAAAATTTAATTAACGCGACTAATTCCATTTAGTCATCTGTTAATGAAGGTTGACTATGTTCTGCACTGTGAATAATGACGTACTTTGACCTTCTCTTCACTCTAAGATTGCTTTGGCAACTGAATGGTGATCGTAGCTTGCCCCAAGAAGGGAGGGTTCCCTACTCAAATTTGTTGGTTCTCAAACTGAAAGAAGGGCTGCTTATATATATATATATATATATATATATATATATATATATATATATATATATATATATATATATATATATATATATTTAAAGGCCTAAGGAAATGAAAATTGGTAACACAACCTGGAATAACACTTAGGAGAATATCACGTGAATGCTCCAATAAAAGCTTAAGAAGGAAAAGGGAAGATGTAGAGAACGGAAAGATAGGACAAACTATTTTAACCGTTATATGAAAATAAATAAAGAAGTTGGATTTGAACCTGTGTCATTAAGCGCTCATCGCTTATATGACCAAGACGCTGATCACCAGAGCTACCATCCTCAACCCCCTAAAAGGTTGATTCAAGAAGCCTTTTGAACAACGAAGTGTAGGTTTTTAACCAGTGAGAGACAAGACAAGTGTTTTAGTAGGAGAGAGCACGTGCTTATTTTTGTAATAAATTGAAAATCACATGACACGTGATTTTATAGATGTATTTAAAGGCCCAAGGAAATGAAAATTGGTAACACAACCTGGAAAAACACTTAGGAGAATATCACATGAACCAATAAGCGATGAGCGCTTAATGACACAGGTTCAAATCCAACTTCTTTATTTATTTTCATATAACGGTTAAAATAGTTTGTCCTATCTTTCCGTTCTCTACATCTTCCCTTTTCCTTTATTTATTTTCATATAACGGTTAAAATAATTTGTCCTATCTTTCCGTTCTCTACATTTCCCTTTTTCCTTCTTAAGCTTTTATTGGTTCATGTAATATTCTCCTAAGTGTTTTTCCGGGTTGTGTTACCAATTTTCATTTCCTTGGGCCTTTAAATACATCTATAAAATCACGTGTCCTGTGATTTTCAATATATATATATATATATATATATATATATATATATATATATATATATATATATATGAATAACGTTACAGCCACGAGGAAAATGAAACAACGGAGAACTGCGAGGCCTTTCGACTAATGGTCCTTTACTGAGCAGACTCTGCTCTGCTACAGTCTGCTCAGTAAAGGACCATTAGTCGAAAGGCCTCGCAGTTCTCCGTTGTTTCATTTTCCTCGTGGCTGTAACGTTATTCATAAATTCCTCACGTTCCTTATTTTCGTGATTCAGTTATACATATATATATATATATATATATATATATATATATATATATATATATATACAGTGGCGGCAACAAAAAAAGTGACATTTAATATTGGCAACAGAAATCGATACACAAAATCGTTTTCGCGATTTTACTTGCCAACTAGCCAATGAAAAGGTGCGGGGCTTATGCCACAAGTGGACGACTCTCCTGAGCTAAGACAAGAGAACTGCGCTTTACTGGAACTCAGTGTCTCGTTTGAGCTCGTACAGTTAGGCTTTAGTGTATGGCACTCCAGCATGCTGATTTCCTGCATTCGTGCCTACATTTGACGTGCTATAACTTCTGTGCAAATGGATACAATGGGGCGGAAAAAGCTTTCTATGACAGAGAAAAGCCGTGCCTTGACCCTATTAGAGCAGGGAAAGTCTTTTATTGATGTAGCAGCAGATTTAGGAACCTCAAAAAATACGATTCATCGCCTAAAACGGGCAGCTGAGTTATTGCCACCAGGTACCATACCAAAGATGAAGGAGGGCATTGGTGCAGCTAGGAAGACATCTCCAAGGACTGATAATATCCTAAGGCGTGAAGTGATGTCAGAACCTTCTGTAACCTCCGCTTCAATCAAGAAAAAACACCCAGACCTCCTCCAGAACGTCGCCCTCAGGACCATCCGTCATTGCTTACAGAAGGACTTATGCCTACCGGCTCGCCGCGCTGCCAAGAAGCCACTTCTTACCAAGACTATGAAGATGAAAAGGCTCAATTTGTGCAAGACCTATAAACATTGGACAGCTGCCCATTGGAAGAAGGTTATGTTCAGTGATTAAAACACCTTTAGGCTGGTCAGAGGAGAGTCAAAGATCGTGCGTCGTCCCAGCAATGTGTCTCGGTATAACCCAAAATATACCGTGAAAACTGTGAAGCACCCTGATAGTGTGATGGTGTGTGGTGCCTTTAGTGGAAACAAGGGCAGAGGGGTCTGTACTTCCTTCCCAAGAATGTAACCATGAGGGGGACTAACTATCTGGAAGTTTTGAGGCAGCACATGCTGCCATTTTGGGAAATTCATCAGTGTGAATTTTTCATGCATGATGGTACCCCTGCTCACAGGTCCCAGTTAGTGAAAAGGTTCTTCAATGATAATAATATTAGTGTTTTGGAGTGGCCTGGTAATTCCCCGGACCTAAATCCTATTGAGAATGCTTGGAATCTGATGAAAACCAAAGTTCAAGAGACAGCACTCGGCAGCATCAAGGACCTGATAGAATCACTGAAGAAGATCTGGGTTACGATCGACCCCACCTACTTCGCAAACCTCACTGAATCAATGCCCAATCGACTGAGGATGATCATCAAGTGCAAGGGCAACATGACCAAGTATTAACTTTCATGAAATATTCATAATAAAATATGTAAGTTACATTTTTCTGTTTCATTTTCTCTGAATTGTCACATGTCACTTTTTTTGTTGCCGCCACTGTATATATATATATATATATATATATATATATATATATATATATATATATATATATATATATATATATATATATAATTTTAATGTAAGAAAGTGTGTGAGTGCAGAGTCTGTGTTTCTGCCTGTACTTTTGAATGTCTCTCAGTCAGTCTCTTTGTCTGTCTGTCTTTCTTCTCTCTCTGTTACCGTGGCTCTTGCAATTCCTCCTGACCCCTGCATGCGACTTTTTATAATCTTGATTAATCATTATTATTATTATTATGCAAATAGGGTGACCAGAATCCTGCTGCACATTGCATTTTCTAGGAGACCCTATCACCACTATAATCTGAGTCAAGCACATGTCCTAGAAGGATGCCCCTAAATACTAAGCAATCCAATCAGTTCCCCAAAATCTAAGCAACGCATTTCAATTTTTGTAGCGGCTTGATGAATTATTTCCTACGAAAATGTTATGGTGTGTATAAAGAAATGATTTGATGCATTAACAGGGAAAAAACAGCAGGTGCAGAAGAGCGCCTATTTAACAACATGATTTTTGTTCAAATAAACATCGAATTCGTGTTTGAAGAATAGTAGGCAAAATGATGCTTTAGTGCAAAGACACCAAAAGTACAACCAGAAAGAACCGCAGCAATATACCGAATTGAGACCAAATCACACCATAGGACACAAGTGTAGCGCCTTCGATCAAAGAGCTACATACTTAAGCGATCATAGGATTTCAAAACAACGTTTCACTGGGGTAACTTCACAACTCAATGATTTCGTGTGTTGTTCTACATTGATCTTAATTTATTTGGAGATTGGAAAAGGGATAAAGCTTTCCTTCATGCAGGTCTATTTATTTGTTTTAGTAGCGCCACATGTTGGCAACCCGCATTCCGACCCCGCTACGACAGGTGGATTAAAGGAGCACACCACTTATCCTTAGGGATTTCACCTAAATGATTACTCTCGGTTGTTTTGATTGATTTGTGAATTAAACACTCGTGCTCTTTGGTGAATGAAGGAAAGGAAGAAGACAGAGAGAGGAAGATTCGATAGAATTCTAACAATAAGGATGTCTGGGAGATTTCTACAACCAACTTTTGATTGAAGGCAGTTTTCTACAGTCGACTTTAGAATAAACTGAGGTATCTAGAAGAAATTTTAGACTGAACGAAGTTCAGACTAAAGGGAGGATTCTAAAGCCAAGTTCAGACTCAAGGAAGGTTTTTTTCAACCAAGTTCAGACTTGAGGAAAGTTTCTACACTTAAGTTTCTACATTTAAGAATGAAGAGAGGTTTCTACAAGGAAATGCAGACTGAATGGAGGTTTCTACAACCAACTTCCGAATGTAGGGAGGTTTTTACACCGAACCTGAAGGGAGGTTTCTCTAGCCAGCTTCATGTTGTATGGATGTTGCCGCAGCCAACTTCATCCAGTGAAAATTCAAGTAGTTTTAAGAAGTATTTTTTAATACAAGGAAAACCAACGAGGACCACACATCCGGAATAGTTTTGAAGAGTGATTGAAATAAAAAAGTGGTGAAGTTAGGCTGCGGTTAAAATCTGTAGAAGTTACATACCTTACGTAGACAACTTATGTGTTAAACATAATTTCTTTTTCGTAGCTTCTTCACTTTCTTTACGATTACTCTTTATAAATTCCCTCTGACTGAAATGCCCTCGTTGGTTTGGCCTTATTTAACTAAAAAATTTTTTTACTTCCAAGACAGGATCACTGCAAGGTCACTGGAGGATCACTCCAGAGTGACTCCAGGGTCACTTCACGGTTTACGATCGCATTTAGGGAATACGCACACTAAAGCTAATTAAATTTATTCAATTATATATGTAATCATTTTATTCTATAGTATTTGGGGATTGTGAAACTAATCATCATCACCATCATCATCATCACTTAAACTCTAATTTAGGAAGGCAATTTTCTTAAATGTTTGAATCTTTAGTTTGATGTTTAACAAATTTCGGGATCTGGATATAAGCATGGCCAAAAGTTTTGACATTAGTTTATTGATGGGTATATTTTAACTTTGGCATAGCTAGGGTTTTTTTTGTGTGTGTATATTCGAAGGTTTGATCGAAGTTTTTTCTAAAATATTTTTTCCAATTTTAATAATTAGGAGGTATGTACTGTGGCCGTAGGCCACAGACCACAGACTGAAAGTCTGCCTGCGAAGCACAAGTTCTTCCTGTAAAGAGGAGTGGAGAAGCTGCTCCTATTGTTAATCTACGATTATTCCTTCGCGGTCGATTTTTGGGGTTTTGTCTTTGAAGAAAAGAATTGAATGATGTTCCACGACGTTAATATTAATGAAGCCTTTTCCAGAGAGTGAATTTCTCAGGCTTCTGAAGAGGGGGTAACTCGAAGGTGCCAACAGTGAAATTTGAGAGGAACAACGAGGTTACAACTTGTTAAACAGAGTCAAGCTCATTTAGTAATCAATACCTATTCAAAATAACTTTTTTGATAAAGTAGTCATAAGATGTGGATGAGGTTTAGCTGTGATTTGAGGCAGCAAATTACAGAAGGCATGCTGAGGAATAGGAGGCTGAACTTTGAATCCATCAATGAACTAGATTAGACTACTACTAATACTAATGATACTACTACTACTACTGCTGATACTACTACTACTACTACTACTGATACTACTACTACTACTACTACTACTGATACCCCTAATGATGATAATAATAATAATAAAAGAAAAAACCAAGAGAAAGAAAAAGCTCCTAAGATCTACTCAAGGTGGACCCGAATATGTCCTAACAAAAACAAGCTAGATGTGTAGAGTATCCAGATAAAGTATTTTTTGATACTAGGCCTAGGACTGAGCATATACAATTATCTACGTGTGCACCAGTGGCGTGCAGTCTATAGAAGCAAGGGAAGCAATGCTTCCTCTATTTAAGAAGAAAAGAAAAATAAATTACACCCCAACAATTAATATGACAACAGAATCAATTTTATTCTCACATTTATGCTTGCCTATACTTGTATAGGGTACCGTTCCCTTTCAATCGAATTGGCGTTAGACCCTGATGAGCCCGACTGCAATTGAAGAAATGCATCCTTTTGGTCGAGATTTCTCTCTTAATTTCAATAATAGTTCTGCTCTTTGGTGCTTTGGAATGAATAGTTTGAAAGATGGTTTGCTTTTCTTAGCAATAATATACAGTCATTATTAGAGTTTTCTGATTTTTATCTCGATATTTCAACGCCGTGTTAGAATTAGGACAAAAAAACAAACTATTTTTATACGGAAAAGGAAGCAAACTTAGCTTTGCAATGAGCGGCTTCCATCTGGCAACCCGGCAGAGTTGCCAGAATCTAGGAAAAAGCAACAGAATGTCTAAAACACAATGAAGTAACTATTATTATGCTCTGAAGCTTAAATAATTTTTAGGTTTTATTTAAATAATGGTTCTGACAATGATGCAGCTCCATAGCATAAACTCTGTATCGTTACGCTCTTGTATCTTAAACATTTTGTTAATATTTCCTGAATCAGTAGCTGTTATTGCATTGTTTACAAAATAAGTGTGGCGTATTTTTTATTTATTTTTTTAAGTGATAAATCCCCTTTAAAACAAAATGGATGCAAACAAATGAAGTTGGCAGAAAATGCGATTGCATTATTGAAAAATCATTAAAAAGGAAGTTCAGTGCGATGACTTATAATGAAAGAGAAACTATTATTAAAACAGGTAGGCTACGCCAACACTAGATCTGTCATCCCCCCAAAAACTACTTAAAGAAATAAAAACAGTATCAAAGATGAGAGAAATGGAGATTAGAGATAGAGAGAAAAAGACGGGCAAGACGGAAAATAAAGAACCTGCGATCGACTTCTTTGTGAGGTAACTTCCGTTTGGTAAGACACCCTATAGCGAGCCTAATTGTAACAACGAGAGGTTCCGCGAGATGGCGTGAAGGTCTAAATTCACTCCCTGCGCCTCTGTATAGATAAAGTAATATCCACTTCCGGCGGGTCCGTATAAATAGTTAAACGTTGGACTGGGTAAGATCAGTATTTTGCCAAAGAAGACGCGACGCAGAAGAGCCTGAAGACAAGAAAATTAAATAAGAAGAAATAAGAACTAGGAACGAGGAGAATCCCACACTGTTGTATTCGACTCAGCTTCTCCGCGGCGAAATACTCCCTCGATCCCTACTTTCGAGGTTACCAGTGGTTGTCAGAAGACAGGGTTGTATTCTCCTTCATAACTTTAAGCAGTCCTAGTACTAATCGGACGAGTGCAAACCCAACCGTGCCGTTTAAAAGCAATCGAGCTCGACGCTCCCCTCCCCCCCAACCCTTCTCTCGGGTACAAAAATCCTCGGGCGGCAGATCTACCCGGAATGGTAGTTTCCCTTTTGTCGGTCGTGTACGTTTGTGTCCACGTGCTCACGGCTCCTGCCTGGAGCTGACGTGTGTAAACCTTTTGCCCATTTAGTTCTTTTGTATTTTTATGTTGTATCCATTATTTTATTTTTGTTTGTACCCAAGTAAAGATTAGTTTGTTTCATCCAGTTTGATATCAATTTAGTGCAACCCACTTTTAAAGTGCATTATTCAGGGCAAGGCCCAATCGCAGTGTCCTGCGGGCTTGCCACGTTCCCTTCCGAGTCCAAGGAAGCAAACGGAGGTCAGAAAATCCAACCTGACCTACGACACAGAGGGTTTCCACAAAGAAGTCATCGATTTATTTAATTACCAAGATAAAAGAATAAAATTAACATTTAAATAAATTGAGTAGCTTACAATGTTATAGTTAATTTTAATGAATAACATATTTACTTTAATTAACATATTTATTTTTTTAAAACTTGAATTGCTTCCTCATCTTTGAAAGTCACCGCACGCCACTGGTGTGCACATATGATTTATGTAAGTTTAATATACCTCAAGATCATTTGAACGCCCTCGAATACATTCAACACAGGAGAGAATAGGAAATATCTTCTTCTTCCCGCGGGCCATTTCATGCAAGCGGTGAAAGATATGCAGTAACAGGGATGTGTGAAAGGACTAAGGAAAATGCATTTGTATACCAGTTGTTTAAAAGTGTAATCGCTGGTACTAGACCTCACTTTCCTCGCTCTTCTTCTTGGTTGTTTATTGTTTCCTACTAGGCACATTAAAAAAACACACACACTAAAGTTGATTTTAACGATGTTAATTGACGTATTTTCCACTACATTCCACTTTTGTGTGATTTTATGACTATAATTTTGAGCTATGACCCTGTTGAAGCTGTTGTTTACCTGTTTAAATCAACCATTTGGACGAGTGTATGCTGCATCATCCATCTCTATAATTAGCATTAGTGAATACTTTTAGTATTTTTAAAGACTCCAATCACTTAGTTGTCGTCGGAATCGTCTGGTTGCGAGGGCTAAGAGCTATAAAGATCCAAGTCTTTCTTCGTTTTGAAGTTTGTTACTAAACACGGGGGTTAGTTTGGGGGCCATCCGTTAGACCCGTTATAACACTACTATGTGCCAGGGACATGGAAAACGCGCAACTCTCCCGAACATGCTATCCTTTTGGACTCCTTTGCGGAGTGGACTAGTGATGGGCATTTGATGCAGAGGTCCTTCACAAGATAAAAAAAGTCTGCAGGAGAGTGGGGGACTTCTCACCAAGATACTGGTGGTAGACCTCCGAATAAGCAGGAGTAACTGGCTAGAAGAGGATGTGGTCGTCCACCAAAAGGCATATACAGTTTGGTAAGAAGCCGTGGACGAAGGTAAACGTTATGTGTTTCTACGCCCTCGAGTAAAGTTAATCATGGGTGTAGATTGTGAACGGAAGACGGAGGGAAGAAAGATGCTTGTAGGTCTGTTGAGTCAGCGTATAAAGCCATTGTTAACTAATAATAGATTGGAAGAACAAAGGAAACTAAGTGTTGATCCTTATTCCGGCACCAAACGACCGACGAAGGAGGGCTTCAAATTTCTTCTCCAACTAATATAATACAACGAGAAACGTCAACAATAAATTAAATTCAAATAATGCGAATTCAGTTATTTGCCTTTTATCTTCCGCTCCCGGCTTATTTGAAGTGTTTTGGATCCACTTAGCGACCCGTTAACAGCTGTCCCTTAAGGGGATTTCTAGTCCCCCCTTTTGATTTTACGCCCCTTTGGCTGAGTAAACAGATTACCCCCTCTCTCCAATGCCCTTCGGTCCTCGTCGGAGACTGCATTTTTTAACACTCCGTCATCCGTCCTTGACAAAGGCCTCAAATTCAGGACTTTAATTTCTGTAAAGGATCTGCTATTATTAAAAAAAAACGTTGAAGGCCTCCTATGCTCTTCCGCTGACATCGATGGCCAACAGACCGGAAGAGGAGACTCGCTTTTCTTCCTCCGGAGAGGAACCTTCAGCGAGGAGGGTAAAATGCACAAGGAGAGAAGAAAAGAAAGCGAGAAGAGGGTGTTATTTTTAAAGAGGTGGGGTAAAATTCGCTGCTGCCTAGGGGAAAATTTTTAAAGTGGACACTTGAGGTTGAAGAGGTTAAATTGTTTAGTGGGAAATAAGGCGCACTTCATTTCTTTGATTCTCTCAAGGATTTACTAAAGTTAAAGAATAACAAAGAATTCGTGGTCCACTTGAACAATTGAGAAGAGGATTAATATAAAGAATACTCAGGAAAATGAAGAGAAATAAGCTTTGCTCTAAATAAATAATTAATAAAATCGCTCCTATTTAACGACAAACGAAACTCGTAGAAGCAGAAGTTTCTGTTGCTACAATTTAGTCATTTCAAACTTTACGCTGAATTTCGTTCCGTGTGATAATTTAATATATTATTATTTGATGGGAGAGGGAGTGCTTGGGGTATATTTAGTTATAAATATACTAGATAAGACGTTTACCAATTAAATAAATCAAATTGACCGACACTTTTTACGTTATTGCAGTATTTCAAGAATTAGGCAAAAAAATTTGAAACTGATTTGTTTCAAAACAGGGCTGCCAAATTTCCTCCAATTTTTTTTCCAGCTTAATTAACTTCATATATTTATTTTTTAATCATCGACATCACAAAAATATTCGCATTAACATTTAGCTTTTTTAATTTTTATCTATATAATTAATTTTCCAACCTAACGTTATGAATAATAGTATTACTTTGCAACACAGCACAGTCATCAAAACTATTCGAGGAGTTAGAGCTCATAAATAAGTATCATAGTTAACTTTTACCTTTGTCCGAAACATTCTGAAAAAAATGTAACGACTAATTTGGGCAAACTTCACAATAAACTTGTGTAGTACATTAACACCATACATAATTTACGAAAACCGAGCTTCTCGGCAATTTGGGCAGTGGGGGTGGAGGCTAAGCATATTCCATACCTATTTATTGGCCTTTAAGTCTCCAATTAGAGGTGGACAGTGTCGATTATTGTCGTTTTTCCTGAAGCAAATCAGGGTAAATTGTTGTTCTCTTCTGCTTCGAGGAATCGATCTCCCGGCCCGATTATTGGGCGTTCCACGATGTATTTGACGAGCTTGGGAGCGCAACGTACTGATAACAAAGAGGTGGCAAACTTCAAAAGTGGAAACTTCAAGACTCCCACATCTACCAGTTTCCTATAAGGTGGAGTTGGCGCGCTTGAACGCTATTGAGTACAAGGCCACCTATCATTATGTCCACGGATGCTTCTTAATTGTGTGTGTGTGTGTGTGTGTGTGTGTGTTATCGCTAAGGGGGCCGACCTTGTTACCAAACTCCATCTCCGGGAGAGAGGCGTTTGTTTTCAGGGTTTTTTTTTTATCTAAACTAATATGGCTGTTTAAAACTTATTTGCTTTTTACTAAACATTTTTTGGTATATCGTTTAAGCATTTATTTGTATATGACGTAAAAGAGTAGATCCCTTCTACTGCTTGGGTGCAACATGTCTATAACGTGCTTAGGTCGTGTTTGGCGGAAAGTTTTCGCGAGATTTTTTTCCTTCAAGTAAGAGAAATGATTCGTTCGACAGAAGATGATTGGCAGGCGTGCAGATAGTCCTGAATTTTTGCATGTTTGTGAGCTTAGTTGATAAGGTGATCTCTGTAAACATGAAGCAACCTAATCCGGATAACTTTTAATATTCCATTCGTTTACGGGTGATAAAAATGATTTTCTTTCATTCTTCTATTCCCCCATTACTTCTATTGTCTTCCTCCTCCTCCTCCTCTCTACCTTGTTTCAGTCTTTCCCCTCCAAGAAATTAGCTTCCACGTTGTTCTCTTAGCAAGCTTGAATAATAACGAGAAAAATTAATTTGTTTGTTTATTTGTCTGTTTGTTTGTTTCTCCTCTTGAATTTAAAAAATATGTACTAAAGTATATAGATCACCAACTAAGTGTTCCCTATTAATAGAGCAGAGGATCTGCTAGTTTTTTTCTAATCCTCTTAACATACACTCTGATCTATAAGACTGTCTGTCTCTCTGTCTCTCTTCCTTTCTCTTTCTCTCTTTATTTCGCTCTATCTCTCTCACTCTCTCTTCCTCTCTCTCGTTCTCTCGCTCTGCCACCCTCTCCTCGTTCTCTTTCTTTCTCTCTTTTTCCTTCTCTTCCTCTCTCTTCCTCGCCCTATTTCTCTCTCCTCTCTCTCTTTATAAGAACGCGAATCTAAAACTGCCCTTCTAGCAAATATTATCAGCCGGCAGCGAACGCCCTGTTACGGCCTTAATACAGCCCCGTTTCTAGCGCAGATGTGTTCAGCCTTGGGCGCCTCTCTCCCCACTTCAACAGGGTAAGAGTATGCAGTCGGGGTAGGCGCACGGATCTCCGCCCCTGTGATTCTATCTCCTGTAGAGCATTTCCTCTTTTCTTTCTCTCTGGCATCTTCAATATTGCCTAGAAGAAACCGGTGTTCTTCAACCCCTAACCTTTTGTTCTTAATTAATATTCCCTGAACTCGTAGTCTCTGTTCCAAGTAGATATTCTTTGTCACAAATGAATGTTCTTAATTTCCCATCTTTATCTCACAACCATCTTCTAAACTTCCATCTTATATTTTTTGCTTCTGTCTGTATATGCAGTAATAGAAGGAAGAGAGGGGACGCTTATCCCATTTTTATGGCAACCAGGCAACCGACCTCTGACGTCACACCCAATTTGATTGACTTATTAACACTTTAATTGGAGATTAGCAAACAGTATGGTCTGAGGCGTCTGTGCACTTTGTTAGCTTTGCTTCTAATTGGATGGCATGTTAGGGGGCGCTATCCCCTAGCAGGGAGAGCGTTGGAAGGGGATTATGATGATATACAGTCTTTTGCAAGCGTCTACAAACATATGGAATTTGACCCAATTCAAACACCTGCCCCCATATTTCATTATTTGACAAATGTCATCATTAGCTTAGACTGTAATTGGTAAATCCGCGACGCTAATTAACGATTCGCGTTCAGAAAATCACACACACACACACACACACACACATATATATATATATATATATATATATATATATATATATATATATATATAATATATATATATATATATATATATATATATATATATATATATATATATATATATATATATATATATATATCGTGCAGGGTTGCTCCTATAGAGGCGGATCTTCGAGTTCAGGATGAAAGTAAATATCATATATTCCAACGTTTCGAGCTATACACGCCCATCTTCGGGTACTATAAAAACATAAAATGAATTTGTAAATAATTGTAGTAGATGTAAAATACAAGTTTAAAACTAAATTTGAGGTTATGAATTAAAACCAGAGAAAACACTAAACAAAAAGAAAATGATTAAATGAACACTAATTAATTCACGTGCATAAAAAGCTCACCATACAGAATGAAGCGTCGAAGAAGACTGAGAAGGTGAAGAGAATTGGTAACGAGGTAAATTGGTTTACGGTGCGGGGCAAATTATTGGTTGGTTTAGGATTACGTAATTGACAATGGGAAGGAAGATAAGTCGCTATTGAGAGAAGGATTGTATTGCTTGATATATAGTGATTTTAAAATCCTGAGTGATGTAGGGTCTTGAGTAGAACCCAATATTTTAAAATTATCAATAGAAACTTGGGCTTTACAACTGATGTTGTGTTGACGAATTGCCGAATTTTCTTTTTTACAAAGAGGAATACCTGTTCTAAGGCTAATGCTGAGATGTGAACAGACTCTGGCCTTCGAGGAGCGCACGGTGCTTCCTATGTCTTTCCCTCGGATACACCCAGGGCCATTGAAATTATAAACGACCATGCTTCTGCCTTCGGGCAAGAGCCTCCTGCCCTTACTATTGAAAAACATTCCGCAGTTATGCACTTTCTGGCTCAGCCTCACGGCCCCATTGCCCCACTGTTTGCAGGAGGTGCGCCATTATATCTTCCACTATTTTTAATCATGTCTACATTCACTACTCCCCTTTCAGATTTCTCCTTACTGACCCCTGATGAGCAGGGTGGGGGGAGATAACCGGTGTAGACTGCTGCTACATCCGTTTCCTGTAGGGGCAGCACATGCTCCTGCCCTAACTGCCTGTAAAGAAGACTGACTCATTTTGCCTTTAATCTTTGACAAGGGCCTGGGAACAGGTGCGTTCCCCGTCTCTCTAAGCACCGCTTTTTTTACATCGCCATATCTAGTTTGAAGAGCTTCACCAGCTACCTCATGCCATGTCAGGAGAGTGGTTTTGGAACCTCTATATAGAACGGCCGCAGGTTGCAAGAGACCAGAACTTGGATCCTGGGCGCGAATAATGGGAGGATCGGCTTAGCCCCAATAACCTCTTCCCTTAGCCTAATGGGTTGGCCACCTCCTTGCGGCCGTTCTCGAGGTGCACTAGGCCTATGAGAGTGGGCGTTACTGCTTTGTTGGCCCCGGGGCAGACTCAAATTTTCGGGTCTCGTCCGTTGGTTTGTGACATAAAAGATCTTCAGATCCTGGCTGTCTTGTCGACCACTAGCATCACTTAGTAAGGGATTTACTGTCACGCTTGCGTCTCTGGGTTCTCGTTGTGAACTGGAGCCTTTTGGGTGTGTGTGCATTGCCGCACTGGCAAGGAACTGATCCTTTACCGCGCCCAGAGATAGAGTCACTGGAAGGTCCCAAACTCCGAGACAGAATAGGTGGGAGTGATTGAATGCAGGGCATATCCTACCCTCCCTCTTTTCATTCTTCCCATGGCCGCCAGATTTTTTTGTCCTAGTTCCTATTTAAAAAAAATGCAAAAAAGAAAGTGTAACCTTGTCTGAACTTGGTGTTGGGGTGGGTGAGGATCCTAACAACACCACTTCGATTGGTGGAGGGGTTCCTATCCATTGTCAAAGATGTTTTCCCTTTACCTTCTTCTGAACAGCTTTAGGTCAGCTCCTCCTCAAAAGATGAGGTGCCCCTTTTATACTTTCGCTGCAGCCCTTGCCATCTTCTTCTAGCGGTCGAGTAGAGAAACTTCTTCCTTACCCCCTTCCTTAGAGTTGCCCCTCGGACACTTTCTCTAGGATTTCGTCGGCCTCTCCTTTGCTTTCGCAGGGGCGGTCGAAGCAACAAATAAAACATCGCAATCAGATTAACCGCACACATAGTAAGCAGAAGGGTCCCCTAGACCCCCTCCCCCGAGGAGAACTATGGGTCACGGGCCACCTTGAGCCCCCTCTCTCCCCTTTCCACTTGAAAATCATAATGTCCTTGGAGACTGCAATGCCGTCTACGTGTTTTTGCCCTTTAGATGCCCCCGCCCTCCAGACTTACAGCACCAGAATAAGCTCTCGGGTCTCTTTATAAGATCACCGATGCCATGGGGGTGATATTCTAAAGGAAGCCGCCCCGAGGTGAGCACTAACTATGGGGTGCCTTGCCTCAAACGGCAGAGGTTTTCCTTGGAAAGAATGATAACTCGGTTGTTACCAACATCGAGCCAAAAACCACCCCTGGGAAGGTTCTCTTAAGGAGACACGACCCCCATGCAACTTGAAGAGAGAAGAGGAATTTACTTCTTCTGGGCCATGCGGTGAAAGGAGAAAAGCCATTGAAAAAAAGGTGGATTCACAAGGTGAGTGTAGTCTCGACAACGTCGAGGCTATTCATCGATAGGCTGCCCAGAGTCTTCAAACCCACCGACTTCAAGCGATTTTTGCTCATTCACTTAATTGAAGGGAGCCTGCTGTTCAAAGGACACATGTTTCATCAGCGTCAGGCATTAGTGAGTGTTTTAGTAGACAACTAAAAGTTGGCCTTTTTTCGGACGAGATCCTTCTGGGAAGTGCGGCTGACCAGGCGTAGGTGGTTATCGTGAGTAATATTCAGCCACTGATGTATCGCTTTTACAGGTGACGCCGCACTTTATCATGAGCTTTGTGAAAGTAGTCATTCGAGGGAACTCGTTGACTACTCCTTAGGAGACATCACAAAAGAGCTGGCCGACTAGAATCAAATCAAATTAAAAAACTTTATTTCTAAAATTACATTGGTTATTATGTACATAATAAGGTATTTACAAAACCTTTGCCTGTTTTCCTAATTATAGAATATCTTAGTTAAAATAATTATTTATTAAATGTTTTACACTCAAAATCCAATTTAAAACTATATCGTAGCCTAGTTGATACATAAAACTTCCATGAATATCCAGGTAAAAAAAAATTATTTCAAATGTACATTATTATTGTCAATTACCGGCATCAGCGCGATACAACTGAGAAATTCATCAGATAACACAATATAACTTATTTCAAATGTGCACTACTGTTAACAATGATCAGCATCAATACTATACGACTAAAATTCTAAATTCATCTATTTGAAAGGCTTTTCTTAAGATTAGTTTTAAAAGACGTTAATGAACCTGTATTTCTAATCGCAGTCGGAAGGCTATTGCATGATCAGGGGCCTCTGATGCACATTTTCCTTGAACCAACATCCGTTTGTGTTCTGCCAGCCAAGTCATTAGCTTGTCTAGTAAATAATCCAGTTATTTAATTGACTGTTACAAAATTGTAGAGCCATCCAAGTAGGTACTTTCTTGTAATCTTAAAACTAAGCAACAAACCTCATATTCATAACTATCTTTGACTCGCAGCCATCCAAGTTCATTAAGAAAGGGAATAATGATATGATTAAAGTTACGAGCTTTTCCATCGGCGACTCTAGCTGTTCACCATATAATAAAACAATAATTAATTTGGCTTAAAGCTAAGGTTTGTACAACAATAATTCGTGTTTTAGGTTCAAATGAGTCCCTTATTCTATTTAAATAAATAAGCATTCCCATTACTTTCTTGTAGACCTGGTCAATATGAAAATCAAATGGCATAAATCGATCGAAATGTATGCCCAAATTTTCACACTGTTCATAGGTTTAATTTCATTTATATCCAAGTTTATGGTAATATTATCATTTATTTGATTGATATATTGCCAAGAGCCAATAAAAATACATTGAGTTTTTCTCGCGTTAAGTAATAATCAATTCTTGGTTAGTCTGAGGATCTCTTCAGCTCTCTTAATTAAATCTTCAATCTTACCCTCCAGAAGAATTTGTGTATCGTCAGCGTACTGAACAGCAAAGCAATTAGACAAAGATGTTACAAGGTCGTTAACGTAAACATTGAATAGAGCTGTGCCCAGTACTGAGCCCTGAGGGACCCCAAAATTGACCCTTCTCGGAGATGATATTATATTATCTAGTTTAACAGATTGTAATCGGTTACCTCAGTAGCTAGAGAACCAGTATGCTTCTATGTTCAGCACCTGACTTTATTTAGAAGAATCTTACGATGGACATTATCAAAAGCTTTCGAAAGGTCTAAAAGCAGTAAAAGAGAGATTCTTTTATTATCCATATTATAGTATATTCTATCCGATATTTTGAGAAGAGCTGTCTCCGTAGATGGCTGTTGGAAAGATTATTTACCTCAAGGTATGTTGTTAACTGAGTGGTTATAATTTTTTTCTATTAGGTTGAGGAATAAGTTCTTGCGTTTTTTTTATGTTGTGTTGATTTAAGTTTTGTTGACGTGATTTGTGCACATATTAAGAAACAATAATAAATAATGAGAGCAAAATTTGCAAAGGTTAGGCTACGTCTCTTAACAGGGTAGACTATTAGGCTTTTGCTTAGGCTACGTCTTGAAGTTGAGTAATAAGTCATTGCGGTTTTTTTAAAAGTTGTGTTAATTTAATTTTTTGTTCTGTACCCTCAAAATGGAATGTCAAGTTGAAAGAAAGGCGCATTTTTGACACTTGTTGTTATTGTTATTCATTTTCAATCGAGACGGGAACAATGCAAACACAGCCAAAGCTCTTAGCGATATTTGTGCTTGGAACAGAGAAAATGCTTTATCAGAAAGGACAGCTCAATGGTGGTTTTCACGTTTCAAAAACGGTCATTTCAATCTTAATGGCGAAGAACGTTCTGGTCACCCCATTAAGTTGGATCAAGATCGATTGAACGACCTTTTTCATGAAAATCCTCGTCAATTGACTAGAGAATTGGCTGTACAATTGGCGTTAAAAAACTCGGTGCATGGGTTCCGCACGTTTTGAGCAAAAGCAACAAACTTCAACGCTCCACGATTGCCACAGGTTTGCTTGCTCGTCACAAGGCTACTCGTAGATATATGGACAGATTTCTTAACCGCATCATCACTGGCGACGAAAAGTGGTGTGTTTATATCAACATGAACCACCGAAAGCAATGGCTTAGCCCCAATAAAAGGCCACTTCTGCGATTAAAGTAAGTAAGGCATCATTCTTTATGAGCTCCTTGCGAACAACGAGATTTTTAATGCAGAACTCTACGTTCAACAAATGTATCGACTCGCCGAAGCTATTCGTGAAAAGCGACCTCATCGACGTTATGGAGTCCTTCTGCAACACGACAATGCTTGCCCTCACATTGCCAATATGACAAAATACGCCATCTAAACGCTTAATTGGGAAATCCTGCCGCATCCTCCATATTTGCCAGACTTGGCTCCATCGGATTTCCAGCTGTTCCGATCGCTCTCCAACAATTTGCGCGGCGTTTCGTTCAATACTGATTTGGAATTAAAAACATGGTTAGACGAATTCTTCGAGTCAAAATCCAGAGATTTTTTATTGCAGAGGCATCGAAAAACTAGTTGAACGTTGGGAAGAAGTCGTAAATAACCACAGATAATACATTATTGATTAAATTGCATATTGTTATCAATTAAAAATGAAGTTTTTCTAAAATTGTTAATGGTAATGAATAAATTTTATAAAACCGCAAGAACTTATTCCTCAACCCAATATAATTTTTGATATCACAGGAAGCAAATAAATTGATATATAGTTAGATACATCTACAGAGTCTCCCCCCTTGAAGGCAGGAATAACATGAGGTTATTTCCATGCATTAGGATATGTTTTGGTAACTATAGCAGTATTAATTATTATAGTAAGGTAATAAACAATGAATCTCTAACAAAATAACTGTCTCGTAGTCTACTGGGACATGTTTAAAATATCGTATATTATCCTGACGTGCATTATTTTGATAATCATCAGAGGGAGCATAGTTGCATCTTTCAGGTTCTTCTTGTGCTTTCTCAAAAGTTAATTTCCCCACATCCGAAAAGAATTCGTTGCAACTTTGTGCCCAAGTGGCCAAGTCGTGTTTATTTTGTTGTGTTTGGAGTTTACTCTTACAACCATTAGAAATCATTTTCTAACTATTTTGCGAGATGCTGCAATGTCATTTTTATTTTTTCTAAATTCTTCTCGATAATAATCTCTTCTGCTCACATTAATCAATCAGTTAACTTTCATTTTTATATCTTTATAATTTTCTCTCAGGAACGTGTTATACTTATCTGCTTTGGTTCGCATTTATAACTTATCTCTTTTCTTTCAATGAAACCTTTATATTTTGTGTTATCCGTGGGGCTGGGGATCGTGGTATCTCCCTCGTTACAAATGGTTCACAGCTATTAATGCACTTGAGAATGACATTATTAAAAATATTTATTTGTTTATCAACATCGGCTGTGTTTAAAATAGAATTTAAAGTACCAACTTCATTCATTAAAAGGTTACAAAGTCTTTCACCAGAGTAGTTTTGAGACAACGCTAAGTTTTAAAAATTGGCGATCGGTTTGTTAATGTTGAGTGAAACAGGAATAGCCTCGTGGTCTGCGATCAGACTAGGTAATACATCAAACGTTGCTATCATATTCTTATTATTTGTAATCATCAAGTCAATTAAAGTAGCCGAATTTGGCTTAGAGACTAATTGTTCAAATTTCAAGTTCTTAATTAGTTTTGTCATTTTGTTTCCATGCTTCAGCAAATCATCATTAAAGTCACCGAAAATAAAAATGGACTTATTACGTAAAAGCATCTTCCTAAAAACATCCCAAATATAATCAAAAGTATCCACACTTGCTTTAGGCTGACGATACAAACAGCCTATTATAAGTGACGAAAGGTAACGATGTTGTACCAACAACCATTTATATTCCACCCCGTCTTGCTTCTCATTACATTTTTTTTTATTTCTTTTACTTTTAAATGGTATAAAAGACGGTCAAAGTCGAACGTGTGACGAGGAAACAAGAGTGCGCCTAGAGACACACCCCTATACTCTTCGTCGCGTTTCATCGTGACAGGCTCCCTGTGTCGGTACGAGCTGGTTGGTATCGCTACTGCGTTAAGGCATTCGTCATTACCGCGGAGCTACTACCACTGCCACCGTTTCGGCCATAGAAATATAACATGTCGGCGGGCAAAGTTGGGTCAACCCCAAATTTGTGATAATTGCTCTAAGGCTTTATGCGATAAAGGTGAATCGGGTGAGGTCAACTGTGCGAACAGTGGCGATCCGCTCCTTCTTCCTCGAAGCAATCTGCTCCATTTGTTAAAAAGGTGATCCTGGCCATTGGGGCTGCAGACTGAGCCTCTTTTCCAGATGCCACAGAATTTTGTCCCATCGCGCTCCGCTCGACTTTCGCCTTCATCTTTCAGATTAAGAAAGCGCCCTCTGTTCTTGGCCCCTCTAGTTATGTGAGAACGGTAGATACGCTCCCGAGCACAACTCTTCTGTGTGTTCTAACTCCTGCGGCTGTCACCCTGGTAAAGCTGGCGTAAATACGGGTTATTACCCCACCCCGGCTCAGCCCAGGCCCAACTTCCCTCACACGACCCCTTCGAAAAAATCGAAGCGGCTCTGCACCGCCACCGAGTGGTTAGACAAATCCTCTTAAGGAAGTTGTAAGCCGCCCCCGCCCCCGGGATTTTAAAGTCTGTCTGCCCCACGAAAAGGAGATCAACAACAAAGAAGCTTTGTATCCCTTTCCAAAGGTAGATGGGCACCTTGGAAGGTCAGTCCTCCCCAAAATGACGAAGAAATACCCACCCCAGAGAGGCCCTCTCGATAGCCAAAGGTGTCGAGGAAGGAGGAAGGTAAGGTTCCTGCGACATGACAAACTTCCTCCAGTCGTATCTACGATACCCCGAGTTAACTAATCTCCGCTGCAACGTTATAGGAAAGAGAAGTTAATTGTAAAAGTGAATATGTTTGGAAGATGAAGAAACAGCAAGTAGTTTGCTGCCATAAAAAATAGAGGTTTGTGCAGACTATGAAGCGCACTAGTATTTATTAGTGTGAGCAAACTAAAATCATGGATAATTAAAAAGCTAGATTGCTCGTATATAACAGACAAGTGATTCCAAGCCCCTTCGTCTATGTTCACAAGGACTGAGAAGTATTTTTTTTTATAAATAGTGGGGAAAACACGGACGATTCCAGTTTTCTATTTCCTGTGGGTGATAGGTATTATTAAAGTGGGGGAAAATTAACCCCAAACACATTTCCTTGTTGAGGAAAGAAAATTCAGGCGCAATTTTGTTATACATTTTATGAGTCATTTTTGTGCTGAGGATTGTACACCCTGTGTCAAACTGCGAACTCTGGTACGTTGTTTCTACAAGTTGGGGACACTACCCACTCAGCCACGCATCTCTATGAATTTCTTCTCTTTTTATGGATTCAAGCTGACGCGCCCTCATCATCCACGAATGTAAACACGAGCTATAAGAAGGGAGAAGATGCGAATGAGAAGAGAAAAACTCTGGGTAACAAACTGAGTTCTTGGTCTTAACACAACCTTAAAGAACAACTTTAAAGAACAAAACTAAGAAACAGCACACAGGAACGAAGAGTACAACTCCAAACCTTAAAAGAAGCACAACCACAGAACCAGGGACTAATAAAAACGCACTATTATTCTAATTGCAGCCACAATTCACTAATCAAATACGTAGGTAATATATATATATATATATATATATATATATATATATATATATATATATATATATATATATATATATATATATATTAATTACACTTGGCTTGATATGCGTCGCAAATATATATTTCTGGTTTAAAAAAAAATAACACATAGACGTCATTTGACGTCATAATCCTCTGCAAACCAAGAAACTGAAGGCAGCGATCCCAATAAATATCCAATAAATCCCCACGATGATGATTAGCATCAAATTGAGGTAAGACGTTAATTTAATTACAACGCAGATTATCTATACGGCGGTTATTTTTTGAAAATTTTATTTAAATGGTTCGTGCTGCTCTGTTGTACATTTCCAAGTTTGGCTAGAGTAAACCGAACCCCAGAGCCGATAGAGACTATGCACGAACCAAAGTTGCAAACAAATGATTTATAGAATGGAATTAAAATGCTTCTCATTCTGATTACAATTCGGTACATCTTTCGAATCGCAAATTGCTCATTTTTCACATTTAACCCCCCTATCCCCACCTCCCCCGATTTCTCTCGATTTCTCAGGATTGTAGTGAAGGCGACTTGACATTTAGGGGCTGAAAAAAGAAAATGCTAAAATGAGTGATTTGTGACGAAAATAAATACCAAATATGCTATAGATAAGTTCCGGTTGAAAGGAAAGATTCACCCCAAAACGCCTATACAATGATACTACCGTTTGTATATCTATGTGCATGTTTGGGAGAGAGCGAGAGAGCACCTATCGCTATCCCTTTATCCTGAATTCTTTGACTGTAAATAAGAGAAAAACAAACAGTTAACGATTATTGCTCCACGAACTCAACAGTCCGCTTGTTAAGTCCCGAATTTAAATCGTCTGTATGTAAATTCAGTCGTGTTACTTTCTTATCATCTTCGAGAATCGGAAACTCAGCGAAAATAATTCAGGAATTTTTTGCCATTTCATTGTTCTGCTGTTCTAATGGCAACTGGGGAGAATACAGCTTCAATATGGATTCGACAGATAGAGGATCGAAGACTCACCCATTTCCAATCAAACTCTCTAAGGAAATTCACTTTAGTTACTACACTACATTATCCATCTATCGATAGATATCGCTGTGAAGGAGGGTCATAAACATCCTCACACCCCATATATTCCTCAATAAAGACATAATTCTAGCGAATAATGAAAAATTTGCCTCCAACGGGATTCGAACACTTGACATCACGTATGACCCCTAGTCAATAATTTGGTATCTCTATTTTTGGAATTCTTAAAAGAGTGAAGATTCATTTGACATATTTCTTCGTCGCGAAGTGGTTGACACCACTTATCGCACGCGTGAGGTCCCATGTTCGAATCCCAGAGGTTGCAAATATTAGGGTTAGATTCCTTTAATTAGAAGAAAGACAGTTTACAAAAACTTTTTATAAATATATATATTTTTTAGGAGACATGTTTTGCAAGGGACTTGAAACCAATCTTTTCCGAAACGTTTCTCCTATGAAAAAATTCTAAATTTAAAATGTTTCCGTCTATCTTCTTATTTGAAGGTTAGAAACGGAGTAAAAAAATCTTTATTTAAATTAAATTTAAAGCTAATTAGATTGGTTATATTTCGTGTTCATCATATTTGGGGCTGAAGGAAAAATGAAAAGAAACGTTTAGGAGAGCGGTCCATGAAGGATCTGACAGAGACCGGGCAGGATAATATTCTTTTGCCAGGGCAGGAAAGTTGGATGAGTCAGGCTGTAATTACGAGGTTAAGGCGGCTCGGAAATTGCATTCTAAGCTTGTTAATACGAAAAGAACGACTGAATTTGTCACGGATTTCCACACCATCAATGAAAAGGATCCTACCGAGTCATTGATGTCCATATCCTGGGAAAAGGGAGTGTCAGAGTCTCTCATAAGGCAGTTAGAGCATGAGGAACATCTGCTACAAAATGAGAAAGGGCCAACTTCTGTCTCAGAAGATGAATGACAAGCGGAAGGAACGTGCTGAGAAGCTTGTGAACCAACTGAAGCATCTTCTCAAGCCTCGCATGCATTGGATCTTCTCAGTGGAGAAGAATTTCTGTCAGGACCAGGTGGATAACTCACAAAACAACTGCTAAGATGTACCGAGAGTCATGAAGAGCAAGTTCACAGTCCACATCATGTTGTTTGGGGTGGTCAGTAACCAGGGCCATATTATGTCACCGTTTATCTTCCTGGAGAGCCTCAGACTCAATATGGAGGGCTACATCCAGTGTAGCCCTCAACCGAACTAAGACCCTCGATTGAGATAGAGAAATCAGTCATTTCCTAGAATTCGGAATACCCCGCCTCTCTAAGCAAGACCGAGGTAGGTTCTCACTTTCGTGAAGTTCATCGACCAACTCCTACCTAACACCAAGCAGCTATATGTATGGAGAGCACAGGGGAAGATCGGGACAAGAAAAGTAGCGGTTCTCGAAGAATGATAAGTGAATTCATCCACATTTAGGATACTGATCTCCACCTCTTTAATCAGGTCCATCAAGCCCGGGCCCATGGGATTGATTGTGTAGCCCGGACAAAAAGGCGTCGGAAACCGTGCTAAGACGTGGCAGAATCCCACTACATCGAGGTCATCAGACGGTGGAATATAGACTGAAAGATAAGTATACCTCTCATCCAAGTGTAATTACACTACTATTCTCTGAAAGGAGGTATATAGGTAGAGCCAGAAGAAGAACAGAGATATCGTGTATGATGTAAAACTCTTATCTCTCTTCCATACCACAATCACTTTGTAGTGAGGTTGCAAAAACACCTGGAGAGTGGGCATGAGGAGACACGCGCCCAACATGGTCTTTGAAGGCAGGGAGGTAGAAGGGAGCTGGAAGAGACGAGCCCATGCAGCTCCTGCCACTTAACCTTGAGTCCATAGCAATTTCCTTGAAGGCAAATGCCCTAAAAGCCTAGGTAAAAGCAGACACAGGGGCCCTCCTTGAGGTGAGGACCCTTACAGGAATGGCCGGAGATTTCCTAGAGGCAGGATGGATGAGGTAAGCCTCCTACACTATATAATTGTTGGATGGTGGCTGTATAATGGAGCGTCAAAGGGAGGGGGAGGCTCCCTCCGTTGCCGGAACATCCCTTTTCTTTTGGTTTTGGTTTCTAGTTGTTGTTTTCGGTTGTTTTGTTTTTTTTGGCCCTGTTTTTTATGGTTTTTTTTGTATAGGCTAAGTATTAAGCTAAAGGTTTATCAGTCACTATGCCCTGGGTGTTGGTCGCCAGTAGATGTCATTTGAACTAAAAAAAATCATCGAGGCAAAAACCTACCGTGGTTAAATCTGGGCTAAGGTAGATACGACTTGGTCGCTTTGCATGGAAACAATTGGATTGCTGTTTCTTCAAAATTTCCCCATAATCTCTTCTGCATCTTTCACGCATTTTCACTCCTCCTCACTCAACCATTTTTTAAAATTAACTTCCTTTTCTATAAGTTTCTCTCGGGAGATGACATCATTGGTTAACTCCGGTGTATGGTCAATACGACTTTGCAGTTTATGGCATAAAATTACTTTCTACTTCTTCAAAATGGTACCTCATCTCTTCTAGTGCATCTTCCACACATGTTCACCCCTCTTCACTACACCAATTTTACAATTAACATCTCATTTCTATAACTTTCTAGGAGGAGATGTCATCGCTGCTTCACTCCGGAGTATCGTAGATACTAATTCAAGTTTGATGGCAGCAAATTAAGGTATGTTTCTTCAATTTACCCATTATTTTTTTTCTGTTGTATCTTCCACACATGTTCAATCCTCACTGCACTACTTTTGCAAGTAACTTCTCTTTGCCCAAACTCTCTACAGATGCCATCGCTGGTTAACGCAGTAAATTACTTTGTGTATCTTAAAATCACCTCCTAATTGTTTATACTTTATCTTTACTGCACCACTTATGCAATTATCTTCCCATTTATAAAACTTTCGAGCGGAGATGCCACCGTTGGTTTACTTTGGGTTATTGTATATACGATTCTACCTGTCATTGTAGCAAACAACTTTCGCTTTCATCCACTTCACATAACCTATTTTGTTGCATCTTCCAAACATCGTTACTGCTTCTCTTTTATAATTAAGTTCTCGTTTCTGTAACTTACTATCGGAAATGCCCTCATTGGTTACTACTGTCTTATCGAAAGTATTACTAAAGTTTCACGGAAACAAAATACTTTGTTTCTTCAAATTACCCCATCATCTATTCTACAGGGTGGTCCGAAAGTCTTGCCACCTCTTGTAAATATTGTGACAAGACTTTCGGTCATCTGAAATATAAAATTAAAACAATATTTAGGGGGTGACAAGAAATTCGCACCACCCTGTACTATATCTTCCACACATGACCACTCTTCACTGTCCAACTTTTATAATTTAGTTCTTTTTTTTAAAACTTCCGTGCGGAGATGCCATCGTTGGCTGATTCAGGGGTATCCTAGATGACTTCGATCATCTCTCGTTGCTTAAAGGATTTCGTCGAGCACGACGACTACGCTCACGTCACTCTCCACCAGGACACGTTGTTGATATATAAGTAGAGTGATGTTGATAGATGGTGGAATTTTATCGCCTCGGTCGTGATCCCGCTCATGAATCTTCATCCCATTCAGGTTTGAAAATCATCGGCTGAAGATACCCCAAAAGAAAGCAACTAGGGAGGGAATGAATTTCGTCTTTGTCCTGGGCAGTTACAGCGAAGTATCCAGCATATCTCTGGACAGCCGATCGTAACATTGATCTGTCCTCAAAATCAGCAGGATTAATGTTAAACTTTTGCAATCCGACCTTGAGGTCATCTTTAAATCTTTCCTTCTGTCCGTCAACAGACCTCTTACCATCTACTAATTCGCCAAAGAACACTTTCTGTCTCAAGCGCTTTACAGGCTGCCAGGTAATGTAAGCAACCCATCTCAGTTGCCACTGCAACAGTGTCTTCTTGACAGAGATCTCAAAGCGATGACATATCTCCGGACGTGGTACTCTGTGAAGGCTAAGTATTTTACGCAAACCTCCGATATGAAAGGTTTCCAGCCTACTCATCTCATGCCTGTACAGTGCCCGCGCCTCGCAGTAATACATCACAACACATACATAAGCCTTTAGACAACTTCCCTAAAGTTTACTGTCAAGAGTGGTCAAAAGCAAGTACTAAACCAAGTTAGGGGAAGTTTTCCACCCCAGATAGCTCTTCATCATTCAAATATACGAATATGTGGTACTCGTATTGGCTCCCAATCACTTCAGTACGCTGGATCATCAATTCCGTCTTGTTCATGTTCACCCGAAGACCACCTCAAAAATAAGCGGAACCTACAAAATTGACGATGCGTTTGAGCTCCTCCTCACTATAGCTGACAAAAGCAGCATCTTCAGCACAGTACAACTCAATAACAACAACCATGGAAACCCTCGTTTTTGCCCTCTCCTGGCGAGAATAAACACTCCACCAACGCAGCAACACTCCATCAGCCTTCGTTTCAATGGCAACATAAGAGAAGATTGTCACAGTAAACACGAATAGATTAAAAAGAACAGTGGCTAGAACACCTCCCTGCTTAACCCCAGCAACTATCTCAAATTTGTCCGAAGTTTCTACTGAAGCTACAACAGAAGCCTACATATTATTATGAAAGGACTTCGAGGAAGATACAAACTTTGGAACGCAACTAAACCTGGTCATGACCAACCAAAAAAGCTCCTGTTTATCCCTAACCTATCTTGACGGAACCTACACTGCAAACCCAACAGCGTCCATCATCCATTCTAGCAACATCAGAAGCATGTCTCTAGCAAGAAACTTGTCCCCAGTAGCAAGTAGAGAAACACCCCTACCGTTGTTACAGATTGCTTCGTCGCCCATCTACTTGTAGATAGGCAAAATAAGAAGAAGCAGAAAGTAAATTTTAGCTAAGAATCGAAAGTCGTATTCACGATACTCCATAGTTAACCAACGAAGGCATATTCTCTAGAAAGCTATACAAACGAGAAGTTAATTATAGAAGGGTGCAGTGAGCAGTAGACATGTGTGGAAGATGCAATAGAAACTAAAGTGAACACCTGGTGACTAGGCGCATATAGTCAGAGTCGGCTGTCACTCGCGAGCGAGAATGACGTCCTCTGGGTGGCCATCGAATCCGTGGGTCCTCAGGTGGCTGAGGAGGCCCAGTCGCGACCAGCAATGTTTCTCGCACGTCCCGTAGATGGTACCAGGGGAAAGTTGTTGCCGCAGCGATAGGTCGGCATCTTTCGCGTGCCTACTCTCTCTTTGCTGCTGTTCGTTGTCATGTCAGGTGGTTTAGAATCTCTCAATTGCCCGGTGGGCTGCACGTCGCCAATCAGGACGATCCCCAGCGGAGGTTTCCTATGAATTGACGTTAATGTTGCCTTTCTTCATGTAGGACTTCAATGTATCCTTCTTTTGCTTTTTCTGTCCTCCTCTCACTCGGGCGCCCGTTTGAAGTTGGGAGAACAAGACCCGCCACGGCAATCTTGTCTATGGCATCCACGCGTAGTGCCCCGCCCATCTAAGTGTAGATTCTTCGGAGACATCTTTGGTGGAACTGCTCGAGTAACTTTACATGCCGCTGATTTGTGGTCCATGTTTCGCCACTGCATTTGCTTTGTCTTTGTTCTCAGGCCGAAAGGCTGCTCCAGCGTTGTGGGGGGATTGTTCCACTTCCTTATGGATGTTTGCCTTGACTGAGAGGTGACTGCCAAGATACTGGAAGTGTTCTACATATTAAGTTACTCTCCTTCCACGGAAGTTGGAGGAGGGTTAGACGGCCTTGATGGTCTCGGCTGGAATACGGCTTTGGTCTTCTGCGTATTCATCATTAGCATTGCTAGATACACTCACACCTGCTTTCATCTCGTCGACAGAGTGTGCGATGATCGTGCATTCGTCGGCATACTGGAGTTCAGATACGCCTAGTTCTCTGACCTTTGTTCTTGCCTCCAGGCGCTGCAGGTTGAATAGTCCTCGATCCAGTCGGTAACATAGCTCCACCGTAGGTGTTAGGTCTCTTTAAGCTAGGTGGTTGGCCACAGCCATATATATGTTACGCAGACTTAGTGCGATCACATAGCGTTGCTTAACCACTGTTCGGATGTTAAAAGGTTTTGTCTGACTGCCGTTGCATGCTACTGACGCTGCCATGTTATTATGGAGGAGTCTCAAGATACTAACGTATTTGGATCGACACCCATATTTCTGGAGGATTTTCCATAGAACCTCACAGTTTAGCAAATCAGATGCATTTGTAAGGTCTATAAAGGTTATAAATATGTCGCGTTCTTGCTCGCGGCATTTCTCCTGGAACTGATGGGCAATAAATATCATGTTTGTTGTTTCATCAAGCGCCGCCCTAAAGCCACATTGTGACTCAGGTAGGTGTTTTTCAGCAATTGGGGATAAACGGTATGCTAAGATGCGCGCCAGAATCTTTCTAACAGTCCACAGGGGTGAGATCCCGCAGTAGTTCCCACCTACCGATCTGGCACCTTTCTTAAAGATGGTGACAATGGAATCATCTCTAAGGTCGGGTGGTATTTGTTCATTCACTCAGATCTAAGTAATAAGTTGAAGGAGCCTCGTAATTAGTAGTGAACCACCGTGCTTGAATACATCGACTGGGATGCCATCAGGAACGCAAGCTTTGTTTGATTTGGTTTTCTTGATTGTGGTTGCCATCTCCATGCGCGTGGGTATTCTTCCGAGCTCATCTCTAAACCAACTCTCGCTTCTAAAGATCTGGAAAAAGGTTTTATGAGCGTTGGTCTGCTGAGCGCCAGCGCGTCGCCCTAGATGATACGATTGCAATTTTTCTGCAATACAAGAGTTGCGAGCGATTTCCACATGCGAAGGGTGTCATTGAAACATATGGCCCTGGTTGAATATGATCTTCCTAGTACTAAACATTATTTTAATTGTGCGATGTGTCCAAAAAACCCATGTACATTTACCCTCCCTCGCTCGCACCATTGGCAACGTGACATCAGTGAGAAGTGCTGATAACTAGAGTGATCCGTGATGCTGAGGCATCGTTTGACCACCGACTTGTGATCTTCAAGATGAGATCGAGATTTTATTTCTTCAATCGAGTCTCTCCTGGCGACTGCCTACATTGGCATATGTCACGATGAATTACGGTAGCCTAAAACTTGAGCTATGTCAAAATAAAACAAACAAGTAAAATAAACAAACCAACAATAACCGACAAAAAAAGGCAAAAGGAAAAGTCACGCTCTAGTTGGGGGGAGATCTTTCTCCCCTCGTCACCTGAGCACGTACCCAACACCTCAATTGTTAAATAAAATGGAGGAGGTCGGCCTCCTCAAAGTCAACTATTCTACAAGTCTGTGTGAATGAACTCGTCCCGACTACGAGGGACAAGCGGTAGGGACTCCGCACTCCTCGGCTACTGGCCCGGTCAGATAACGTGGGCCAAGATCACCCTGACTAGGACACTCGACAATTCCGTGTCATGCAGTTTGCGGTACCGCGCAGTCGTGGCGGTAAGGTGCGTGGGAGCGCTGCATCATTTAGCGGTGCGTCCCGCGAGTGTGTCCATTACAAAGACGACAGAAAGTGACCTGGAGCCGTTGAGGCATTGGGAATGAGAGTGAAAATACGCCCACATGTACGTAGACGTGGCGGAAAACCAAGTACTGCTTGCAGAAACTGCAGGGTGACAAGACACGCATCTTATATCCAGACTGTATTGAGAGAAAATTACATGGTGTAGATGCTCTTACTGTTAAATTTGGAGTGTAGGAGCTCAGTGGCAATTGTAGCTCTATTATTCGATTGCTGGTTGGATCAGCAATATAGATTGGGAGATTCGAGAGGCACACACGCATAGATTCGTCTGAAGAGTGCACGAGCGACATCAAAGAACTTATTTGGTGCATGAACAGAGCTCATGATATCGTTTTGAGAAATCCATCACACGCAATAAGCAAAACCTAATGTGTCGTGCAGGCGGAGGTGTAATGGCTGTTGCGTAAGATAAATAATGATTATTTGGGGCGTTGAGCCTCGAATTACAACCAATTTACTTATATAGTGGTGACCTGCATCTGTATCAATAAGTCGCTTGATCTGTTCCTACAGCAACTCGTTGTTCGCTCATAATTAACGGTCATTGACGCTTGCGCGTAAACTGCCTGGTTCGCGCAGGGAAACCTTTACTCATTGTAAGTATTTCAAACAATATACATCTGTATTTATTTGTGACAGGACTTTTTATCCCTGGAAACACCGGGTACGATCTGCTAGTAGGAAGGTGATAGAGGATAAGGGCGGAGCATTTCTGGGCGCTGCCAAATGCTGTCAATCTCACAGTTGGACCTTTTTCTGCAGCTTTGTATGATGGAAACACTTGACACTCTACCATCATTTAACGGTGTGACCGTAAAGCAGCTGGAATTGATGGGGTACCAGCCGAGCTGTTGAAATACGTTGGCCAAGAGCTTTGTTGTACAGCTGCGTCGCTTTGCTGGTGCATGTTGGTAGCAGGTCAACTCCCACAGCAGTGGAGAAACTCCCAAAATACCTCATCATCCCTTTTATTGAACTTCTAAATATGTTCCCTCTTCCTCACTGCACCACCTTTAAAATGCTCTCTTTTCTATAACTTTCTAGTGGAGAAGCCATCGTTGGTTGATTCCGGGTTATCATAGATACGATTTCGCGATTCATGGCAACAAATTACTTTATGTTACCTCCAATTACCGCGTCATTGTTTCCGCAGTCTCTTAGCGCTCTTTAGCATGTCTAAGGCTCGTCAATCACACAGACCCATAATTAAGCGAGTCGGGTATCGGGTACAGCAAATCCCTCCTCCCCCACACGAGGAATTGATTATGGCTAAAAATGTCCGAACTACGCCATTTACGGTCTGAATGAAGCCCCTGAAAGAGGGAAAAGCCCTTATTACTAAATCCTTAACTAGTCCTATTTGCTAGAACCAGCCAGTAGTACTTGTAGTATTACGAAGCCATTGCGCCATCTTTCGATCTGGTTCGATGGATTTTAGATCTAAGTTAATTTTGCCTCCATCGGTGTTTGATGGGTTTTAGATACCAGCTATTTTTGCCTCTATCGGAGTTTAATGGGTTTTAGATCTGGGTTATTTTTGCCTCTATCGGTGTTTGAAGTGTTTTATATGTTGGAGTTTATTTGCTGGAACATCAACACAATAGACAAGATCTCAGATCGAGATCACCTCGCACGAGCACTTTTCTAAAAAGGACTCGCTGGTTAGCATGATGGGAGTTGTCAAAGCAGGAATATTGTATGTTCCAGCAAGATAAATGCTACGAAGCACACGGCGAAAGCAGCACAAGAGTTGTTCCTCCAGAACAATATTAAAGTTACACCATGGCTAAGTAAATCTCCTGAGTTTAATTCGATTGTAAATTTGAGGTGATTATAATTTAAGGAACAAGTTAACAAAAGGAAACCTGCAAACTTCGCCCAATTGAAAGCTATAAGTAAATAGGAGTGGGGCAGATCTTTCAACACAATGGAGTCAGGACTTAGTCAAGGTTCATAAGTAGCGCCTGGCAGCATTTTAGGTAAACAATGATGATGCAACGAAATAATAGACTTTCTCTATCTAGTGTCCAAATACTTATTTCCACCCTTAGAATTTTTGGTATAATTTCATATACATTTGAAGAATGTCTTCATTAACTCTCTTAATGTAATGGAGGAGTATTAATTAATAATAAGGGGTATGATGTAAAAAAATATAGTTAGAAATAATTTAAATACACTTTTTGACTGTATAAATATTTGTTTCACCCCACTATATGTTAAATTTTGATCAATTTTATATGTAAAAGGTATATTAGTGTCGAGGTATTGTGCTCCCTCTTTCTGTCAGAGAATTATATATTTAATGACTTTAGCGCGCCAGTCTGACACTACTACTTAGGAAGGGAAACAATTCCTCTATTGGCTGAGTGGATTCTTTAATTACTGTATTTATGAGAGTACCACAGCGTTTAATCTATTTTAAGGAAAGAGCCGGTCAACATGTAAGGGTGCAGTGAAACACCAAGAATTAACCAAAGATATATCTTTTTAATTTAGCAATTAACTCAAATATTTATATTAAATTCTAAAAGTTTAACATGGTTCGCAAGAATTGAATAAGGGCCTATTCCTGAAGCGAGTCCTGATCAAAGCAAATTAGGCTCCACGTAAATAAACCAATTGCCAGCTAGTTAATTTATGGAGACCTTTTAGTACAGCATTTAGCCACAATTTACATTCCAATAATCTAACTAAAGATATGACAGGAGTCACTAAATATTATCTCTCCTTTAGTTAACTTGGGTACAGCATTAAAATCCTACTTAATCAAAACAAATATATAATCATTCGGACTTACATGACCTTGAAAGGAACAGAGGTTGACGGATGTCGCTATATTGGATTTTTCACGATTCTTCGCGTTGCAGAGAGCGGATGGTGGTTGTCCCGGAAACGGTCGGAAACGATGTCTAATTCTTCTTATAACTTTATCTATCCGGTTATAAGTCTAAAAGACGGAGAGAAGAGTTGTGCTCTCTGATTCAAGGAGTACTTTTCTGGGTAGCTCTTGAGTTTTTCTAGTATCCTCGTCTTGTTCGCAGGGTTGCCCAACTGGGTTTTGGTTTACGAGGTGATGCCGAAAATACTTAAATGGATCTTTCTTGAGAATTAATTCTTCTTCTCTCTCACAATTACTGAGATTGCAATTTGAAGGCCCTCGAGGGTGAGAGGATCTTCTTTTATCTTACTCCCGAAATTCCTGTTTGGCACTTAGGAATTGTGATCCAGCCAGGCCTATTGCTAAGTCTGTGAAGGATAACTCGGTATGGCACCGATAAGAAAATCGAGACAAACTTCTATGTCTTAGAAATCGAATTCGGAACTATGCGAGAGACTGATCACAATGATCTAGTCCTCTATCGTCTCTAATAGAATAAGAATAATCAAATCTCTCTTTCCATACGGGGCTTAATTATAGACCGGAGATCACCCCACCTAAGGAAGACGGGAAAATGCTACTGAGGGGAGTGCGAGGGGTGAGGGGGGATGGGCACCGCGGAGCCCAGGTCTGCTTTTTAATGAGAGGCACAGACAACCGTCACATTATTTCTCTTCTGTGTTTTTTTTATCTGACACCGCTTTTTGGCTCCCTGACCGCGGGCCTCCTGACCTCGTAGGTAATCGAATCTTTTGAGAGCTGCTTAATGGCCTTTTGCGGCTACCCTGGTCTTGCAGCTCGGCTCGACTACCTACTCGGCGGGGAGATCAGAGCCCTTCGGCAGTTTGAATGTTAGTCAGACGACTAACGTTCTCACGCCCATCATCTTCTAGTACGTTTCTCTCGCTCTCTCCGAAGAGGGATTTTAATATATATATATATATATATATATATATATATATATATATATATATATATATATATATATATATATATATATATACATATATATATATATATATATATATATATATATATATATATATATATATATATATATATATATATATATATATATATATATATATCCGCTTGGCCCTCTGGGTGGCGTTATGTTATAATTCCTCTACAATTAGCTTTATAGGTTAAAGTCTTTCTCAATGTTATATTTTAAAGGTCTTATTTTTATATGTTATATTTTTAGCAATCTTATATGCTAAATAAATCAACTTTATCAATACTTGCAATCTTTGTGCTTGCCATTACTGGTTTGCCTTACCTTAGTGTACTTCAGTCTTCTTAATATATGTGTAAGGCTATTTCAGCGAGTCACCAAACCTTTCAGGCCATATTTCATCCCATCGTAAATGCAGGATCTAATAAGTGAGGACATACAAAGGAGATTTGTAGAGGCACAAATCTATGAACTTTGTGAGAATAAATCTAATCAACTTTGTCGCCTCTTTTAACGCTCCAAGGCTGATTTGATTTGTTTTTTCTTCTTTATTTTCATCGAACGCATCTTTAATGCCTGATTTTTTTAGGCCAACTTGTGGAAATTTATCCTTTTTCTTCAAATGATTTCATTTCTCATTCTCGTCCTTAGTTACCTCTCTACCAGACACATTCATCGCTAAAAGTTTTGGTAGCAGCAAGTTTGTGGTTCCGAAGCCTTATTGGTTCAGATTATTTAAATACACCATTTAAAAGTTCCAAGGGTTATTTAGAGGACAATCAAAATGACATCTATAAGTTTCATGGGTTTGATGACTCATACTAAAATACAGATAAAAGCGAATGGCTTCTAGGGTTCGATCTGGTTGGATATCAACTTTGGAAGCGATGGTGCTCCATTAATGGTTAGGGGTTGTCCAAAATTTTTAAATTTCTCTTTCTCTCCCCGTCTTTTAAAGGTTCACACGCTGGTTTTCAATCCAGGTTATTGGTACATGTGTAGTGGTAAGGTCCTATCCACTTCGTTACTTGTACCCAATCACACTTGTCTCTCTCTCCCGTACTCGAAAACGGAGGAATCGACACCAAAATCATAATTGTCCTTCGTAGGATTTGCTCCAAGAAAACATTCGAATACCCTTCTCAGAGGACACTTTTGGTACCATCCTTACAGGAGATTTTTTGGTACCATTATTTGAGTACATTACTGGTACCATTCTTAAAGGACATCTTTGTTACCATTATTAGAGGAATTTTGGTACTAATTTTAGACGACATCGTTAGTACCATTCTTAGAGGATATCATTAGTACCGTTCTTAGAGGACATCTTAGGTATCATTATTACAATACATCTTAAGTACCAATATTACAAGACATTTTTGGTACCATTGTTAGAGGACATCGTTAATACTATTTTCAGAGGACATTTTTAGTATCGTTCTTAGGAAACAGCTTTGTTTCCATTATTACAAGACATTTTTGTACCATTTTTACCATCCTTATGGGACATTTTGGTACCATTCTTAGGGAATATCTTGGTACTATTCTTAGAAGAAATTTTGGTACCATACTCAGAGAAAACTTTGGTACCATATATAAATGATATTTTTTTATACCATTATTATACGACGTTTTGGGTACCATTCTTATGGGACTTTTTTCGGATCATTCATGGAGGATATTTTGGTACCATTCTTAAAAGAAATTTTCGTACTAATTTAGAGGAAATTTTAGTACCATTTTTTGAGGAAATTTTGGTACCATTCCTAGAGAGCATTTTTGCTACTATTCTTAGAGGACATTTTCGTACCATTCTTAGGTGATATTTTTGTATCATTCTTAGAAGACATTTTGGTACCCTTCATAGAAGACATTTTGTTACCATTCTTAGAGAACATCTTGGTACTATTCTTAGATGATGAAATTTTGGTACCATACTCAGAGGAAATTTTGGTAGCATACCGAGATGAAATTTTTTAGGCCATTATAAAATGTTAATACCATTCTTAGAGGAGATTTTTGGTACTATTTTTAGAGGACATTTATGGTACCATTCTTAGAGGATTTTTTTGCCCCATTCCTGGAGGAAATATTTGTAACATTCTTAGACGACATTTAGGTACCATTATTAGAGGACATTTTGGTACCTTTCATAGACATTTTTAACAACATTCTTAGAGGACATTTTCGTGCCATTCTTAGGGGACATTTTTGTTACTATTCTTAGAGGAAATTTTGGTACCATTATTGGAGGATATTTTGATGCCATTATTTGATGATATTTTGGTACTATTCTTAGATGGCATTTTTCGGTATTATTCTTAGAGGACATTATGCGAGTATTCTTTGGAAGAAATTTTCTTAGGACTAGAACATTTGTCCATGACTGTATACCATATAGCTTCAATAATTATTACTTTTCTGAAAAAAATGTTTTGAATAGTGTGTGGTTGACGCAAGTTAGTATTTCGTCCATAGACCGTTCTAATCTCGGAGCAAGTCTAAAAGAAACATTGAATGTTTTCACCAAGCCTTGTTTCCTTTACCTGTCCTCAGATGATCTTTAAATTTGGGTTCTCCTCTCGGATGTGTTAAATGCAGGTCCGGTCTAAGTTGCCTTCCATTCCGGACTGCCTTTCTAGCAATCTGAAAAATATAATTAAAATCCCATCCCCCCTCAAAAAATTGGCATTCTGCAAGGGTGGGCTGAGGGACACTTTGTAAGTATTAATTTACGAAATAAGTACCCGAATTACTATAAATAAAGTCAGATATTGATATTTAATTGATGTATAGCTATGATAATTGTGGAAGCAAGAATTATTATTATTATCTGATGGATTGCAAACTCTTGCTGGTAGAGCAGAATGCTATAAGCCCTAGGGCACCAGCAGAGAAGACAGTCCCATAAGAAAACCTAGATGAAAAGAGAAGGAGACAAGAAAAAGACGCACAACTTAACGCCTCAGCAGGAAGGAATGAGCACCAGTTTTTAACTTTTGAATTTCATGAAATTCAACGACATGACTAGGGAGCTAATTCCATAACCTAGTAGTTGCCTGAATGAAGCATCTAGAGTACTGAGATGTCTTACATCTCCCAACTGTGAAAGCTTGGCTATTTGCATTAGTGGCATTTCTAGTTAACCGAGCTGGAAGAAAAGGATCAGGAAGTTCACTGTACAAAGGATGGTTAGGATTATGATGTATCTTATACAGAGTTAGTTAGGAATAGATCCCAGTGAGCAAATATGTTTGGGGGCTTACGTCTGATACGGCTCTGCTACGCCCACACTGCCCTCAATGTTCTTCCACATTTTTTTCTAATGCAATCAACACCATCTGTTGGAGAAATTCGAAAATTTATTGAGCTGTGTAAGGCTTTTTCAGCCAATGCTTAAGACCTCTTTAAGAATGCTGTCCTAGTTTACAAGGGCCTATATAAATCAAAAGTATTAGTATTAGCAATTATTATTAAATGAGCAGATACATCATAGTGCAAAAACTGGTGCAAGAACATTTTGAAGGTGACGTCATGCACCCAAAAACAAAATCGCTTGTAAGGAACCGGATATTATGTAAATAAAGTGACACCATGACAGATATATGACTCATTGTGGTAACTCCAATCACGTGCAACCAGAAAAGTCGCATTTTACCTAATATGTAGTCATAAAATGTAACAATAACTCCCACATTAACCGCAGGATTCCAATTCTAGGACTGGCGAGCGCTTTCTGTCTCCTATCCAGCCGTTGTCTCGCGAAGAATCTCTACGAATGGTCATTATCATTAATATCTCACCGCAACAAGCGGGGGAGATATTCGCGTTCCGTGGGTCTTTGTAACGCTGCCGTTCTATTTTCTTTCCTCTATATAAGATCAACCTGTGATGGGTTTACAAGATATGTGATTCGTGAATAATTCGGGGGTGGAATTTAATTTTTAGCTCCCGAATAAAATGTTTGCTAAGCCAACCATGCCCCGGAATAGGTTGTCTTTTCTAGAGTATTGCCATGGCATTCTTGTATGACTCATGACCGTCATCAGAAAAATGTAATTAAAGTTTTCACTTAAACTTATTTATATTCTCAATATTGCTGTTCTCTCACCATCTATTTTTCCTATTATGTCTATACTCCTCTCCTTTGTTCTGGGACACCCGGAGGGGGGGAGAAATACGTGTACGATAAAAGATCATTTCAAAGATTGAGCAATCAGGCTGTGGAGAGGAAACTCTTCTAAATTCTAAGATTTCCCAATCGGTCAATTGTTCTTCATCTTTCATAACCTAGAGTGTCTCATCTAACAAACCAAGCCACCCATATGTACATATCAACGTGCCATGTACTAATTTTGTATACTTTCCTCTATATATATACTTGCCATATGCTATTTAATAAGTTACAAAAATCGTATTAACTAAATTTTAACCAAATCTGTATGATGACCAAATGTAGTTAAAACGTTCTATTGTCCAAATTTATGATGATATAAAAACTTAGAACCATAAACCCCAAATAAAGTAATATATAATCAATTCTGCGATAAAGCGTTGAGAAATTGCATATTGGAAAAGTGATGCAGGATATAAGGGTTTAGATTGAATAGACTCTATTGCAATACCTATGCTCTGGGCCTCGGGTAAATGAGCAGAAAAGCTGCCTAAGTGGTCTACATATTGACACCCCTGATAAAAATATATTTGAATTTCAATCTATTGATTTAGTAGCATTTCAAAATTCTATGAAACAAGTCAAGTGTTTGATTCAATTTTTAATCAATTACGACGATTTTAGAAAATGAGTTACGAGTAATATACTATAGCTATGGGGTAAATATATAGGATTATAGGATGATAGTGCAAAAATAACAGGTAAATTCAATCGATTATCGTTCACCCTTCCTTGACTCTTTGATTATTGCCATTTGATTATCAGAAAGCACTGGATTACCCCTTAAATTCTCTGGATTCATTCACTCTGAGAAATAAGTCATTAAATTTCGCTAGCGCGAGATGGATAACTTCATGGTCACTGAAGAGGATACGCTCATTTAAGCTGATTTTTAACCATGTATTTCCTATAAACCAAAAAAAAAGGGATACATATTACAGGGTGTCCCAGAAAAAAGGAAAACCAACTTTAAATAAATGCAACTAAATTAGTATTTAGTGGAAGTTATCTTTGTATTTGCAATATCTTAGACGGAGTAATTTACAGTTCTCTCTCGATTTGTATAGGTCACCCTGTACAGTTTAAGGACAATTCTGTTTTTCTAACCCTAAATATCCCTCTGTTCCGCCCAGTTAATGCTGTTAAAGTGCAGTTTGAATGGCCAAATTACCCTCACTAACATCCATATTAGTGCTGACCAACACTTCAACGTAGCATCAGAACCACGGGGATCTGCAGTGCATGCAGCCACCGTGGTCGACCTGAATCGGGGTACCGTCCGGCCACTTACCACATCCAATTTTGTTAAGTTTCGATACTGTTGAGAAGAGGATAAGTATACGTTTCCTCCTCCTCTATCTTGATGTGGTCATGCGAGAGGTCACAAAAATCAAAAATATCCCGTTTGGTCTTTAGTAGAAAGAGATTTGGCAACGTTTCTACGTTCCCACCACTTCAGCCAAAATGGGAAGTGGTTATGTAATGGCTGGGATTTTAGAGGTACTTTTGAGCAATTGTGTTCTTAATGCAAACTTATTCTTCCTTGTGGCGTTAAAATCCAATCTCGACTGCAGGATTATAGGATGAAAAGATTTGTAATTAAAGGACCAGTCACTCAGATATTTTTTTGCTTGATTTTCATTTTTCACTCTAGCGTCCTAATTTGCCACCTTCCATTTTTAACCAAGTGCATTCGAGGAATTCTTAAATTTTTCCATCACACAATAATCATCGCCTGTTTTGTCCTGTTAAAGCTAATTAGTCCACACATGGTTTTCACCCATACGTGGGGGCGCGGGATGGTTTTCACACCCCCGGTGGGGCGCGGGGTTGTTTTCATCCACTCCTGGGAGCATAGGATGTTTTTCACCCAACCATGGGGGCGCGAGATTGTTTTCACACAACCATGGTGGCGCGGGATGGTTTTCACCCACCCTTGGAGATGTGGGATGGTTTTCACCCACCCTTAGGTGTGTGGGATAGTTGTCACCTACTCTTGGGAGCGCGGGATGTTTTTTACAAACACTTGGGAGCGCGGGATGTTTTTTTACAAACACTTGGGCGCGCGGGATGGTTTTCACACGCCCGTGGGGGCGCGGGACTGTTTTTACACACCAGTGGGGCCACGGAATGTTTTTCACACACCCCTAGGCGCGCAAAATGGTTTTCACACACCCGTGGGGCGCGGGATGGTTTCCACCTGCCCGTGGGGGCACGGTCACCCACCCTTGAGATCGCAGGATGTTTTTCACCTAACCGTGGGGGGCACGATGTGATCTTCACCCACGTGTAGGGACGCGGGATGGTTTTCACCCACCCGTGGGAGTTTGGGATGGTTTTCATACACCCATGGTGGCGAAGGATGGTTTTCAACCCACCCTTGGGGTGTGGGATGGTTTTTACCCACCCTTGGGAGCGCGGGATGTTTTTCACACACCCGTGGGAGTGCGGGATGGTTTTCACCCCCCCCGTGGGGGCGCGATAAGTTTTCACCCACCTGTAGAGGCGTGGGATGATTTTTACACACCCGTGGTGGTGCGGGATGTTTTTTACACACCCGTCGAGGAGCGGGCGTGGGATGGTTTTCACCCACCCTTGGCGCGGTATGGTTTCATCCACCATTGGGGGCGCGGGACGGTTTTCACTCACCCTTGGGGGCACGGGATGGTTTTCACCCCCCTTGGGAGCCCGGGATGGTTTTCACCCAACCGTGGGGGCGCAGGATGGTTTTAACCCACCCGTGGCGGCTGGGGATGGTTTTCAGCCACCCGTGGGGGCGCGGGATGGTTTTACCCACCCTTGGGGGCGCGGGATGGTTTTCACCCAACCGTATGGGCTCGGGATGGTTTTCACTCACCCGTGGGGGCGCAGGATTGTTTTCACCCACCCGTGGGGTCGTGTGATGGTTTTCAACCACCCGTGTGGGCTCGAGATGTTTTTCACTCTCCCGTGGACGCAAGGGATGGTTTTCACCCACCCGTGGGGGCAGTGCCGGTTTAACCTAGTAGCACATTTAGCACGTGCTACGGGCCCAGCGCTTCAGGTGGCCCCGCGGGGATGTAAAAAAATAGTAATAATTACGCTTTTGCCCTTAAGCACAGAAGTCCGAGACAAAATAATTACTTTTCCTAATTTGTTTATATTATTATTATATATGATATTACTATATGAGTATATAGGAAAAATATAGAAAACTTCACTAGAGCATACTGCATAGTATAATAATACTGGTTGTGCGTTGTACGAATCTTTGCAAGGTTATGTTGAAGCTCTTCGACCGACTTTCACAGGTATTAAAGATAAAGCCAAAGTTCTCACTGATTGCCATCAATACCGCAAGGACGTTTCACGACAAAGACGACGGAATCGCAAATATGACCACTACCATGGTTCTACCTCACATGATAGCAGCATAGAATCCAGCCAGCCATCTGAATCATTCAGAACGGGAGCTTTTCTAGTTATTGTGAACAGTTTGGTCGCTGCTCTCTCACAAAGGCAGATGGCATATATAAAGCTGAAAGGTATGTTTGGGTTTCTTCGAAAGCTGCCAAAGCTTACTCCAGATGAAGTCAAGGGTGGTGCAACAAAACACATTGATGTTTACCCTAAAGATTTGGAAAAGGAATTCGAAGAAGAATTGATCCAGTTTAGTGAACTTTTGAAAACTGACCTAGCTGATATTGTTGCTGAATCTCAACAAGACCTTTACGAACTGACATTGTATCGTCTGATAGTTGATCATTTTGGCGGGTTTGTTTTCTAAATGTCGAGATTGCGTTGAAGATTTATTTAACTCTATTGGTTACCAACTGTAGTAGTGAACGCTCCTTTTCAAAATTAAATAGAATCAAGAACGAAGTAAGAGCCAGTATTGGTCAAACAAGATTGAACCATCTTTCTCTCTTTAATGAGTAATGAGCACGAGTTACTGAGGGAAATTAACACGACAAGGATAATTGAGGAGTTTGTTTCTGTTGCTAAGTCTCGTAAGTGCTTCATGTGAGCCACGTAACTAGTTGGGGTGCACTCAGTTCAGCAAATGGTTCCAAGATACTCCAAGGCAGCACAAATAGTCTACTGGCTAGGCTACTGGTATGCCTGGTGTTGTTCTTTAAAAAGGAATAAGAAGTGTACAAAATAAAACCCTCTTTTTTCAGTTGAGTCCTCCCAGCCATACTAGCAGTTCTTTTAAATTACTCAGATATTTTTTTCCCTCTCTGCAGGGGTGAGATAATATATATATATATATATATATATATATATATATATATATATATATATATATATATATATATATATATATATATATATATATATATATATATATATATATATATATATATATATATATATATATATATATATATATATATATATATATATATACAGGTGGGGGCCCCGCAGCTCCTTAAACCGGCCCTGCGTGGGGGCAAGAGAGGGTTTTCATCCACCCGTGGGGGCAAGTGATGGTTTTCACCCACCTATGGGAGTGCGTGATGGTTTTTACCCACCCATGGGAGTGCGTGATGGTTTTCGCCCACCCTTGGGGGCAAGCGATGGTTTTCACCTCCCCGTGGGAGCAAGGGATGGTTTTTAACCCGAAGGGGGGCAAGGGGTGGTTTTACCCACCCGTTTGGACGCGGGATGTTTTTCACGCACCCTGGGGGACGCTCTTCGGATACAGTGACTCACTTGGTGTGGATGACGATCGTCCCCTCAGATGTGCCCGATGCAGTGTGAAAGTGGACACTCATTGCTACCTATACAAACTGCCTCCCATTACTCTGTTAGAACGAGTAATATCGGCTGTAAACTTTTGAACTGGAATTCGAAATTTCAGTGTAGACCCGCTCGTCATCAAGAGTAACGATGTCAATCATTGGTCTTTCATCCAGACAATTTGTAACACCACTCTCTCAAAACACACACCTCGCCAGATGTGGTTGAGTGCTCATAACCAAACCTCCTGCCCGGAGACGAGGCTTCATTCATTATGAAACAATGCCCCGGAGAGTTGCGTAACCCCCCCCCCCCCCTCCCTTCTCTCTCGATGTCCGTAGCACTCCAACATGTCTTCTTGGGTGTACTCGGCCGATCTTTTTGCCATACATTTTACTTCAAAAAATAACTTCCTTTACAAACCTTTGTCTAAAACTCGATGCGATCGTTGTCTTTTTCAATAATTGTAAAAAAGCGAATAGCTTTATTGGCTCAACTTCAGCCGAATAAATAGTGCGTTTTATGGCGCAGGGGGCTAAATGCCCCCACCCCTCTAGTAAATCCAATGTGCAAAAGTGTGTGTAAAACGTCTACACTGTCTGCGTGTACGTGCGTATGTACGTAGGAGTGAGAGGTAAAATCTTTCTCCTTCCAGCAGTCGGGTTGGGTATTCAGAAGGGTGTCGAGGAAGGTTAGGGGGGTGCCCCCCTTTCGAATGGGTCTCCACGAACTAACTTTTTGCCATTAAAGAAGACTTGGGAGTCCTTAACTCGATAGAAAACTCAAAATTTTCAGGAGGGGGTGGGCACGCTCCCTTCTTTATGACAGGAATGGAAGGAGGAATTAGAGACGAGGGGGAAGGAGGGGGGTATATGTATGTATGTGTGCGTGTGTGCGTTTTGCCTCTCTCCGTCATGCTCTACAGTGACAATTTATCCTGCTAGCCAAAAAAGTCAGGGTTTGATCTTGGGCGGATGCAAATAACCATTACCAGGTTTTTCACCTACGCCCGTGTACAAGGCTGGGTAATGGGCGGGGGCGTAACGTAAGGAAAAATGCCTCGACAAAGCAGTACATATGCAGTAAAATTAGTACTTTGTGCTCATATGAAGCCGAAGTACAGGTAAGCAACTCATTAAAAAAGCGAAAACCAACGAAAGCATTAGTTTCTGATAATAGGGGGTGGGAGGGGGAGGGGCAGCTACAAAAAGGTGAGTAAATAAAAAGAAGAAAGAAGATAGAAAAGGAACAGGTTGAACAAAGAACTCTAAATGCTGAGGCAGTAAGGGCGTAATAAACACTACATAGATGACCCCTTTTGTGATTCAAGACAACTTAGAAGGACCCTTAAGAAACACCCTTGAAAAAAGGCCCTGAAAATTGTCTTTAAAGGATCCTGAAAACCCCTCTGAAAAGGCCTATCAAAAGCCTCTTTAAAAAGAGCACAAAAATGGACCCTTAGAAAAATATCTATGAAAGGCCTCTTAAAAAATACCACTAAAAAGGACGCTTGGCAAAGGGCCTATTGAAGGACTTAAAATATACCGCTTACATTGATCCTTGCAAAAAGGCCTATTAAAGGCCTCGTAGAAAAGACCACTGATAGGGAACCTTGAAAAAGGCCTAGGAGAGTCCCCTTAAAAATACCACTGAAAGGGACCCTTAGAAAAGGGCCTAGGAAAATCCTCTTAAAAATACCGCTGAAGGATGCCTTTGAAAAACAAGGCTTAGGAAAGTCCTCTTAAAAAGGATCCCTTGAAGGAATGGTTTAAAAGATCCCTTCGAAAAAATGCTGAAGAAAGTTCTCTTGAAAAGTAGCGCTAAAAGAGACCCAGGAAAAAGGCCTTTTGACAAAGACTCTTGAAAGGCATATAGTAGGCCTCTTGAAAAAGTCCATTTAGAGTGAGCGTTGAAAAAGGCCCGTTGAAAGGACATTCAAATGTGGTCAATGAAAAATACCCTTTGAAAAGGATCCCAGCAACATACCCTCAAAAAAGCCTATTAATGGTCCAGGAAGGGACACTTGAAAAAAAGTCTAGGTAAGGCCTAATGAAAAGAATCTTTGAAAGGGCCCATTAAAATAGTCCATTAGAAGCCTTTTGAAAATTACCAAATTATAGGGCGCTTTTAAAAATGGCTATCGAAAACTATGAAAGGCCTATTGAGAAGGGGGCCTCTCCACTACACCGTTTAAAAAGCCTAGGAAAGGCCTTTTGAAAATTACCCCTAAAAGGTACCTTTGAAAAAAGTCGTGAAAAAAATTAATAATACCTTCAAAAATCCGTTGTAAAAACATTTAAAAAGTATCCTTGAACCTACGCCGCTGAAAATATCCTTGAAATGGATCCTTGAAAAGGGCACTTGAAAGGACCCTTGAAGAAGACCTTTGAAAAGAGATTTAAAAAAAAAAATCTGAAAAATCCTTTTAAGAAGACCAATGAAAATGGTTATTAAAAATGATATTTGAAAAAGACCTTTGAAAATACTTTCAGAAAGATCCTTTGAAAAGAACTCTTAAAAGGACACTTAAAAAAAGATGCTTTGAAAAGGACTTAAGAAAAGGACACTTATAAAAAAGATGCTTTGAAAAGGACTCAAGAAAAGGACACTTGAAAAAAATGCTTTGAAAAGAACTCAAGAAAAAAGGACACTTGAAAAAAGGTTCCTTTGAAAGGGCACATATTAATAAAAGGATACTTCTATTATGGATAGACCCCTTAAATCCCAAGAGTGAATCGAATTATTGGTTATCCCTCCCTCCGCCCCCTCTGCGAAAGGACAGGTCTTGAAGGGTGCAAGTCAGGTTTGTGCCGCCTCACGATGGACCTTCAAAACACGAACAACGAAAGAAAGGTGTATATAAATGTAAGTGTGCGGTGTGTAAATTCTTATGTATTGTGCAAATGGGTGTGATGGTTGGGATATTGACGTCTACGTGAATATGAGGGAGTGTATGGATGTGAGAGTAATTTTATGTATTTGTGTGTGTGTGTTAATGTGTGATTGGATGCGTGGTGGTGTCCGATAGTGTAAAGGGGAAATAAATGTGTTTGAGAGTTTGAATATGTGCGCCTGTTTGAGAGTGAGTGAGTACGCATACATGCGTACACTCGCATGTATGCGAGTGTACGCAAAGGTGAGGGGGAATGTATATGAGAGAATATGTGTGTGTGAACGGCGGCTCGAAGAAAGAGAGGGCGTGGCGCTGTGGCGGAAGGAGCTGTGGCCGCGAGAGCAATCTCGAGCCTACGGTGACCAGGGGACGTGTCTCGCCTCCGGATGGCCTCAAATGAGGCCAGACCCACCCGCGACCGAAAGGACAAAGGAGGTGGAGGCCGGACCAAACCGTGGACCACAACTTGGAACTACTCACACACTACACCCTCAAAACAAAGAGAATTTTACACCACTGCTACTATTTAGCAAAGTTGAAGCAAGTAGCAGAAGTATAATAAAAAAACAACAACTAATATTATTCAAAGAAACAGCAGTAGGAGCATCATAAAGCATCCTCCTCATGCAAAACCAAGGCAGCTGTTTCATGATCAAGATCCCACTTGTCGGATCATCCACTGCCGCTGGACGCATTGCACCGCCCTCCCGTTTGAGGAGATTGCCTCATCTCGTCCGGTGATTCATACAAACGGCTTTTCAGTGTTCGTGCTTCCCGTTATCTCAGGACCTCTTGAATTATATATATATATATATATATATATATATATATATATATATATATATATATATATATATATATATATATATATATGGTTAATCACAAAAATGTATACCAGCTTTTTTTAATCTAAATTACTTTTTCATAAATTTAAATATTTGGAATCTTTTTGTTTCGTGTAATGTAGCACCCAAATTTGGGATTATGTGAGGTTAGCTGTTTTTATTAGACAACAAATTATTTGTGATTTTATACAAAAAATGTGTTTCTTGGACATTTCCGCATAATGCATTACGTCTGGAAGATGTCTTAATTTTTAGATTTATGATGTGTTTCAGACCCTTAATAGGCAGCTGACCAAAGATCAAATACAGTAAACCCTCGATATAACGAATTTTGGATATAACGAACCAAATTTCCTTGCCGAACTCCATCAGGTTTAACGAACGAAGTTCGTTAAATCCGATGTAGTCCACTTAACTTTCTTAGTAATATTAGTAATTACATACGTATTACATATCCATGCAATACAGTCTTTATATACATATTTATGTATACAGATAATGAACTTGGTTCATTATTTCCATCACTTTTAACGACCATCGGGTTTAACAAACTTTCGGCTTAACGAACGCCCCCCCGCCCCATAAAGTTCGTTATATCGAGGGTTTACTGTAAATGGTCAAATAAACAGACAAAACTCAGCACCAAGAAACCAAACGCCCGAAGATCAAAAGTGTACGAAAAGATTATCCGTAGAGAAAAGTTGTCTTTGGGTGGCAGTGTGTGGCACTGGATCGTTAATTGGTGCAATTTTTATTAATGTGAAGTTAAATAGTGAAACTTACCTAGGAGTTTTAAATCCTATCATTCCACAATTACATGCTGCTTAAGGAGCCAGATTTAATCGCGTTTGGTGGATTCAAGACGGTGTTCCTGCTCACAGAACACTGATTATTAAGAATCGCTTGCAAGAAGTATTCCAAAAGCGACGAGTGGCCTGACAGAAGCCCTGATTTGACCCCGTATGATTTCTTTCTATGGGGTCATTTGAAGAATGCAGTTTTTTCAACATCACCTCTCAATTAAGATAATTTGAGAATCGCATCAGAAATGAAATAAACATCTTAAAGTAAGACCAGATGTTATCAATAGAGTGATGAGAGAGAGCCCACGTCTATATAAATATAAATGGCCGTCATGTTGAATAAGGATATAAGTTTGCCATAAGCAATAAAGAAAATGTTAACTGTTATTAAGAATTTATTATTTTGAGATCATTGGTTTATTATTAACTCAATATCACAAGTATTGTTATATCATTACCAAATTGTGCGCAAATAAGCTTTTGTATAACCTTTAATTCAAATTCCTGCTGCTTAAATACTCTGATGTTTGCCTGTAAACCCAATTACGGTGTAAAGTAGGACGGTTTTTTACATTAAAAAAAAAAAAAATAGTTTTCAAATATCTCAATTTATGAAAAGGTTATTTAGATTTAAAGCTGTATACCTTTTTGCTATTCACTATAGTGAATGATATATATATATATATATATATATATATATATATATATATATATATATATATATATATATATATATATATATATATATATATATATATATATATATAAGAGAAAATAAGAATTGGACTCGAATGAGCAAATGAGACAAGAAACCGGAGTTTTTTAAAGGCAAGAGAGAGGGACATTAGAAGAATCCAGAATGAAAGGGAGGCACAGTGAAGGCGATCCTTTACCAAGAAGACAGAAATAACGCCAGGGGAAAAAAGTTTTGAATTCCTCGCCGGGACTCAAACCCGGGCCTGCTGATTGCCAGTCAGATGCTTTACCGCTAAGCTACCAGGCACAGTAACTAAATTTCACCCAAAGCGTTACCCAATCAAATTTTATTGGAAAATAAAAATGGCATAGCCCTGTGGTGGTTGTATTATCACCCGCAGATCCTGTAGTTGCTTTCTTTGTATATATATATATATATATATATATATATATATATATATATATATATATATATATATATATATATATATATATATATGAAGTGAATAACTCACAAAATAGCAGGTGAGGTTTGCAATGAATGCCATGTCCTGCAAGAAAAATGAAAAGGTGCTTTCAAGTATTTCGAACTTTATTCAGTTCATTCTCAAGGATAACTAAAGGAGAAAATAATATAATAAGGGTATATACAAGCTAGTAAAAGATAAAGGACCACCTCTAAGATAAGAAACCACCAATGAGTAAGTAGGAGATGGATGGGTAAATTCACATTAAGGTCAAACCTAGAGGCAAGAATGAGTCAAGAACAGAGCCAAAAGGGTTAAAACGATTAACGGATAAAGCGATAGTCTAAATAGGAAGATTAGGAGCAACATGAGAATTAAATTGAAACGAAGGGGAAAGGGACAAGGAAAGACGAAGAGAAATAAAATAATGTTAATATAAAATCAATACAATAATTAAATTGACACATTGGGTTCCCATAAAAATGAAAATTGACCCCCCCCCCAAAAAAAAATTAGGAATATAATTCAAAGCTAATTTCTTTAAGAATGAGTTTTTTCATAACAAAAGGCCAGGCGGAATGTTAAAGTTATTAAATTGGCTTATACGTATACATTCAACAAGGTTTCTTTTAATTGAGTCATTTGAGCGAAAAATATTTTTTGCTGAATTCCAATTAATTAAGTGGTTATTTTCGGACATATGCACAAAAACTGCACTATTATTTACAGCTCTCCTAACATTGTATTTATGCTGATTAATACGGACAGATAATTGCTTTCATGTCTGTCCAAAATATTTACCTGGACAAACAGAACATTCGACCGAATAGACTCCTCCCATATTATTACAATTATTGTGAACTAGAATGTTTTTTATAGTTGACTCGAATTTAAAAGCAACTGAAATGTTAAAGTTTTTTAAAGACGGAGAAGGTCAATGAAACAAACAGAGAGGGTAAAACCCAAATGTTTTTAACATTAAAAGGGATAGCAGGAGCTGTATTATAGAACGTCTTTTTTGCAGAGGAAAGACAATTTAGAAGAAAGGGATTAGGGTAGCAATTTATAGCTAATTTCAAAGATATTGGAGAATTCAGAATCCATATATTGAGGCTAGCTTATATATATATACCCTTATTATATTATTTTCTGTTGTAGTTATCCTTGGAAGCACCTTTTTCATCTTTTCCTGCGGGACATTGCTCTCCTTGATCCTTGAACAAACACCACAGAGCTTTCGTCATATTTAACTTCTGCCCTTCAAAAACCTTTCGAAGACCAATAAAGATGCAGAACCGTTGTATTGCAGACTACATATTAACCATATAGTAAAACAGAAAGAGAAATTTGACGTGAATTAGCACACGAGACAGGAAACAGGAGTTTTTTTTATATGCAAGAGAAAAAGACATTGGAAGACAAAGATCAAAGAAAGCAAAAAAACGGATTAACGTGTCAAAAGTGAACGTCTGACCGTGATTAGTGGGCAATTCTTGTATAAACCTTTGCCAACGAATGTGGTCAAACAGTCGAATGATCACTTTGATGATAATTAGTTAGATTGATTTTGCACACATTCCACAATCCTATTACTTTACTATCATAAAAACAAATTTCTAAAACTCGTTTAAAAATTGTTCGAAACTGCAGTTTCAAATGTATTTTAAGAATACGATTTAGGAATTACCGAGAAATATAACGCAAAATTAGTGGAGGGAAATGATTTTCCGAAGAATGATTTGAATAACACAAAAAGATCTTTAAAAGTGGAGTAGACTCGGTGGAGTCGTGCAGTGATATGGACACAGCCTGATTCCTGTCTTCTTTTTCTCCTGCCAGCAGTTGTCGGACAAAAATGACAAATATGGGTTATTAAAGAATGGAAAAAATAACTTTACAAAATTACATACCAGAAAAGTATAGGTCTTTAAAAAAAACAAAATAACATACATGATTTAAAAACAAACAAATATGGCTCCATAAAAATGACAAAAATTATATATATGAGTTTTTATAAATGATAAAAATTACAAATATGGGTTTTTAAATATAAACATGGGTTTTAAATATGACATAAAAAATACATAAGGATATTTATAATGAACAAAAAACTAAAAATTAAGAATATGGGTCTTTAAAATGAAAATAAACCTAGAAAAATAGCAAATATATGTTTTTTTAAAGTTCGAAGAAAATGTGAATCATCAAAAGAAAGTTTCCAATTACGATTCTCCTGAGAAGGATCAACTTTATGACTATGTTATGATGTGTATAAACAGGAAGTGATTTGACGGAATACTATAAATGAACTAACTTAAAAAAAACCCACATTGAGTCAACATTACCTAGGTCTCTCTCTATACAATGTAGTAACAACAAACATCGAATTATTGGTGTTGTTGTGGAAGAAGAGTGGAAGCAATGATGTTTCGGGGATAGTGGAGAGAACGCACTAAGGCATTTTTGCCTCCAAACTCTTTGCCAGCCACAATTTCATCAAAAAATGTTTTTTTTCTTATTTAATTTATAATTGAAGTATTTTGCTCAAATGGGAGCTCTTTTTAATCTAATGTTTCTTTATACCTTGGTAATTCATCAATTCACTTCTTGCTTATACACATCATAACACTCGTACAAGTTAATCTCCACAGGGCAATAAATGATGCTTAGTAGTTTGCTAATTCACCTGCTCCACGAACCCTTTGAAAGTCGTATTATTGAGAACGGGAAGAAAATGTGCCTAATCCAACCAAGGTAACGTTTCCAGTAAGGGCAGGTATAGTAGAGACGGAATAAAAATAATGGCAGTGCAAAAGATGTGAGCTAGGCAAAAGTGGCCTCTTTCAGTACTCACGGCCCGCCATCGTCTTGAGATAGGTCGGCCAACCACACCTCAAACCAAATATCGAATTTAGCCAATAATATAAGGTTATGAAAGCAATAATTTATATACAGTGAAAGTTTGGTGAGATTTCACAGGTGGCGGGGCTTAAATTATTATTATTCTTTTATTATTCCGTCTAAAAATACCGAAAACAATTAATATTACATCGTTCCTCGCGGGCCGCAGGAGATCGCCTTAAGAGCAACAGGCGTCACGCGGGCCGCAATTTGTTCATGCGTGGTTTAAATGATGAGAATAGAAGGATGATTTTGAACCTAAAAGCGGTTCGCATAAGGGAAGAAAAAGAGCTGCTAATTACGAACAGAGGGGCCACATCCTGGCGGTAAATAAGGGATACGCCAACAGAAACCTTCGTAAGGTATACAACCTTTAATTTCCAGGACCCCCTCCTCCCTCTCATCTCCTTTTCAGATTATTTCCTTCCGCTTTCTCATTTTATTTATTATTCATTTGTCTTTAATTTTTATTAATGTCCTTTTCCTCTCTCTCCCTCTCTTATTCTTTTATTTACATAAATTTATATTTAATTTCCTAAACAAATTATCACAATTTGTGGATAAGAAAGACACCGACGAACAAAGAATAGTGAATAAAGGGGAGATCAGATGAAGAAGCGAAGTGAGAGAGAAAAGGGGAAAGAAAGAGGATAGAAATAAACAAATGACAGCGTAACAAACACGGGAAAAGTGAAATCGATAATAACGAGGGGAGCAAATGCAATGAATTAGAAATGAGGAAAAGGGGGAAAGAGAGAGAGAGAGGGAGAGAGAGAAGAAAAAAACAATATGAGATTAGCTAATAAATGAATTAAGGTAGATGCGAGATACAGTAATCAAGGGAAGGATAAATAGAGAGAAGAGGGAGAGAGAGATAAAAGGACATACGAAAGGAAGCTAAGCTAAAAAATGAGAACGAAAGGGAAATATCATGAATGCGAAAGAATTAAATTCGCAGAGATAATATTTGAAAGATATGAAAATAAATTATTTGCATTCACATAATAATATACATTGTGGGAGCAAAGTGTGTTCGTGTGCATCTGAAAGCGAGAGGAGCACACAAACACAGTATCAGGCGAATAATGGCGCAACGAAATGAATTCCTCACATATTTTTATATGTGGATCCATGAATACGTGAATTCATTGACGCTGGTGCACGTAAATAGATGAAAATGCAAGTAAAAATGCACGTGAACCCCAAAATGTAAGAGAGTTCACACAAATAAATGCAAATGTACGTGAGCTCGCGTAAGTACCCGTAAAAATGCACATGGGTGTATAGAAATTAACGCAAAATGCCTTTGAGCTCACACGAGTACTGCCGAAGTGCCCACGAATGTATGAAACTACACCCGAAAATGTAGGGGCAGTTCACGCAAATGAATGCGCCCACACGCAAATAAACGCAAGTGTTCGCCCTAGGCACCAACCACGTCTCTAATTCCAGCCGGTTATTCGTCCCGCGCGGACGAAATCTGAGTTTTGGCGGGCCACCGACAACACCCCTCCTCCTTTATTGCACCCGACCAGAATTACAAAGGACCCATCGCCCCATCTCTGAGAGGGAGGGGCGCGCGCAAAGGGGGATTCGCTGGATGCTTTAAGGAGATCATTTGCTTCCCGCGCAGCTTCATCTGCCTTGGATGATGGGGGTTCGACGTCGCGGGGGTTGAAGGGCTAGGATGCCCCCGAAGATCCAAAGTTTTTTTTCGTTTCTTTCGTTTAGTGGTATAGATAAATAAATAGAGAAGTAGATAAATAAATAAATACATTGGTAGATAAACAAAGAGATAGATAATGGTAAAATTGTGATGGTTGCCGCGTCTGACTCTCGCTGCCGTGACGCGAAGCGTTTTCTTCAACGTCGACTTTGCGCTGGGGGAGGAACGGAGAACCTCCTCGTCGGGTCCTTAGAGTATGCGCTCGGAGCGTCGCCCCTCTCCCGAAAATGGTATTTATGGGTTTCATTTCAGTCGAGAGAACATATCGGCTGTTGAAGGCTCACTCCATCCCCCACTCCTGATCTCGTCCAGGGGTCGTTGAAGGTCCCGATTTTGACTTACACTCCTTTGATGGGATTCTGATAACTACCCTCTCGTGGGTTCATGCTACCACCGCCAACATTGCTCCGAATCCTAAAAACGATAATAGGATGCTAGGATCCATTGACTGCAACTTCATATTTAAGTCTCTATAAGCCATCCGTTCGTCCTCATCTCGAGGACGCGGACCAATTTTGCTTCTCCTTCCTGAACATAGGCGTAGCGTTGTTAGAACAAGACCCCAAACAAAGAAAGAATTCAATCCTTAAGACATCTTAGCACTCGGAACCAGGCGATTCCGAGGGCACCTAACTGATTGGAGTCTTTAAAAATACTAATAAATGTATTCAGTAATACTGATTCTAGACTAATACTGCTGCTTGAGTGAGATGAGTGATAGAGCAACCACCCGTCCAAATACCTCGAAATTACCTTATTTATAAAATCACACACAAGTGAAATACCATCGCCGAGGATTCTTACAATGTTAATATTACAAAATAGGAAACGCAGATGCACATAAACGGCCATTGAAGGAGAAGAAGAAGAAGGGTAAAAAGAAGGAGAAGAAGAAGAAAAAAGAAAAAGAAGGGGAACGAGGAAAAGGGGGAGATGGTTTGTCCTTGAGAAGCATGTTTCCAAATGTGTTTTCCATAGCCCTTTCGCATTTTTTCTGAATTTGTATTTCCTTTTCGCCGTTAACGGCCTGCGGGAAGAAGAAAAGTTTTCCTATTCTCTCTTGTGTTGTGAATGTGTGTATTTGATGGGGTGCACTTGACTTTGGGTTTCATTAGATTATACTAGATAAGACGTTTACCACTAAAATAAATCAAATTGAGCTACATTTTGTTTACGTTATTATGGTATTTCAAGCAATAGGCGAACCATTTTGAAACAGATTTGTTTCAGAAAAGGGGTGCTTTATTGCTTCCAATCTTTCTTGTTTTTTCAGCTTAATTAACTTTATATATTTAATTTTTAATCATCGATATCAAAAGTATTCATATTAACATTTGGCTTTTTTTTGTTTTTATCCCTATAATTTATTTTCCATCCTAACGTTATGAATAATATTATTACCTGGCAACACAGCACAACACAGCAAAGGCAACCTAGCGGCGGCATTCATCCAAAACATTTCGAGTATTTATATAACTTATAAATAATTATATCATAGTTAACTTACTTTTGTCCGAAACATTTTGAAAAATATGTGGCATGATTAATTTGGGCAAGTGTATATAAGGTTGTATCGGCAGCTATCGACCGAAAATTAGAGCTAATGGAATGTAAGGGGGGGGGGGAGGGAGGCTCTAATAATACGACAAGTGTTTCTTTTTCTAGAGGTTTCCACTTCTCTATTCTTTCTCGGGGTAACCTTAAGAGAATCCTAGGGTCTTTGGTGCTTTTCATTCACTACTTCTTATTTTTCTTCATCTCCGTTTTTATTTTCTTCCTCTCTGTTTTCTTCTTTTCTTCCACTCCGTTTCTTCTTTTTCTTCCTCTGTTTTCTTCTTTTCTTCCTCTCCGTGTTTTTTTGTTCTTACTCTCCGTTTTAATCTTTTTCTTCCTCTTCATTTTCTTCTTTACGTTCACAGTAAGCGTTTATAACTTCGTTAGTGAAACGCTCCCAAGTCGATCCCGTTTACGGAAACCTGCCGAAAAAAGGGGTTCTCCAGTCGCCATCTTGGCTCCATATCATGTTAGTCTCTTTTTAAAGATGTTAGTTTGTATTGTTGTTTTGTTTTTTCGGTAATTATAATTGTTTCTATTGATCCACCCATCGTTGGAGAGGCACCCGTAGGTGTGGATCGGCAAGGTCTTTATTTTGTTTCATATTTTGGCACTGCCCGTTGTTCATGTCGTAGTTGTGAGTGCCTGAATTCTTTGTACGAACTTGTTTGTAGGATGGTAATAATACGCCAGGGCCCAAGTGGTCTGAGTTGACGAAATCTGCTATTGCAATCTTTATTTTCATCCTCTATAGCTAATCCCCTTTCTATTTAACTGTGACTCCTTCAATTTTATGTACCTTATTTTTTCATTATTGAGTAAAGATTCCTTTGTTGTTTTTATACTTATCGTTTATCTTTACCATTAAAAAGGGATCACAATTATTTGTAGGAAATTCTTGAAAGATTTCCAGTTTTCCCTTTTTCCACTTTGAAAAATCCAGCCAAATTGTTTCCCCACTCTGCTAATGAAAATTACCACAAGTTTCGTCGCATAAAATAGGTATGAATTATGATGTCAGATCACAGAGATTGGTCGAGATTATCTGGTTATTCCACAAATACAAGTCCATCTCCAGTTAGCCAGCATAAGTGGTTCATAACTACCAATGGCATTCGGCAAATAAAAATAAATTTCTACTCACCTCGCAGAGATGGGGCAGAATTACCAAACGTCATATCGTAAGGATAAGTTCATTTCAAGTCACCCCACAGAGGTAAAGCAAAATTACCAATGTCATTCCGCAAATATAAGTCAAACTCCAGTCATCCGGTATAAATGACTCAAAATTACCAAAGTAATCCATCAAATATAAGTCAATCCCAAGTAATCCTGGAGAAGAGGATCAAAATTACCAAATGTCATCCCGCAAATATAAGACTATCTCCAGTCACCCTGCAGAGGTGGGTCAAACTTACCCAATTCATTGCACAAATATAATTATATCGTCAATCTCCCCGCATAGCTTTGTCGAAATTTTCATCATCCAGCAAATATAAGTCTATCTCTAGTCACCTCGAAGAGGTCGGTGAAAATTAAAAACGTAACCCCGCAAATATAAATACAGTGTGTTCGGTCTAAATTGGACGGTTTGCATACAAGAAAAGCCCCCGAAATGTATCAACCAAAAATACATGTATTTAAAAATTTTTAAAAAGATCAACTAGATTATGATTGCTAGGTAAAGGTTAATCAAAGCAGCCGCCCTCCGGATAGAGGTCTAAATTGAATCAAAGACCCTGCTCAAACATATAGTGGGGCATGGCGTTGCCCTCACTGAAGGCATACCTACAGACCATCAGAGTTTAGGATATCTTGTCTTCATGATACGTGGAACGTCGCATGGATTGTAGGCAAGCCACCTATTGTCCTGGGTGTTGTGAAACTGGTCCTGGGAGAAGTTCTTTTTATCTGAGAAGAACCAGATCGTCCCCGGCTCAACAAAATGCTTCATCTTGTTCAGGGGCTTCTTTGCCTTCGTCAAGCGAACCGCTTGACGAAGACAAAAAAGCCAAGGAGAACTCTTTGGCTCTCAGAAATTGTCTTTTGTGCCTCTTGTACGAGTGGTAGCGACGATTCTCATTCAGGGGCAGATTCATGTTGGCTACTCCAACAACCATCTCTCTCGCTAAAGCCTGGACTCGCTTGTTCAGCTCTTCCATCACATTCCCCCGCAGTTGTTGGATGAATTCCGGCGTGCGGAGGCAGTCAGAACGCCTGTTGTGTTCCTTTCTGCTGGCCACGGCCTCGTATTCTCCGTTACAGCTGCCCATGCCACGTCTTACAGCCTTTACAGTGTTAACAGAGCATTGAGCACCAGTCATGATGTCGGAATTTTGATATCGGTCGTGAATTATCATGATGCGGGTAAATCTTTTTTAATATTCATATGACTTCCAGTCCTCTATGTCTGCTAACTTTTTCTCAACTAAAACTTTACTCTATTTGCTTTCCAACGCTGCCTTTGAATGTTCACCGATAGATAAACATGTTCCCGAATAAAAGAAACATTAAGAATCGTAAAATTGACCCAAACACCCCTGTACATCGTCACTCACACAGCATAGACATGTCAAAATTACCAAGGGCATTCCTCAAATATAAGTCCACCTCCAGTCACCCCGCAGAAGTAGATCAAAATTATCAAAGTCATTCCGCAAAATACCGGTTATTGCAAAAGTCCTGTCATCCCTCCGCGGTGGGTCAAAATTACCCCTGATTCTCGCCCCGGCAATCCAGCGACCGGATTAGAGAATTGCATACGGTCGGTTACTTGGTTGAATCAGGGGCGTCTGTCACTCTTCATTACTATAGCAACCGCATATCTGTCCTCTGAAGTCAAACGTGAAGGTTAAAAGAGCCAATTGAGACAATTCATGTTTGTCCTATTGGATACGGACTTTTGGCATGGATAAAGACCTTTCGTTATCCCGGCAACCGCATTTGTGAGTTCGTCTGTCAATGCGCGAAAGCTCATGACAATACAACACCCAGAACTTTGTAGACACCTGCGCACTTCAACATTTGTCCTCATCATCAACCACTTTCCACAGGGAGGGAGGAGGGGTTAATGACACAACCAACATGACTGGACAGGATCTACAACGATTCCGCAATTGCGAATTTCACAGGAACATAACTGCGGCTCTCTGGGTCAGTTGTTCCTATCCAGGTTCAATTCCCTTTTCGGACCCCCGATAGAATGGGGTATGCATCTTCTTTCTGTCCCACATACAGGCGAACAGTTGAAGAGGTAAACAAGGTTTAAAATTATCCTCTAGATCGGTTACCGCTCCTAGAACTCCTTATAACATTCACGCTTGGTGCACTTCAGCATTTCCAATAGCAGAAATCTTGTACAATAAGGGGAGGATTCGCCTTTGCTCTGAATTAACCTAGTTTCAGGAGAGTTACGTGACCTCCAGTTGCACAACGTCCGAAATAGTCTCCTTATTTGACCACTCGGTCTTTAATATTATATATTTGAATTTCCACTAACTACACCCCCTTTTACAATATTTTCGACTGTGATGCCTTCGTTGGTTTTCTCTTTTGTCAATGATTAAAATAACTATTGAAATTGTGACACCATCAATCAGAAGATTAAATGATTATTTGTGGTGTTCTCTTTAAATGAAAGTTAAAATATCCATAGCGAGATAAAAATAAGTAGAATAAATAATTTTCCTCTGGGTTTTTTTCAGAATTTAAAAGCAAATAAGTTATTATACTATCTTCTTTCTTCAAATTTTCCTGTTTATCTTTCCAATGTAAAATACGAACTTTAAAAGTAGATCAAATTATCATGACCTAATCGATATAAGATTAAAGGATAAGTGATACAACGAAAATAGCTTAAATGTAGAAAAAAATCGAAGGAGATAAGATTTTACCTTGTAGAACGGCGTTATTTATAAGGGCGTTTATCAACGAGCATTGCTACAGATTTGGAAAAAGAAAGATTCGGAGAGACAATAAAGTTTTCCTTTTATCTAGGACCGTCAAACACATTATAAAAGTCTTGTAATCTACCAAATTTTTGTTTGGCGAAATATTCCTACTTCAGGGAATTGGTAAACGGAAGATAACGTCAAAACTCGAATTTACTCACTGAAAAGATTGAGAGAATTGGATTGCATTCACTATTTTGACTTTATTTTAGTAATTTTTGCGAGTTATTTGACATCCCACTCTAAGTTATATATTGCTTTCATACAATTCATCCTTGCATAAAATTAAATTTAAGTTATAATCATTTTATGTTATCTATGCGCAAAGAAAATGAATCTCATTCAATTTTATGATAGTCATTCAACATGAAAGGATATCTTTACATATTTATCTGTTAACCTCCAAATAAACTTCCATTACGAACGTCCACAAAGATCTGATTAAATATGTGTCTACATTAAATTCGAAGTGTACATTATATATGTGTACGATAAGAAATCCCTTTGAATTATGCTTAAACGAAGCATCAATTTCAGGCAGGTATTAAAAAGATTAATTTTGCATCATTAAGCAAATTTTATTTATTAAAAATAATAGCATTTGCCATTTGGACGGTCAAAATCTATCTGAAGCGTTTGAATATGTCAACAGCTCTCGCAATATCTGTATGTTTATGATAATTTAGCTTTGGAACGCCATAAACGATCGCAATATTTTAACTTCTCCAGTAACATTTTACGGCTTGCTCAATTTAACAAAATGTTGTTCAGAATTGATAATAGTTAAATTGTTATAGAGTCGTAACTTTGGGTAACTTGCAGCGCTGTAATAGAGGACTTCAATACGTAAGGATCGCTGTAATGGAAATTAAAATCGCATCAAACTTTTTATGTGCTTGTATGTGCTATTTAATAGTCGCTTCAATGAGTATTCCCTATCTTCCCTGCCTTTTTATACAATTTTATTGTAACTTTTCTTTTTTTTTAAATGCAGACTAATCTTTATATACAGTATATTTTTTTTATTTATTTCATCCGGAATGTTCGTGCCGATTTGGAAAAATTTAAAATATATATATTTTTAATTAAATTTAATCAATTTTATATATAGTTAAAATTTTGTTCGACAACCCTTTCCCATTCTTTTTTTTAATCGAAGCAAAATTCTTTGAAAAATTAAGAATTGCTCTGCGAAATATTTTGAGATACATAACGCATTTCCCCAATAAAGGAGACCTTATTTTAAGGATTCCTTGCCTCTTTCTCGAAACGCTTAGATCCTAGTTGCAAATCCCTGCGTTTATTTGGGCGCTTAATAGTCAGATTTTATAATGTATTTATTATCTATCTATTTATTATAAAGTGAAAACCAATCAGTTAGTTTATTAACTGCAAGTAGGCTAGCCGCCTGTAAACAAGTACATTTAACAAAAGTTAATAATGACAAGATCATAAGTACCAAAGATGAATATCACAGTAACGTAGATTAAAGTTAATGCAACGCAATAAATGACACCGCGCACTTTTTTGAGTCTCCTATGGGGGCGCTCTTCGTCTCTCTAGGAAAGGTTAGGTCTCAGACCTCCATTCTAGTGTTCCGCAAGGAGTTCGAAGCAGTGGCCAGTGTCATTTATTGCTTCATATTAACCGCACTAACTGTTATCGATATTTTCACCCTAACTTAAAATGATTAATATCGCAAGTAAGAGAGTGGAGTAACAGTGACAAGACAACGCATAAGTAAAACATGCACGTTATCTCTACTCCACGAAAAGGACGTTTGAAAAATAGCATTGGATACTTTCTCATCTCCAGATGTGATATTAATTAATCTTTTCTCTACGACGCGCAGAAATTTGGCCCACAGAAAGTCTTTACTGAGAAAGAGGTAAGAAATCCTATTGAGGGTTAGGGGATTTTTCCCTCATCAGGGGGCGCTTAGATCGTAGTTCAAATCCTTTTAATTGACTCTTTTGAAGAAATGGCCTGGCTCATTTTCTCTTTATAATAAATAGATAGATAATAAATACGTGAGAAAATCTCACGATTAAGCGCACAAATAAACGCAGGGATTTGCAACTAGGATCTAAGCGTTTCGAGAAAGAGGCAAGGAATCCTTAAAATAAGGTTTCCTTTATTAATCCCTCCCTCTTCACTAAGGGCTAGGGGTTTATGCCCTCGGCAGGGGGCGTTTAGAATGGTGCAAATCCATGGGTTTATTTGTATGATTTATTGGTAGATTTAACATTTATTTATATATTTATTATTAAGTGAAAACCAACGAGGAAAATACCCGATAGAGTTAATGGGCAATATGTTCGAAATGAATGTGGTGAGGTAGGGAGGAGTAAATGTGTAGGGGGTATATTATCAGTGGTCGAACGACGAAAAGTTCCCTACATGAATCTTGGTTTAAACATTAGCCGCCTGGACACCCACTATCCATCAAATAGGGTTGGGTATGAGGTTATTCGAACCCCATGACAAAGATACATAGATATCATATGTTCGCGGTCCCACTCACCTCGCAGGTGAAGAAGTCTGACCTCGCCTTAACACATCACTTCTCTGACCTCTCCTTAACCCCACTTCTCTTACTTTACATTAACACTTTACTTGTTTGACTTATTAACACTTCACTTTTGACCTCGCTTTAAAACTTCACTTCTCTGACTTCGCCTTAACACTTCACTTCTCTGACCTCGCCGTATCACTTCACTTCTCTGACCTCGCCGTATCACTTCACTTCTCTGACCTCGCCGTATCACTTCACTTCTCTGACCTCGCCATATCACTTCACTTCTCTGACCTTCCTTATTCACCACTTCTCTGACTTCGTTTATGACTCAACTTCTCTGACCTCTCCTTATTCACCACTTCTCTGACCTCGTTTATGACTCAACTTCTCTGACCTCTCCTTAAAACTACTCTTCTCTGACCTCTCCTTAAAACTACTCTTCTCTAACCTCTCTTTAACACCACTTCTCTGACCTCGCCTTAATACTTCACTTCTCTGATGTTGCCTTAACACTTCACTTTTGACCTTGCCTTAAAACTTTACTTCTCTGACCTCGCCTTAACACTTTACTTTTGATCTTGCCTCAAAACTTCATTTCTCTGACCTTCCTTAACATCACTTCTCTGACCTCTCCTTAGCACTTCAATTTTCTGACTTCTCCTTAACACTTCAGAAATTTGACCTCACCTTAACACTTAACTTCTCTGACTTTTCCTTAACACTCTACTTATCTATCCTCCCCTTAACACTTCGCTTCTCTCACGTATACTTAGCACTCCACTTCTCTGACCTCGCATTAACACTTCACTTCTGTGACCTCCTCCTTAACAAAACTTCTCTGACCTCACTTTAATAAGTCACTTCTCTGACCTCGCCTTAACACTTCACTTCTCTGAACTCTCTTTAACAATTCACTTCTCTGAACTCGTCTTAAGACTCAAGTTCTCTGACCTCGCCTTAAAACTACCCCTCTTAAGACTCTCCTTAACACCAATTCTGTGACTTCACCTTAAAACTTTACTTATTTGACTTCTCCTTAATATTTCCCTTCTTGACCTTTCCTTTAACGTCTATTCTCTGACTTCGCTGTAACCCTTCACTTCTCTAACCTAGCCTCAACATTTCACTTCTTTTTCCCTGCCTCAACAGTTCATCGGTCTGACCTCGCCTTACCTCTTGTCTTTTCTGATCTTGCCTTCAAAATTCACTTCTCTAAACTCGCTTTAACAATTCACTTCTCTAACCTCTCTTTAATAATTCATTTCTCTGGCCTCACCGTAACACTCCTCTGAAATCTCCGTAACACTTCACTTTTCTGACCTTTCCATAACACTTAATTTATCTTACCTCGTCTTAACACTTCACTTCTCTGACTTTTCATTAACACTTCATTTCTTTAGCTTCGCCTTAACAATCCACTTCTCTGACTTTTCCTAACACTTACCTTCTTTTACCTATCTTTATTAATTCACTTCTCTGACCTCTCCTTTACAGCTCACTCCTCTGACCTCTTCTTAACACTTCACTTCTCTTACCTCATCATAACAGTACACTTGTCTGACCTCTACTTACCACTTCACTTCTCCAACCTCTCCTTAAAACTTTCCCTTTTGAACTTCACCTTAACACTCCACTTCTCTGACTTCTCCGTAACACTTCAATTCTCTGACCTATCTTTAAGAATTCACTTCTATGACCTCTCCTCAACACTTCACTCCTCTGACCTCTTCTCAACACTTCACTTCTCTTATCTCATCATAACCTTCCACTTCTCTGACCTCGCCTTAACATTTCACTCCTCTGAACTTGCATTAACACAACTTCTCTGAGCTTGCCTTAATATTCTACTTCTAGGACTTCATAACACTTCACTTCTTTGCTATGTTCTTTACACTCCACTTCTCTGACCTCTATGTAACACTTCGCTTCTCTGACCTCTAAGTAACCCTTCACTTTCCGAAGTATCCTCAACACTTCACTTCTCTGACATCGGCTTAACATTCTTATTTTCCGACCTCGTCTTAATTCTTCACTACTTCATTTTCGCAATTCGGGATATGTACATCATACATTGTCATTTCCTCAAACTTTACTAATTTTCTGGTGTCCCCATCATTGCAGCGGGGTGGGGTTTGCTAGGGAAAGATGATGCGTGCCAATGGCTATTTCATACATAAATGATGTTATAGTGGGGGTGGTTGTAAAGGTGTATGGAGAAGTCACTCTTGCCCTCTTTCTATATGGATTTTCGTGTTTGACCTTGGTGTACTGTCATACATTGCTGTCTTTTTTTAGTGGGTCTTTGATGAATTCCATTATTTCACTCTTTTTGGCGGAGAAATGCATATTCGTTTGAGAAGTGAATAAGCGTGTGATTGTGTGGGAGAGAGAGATTTATAGATTGATAGTAACATGTGTTGTTTTCTTTAATTAGGAAGAACATCTTATTTCTCCTCTTATGATTTACTTCCTTTTTTTTATCTTTCTACCCCTATATCTCTCACACACAATTCCTCCATCTCACATACACAATCCTCCGCTATTACACACAATCACTCTCTCACACACATAATCCCGCTCTCACAAAAACAATGCCTCTAACACACAATCCCGCTCTCACACCAACATCCCCCTTCTCTCTCTCACACACACACAACCCCCTATTTCTCTAACACACACAATCCCTATTTCACTCACACACAATCCTTTTCACATACAAACTCTCTCTATCTTACACACAATGACTCTCTCACATACACATGATCTCTCTCTCTCTCTCACACACACACACACACACACACACACAATCCCTTTCTCGCACACATTTACTCTCTCTCATATTAGCAATCCCTCTCACTCACACATAGACGATCCTTCTCTCACATACACAATCCCTCAAACACACATGATGCCTCTCACACAAAAAAATCTTTCTCTGACGCACACACATTCCCTTTCTCTCACACACACAACCCCACTCTCTCAAACACACAATCTTTATTTCTCTCACACACACAATCCCACTCTCACAAAGACAATACCTCTCTCTCACAGACTCACGACCCTTCTTACAATCCATCTCTCTTACACACACAATCCCCCCTCTCTCTCTCACACACACACAATTCATCTCTCTCTCTCACACACACAATTCATCTCTCTCTCACACATAATCCCTCTCTCTCACACACAATCCTTCTCTCACACAGAATCCTTCTCTCTTACAATCTTTCTCTCACACACAATCCCTCTCTCTCTCTCTTTATTTCACACACACAATTCCTCTCTCTCTCACACACACAACCGCTCTCTTTTACGCAAACAATCGCTCTCTTTCACTCACACTCACAATCCATCTCTCTCTTTGTCACACATACAACCCTCCCCCCCTCTCTTTTCTCTCTGTATGCTTTCAATAGTTAAGAAGCATAAACCTCCGCCCACCATTCCTTCAACTCCGCCGCCTCCTTCCACAGCTAAACAACAGCTCCATCCCCTCTCGCTTCCCTTCTCCTCATCCACGCCATTCCACCCCCCCACCCCATATCCTGGATATTTTCCCCTCCTTCAAAAAAAGAAGCAATAACACAGACTCCGATTCTTACAATGAGAGACTTTGGGGTCGTGATCCAACAATCTAATGTCCTTTAAGCTACGCTCGAGAAAGAGAGAAAGTGTGTGTGTGTGTGTGTGTGTGTGTGTGTGTGTTATAGAGAGACTGCGTGAAAGAAAGAAAAGCATAAACGAAAACAGTGTGTGTACGACACAAGATATCTTTCTACGTTGATCTGTCACGTTATGTATGCGTGTATGTTTTCCCTCTCCCTCAAATATAGGCAAAGTTTGGTGGAGGTGTGGAAGGGTGTGTGTGTGTGTGTTGAAAGGTTTAGTAGAGAAGTTGTGTCTTTGTTAGGTAGTTTCCTTGAAATTCATGAATATTTCACGTTAATGTTTTATCGGATCGTGGCAAGGCTTACCAAACAGGCAACAACCATTACACTTCAACAAAGACTACAAAACAACTCACATAAAAGCTACATCCCAAAACCAAACATTAAAATAACCTAAAATTAATCACCACCAACAAAAACAGGTACCAAAACAATCACAACGTTGATAATCCTAGAAAATACGCAAGGAAACCAAAGAGCATCCTCATCACTAACAACGAAACAAACAAACCATCCTCCTAATCATCATAAACAATAAAAATAACAAATAACGCATCATCGTCATCATCAACAACCAAAACAAACACATCATTGTCAACAACAGCAGCCCTCACTCATCCTAAGAGATTTCACCGCATTTTGCCACCTCGTTCTCTCTCTCTCTCTCTCTCTTGTTGTCTCATATTTGTTCTCTCCCGCTTGCACCCCGCAGTTTCGAGCATTGGTCCTGGGTTCGAATATTCTTCTTCTTTTGTTCGGATCTTTGTTCCTGGTTATGAAATGGCCCCCAGCCGGGCAAGGGCGGATGCTGTTGTAGCAGGGCCAGTGTCATCCTCGATTCTCTTTTAATGTCTTTGTTCGTGTCTTTCCTCGCTACGGATTCCGTGTCTTTGTGCCTTCCGTAGTTTCTTTGTTCTTCTCTCGCTCTGGTTTATTTCTTTGCTTATTTTTCTTCTTCATCTCTCCCATATTATCTATGACCTGGATAAAGAGAGTGGATATTATTTTGAAGGGAAAATGCCATAATTCTCTTTACTGTATATGAGATAGAACGATAATCACTCAATAAGAGGAAGGAATGACCGATAGTGCCATACTCATTGGATGGGAGACATAGAGTGCCACTTCACGCGTGCGGCTCCCAATTGCTCGTACTCAGGGATTCAGGAGAGAGGGCGGCAAGATAGAGTCCTTGGGTTCGAGGTACGTCCCTGGGAGATTTAGACAGACCTCTTGACAGGCAACCCTTTGGAGTTATGTATAGATGCAAACATTGGTATTGTAATTAATACTACTATTCTTGTTATCATTATTATTACTTATTTATTACCTTATTCGTACCCCCCACTTCTCTTACCTCTGAGTACCTATGTTCTTTGCACACACTTGAGGGTGTTTGTTACCATTATCCCTTTTTTTGCTATTATTCTATTTATCCGTTCGATTTCTTAATCTGTCTGTCCCCCCTCCATTCTCTTAGTAATTAGTAAAAAAAAACTTGTTGGTTACACAGGTCTATCAATCAGCTTTCACTTCACACTCCCATGCAAACATACTCAAAGAAACTCAGTCACACACCGCCTCAAATGGTTACATACACACACCAACTTAAATATACTTTCCCAGACCCACATTCTCCCACAAATATACTCACATACGCATACACCCCATCATACACACGTACACAGATGACAGTAGGAGACGCAACTCTGACAAAATATATATGCGGGAGTAAATCTTAGGGAGGCGAGCCACGTTGCACCGCCTGTGGGATACTTAACCAACTGAACATCATAAAGACCATCTGTAGACCCCAACTGTCCGCCTTTCGCGCCAAAATGGCTAAGGCTGCCTGCAGATGGCGCTCCCACCGCCAAATTTAGCGCGTTCGGCAAAATCGCCCAGATTTGGCCTAATATTGGGGAATCACTATTGGCCTCGATCATAACGATAGGGCGATGTTCATATTCCATCTCGCCGATAATAACTTCTTGAACTTGTAATACCGAGCGACTTTATTAACACCAGATCTTGTATACACGACCAAACATCTATCTCGATCTGTCTGCCTCACACGTAGATATACACATACAAACACAAGGGATGCAGGCAAGTATTTGCGAGTTTTCTTCAGGGTCGTAAGCCACCACCGCCACAGCAATTAGTGGGAATATTTTTTATGTTGTTGTTTTTTCGTAGTTTGTATTCACTATTCCGGTTTTGATTAATTTTTTAAAGTTTTCTTTTAATTTCTTATTCAACATCTTGTACCTTCTCATTAAACGTCGAATCCCCACCCCCATCCCCACTTCCTAAATGTATACAAAATATTACACAGATACGGTAGACGATGGTTACGCTCGTAGAAAATAAAGAAAAATACACAAATACCATCATAACACAAACGTGCCGCCCATTGGCGGATACGCTGATACTCATGCGTGGGTGGTTGGGGGGAAACGGCGTCTTGTCTTCACACGGCAACATACTCACTCTCCTCTTTCTTCCGGCACTTTGCGCCATAGGGGAAGGGGAGCAATCATACCACATGCTCCTGATGCATGCAGAACGCCGCCCCTTCCCAGGATAACGAAGGGTTTCACCATAGCCGGTTGGTCCTCCCAAACTCACAAGAGGATCAGCCTTTGGTCCTTCGGGATCACCAGCGGTTGTCATTCTGATCTTTATGTGTATTTATTATCCGATCGAAGAATCTCGGGCAGGATGCGAGGGAGGGATGGGGCCACACACTCTAAATCAATTATATTTACGTTCCAGGCTGACCACTGCATAGGAATTAGTTCTCATCATCATCATCATTATAGTCAACCGCTATCCCATAAAGTGTGGTCTGCGCGCATCAATGCCACTGACAAGTAGTGTACTTATTAAGAAACCCCCTTCCCCAAAAAATTAGTACTCAGGGTTAGGAAGATTTAATGTGGATTTTTTCCGTCCTCGTTGATTGTATTCAAGCCTCTTATTCAACTTGACTCTTGTTGCGTAAACTCCGTTGGATTACAACACCTCATTGAAGTTCTAAGTTCTAAAATTTGAGTTTGCTGGAGTTGGTGAAAATTTTGAGGAACTTTTGGGTTTATAAACCTTCAGGGACTAGTTTATGAGGTCCTTAATTATACTTAATCATCATCATCTTTTTCTTCTTCTTCTTCTTCTTCTTTTTTACCTGCGGCGAAGCGCTAGATCTAGGCGTCGCTTTTTTTTTCAAAAGGAGTAAAGTTCAATTGTACCCATTTAGACCCCTGACATGACCCATATGACCATGGGACATAGGGTTATTCACCCTGGAGATTTCAAATCTGCCATCAGATTTGGCGCTGGGTGGCGCCATCTAGTGGCAGAAGCCTCATTTAGCCCCATTTAGGTCATTGGAGGGACTTTTCCTCTTGTCTTTTCTTCTTCATCTTATATTTCTTCTTCTTCCTCTTATTATTATTTATCTTATTGCTATTATTATTATAACATCATAATCAGCATCATTATTATCAATTTTGAAAATTGAATAAAAACACATTACGAAACAATGAATTTCTTTGATATGAGAATCATTAACTTTAATTACCATTTTCCAATGGGTTATTAAATGAACCCCAAATGCCACTATCACATGTCCCCCCTCCCCCTTTTTTAGCATTATAAACTGTTCCACTGCCTCCCTCCATCGCCCTTCCTCGCTTCAGTTTTGTTGCCCCTAAAGGTCAGGGGAACAGAAAGTGTCTGCCCTCAAGCGCCTAATTGACTGGTCACTTCCTTAACTTGTATCCTGACCAATTAAAGTCCTACCAACTAAATAAGTACGATTGTTCCCCAAATACCATTCTAATAGGCCAAAAATGTTAGCTTGTCAACAAACTAGTTGTCACAGGAACTTTAATCAACAAAGTAGTTACTATTACTATTAACATCGTTCTCCTAACTTTTAACTATAGAAGGTGGATGCCCGACTTGAAAAAAAATTACTTAGTCTTCAGAGCATTTATTCTTTTTTTTTGCGTGCGTGTTCTTATCCAAATGACGTTCCTAACACGTATCGTTTTATTTTCTTGTAATTATCCTCGGTTCATGGGTACATATTGGTTTCAGTACTTACATTGCATATATGTATCTTAGAACAATTAAAACACACTGGTCGTTATAGTGCTTGAAATATGTGGGGAGTTGTTGCACAGTCTGAGGACTATGGCGGATGAGGATGAGCTCACTTATCGTTTCCATGGTTACGCGACCCGTGGTTGGGCGCTAATTGCCATGCGACAGAATCAATATCACTCCCTGCAATCAATCATAAATGGTTCTAACAAAGTAAAGCTTAAAATTACTCTATATTTTATCAAAGCTTCTTGTACGTAGTTTGTATTAGTATTGGAACAACTTGCAGTATGGTAGAAAGCTCTTTTATATTCCAAATTCAAAGTGAAATTATTTTTTTAACAACCATATAATGAAGTAATCATTCTAATTGTGCAGAATGGATTATTTATCGATTTTACGATACCTTGCAATACTGTGGAAATATATAATAGTTCTTAGTGAATCATTATTATTCGATACGTCATATCATACAACGTATAATCAATTGTTGTATACACATAGAAGCGACATACGTCTTGGATAACGTAGTGTAGGTTAAGATTTGATTGCAGTGTGTGAAACTCCAAGGTGCAAGATGGTGCACTTAGGTGTGGTTTAGTATCCCAAAGGGCGGAGGGGCTTTTGAAGAGTAATTTTTTAATGTTGGTTACCTCTCCCTCATATTTATCAAATATTGCAATATCATCTTCATACCATTATCCGCATATCAAATTCCAGTGCGGGGCAAAAGATCCCTCCCCCAAGAGGTTTTCAGTGATCTATGTCCAATGGTTGAATTTGCCACGTTCAGTGAATCTCATCTTCCCATCACCTTCGAAGTCATATTCCGGATGTCCAAATTTAGTAATTCGTTCGTTCATCTTCGGCCCTTTCTTAAGCTTGTCTCCACGATCTACACAAACGCATTTATTATTTTGAATATATTTGTCTCTTGCGTTCGCGTTCTTATCAAAGTTATGTTCAGAACATGTATCAGTATATACAGGGTGTTCGAGCTAAATTTGACGGTATGAATAAAAGACACCCCCCCCCCTCCGAAATAAATGTATTTTAAACTTTTTAGAATAATATCAACTAGGAGCTGACAGTTTATTCAAAGTGGCGGCCCTCAGCTTGCACATTGGCCTCAGGAAGGCTCCTGAATCTGGCGAAGGCGTTTCTCACCGTGTCTCTGGGAAGATATTGGAATACCTCCTTGATGTTGGCCACCAGGTCAGCCTTGGGGTCGCAGGCAGAGCGGTCGTTACCTTTCTCAGCTGTGCCCCATGGGATTGCAATTGGGAGATCTAGGAGGCCAGAAATTGGGGCTGGTGAATTCGTAGAAATTCTTCAACAACCACTTTTGACTCTTTCTGGAAGTATGGCCTTCCAGCAGCACCCTATCCAGCCAGGGTTTGACCACAATCTGGAGCTCCACATAGCTGTTTAAATTGAACCTAAGACCCTGCTCAAACATGTGGGGAGGCATGGCATCAGCCCCACTGGAGACACAACCACAGACCATCAGAGTTTGTGAGAACTTGTTATGGGTGTTGTGCAACTAGTTCTAGCAGAAATTCTTTTCATCTGAGAAGAACCAGATCGTCCCCGGCTCAACAGAATTTTTCAGTTTGTTTAGGAGCTACTTTGCCCTCGCCAAGTGTTTTTCTTTGAATTCGGCTCTCAGAATTTGTCCCTTAGGCCTCTTGTACGAGTGGCAGTGAAGGTCCTCATTTATGGTGGTGACTCCAACACCCATCTCTTTCAGCAAAGCACAGATTTCCCTGCTCGGGTCTTCCATTACCCTCTCCTTCAATTGTTGGATGAATTCCGGCGTGCGGACGCAGTCATAACGCCTGCTGTGTTCCTTTCTGCTGGTCACGGTTTCGTAGTCTCCGTTTCAGCTTGCCCATGTATCATTTCCAGTGTCAACAGAGCATTGAGCAACAGTCAGGATGTCTGAATTTTCATATCCGGTGTGAATATTCATGATAAAGATAACTCTTTTCTAATATTCAGATGGTTTTCAGTCTTCCATCTCAGCTAACCTTTTCTCAACTGAAATTTTACTTTGTATGATATCCAACGCAGTTGACTGTTCACCGATAAGTCATGTTACTGAAAAGAGGAGACATTAAAAATTGTCAAAGTATTTTGAAGAAAAAAATGATTTGCTGAAAAAATATTTGTTGAAAGAAAATCATTTGCGGAAAAAAATATTTTGCTGAAAAAAATATTTGCTGAAAAATTATTTTGCGAAAAAAAATATTTGCGGAAAAAATCATTTGCTGGGAAAATTATTTGCTGAATAAATATTTTACTGAAAAAAATACTTGCTGAAAAAATATACGTGGACAACAACAATCTCAAGAGCTCTGGAAATTTATGGCGTTTAAAAAGAGCCTGGAATTAATGCATGAAATATTCCTGCTAGCTGCCCCCCCCTGCCATACCTCCATCTGCCTCACCCCTGACTTTAATTCTATTTCTCGAAGCCCCAGACAGAGGAAAGGACAAGGTAATCCCCCTCCCCAACCGAAACCAGTAGGACCGAAAACGACAAAGCACTTGTCCCACAACTAAATCTTAAATATAGAGAGAGACCAATTTCGAAGCCAAACCCTGAGCGCCCTCTCTTACTTACTGCCCACGGCCTCACGAAAATATCCCCCCCCCCTTCGGCCCTTAATCCCCTAACCCAAAGACACAGGACCTAGAACGGTAAGAAATAGACCCACAAAACTAATAATGAGAGACCCTATTTCCAAGTCATACCCTAGGACCTTCTCTACTTGCCATCCACGGTCTCGCCCGTCGAAAACCACAGGGTGATGAGATCCTCTGAACATTTTCATAAGCATCATTGACTTCGGGGGCGGTATGATGTGAACCCTTAGCGCGATGGGATGCAGCGGTTATTCATGACCGAAGTGGAATGTTGGTCTCGACTCACTTAATCAATATCTTCTTTTATTTAAGTTTTGGGGCAAAATTCAATCTTTGCTTGTGGGAAGAGGAGGGCCAAATATGGCATAATCGATAACTACCACAATCACCTGCTGTTCTATTGTTTCATCTTCCATTGATTTGCAACGCGAACCAAATGCTCGTATAATATCTATCTATAGATTTATCCATCTATTTATCTTTCTGTTTAGCTATCTATCCATCCATCTATTGATCTCTATATCTTTATATCAACCCAACTTATAGAATTTTCTATTTATCTGTCTATTATAGACTTTTATCTTAATATTTGTCTCTCCGTCCATATCTGCCTCTCGAGCTGGGAATGAAAAGATAGACCTGTAATCCGATCGAGGCATTTAAACTGGCGGAAAATAATAGAACAGATAGGAGAAAAATTAAATGGAAAGAAGGGACATGTAAAGGGGAAATTGAGTTAATCCTGAATGCTGAGGTTAAGAAATGCTTAGGGTTTCTGGAAATAAACACTGAGGAGAAAAAAATAAACAAAGGGAAACAAAAAAGGTAAAAGTAGTTTCGAGTTCCTCTGGTCTTTATGCGAATTTCTTTCTGTGAGGTTGTATTAGATTAAGAATTTAGGTAGTTTCTTTTTAATTTTAAGGAAAGTAAAATATTTCGAATATGGAAAAACGAATTAATGTAGTTTACACCATTATTGACAATGGTCTCCCATCGTCTAACCAAAGCAGTGTCATTCGGTTTTAAATAAAATACACGATAAGAAATCCTTTTCCATCTCTTTCATATCAGAGTAAACTTTGCCATTTGGAGGTTGTTGTAATGGCTTAAATGGCAATCAAATGGTGCAAGGTTCGGTGAATGTGACGGAGGGTGAGGAAGAGAAGTTCCCAACCTAACACATTCATTTTTTCATACGTCATACTTAGCTTAAAAAGGCCTGGGCATGCCAGGTTAAAAAAGGCCTAGCCATTGTTGCGTTAAAAAAGGTCTAGGCATCCTAGCTTAAAACGGTCTAGTCATTGCAGGTTAAAAAGCCCTAAGCCAGGAGAAAATTTGGTAGGGCGTGAGCATGGGTGTGGACGTGGGAGTGGGTTCCAACAATATTTTTTTGACAATGAGCATCCATCTGGGGTTTTTTTTTAATACTTTTTTCTAAATGACAACTTGGCAACCAACCGAAAGGTACATATATCAAGCGAGATCATAAGTGACACCGTATTTTCCGTTTTAGTGGCAACGTCGGAGCGGCAAAATAGACCAAGAGGAACTTTTTTATTTATTTCTTTAATCTTTTGTGGTCAACAAATATGTTAGATTCTTTTGTGCTCAATAATTAAGATTACAATATTAAAAAGAAATTTAAAATTCGATATCAGCTTGAATATTAATTTTTCTTTAGAACTTCAGTTTTTGTGTTAAATTTTAGAAGGAAATGAAGAATTTAATGTTCTACTTTATGTTTAATCTAAACATTTTAGCTAAGCTTTTGTCATATACATATGACATCATCAGAGAATTTGATTTTATCACATCCACCAAGCGAGTGTTTATAGCCAATTTCAAAGGGGGTGTAAAAGTGGGATGGTGGGATTCGTCTTTGGTCGGTCTTGACATTAAACTTTGAGATTCATGGTGATCTATGTTTTTTGAAGTACCTAACTTATGAATCCTTACAGGATTCTCCAGTACATAAAAAATATGATGCCATAAAATGTATCCATGGACCATTAAGAAATATAACAATTCCAGTTAGATCTGCTGATGGCACCACTCTAATCAAAGACAAACAGGGAATTTTGAATAGATTGGTTAAGGCACTACAGTAATCTACTGAACACGGTCAATGACAGAGATGTTTCTATACTTGAAGAGTTGCCAGAATTCCCGCAGATACCTGAACTCGATGCACCACTTACGCGGGACGAGGTGGTAAAAGCGATAAGACAACTGAAAAATCTTAAATCGGCTTGGCCAGGTGGAGTGTCCCCTGAAATATATACATACGGAGGTAAAAACTTAATATCAACTCCCCACGATTTCTCCTCAGCTTGCTGGTCGAATTGTAAAATCCCTCCAACTTTCGTAAAGCCAGCATCGTCAAAATATTAAAAAGGAAAGAAAACAGTGCAGTCTGTGGGAACATTCGGGGCGTGTCATTGCTGGACGTCGCTGCAAATATCCTAAGCAAAGTGATTTTTTTAAGACTCCTGACACACATAGTTGATAAAATTTTCCCAGAATCACAATGCGGTTTTAGAGCCGACAGGAGTACCCTAGACATAGTGTTTACTTGCCGTCAGCTGCTGGAGAAATGCAAGGAACAACCTCAACCGTTCAGCGCGGCTTTTGTCGATCTGACAAAAGCTTTTGATACAGGGAATCTGGACCTACTGTATCAAATCTTTAGTAGATTTGGATGTCCACCCACATTTTTAGATATTGTTTGCCAATTTCACGAAGGCATGCAGGCAAGAGTGATCTCGGGTGGCGATTTTTTCCGAGTACCTCCCAGTTCAGGTTGGAGTAAAGCAAGGATGCGTGATGGCCCCTGTTTTCTTTAATATCTACCTCAAGATAGTGACACATACTTTTGCCAATCATGCAGCACACGAAAATGGCATTACCATTAGATACAGGATGGACGGGGGACTATTCAACATAAGAAAATTCAGTGCAAAGACAAAAACTACGCTAGCCTCAATCCAAGAACTCCAGTACGCTATCGACGCAGCAGCAGTTGCTCACCACCTTAGAGATCTACAGGTCCAGTTTTCAGCTCTTAATGAGGATTACCAGAGAGCTAGAGTAAGAGTCGATGTAAGAAAAAACAAGGTCATGCAAAATGACACAGAGCAAGAACATGCGCAGCCAGAACCTATCACTATCCGTGGAGCAAGACTCAATGAAGCTGAGCAATTTACTTATCTTGGCAGCATTATTTCAAAGGACGGCATACTTGAAAGGGGGGTTGTAAGCAGGATTCAGCTTGCGTCAGCAGCTTTTGGGCGATTAAAAGACAGGGTTTTCTTAAACCACGACTTGAAGCTTTCTACAAGGGTAGCCGTGTATCAGGTTGTTTGTGTCTCAATGCTGCTGTACGTGGTCGAGTCTTTAACACCTTAAGGTGAGTCATATAAGAATGCTGGAAACTTTTCACATCCGTGGCCTCCAAAGAATCCTCTGAATAACGTGGAAAGATAAAATACCATAGAATGAAATATTGCGTAGAACCAACTGTGATAGTATAGAAGCACTTGTCTCTAGACGCACACTCACCTGGGTGGGGAACGTGATAAGGATGCCAGACAAACGATTGCCTAAACAACTCTCTTACAGCGAACTCAGGGAAGGTCATTTTCCTTGAGTTCCGTTTTCTTCTGGAGTTTTCTTCGTAAAAATTGTGGACTTTGGGAGTTTTGATCGCGGGTCTTTGAATCCAAATGCCAGCACTCTAGCCGTCACGCTACGGTGAGTCCGTCTTGAGTTGGTAATTTAATGGGCTATTTATATTATCGCGCTGGAAAGAATTTTCTCTCTGATACATCTTTGCACCCCTAACAAGAAATCATCACGTCATCAAGAATCAAGGAGAAATCATCACGTCATCAAGAATCAAGGAGAAATCATCACGTCATCAAGAATTAAGAAGAAATCATCACGTCATCAAGAATTAAAAATAAATCATCACGTGATCAAGAATTTGGAAGGAATCACCACATCAAGATAAATGCAAGTTAATATGAAGATACATCAAGAAAAGAAAATCGAAGATCAAGAACTAACCCAGCCAATAAGAATACCGAGAGTCAGATAAATGGAAGACAAATATTTCAAGGGGCAACCTCAGTCAAGAAAAAGTAAATAGATTCGAATATAAAAAGAAAATCAAGATGAAGAATGAAAATGATAAATAAGAAAAGTTATAATAAATGCCCCCTCCCCCCCCCTCCCATAAAACACTAATAAGATGTAAATCTTCAACACTCGCTTGTATCAATTTCTTCTGAATGGAAATGAAGATGTTTCCAACGTAATCATTTCGTGGGATGCTAATCCTAACACTCCACAGATTCTCCCAGTGCGGGTTCACATATTAGGTATTCCACGAATTCCAGGCGACAGACAAACCAGAAATTCGAAGGATGAGACTTAATAAGAGGATTGAAGTCAGCATCACCGTCTTCATTCAAATTACTTCGGGATTTCAAAATAAAAGTGTTTCATCAACGACAATGAGAAGCCTAGGCATTCTTAGATTAAAAAGGCACAGGCATTGTTAGGTTAAAAAAGGCTTAGGCATTCCCAGATTAAAAAAGGCCTAGGCATTGTTAGGTTAAACAAGTCCTAGGCATTGCATGGTTAAAAAGGCCTAGGCATTGTTAGGTTAAAACAAGTCCTAGGCATTGAATAGTTAAAAGGCCTAGGTATTGTCAGGTTAAAAATAACTAGGCAATCTATTCATATCTATTTGTCTGTCTGCTTACGGGTGCGTTCCTCGCACGCAAAGCTGCGCCCGGACGAAGCGCCCTTGCGTGTCCAGAGGTGAATGAATGGGAATATTCTACTGCGATTAAGGACCGATTTATCATAGGCAAATGTGGGAAATGAGGGAGAAAGCCGCCATAGGCTTTGCGCGGGCGCAATTATATATATATATATATATATATATATATATATATATATATATATATATATATATATATATATATAAAGAAGAAAGCAAATGCAAGTTCTGAGGGTGATAACAACAACCACCACAAATGATTGACCAGAATAGAAGAGCTGTATGTCGCGCCAGATTTCCAAGCTCCGCTGGGATTTTAGCTGGCGGAGCACAAGTGCCGTTCTACGCAAGATGAGTTGATTTTACCCCAAATCAAGACAAAAATACCAACCATGAAACCAACCGAATTTGACAAAAATTCCATGATATTGACAAACCCCATCAACCAAGACAAAACTACCGAAGAAGGAAACCCACACAAGAAGATGAAAATCACCGAACAAGATTTCAAAGAAGAAACATAATACACAAAATACACACACTACAAATTTACGAAGAAACAAAGACACTAAAGCAAACATAGTAAGTTATAATTAACGACTTACCAAAACAACAGCAAACGCGCACAGCATAACCAAATACATTAGCAATATGAAGACAAATGGCTTGAACGCCAAATTATATATATTATATATACATGTATATATATATATATATATATATATATATATATATATATATATATATATATATATATATATATATATGTATAAGCAAAATGATAAACAACAACGGAACTACAAAACATAAAAAATTGAAAGCGATAAGCCTGATCACCAGGCTCTAGCATCACTTTGCACCCTACCACACTTCTTCTCTTTTCACCATTGGTCTACTTTCCGCTGTCTATCCACACCCACTTTCTATCCCCTCACCTGCATACTCTCATATACATACCAGTTAAACAACAACCAACACAGGGCTTTCGCCATATATTCGTTTTCTGCCTTTTGAAACGATTTTGAAGACAGAAAGAAAGATGCAGAAACCTTGTATAGCAGACTATATATACATATAGTACAAGAGAAGGAAGAATTGGACGCGAATGAGCACAATGATACAAGAAACAGGAGTTTTTTAGAGGTGAGAGAAAGGGACAATAGAATCAAAGAGAGCAGAGGGCGGCACAACGAAGGCGATCCTTTACCGCGAAGACAGAAATAACGCCAGGGGAAAAAATTCCTGGCCCGGACTCGAACCCGGGTCTGTTGACTGCCGGTCAGATTCTCTACCGCTAAGGTACCAGGCACGGTGAATCTCTTGTACTATATATATATATATATATATATATATATATATATATATATATATATATACCATTGAAGTCCACAGCTATGGCAGCGTTATTAATTTTAACTTGTATTTTCTTAATATTTCTTACAAGTTTTTTAACGGAGTCTTCGAGGCGAGAAATAACATCCACGAATCACATTCTTTATTCCTAGACGTCTTTCGACCATGTTAGGTCATCTTCATGGAATGAACAGAAATGGATCTTTTTTTCGATGTACTCAATAGTGGAAGGTAATATAAGTAGTAGTAGAAGATAGATGGTGAAAGGGGTAGGAAGGGTTTGCCCTAGTTTAAGGGGCATCTCAGGCATTTTTTTTTACTTTTGATTTCTGATTTTTCCTTTTAGTTTGTTTTATTCTATGTTATTGTTGACTTATTTGTTTTTTGTGTGTTCTTCTTTGTATTCTTCTATGCATTCGTCTCCTTTGTTTTGTTTATTTAGTCTTCGTATATTCTTGAGCTTTCGAGCCTTTATTAGTGTTCTGATTTAGTGTTTCAGCTCGTGTTTTTCCTGGTTGTTTTTTGTTTGTCTTTTCGTTAGTTGTGATTAGAAATGTTTTCTCACATTTATTGTGTCGTTACTCTATCGTGTTTATGTATATATTGGTGTAGTGTTCTCCTCGGTACAGAGTTTAGGGCTTTGGAAACGTCGATTTCGGGCAACTTTCTCACGCAGTTTGGCAGGGATATTTAAGCTGCCACCTGTTCTTCTTAGTTCTGCGATGATATCAGTTGCCAATGTTACCTCAGAATTTTTTGGCCAATTTCTGCGTTGTGACATTAATAGGCTGCAGACGTTCTTTGCGGTGCAGGTCCTTTGCCAAAGATACTCTCTCCGTCTCGTTTTGTTGATGCATAGGGATGTAGAATTTGCACTTGCTGGAGCCTCCTCATAGAGGTCTTGCTGGCCGCTTGAGTACTAGTGTAGGGTAGATGAGCTTAGCCCGGATAAACATCAGGTATATTTTCCTGATGTTAGCCGAGCTAAGGTTTCTCAACCTATATACCTTAGAGATTTCCCTATTCGCCATATCCTGCCTCTCCTTGTAGTGATACGAGTATCCGTGGTCGAAGATTTTTAAGCCTAGGACGGTGCCTTCGGCGGAGTAGCCTTATCTCCTCCTATCTTTTATGATGGGCCACGTCGACTCGCGGCTCATTGGGAAGATCTTAACCTTGTCCCTGTTGGTGCGAATTTTCCATCTTATCTCATATTGATTGATGTTAGAGATTTCCGCTATAGTGCTAATCACCTGTGCCCTTGCTTTCCTCACTCTACTGAGGACGATCTGCTTGACATCATCTGCCAACTGCAGCTACATCGTGTCCCTGTGTATCGGAGTAGGCAGGTCGATGTCGAAGACCAGGTAAAGCAGAGGGCTCAGGCAGCTCCCCTATGGAACGCCCGCTTTGAGTTCGAACTCTGGTCCTTTGTGTTCTTCGATCATGATACTCACCCTTCTGTCCATGACGAAGTCACAAAGGATTCTTTCCGTGACTGGGTCTAGCTGGATGCCTATGATCTTGTATTGGAGTCCTTCCATCCAAACCTTGCCAAAGGCCTTCTGCAAGCCCCACGATGTTTACATAGTGACCCTTCTCTCAGCAATTTGCGATCTTTTCTGTTAGGAGTGCCAGGGTCATTTCTGTGCCCTTTTTTGGACCTAACCCATGTTGTCGCGGGTTTGTGCGTTCCTAGCTCGTTGAGTTAGATTTGTAGCCTGCCGGTTATAATCTACTCAAAGATCTTGCCGGGTATTTAGAGGAGAGAGATTGTGCGATAGTTAGCCACTTGATCTAGGAGCTTGTTCCATTTCGGGATGAAGATGGTTTTTGCCATCGTATACCCTTCTGGGAAGTAGCCTGTATTCAGGGATGCGTTCATGATGTTCACCATGCCCTGAATAATTTGCCGTGGGGCATTCACTAAGTTGTTCTTTGTGAGCCCAAACCATCCAGGTGCCCTTTATTTGAAGGAGCTTATGGTGTTCATAGTCTCTTCAATGGTGATAGGGTGCCCGTGGTTAACCATCTCTCTTTGTCTAGATACTTGCGAGTGTGGATGTGTCCTATGTATAATCGCTCCGAGGTCTTCGAGCAGCTGGTCTTCGAAGTCCTGGTCGAAATCATCATTCTCCTCAGGTCATAGTGCAAAAGTCTCTTTCCAATGTCTTCTAAATTTCTTTCGAGAGATTCAGGATCCTCTATGATGTTGCCTTCTTTTATTCGTGTCCTGGGCCTGAGAGTCAATCCTTTAAGTTTTCGGATGTTATTCCCAAAATTTACAGGATTTCTTTCCCTGTCTAGTCTGCCTATGATATCGTCCCAGGTTTCTCTTTGCTTCTCAAGTATAATGTTTTTTAGCTCCTCGCTTAGCTGCCTCATTCTAGCTGCTCTTTCCCGTTTTGGGCCTGTCCTACCGACTTCTACGTAGATCTCCCTGTGTTCCCTGGCGATATTCCTCATTTCGTCTGTCCACCTAGGTTGTGGAATCATTTTTTACGAAATTCTAGGGAAGCATCTTTCGTCTGCTTAAGTGAGGAGATTAGTGATTTTGTCTATCTCCTCATCAATTTCTTCGAGATTTGCGTCACCTAGGTCAGCTGGCTGATAGTTGCTGAGCATTTCTCTGTATTGCTCCCAGTTATCTTTTGCACAGGTTTTTCTAAGTGTAACGGGCTTGAGCATTGGGGCAAGCTATATAGTGGTAATGATGGGGATGTGATTGCTCGGGACCACTAGCCCTGGTTCGTTGACGATGTTGAAGGTTGGGTAGGTTGAGAAGTCTGGCCCGACCATCTGAAGCCTATTTCTTTCGAATAGTAGTTACAGGTTCCTTCTTCCTTGGCCAACGCGCCTGTAGCCAGATGCACGGCATCTGGCGTTTAGGTTTCCTCCTAGCAACGCTAGCCTTCTGTACCCGAAAAAGGTGAAGAAGTTGTTGATCGGTAGGTATTGCCGTCAGAGCGGCTGGTAGCTACCGCCACAGTTATGTCTCCAACCAGAGTTGGGATTTCGACAGCCACGAATGATTCGTCTAAGTCCGGTAGCATTTTGAATTTTAAGTTTTTCCTGATTGCGATGGCTGTGCCATCAAATTGTCCTTGTGTGTGTTTTTTGAATTACTGTGTAGTTGTGTATTTTTATCGTGTCCGTGTTCGTGTTGACGCCGTGTTCTGACATGAGGATGATGTCCGAGTCCACTTTACCGAAGATGTTATCGTAGGGAATGGAATTTCCTTTCCATCCATCCATATTCAATGTGAGTATCTTTAATATGTTGTTAACGTTCTCCATTATGTTCTTGTTCTTGAGTGTGTTTGTTCTTTTGATTTGTCTTACTAACTGTTTTGGACTTTGCCGTTCCCGATCTTTTTGTATTCTGCATCACTGAGGGTGATGCAGGAGTCTTTGTGCACTTTCACTTTTCCTTCGTGGAGAGCTTGTTCAATATCTGATTGTGTTGTTGATGCTGAGTAGGTCCATTTGTACCTTTTATCACGAATTCCATGATATATCTCCTTAGGGGAGAGTTTCCTGGGAATGGAGTCTGCTCAGTCGTAATTACCTTGAGGTCTACTTGTAACTAGACCTCGATGTCTTCGACCTACTCCTTGATCTTACGGTTTTTTTGTCACCTTGGTGTTGACCTCCTCAGCATCAAATTCTGAGGACGATGAGCTCATGAGATTGCCCTCTGCCTTCTTGGTCCTTCTTGTTGCTTTTTGCTCTTTCTTCTCTCGACGTCTTTGTGCCTCCAATCTTGGATCTTTCCTGATTGTCTTATTGTGTACAGTCGTGGCTTCCACTGCTTTCTCAGTGCCTATGGATTTTTCCTCTGGTGGAAATGGTGCCAACGGTGTCGCCGGTGTCTATGGTGCATCCTTTGGCAGGAATTGCAGCTGCAAGAAGTCTCCCGATTGTGGGTCGTCCTCGTCCGCGAACCACATTACCGACATACCGTTTTTCTTCAGCATGAGATTGAGGATTTTCGAGAATGTTCCTGGTTTCGTGAGATTGTTGACGTGTGCAAATAGAATACACGTAGGAAACTTTGGGGAATTCTTGTTCTCCAGCTTCAGATAGGTTTTTGACTGTTGTTCGAGAATTTTAGTTGGGGCTGTTTTCGTTGCTTGGGCGTAGGAAGTATTTGCCCTACTCGTTTCCTCAGCTTTCTTTTCATTATTTTTCCTCCTGATTATCTCTTTTTTATTGGGGCAGGACATGGCCATCGCTCCGTGGTTCAGCCCGTAGTTTGGGTACCTCTCTTTCTATGCCGAGCATTCTCGCCATTCGTGGCCTTTTCCGCTGCACCTCGAACATGTTATTACTTGTTCTTTGCTCTCTTTTGCGGGGTAGTGTTCCATCTTGAAACAGCAGAAACATACTTGAAATGGGGGCGAATTCTTCCCTCTCAATTTTTTCGCCACTGATCTTTGCGTTAAAGAATAGCAGACCTCTTTCTTTGGCCTTTTGGGCCATTTGTGTCTCACCGAAGATTATTTTGAAGACGTTTTGGTACTTTGTGTTGTCCCGTTTGTTTCGGAATTTCACCACCTCCACGACTTTGGCCCACGACTGGTTTCTGTCTATCTCTTCCATAATTTCTTCTTCGGTATGTTGCCCCATCCAGGAGTCGAGCTGCCTACATATCAAATTCCGATGTGCCTGGATCTGAGGGGAATGGCTGGAGGTTTATCTCCTTTAGCACACGTTGTCCCATTTCTTTTGTGAGTGTTTCGACTCTGCCTCTTTTTCGCAGATAGCGACGTAACCTGCTGGGGGTATCGATTAGTCCCGGGATAGCCACACTTAGCCTTTCATAGACCGTTTTGAAGACTTTACCTCGATCCGGCTTAGGTTGTCCACCTAGGGTCCTCATGGGGATTCTTGTTGCCAGGTGGGACGCCATTTTTTGGTGTTTGCAGATCCAATGGCGGTGGGGTGCAAATCTTCCTTTTCCGAGACTTGGATTTTCTTTGGGGGTGTTACACGGTCTCAATGATTGTTCTCTATGTTTTTTTTTATTTTATTTTCCCTGGGGATAGAGAGAGACCCTCACCCCCCTCGCTAACCCAGGGCCTAGATGGAAAGGGGAATTGCTTTTTAGGATGAATGATAATGATGGATGACATGAATCCGGGTGGGATTCTCTTGGTGGTGTGTGATTATATGGCGGATTTATTGACAACGCCCCCGCCCCCGAAGGTGTTTTAATCGCGACCGTACCCCAACATACCGTAAAGACGCTTGTATTTCCCTATATGGTCTTGGAAAGGGCCCCTGCTGGGATGGGCAGTGGAGGTAGCAGTCTGTCGCTTGTCCGGAATAGTTTCTGACATTGTTATCGGCTGTGCGCTACTCCTCAAATCAGTTTCCTCTAATGCCCTCAATTATGGCCGTGCAAATGCCCGGCATAGTTGGGACGAAACATGAACGACAATCCCCTCTCACATCTGACGGCAGTTCACGCAGGACTGTGAGCCGGGGGACTTAAGCAATCATCTGCCTAAGTGGGGCCACTAAAAAGGAAAGATGATGGTTAGTGATTGGTGATGATGATGAGTACGACAACAGTATTTAATTCTTTCTCTTAAGAGCTGGTTCTAAAATTAGAAACCAGATTTTCAGAGGCGTTTGGAAAAAAGGCACTTCTGCCAAAAATTTCGAACATTCGAAATGGAATTATGAACTATGAACGATGTAAGTGGGTAGGCGTAGGTAGGGTTAAAGAAAGGGTTCGGTGACACATAGCTGAAAATAGACAAGTGGTGAAAAGAGAAATAAGTGTGGTAGGGTGCAAAGAGATGCTAAGTGCCCGGTGATCAGGCCTATCGCTTTTATATATTTTCTTGTTTTGTGGTTCCTTTGTTTTCTTTGGATAGTTAATATTATTATGGCGTTCAAGCCATTTGTCTTCAAAAAATTAATGTTCTTGGATATGTTATGCGCATTTGCTGTTGTAGTAATAAATTACTTTAATCTCTTTAGTATTATGTTTAGTGTCTTTGTTTTTTTGTATATCTTGTAGTGAGTGTAAATCGTGTCTTTTGTTTTTTCTTGGATGTCTTCTTCGTTATAGTTTTGGTTTTCATCGGTGAATTTGCTGTCAATATTCTGTGAATTCTTGTAGAAATTGGTGAGTTTCGTAATTAGGTTTTCTTTTCTTGGACGGTTTTCTTGGTTTGGGTAAATACATTCTTATTCTCATGCGTAAAATGCCACTTCTGCTCCGCCAGCTAAAAGCCCAGCGGAGCTCGTAAATCTGGCGCGACTTATACCTCTTCTGTTCTGGTTAATCATTTGGTCGATATCATCGCGCAATTCTCGATTAACCAGTTCCGGCATATTCCTTGTCCGTTCTTCTATGACTACGTTAATGAAAATTAACCTCGACTCCCGGTGCAGCTCTTCCTGGCGTCTCCTTTCTCGACTCAAGTGTACCGAGAAGACAGAGATAACGCCAGGGGAAAAAAGTTTGAAATTCCTGTCTTTTCGGTAACGGATTGCCTTCATTGTGCCGCCCTCTGCTCTCTTTGATTTTAGTCTTCTTCTAATGTCCCTTTCTCTTACCTCTAAAGAACTCCTGTTTTTTGTCTCATTGCTCATTCGCGTCCAATTTCTCTTTCTTGTACTATATATATATATACGTAGGTGAGTCAAAAAGTTCTCAGACAAATGCCAGATTATTGAAATGTTCGATTTTGTACAAGTAAATACAGGGTCAAACACGACTTTCACGTTTTCTGAACAATTCCTACAAAATTCGTCATTCAATTTGTCGAGACTCTTTGTATTAGATGTGCTTCAAAAAGGTTACTTTTTTGAACCCATAAAATGGCAAATTTTGAGATAAGAGCGAACATTAAATTCCTGACTAAACTTGATTGGAAGCCTGTTAAGATTATTGACGCTCTACAACAGGTTTATGGTGACTCTTCGCCATGTAGAGCGGTAGTTTACGACTGGATTAAGCGCTTCAAGGGGGGCAGAGAAGAAGTTGAAGATGATCCACGTGAAGGGAGACCCTCCACCTCCATTAACCCAGAAAATGTCGAGCTTGTGAGGAATCTAGTGGATAAAGATCGCCGTATTACTATTGATGAAGTTGCCAATGCATGTGAAATCTCTCATGGCTCAGCATTTGGAATTCTAACTGAAAATCTTGGCCTGAGCAAGCTTTCAGCACGTTGGGTCCCAAAAGCGTTGCGAGAAGACCAGCTGAATCATAGGGCCAACCTTTCTTTGGCTATTTTGACCAAGATTGAAGCAAACGAGGATAGTTTTTTTGAGCGCCTCGTAACGGGAGATGAAACTTGGGTGTATCAGTTTGATCCTGAAAGTAAAAATCAATCAAAAGAGTGGCACCCAAGGGGGGCAGCAGGGCCTATCAAGTTCAAGACAGAGAGGTCCGTTAAGAAGATAATGGCTACAGTTTTTTGGGATTCGGAGGGAATTATTTTAATAGACTTCTTAGAAGGACAAAAAACTGTTACATCCAGCTATTACGAAGGAGTTTTAAGGAAGCTGAAAACTTCAATAGCCAAAAAACGACGAGGAAAGCTCCACAAGCAAATCTTGTTCCACCATGACAATGCCCCTGCACATTCGTCCAAAGCTGTGAGATCTCAGCTACGGGAATTTCGATGGGAAACTCTTGCTCATCCCCCTTATAGCCCTGATTTAGCACCCTCTGACTTTTTTCTGTTTCCAAATTTAAAGGGACACCTAAAAGGAACCCGGTTTCAATCATTAGATGAAGCAAAAAAGCAGGTCATTACTTGGTGCCAGAGACAACCCGGTGAATTCTACAAAGATGGTCTTTACCGTTGGATTCATAGATTAAGAAAGTGTATAGATGTTAATGGAGCTTATGTAGAAAAATGATTACAGTATTATTACAAATAAAAATTTTATGCCATTTATCTGAGAACTTTTTGACTCCCCCTCGTATATATATATATATATATATATATATATATATATATATATATATATATATATATATATATATATATATATATATATAATATATCACTATATATCCCTATATATTTAGAACGTGCATTTTTTTAACATTTTATTTTTTTTTAGATTGGACAAGTAAACTGGTACGAATTTACAGTGCATTCTTTACCCCCCTTCCTTCCATCCCCTCCCTCTTCTCCTTCTTCCTCCTCCATTTCCCCCTCTATCTCCCTCTCCCCCCAAATCCCTCCCCATTCCCCCCCGTCATCTAGCTTCCCCTCCCCCCTCTCTTCCACACCTCCCTTTCCCTCCTCCGTCTCCCCAACTCTACCCCTGCCACCATCCCCCTCTCTCTTCCCCAGCTCCCTCTCACCCATCCCCCAACCCTATACCCGCTTCCCCACCCTCTCACTCTCCCCACTTATCCATATCACCTTATATCTCCCCCCCCTCTTTCTTTCCCTCCCCATCTCTACCTCCTTATCTCTTCCCCTATTCCCCCAATTTCCCCCCTCGCTCCTCTCTCTCTCCTCCTCTATCTCTCTCCATTTCCCCTTCATCTATCTCCCCTCTCTTTCCCTCTTCCCCTCTCTCTTCTTCACTTCCTTGCACCCCTCCCTCTCCCCAGCTCCAGGGCACCCATCCCCCATCCATCTCCCCAACTCTCTATCCCCTTTCCCCCTCTCCTCCCTTATCCCTATCACCCTATATCTCTCCACCTCTCTCCGTTCTTTCTCCTCCTCTATCTCTCCCCCTCTCACCTCCTTTTATCTCTCCCTCTCTACCCCCTTTTCTCTCCCATCTCTACCCCATTCTTTATCCTCCTCCTATTCCTCCAATTCTCTCCACTCTCCCCCACTCCCCCACTCCCGGTACCCATTTCTCTTACACCATCTCCCCCTCCCCCTCCCCCTTCCTACTCTCCCCACTCTTTCCACCTATATCTACCCCTCCATCTCTATCTAACTATCTCCTCTACCCTTCCGCCCTTCTCTACTATGGGTAGAATGTTGGATAGAGGGTGTAAAGAGGGGGGAGAATCGGGAGAGGGAGAGATAGGGTGGAAATGGAGAGGGTGAGTGGGCGAGGGGGGAAATAGTAGTGGAGGGGGAAAGTAGGCACAGTGTATATTTTTAGAACGTGATTTTTTTAATTATAATCATTAATTTTATTATAGCTTAGTTTATGAATCAGCTCCCTCTCACCCTTTCCGCCCTGTTAAGAAGGGGGAGAAATAGTGAGAGAGAGGGGAAAGAGATTAATAAAGGTAGGGAGGAGGAAGTGTGGAACTATTGGGGTGGGACGATGAGTAAGTGATGTGTTAGGGGCAGAGGAAGAGGGAGATGAGAGGGTAGGGGAACATGGAGGTGAGTGGGGTAGAGATGGTCACAATCGATTTGAAAGATCAAATAGGCCGGAGGCCAACAGCCCGAAGGGTTGGTTGTAAAAATAGTTAAAATAAACGACAAAGCATATTGTTCCGTCTTCCGGAAACCAACTAATTCTAATGCCTATATTTATTATTTTTCGTGTCACGATGTATCCGTTAAAAGGTCCTGTAGTTTCTTTCGTGTTCCTGAGAGCATATCGCATTTATGATCTTTATTTCTTGCAAGACGAAATTAATACAATCATCCAAACATTCATTAAGCTGCAATATCCCCTTTGGTGCACAGAAAAGTGCTACTATAGAGCCAGAACCATCTATTCCTCCCCAGCTAATTATAAGGAAAACAGATGTGAGAAATATTATGTTAGCTTCCCATACTTCCCCCAGTTAATCGATTTCAAAAGTTTGGCACGGATCAACAACATCAATGTTGCCTTTCAGTACGAGAATACGATCAGAAATAGCTTATCCAAAAATAGATCGATTAATAAAGAACAGGGAGTTCATTTTGTTCCCTGCAAATCATGTAATGAAGTATATATCGGTGAAAGCAGCAGATTTCCAAGAGAATGAATGGACATATTTCTACATATGTCCAATGAAAATCATTAAATTGATATTGATAATTCTAAAATAGTTTATAAGTCTCACACCTCTATACATCGGCGATTAAGTGAATCCTCACTTATAAAAGAAATTCCCAACTTTAATACTTCCGATGGCCAATTTAATACTAATACCTTAATAAGCAAGAAATTCATACTTCCGCTTCTCAAAAATGCCGCTACATTCCCCAATCATCCACCTTAGCGACACTGATTTGTGTGTTTGTATGTTAAGCAACTTCTGTATTTCACTTGTCCACCAGCGACTGACGATGACGGATGTTTCCGTCGAAACCTGGTTTCGCATATAAAATTAGTCCTATTACTCTGATTTTATCCCTATAGTTACACATACACTACTGTACATTTTTGGATATATATATATATATACATGTGTGTGTGGTATGGTATTCAGGGAAAATTTTGATGTCTCATCTTTTCAGGAACATATTGATGCATCCATTATCAGTCAAGGGCGGCGTTGGAGAGCAAATAGAGTAATGTTTTAGTTGAGAAAAAGGTAGCTGACATGGAGGACTGGAAATCATACTAATATTGGACAAGATTTACCCGCATCATGATAATTCGCTCCCGATATCAAAATTCCGACATCATGACTGGTGCTCAATGCTCTGTTAACACTGTAAAGGCTGTAAGACGTGGCATAGGCAGCTGCAACGGAGACTATTAGGCCCTGGCCAGCAGAAAGGAACACAACAGGCGTTCTGACTGCCTCCGCACGCCGGAACTCATGCAACAGCTGAGGGGGAAGGTGATGGAAGACCCGATCAAGCGAATCCTGGCTTTGGCGAGAGATATGGGTGTTGGAGTTGCTACCATGAAGCTGGCCCTGTATGAGAACCTTCGCTACCACTCGTACAAGAGGCGCAAGGAACAAATCCTAACACCCAAGGTCAAAGAGAAATGCTTGACCACGGTAAAGAAGCTTATTAACAAGCTGATGAAGCATCATCTTGTTGAACCAAGGACGATCAGATTTTTCCCAGATGAAAAGACCTTCTGCCAGGACCATTTGCACAACACCCAGAAAAAGTTCCCACAAACTGTGATGGTCTGCGGATGTCTCCAGTAAAGTTGACGCCATGCCGCTCCATATGTTTGAGCAGGGTGTTAGGCTCAATTCATACAGCTATGTGGAGGTGCAAGAGATTGTGGTCAAACCCTGGTTGGATAAGGTTTCCATGGAAGACCATACACCCAGAAAGAGTCAGCAGTGGTTGTTGGAGAATTTCTACGAATTCACCAGCCACAATTTCTGGCCTCCTAGATCCCCTGATTTTATTCCCATGTGTGGGGCAGCGTTGAGAAAGACACCCAACCGCTCTTCCTGCAACCCCAAGGACAAGCTGGTGGCCAAAATCAAGGAAGTGTTCTAAGATCTTCCCATGGACACAGTGAGAAACCCCTTTGACAGATACAGAAACCGTCTTGAGGCCGCGGTCGAAGCTGAGGGCCGCTACTTTGAGTAATATGTTATCTCCCAACCATAATCTAGTTGATTTTTTAAAAAAAGTAAAATATATTTATTTTGGTCATATATATTGCGGGCAGGGGAGGAGGGGGGGATTCTTTAGGCAAACCGTCAAATTTAGCCCGAACACCCTGTATATACATATATCGTTCTAGTTTTCATGAACCGTGACACGAAGGGGAAGCTTTTTGATAGGTAGGACTGACTCAAAGATTGTGGAGTCCCTAAAAATATTGCTAGTGTTGTTACATTTATTGACGTGCTATTTTTTTTCATAAAAAGGAGGGTTAATTGAAGTTTGTTATAAAAATCCTAAACAATTCAAGTTTTCATCATAATTGTTTACGTTGTTTCCACTTTTGCGAAGTTGTTTCTCTTCGTTGGTAAACAGGGCACCGTGTGGCATTGGTTGGCACTCGACTCCCGACTTAATCAGATTAGTGCCTTATTACGTCATTCTTATACCCAATCACCTCTTTTTTTTCGATTTTTCTTTGCCTGTGGCCCTGTTTATGGGTGCTATTTTTATATTAAAGTCGAAAGATTTTTCATGATTATTTAAATTGAAAGTAGATATAAAAATGGAGGAAGATGATAAAAATAGCGGTGGAGTAAAGAGGATGATAATAACTTCGTTTGTAATCGGTGCCATCCTGATTTTCCGACCGTGAATCCTATAGGGGTGAAACACCCCTTTCTAGAGCGGAGGGGGGAGTAAATTTTATTTAACTGCCTTTTGTCATTCCCCATCCTCCCCCTTTCCCTCGTTGAAAGGCAGTACCATTTCCGAGGTGCATGAACGTAAGATGCCAAGTGCACGCTAGGGCGTCGTGAGACTCACTGAGAGAATACTGGCATCGGGGAGGGAGGGAGGCCAAGGGGCCCCGCAGCCTTCTCGCTTGAGTCTTATCTGGAACATTAAATAGAGGATAAGACGACCCAATTTAGAATTCAAGCATTTATTTCTCGTAACCGCTTCTTCTTTTAAAGACAAAACCATTATTTAGGGGCCAACGGGGTCCACCTGAATTAGCGGCAGCGCAGACAACACTAATATTGATCTTTCCACTAGCTTCATATATATATATATATATATATATATATATATATATATATATATATATATATATATATATATAGGTAAGGGTAATAATAAAAATCCCTTAATCCGCTAGAAAAGTCTTCTGGAGTTCCTCAACCCTATTCAGGAGCGTTACTATTACGACTAGGCAACCATCCATTTCTCTAAAAAGAGAAATTTCAAGAAGCCTTTTGTATAAGCTAACGTTTACTATAACAGAAAAAGGGGAATGTGAATTTCCCCGCGGATCTTCGCCCTTTCTAATTTCCGCGGGGAAATTCACATTCCCCGTTTTCTGTTAAAGTAAACGTTAGCTTATACAAAAGGCTTCTTGAAATTTCTCTCTTTAGAGAAATGGATGGTTGCCTAGTCATAATAGTAACGCTCCTGAATAGGGTTGAGGAACTCCAGAAGAAAATTCTAGGGAATTAAGGAATTCTTATTATTACCCTTAGTAAACGATTTTGCGTGGTATATTGTAGCAAGGTATATTTAGATCATTTAGAACAGGCGAATACGCTAAATACTCGTAAATGCTGGTTTCGTATGCAAGTCAATAATATACGATTGCAAAAGTATTGCCAACATGGATAGCTCGTTTTTTATTGATTACCTCAGGCATTTTTCATATAAGACACTCCGGAAGTTTTTAAAACGTTTCGAAACGATGCTAGAGTAAACTAGAACGTTCGAACAGGATAGGTTAGCTGCTAATTTACGTGCGAGATTGGTCATTCGTGGCCACGACTTCGCGAAAAAAACATTTCCAAGAGCCCAATGGTGAAGACTATTGAACATTCAGAATTTGCAAGAAGCCATATTGTTATACTGTACAAGACCAGTCATTGATATAGAAAATTTTCTCTATTGTGAACATTCGAATTTCTTCAGTTAGGAACATTATTGTGAGACATAAATCTAATGACATCACAGTAAATCCTTGGCGTTAAGGTCGACCGAAGAAACTGATTAATAAAGATGTCCAGTCTACGATGAAGTCAGTCAGAAACAATCCTAAGTCTTCATCAAATGAGTTACATGCAAATCTTGCAGCACGCGTATTAGATGCACACACTTCAACAGTCAATGTTATATACACATGGGAAGAATTCATGGACGTGTCTCTTGAAGGAAGCCTTTGTTGAAGAAAGCTCATAAAAAGGCACGTTGGGGGTTCGCTAAAGAGCATCTGGGAGATAGCCAAGTTAAATTAGATAAATATTATGGTCGGATGAGACAAAAATCGAGCTTTTTGGTAAAACCCACAAATGCTACGTTTGGCGGAGATCTGGCGAAGTCCTCATAGAAAAGAACCGTGCGGACGAGGTTCGATTATGTCGGGGAAGATGAAAACGTGAAACAATCGGCAAAAAACTGGGACGTGGAAACATTTCAGCCTTCAACAAGACAACGATCCCAAACATACTATCAAATCTACTCATAAATATCCTGCACAACACCACATTACTCTACTCAAGTGATCTTTTCAAAGCCCAGATTTGAAATCCATCGAACATCTGTGGAAGGAGCTGAAGAAGCATGTGCCCAAGAGAGGGGCCCTCGCAACATGGTTGAATTGGGAAAGTTTGGTGGAGAAGAGTGGAATAAAATTCCCCCAGAAATGTGCACGAATCTTGTACATTCTTATACACAAAAGCTTTACGGCTGTTATTGCGGCTAAAGAGGGCAAAGCCAGATATTTATTTAATGTTGCCGTATTTATTCCTCTCCTGTTTTCTGATAAATCTTTGTCATTGTTACACCCGTTTTTATTTTACCATTTTGTATTAAGAATGGAGCAATGGAAGAGGAAGCTTATATAATTCCTATACATTATGAAAGAGAAGTCTAAACCCGAAAATGCTTTTTTTAAAATATGAATCATGTAGGTGTTGCCTATACTCATTCATGCATCTCTATATCACTATTCTATAATAAAGGACTATTCTCTCTCTCTCTCTCTCTCTCTCTTTCTCTCCCTCTCTCTCTCTCTCTCTCTCTCTCTCTCTCTCTCTCTCTCTCTCTCTATATATATATATATATATATATATATATATATATATATATATATATATATATATATATATTAACAACCTTCAGACTGCGGGACGCTCCTCAGACAAGAATATCTCATTGATAAATATGAAAGGTTTCAAATGGCTATTTGAACCATCCCTTTTTTGTTGGGGTCAGTTGAAAAGGGGGGGGGGGAGGTTACTCCCTCCCTTAAAGCCCCTCTACATGTTAACATATGCATAATTCACAATATCTCTAAATGTAAATCCCTTTAGTAAAAACCCATTTTTCGGTCCTTGTGCGTCTGCATCGTTACCCCGTTCGATTCCTCCTTCCTTAAGAGGCATCTCGAAAAATTCCTCTATGACGCCCATGAGCCGTGTCTCAGCCAGTGTCAGTGGGACCCCGAGGAACGATGAGGGCATGGATTCGAACCCGTGACCTTTATCAGGATAAATATAGCAGCCCTGATTCAGCCACAATGGCCTTAAAGTCTGTTTTATCGAATTTAAAGCGCAATAGCAACGAGGCCGTTGAAAGTTAGTAAGAGGCATCATCATTGCCTTTAGATGCGGTTTTGCCAATAAATAATTGATGGTGCAAAAAACAACGGCGTCGTCTTCTTCCGTTTTGCTGTTCATAGCAAAACCCATTTTAATTTTCCTGCGAGGTAGTAGCACTTTAACTGGTCTTATTCATTCCGCATTTTTTTCTCAGGAATTTTCTTATTTCTTTTCTTTTCTTTCTTTTTCCTCTCCTTCTTTCTTTCTTTTTCTTTTATTCTTTTTCTTCTTTTTCTTCTCTTCCTCTTCTTCTTCCTTTTCTTCTCTTTTTTTCTTCTTCCTTTTTTTCTTCTTTCTCAGCTTCTTCTTATTTATCAACGTCGTTTCCATTCCTTTTTGTCGATTTACTTTCACCTTACAATGACTGCAATGCTTGGATACTTTGTGTTGTCTACAGCTAATTGAGAATAAATTCCAAGCTCTTGTGTTTTGTCTTTTTAGGAAATAGCTCGGTAAATATTTTGTACTTCTCATCAATTTTACTTTGGAAAAAGAGAGGAAACTGATTTAGCCAACGAAAGCATCATTATTCATTTGTCTATATCTTTAAAAAGAACAATTAACGAGGGAATTTACAATTAAGAAGATGTGGGTAGATAAAATGGTGAAGTTATGTGAAGTGAAAGGCTGTGTAAAGTCATGTCTTCTCCCCTTGTGGGAGAAGAGCAAAGGAACAACCTTGATTAGCCAACTAGAATGCCGAATTGCTCTTTTCGGGTTAAATTGCTCCAAGTTTTATAGTATTGTTATACAAAATATATATAAAAAAATAATATGTAAGTGAAAAAAAGAGTTGGAAAAGAAGTAGTAGCTTCAGCATAAGGTGCAGAATGAATACCATGGCTACGGATTATTCCGGATTAACGCTGAAATCTATGCAGATGGTAGATTGCCAGTTATACGGCGAATAATTTCCTCAATTAATGCACTTGTAGGCTCGGGTGCAAGGAAAATGCCCAAATGCGTGCAAATATTATTGTTGTTCGGATGCCAATTATTTGCTATTCTAAGAGAACAAATTAATGCGAAGCAAGAAAAAATGGAATAAAATTCACGTTGGTGATGACAACAGAGGGCGTACGACGGTCCGAAAACTATTCATGAGTGGGCGTCCAGAGAGAGAGAGAGAGAGAGAGAGAGAGAGAGAGAGAGAGAGAGAGAGAGGAGAACTTTGAGGTGGGATCGTTGATCATGGCAAAATGTAGACTAGTCAGCTTGGCTAAGGAAAAGTTAAGTGAATGACGAAGGAAAGTATGTCATACGGTGCGAAGGCGCGAAATACCATCAGAAATATCATAGAGAAAAGGACTGAAAGTCGTTGAATGACAGACATCAGTGAAAAGTAATTCCTTCCCTACGGTGAGAATATCATCGGCGAATGGCAATAAAACCAGAGATTGCCATGCCAGGCGCGTTAAAAGGACGACAGTAGACGGCAAACATGTGGAAATAATTGCGTCAGCTTAGCTGTGGATTGCTTGTCAATGCATAAAGACAAACCTTCTCTTAAAACGGTGGAGTTTGTCGTTGAATGATCAGGGTTGACTCTTTATGCTTAGTTGTTATCGCCCGTTGTCTCCTGACAATTAGCAAGAAGTGTATCATCCTAGCCATGGTCGTGATAAGGGAAACCGCCTGTGAGGTGGAAAGGGGCATCCATGCAACTTGGTCAAGGTTGCTTGAGAGGAAGAAGCCATCTCTAAAGGAAATGCGTCATAATAAAGGCGAAATTCACTCCATCTCGGTAGTTTATGATTGGGAGATTGTATGAACAAAACCCTCTGTTTCGATTCAACACTTTGCTATTATAATATTATTATAATTACTTATCGATTAAAATTTGATTACCATTCCAGCTATGATTCGTAACATGAACTGGTCGTCAAGTCACGCAAATTTGGCAACAAAATACCATATTCATTAATAATTTGAGCCAAAATTTCACCCCATTTTCATTTCTCGATTTGGTGCAATCTTTGCTTCAAAAATCTATCCTCTTTTCCTTCCCCCCTTCCTTTATATCTTGTGCCTCAGGTTACATTCAATATAGCTAGAGGATATTAAACAGTTACTTTGTTTAGGCAATTACCCTAGTTTTTGGCTTGGCTTTCCTATACCACGCAAAATCCGTAAAACCCCCAAGTTCTCAACTTGTGCTGTTTATCTTGGCAAATTTTCATTTTATCTAATTCGCCACTATAAATGTCCAAGTATTTATGCCGGTATCGTTGTTTTTTTGTTTTTTTTAATAGATTAAAAATAAAGAAAAGGCTTTTCTTATGTAATGACTTTTTAAATCAAAATGTTTTATCGTGATATCATATGCCCACCTTCCAAACCACATTTTAACCAATAATACAACGGAGAGTCACAGGATTTTTGGTGCGGGAACTCCTGTTCCGGCCTGAAGGCACTTCCTCTTCATTCAGTTTTTCGTTCCACGAGGCTAACTTCATAAAGGATACATTCTTTAGCAATAGATCAAAGCAATTGTATTTTTTGCAAAATTAGATTGGAAGTGTTAGAGAGTAATTAATTATTTGCCATAATTTATGGGGATTCAACACCACATGTCAACAATGAATTAAATGTAGCTACAGTTGAGCAAGTGTTAAAAAAATAGTGCGGAATCAGCATTGAATTTATAGGTAGTGAAGTTGGAATGTCACATTGTTCAGCTTATTCTTGTTTAAGTGACCATCGTAGCGCGAGCTTTCAATTAGATGTAAACTAAAGGCAGTAGTGGGTGGAGATCAGCTTGTTGGATGGGTTAATCTTTACTCAAAGCTTTTAACCTAAATTGAAACCGATCAAGAATTCATTCAACGGATTATTTAGGGGGGCAATACTTGGATCTAACAATTTGATCTACAGAGGAAAACCCAATCGAAGCAGTGACTACAAAAGGGTTTTTCGAGGCTACTCCAATTCAAGTCAGAGAAATCAGCAAAGGAGGTGCGACAGCTTTTAGGGGTGTGGGGAGATGCCGATGGACCAATCTTGATTGAATTTCTTGAAAGACAAAGAACCATCACCGTGGCTTATTATAAAGGGGTATTTTTCCACCATAACAATGAACCGGCGCATTCTTCGAGGGTAGCAAGAGGAAGGAATTTGGGTGGTGAATTATACCCTGTCTCTCTTATATTCTGATCTTGTCCCTTCAGAATGTTGCCCAAACTTGAAGAACATTGTAAAATTTGATGAAAATTGACATTTGGTTTCACATTGAAAACTCCAAAATTTGGAGATTCGTATGAACATTGATATACACACATGTGTAAACACATAGGGGCACATTTTCTTAAGAATTTTGGAGCCTAGGGATGTTCTAGAATAAATATATTATAATAAAAACAAAATAAAAAATATATGCAAGGAGAAAAATTCGAGGTCTATAGATTCAATCATAAAATCATGGGTGTATGTATATATCTCGCCTGTGTCTGTACCTATATTGAGGTCGTTCTGAGTAGCTCGGAGAGTTATGTTCAACATGAGGCATTCTGGTAAGGGGTCGAATCCCTCTGCATTCTCTTGGAATCATAAAGTCATCCAGTCATACATTTTAAGCTACTCCCGGGTGAAGAAATAACAAATCTTCATTATTATCTAAATTCTCTGTTATCTATTACTTTAGCTAATTGTTTCTACCGGATATTTCAACCATGTAACTTCATCCAAATGAAAAGAATCATTGCTCATGTGGCAGATGATGTTGTAGATCGTTTTTGCACTTTTAATCTTCCATCACTATTGACCCATGTTTCTGTGTATTCCTCGTTCTTTGGTTTTCGTTACCCACATGTTTACTTTGATCAAACAAAGACGATTCAACTGATCATGTCCTGGACTAACTTCAAAAGCACCCAAACCTCTAGAACACTACCATACAATCTTCTTGAGAGAGAGTAATGACTAAATGTCATGGAAGAATCGTCAATCTGGATCACTGTCGTGTCAAATTGTTGTCGGGAGGAGCGGCGATGTTCTACCGTCGCTAAGGCCGTCATTTTAGGCTTAATGTTGAGGCAAGAATTCTCGAATATTTACCTACGGTTTTTTCTGCACTTTGCGTGTTCAAAGGCGTCATTAGCCCGTATGAATGGGTTTCGATGTGTTCAATTGCGTGTACGCACGTTTGTAACGGATAAGGAGAAAGTGTAAAGGAGGAGGTGAGTTCAACATGAAAGCATAGCCTAGCGTTAGCCTCTCCGATTTATCCCAACTCGGGGTGAATGCATTTTATTTGAGTGCTGGTTCTTAGGGTGATTGAATTGGCACGTGTATGCAAAGAGGGACGGGGGGGGGGTTACTTTAATCTCTGGAAAACGAATCGACCTAATTGGTTTTCTCCCGCCTTTAAATCCATTTCAAGTATGTATGCATGCAGTTTCCATAACGCCCTGGCTGATATTTTCCGCTAATCAACACAATGCATCAGTATACTCACCGATGCAATCTGCCGGATACTACGTACGCCTGCTCCCGAATCGGACAAAAGAGGGAGCTATCGGAGATGTGGGTAAAGTAGGCCCTAAACCTCCCTCACTCAACCCTTTGGAGTTAAGCATATCGATAAATTCAGGGGTTTAAGTAAACAAACATGAAAGACTCGGTTTCTTTTTAAATTCCGTTATTTAGAACCAAACTTTATCCAAGTATGATCATATTTCGCGAAAAAGCAATTAGGTTAAACGCTTCCTAATTTACGACAGAAGCATAATGCTTAGTTTTAATATCAAAAAAGGCAACCAGGTTTTAATTGGATTAAACGAGATTTATTCGCATTACTCAGTTGAGAAGCCTCCCTTAGAATTTTCAGGAAAATCTGCATATCTTTTAACGAGTTAATACGTTAAGCTGCAATGCTGAATCACCTACACCAATATCATTGAATAGACCGCGAAAGACGAATTATATATATATATATATATATATATATATATATATATATATATATATATATATATATATATATATATATATATATATATATATATATATATATATATATATATATATATATATATATATATATATATATATATATTCTTGGTGGCTATAACTCCGAATGCGATTTTTTTATAGATGCTAATTCAATGTTTTACGGTTACAGCTTGGGCTGAATTTTTTATTTAAATATAGAAAATTACGAGAAAAATAAAACACTCCGAATTAAGCAAGAAAATAAAAATTCTAAAAAAATCTTCCTCCGAATTACCGGAGAATTTTTTTGAATTTTAGACTGGGGCCGCTGGCAACTTTTCCAATACCATAAATATTACAATGTTTTCGTCACCAGAGAAAAGCCGGAAACAAGTCATTAAGTATCCAACAGCCTCGTATCAGAAAGGCGAATATTCCCTGGTGCGCCTTTCCCATTTACGTCTTTATTACTCGGGCCTATTCTCGGCGTGTGTGAGATAGGCATTACTTTAGATTTATTGGAGAAAACAATTTAGCTCCCAAACAACTCTAGTATATTAACTCTCACCTCCGCTAAATGCAATGAAATTAAGATATTTCGTCTGAGCTTTCACGCCACTACTCGAGGCTTAGACCGATAATTAAAAATCACCCCTCATCCCACATCGTCACTTAACCGGCCCCAAATGGGGACACATGCTCAGAAATTCAACATACGAAGGTATAATAATCTCATACGTCCATACTCACACAATTGCAAGCAGGATGTCAGAGGTAGTAAACATAATGTTGAGGGTACGTCGAGACAGTGCAGTCTTCTGCGAAGTATAGTCGTATGCAGACAGCGCTCTGCGAAGTGTTTGGTTTTAGAGACGCTTCTTTTATAAGTACAATTTGATTTAATAAGAGCGAGCGAGGAGTTTACCGCAAGCGCCCACTCCTCAGTCCCTATGCAACAAACAGAGGAGAAAAAAAAAGAGTGAAAAAGAAAAATGAAAGAAGAATGAGAAAAGAATCAGAATAAGACGAAATGAAAGAAGAATAAAAGGGGAATAGGAATGGAGGAGGAGGAATAAGAATGAAAATAATAGGAGAATGAAGGAAGGAGAAAAAGAATGAAAGAAGAAAAATAGGCATAGAAGGAGAAGAATTATCGAAGATGAAGAATAGAGTAAGAAGGAGAAGAATGAACGAAGAAGGAGAAGAATGAAAGGAGAAGAAGAATGAAGGACGAAGTAAAAATGAAATAATAATAATACGAAGAAGAAAATGGAGAAAAGAAGAATTGAGGAAGGGAAAAATTTAAGGTGATAAAAAGAACGGGGGGGGGGGCTGGGTAATGAATTAAAGATAATAGGAAGAAGAGGAATGGAGGAAGAGGAAGAATGAAAGGTGAAGAAGAATATAGGTAAATGAAAGTAATGAAAGAATAATGGATGAATGAGGAAAAGAAGAAGAAGGAAGGAAAAGGAGAATAACGAATCAAGAAGAAGAATGGAGGAACAAAGAGAAGAATAATGAAACAAGAAGGAGATGCAGACTAATGAATGAACAAGGAGAATAAGAATGAAAGAAGTAGGGTAAGAATAAAGGATGGAGGAGAAGAATAAAAGACAAAGTAGAAGAATAAAAGAATAAGAAATAGAAAATAGAGGAAAGGAAGAATTGAGGAAGGGAAAGATGAAAGAAGAAAGAAAAAGAAGAATAGAGGAAAGGGGAAAACTAAAGAAGAACAAGAATTGAAGAAAGGATAACAATGAAAACAGAAACAATTTAAGAGAAGTAGAGCAAAAGAAGAATGGAAGAATAAGGGAAAGATTGGAAGAAGAAGGAGAAGAATGAGAGAAAAATGGTAACAATAATGGATGAAAAAGAAGAATTAAAGAAGGAGGGGCTGAAAAATTGAAACAGAGCAATAATTAAAGAAGAAGAATAGGAAGAAAAAAAGGAAGAATGGAGGAAGAAGGAAAAGAAGAATACAAGAAAAATATTATATAAATGGATAGAGAAGAATAAAGAAAAAAGGGAAGAACAAGTGAAAGAGAACAATAATGAAAGAAGAAAAATGGAGGAAGGAGGAGAAGAACTAGAAAAATGAAAGAAATATACGAATGAATAAAGGAAAATAATTTAAAAAGAAAGAGTGCAGAAGAATTACAGCGGAACAATAATGAAAGAAAAAGAATGGATGAAGAATGACATGAATAATTAAACATTGACAAGAAGAATGGATGGAGGAGAAAAGTTAATGAAAGGGAGGAAGAATTGAATGAAAAGAAGAATGTAGGAATAAAAAGAAGAAGAATGAAGGAAGAAGGAGAAGAAGAATGGAGGAAGAAAGTGAAAAAGAATGGAGGAAGAAGGATAAGAAGAAGAATTGAGGAAGAAAGTTAAGAAGAAGAATTGAGGAAGAAGGATAAGAAGAAGAATGAAAGATGAAAAAGAAGAATGGAGGAAGAATTGAATGAAAAGAAGAGTTGAAGAAGAAAGTAAAGAAGAATGGAGGAAGAAGGAGAAGGAGGGCTTTGGTGGCTCCCAAGAGACCTATGCGAAGAAGTTGGTCGAGGGGCACCGAGGGTTGGAGCCATTATTGACTCCCACCATTTGTTGACGGGATCAGGGACGATGTAAGGCGTGCCCCCTTCCCTTCTCAGCCCCTCGTCGCTTGTCTTCGCCCCCCGGACCTTGAACAGGAGGAGGGGGGCAAGGGAGAGCCTAAGCTGGATTAACGCTGTGGTTTCGCAAGTGTAAGAACCCGAGTCAGACGCGCCAAGAGGATGATAGCACTCGGTGGCACTCTGCGAAAAGTAGGAGGGGCAGAAAGGAGGAGCGAATGGTCTTTGTTTTCAAGACCACTTCTTTATCCCTCTTTGAAGCTCACGCGTGAATGGGTGAACAGTATGATTGTGTTGGAATGTGCACGGGCCGGAATGTTTGGCTGTGTATGTGTCTTTGGTCCTGAATGCGTTTGTATATTTGTCCATTTAAATTTGTATGGTTTGTTAATATTTGTGCGCTTGCGTAATAAACATTTTCTAAGCTTGTGTCGTTTAAGCTTCGAGATTGATACCGAGAAGATTCTGAGTTTGCGCACGCATGAGTGCACAGGCGTGTTACGAGGAATTTACAGTACTCCAGAAAAACATTTTTAGGGGGGAGTGCTGTTGATCACATATGACCAGGCATACTGTGTCCTCAGCAGACCTAAAGCCTATGTATCACATTGTCCACACAGTTCTTGAACTGCTCCACAATTGTGCTGTTAACACCTTCTGCAAGGATTGTTCCAATAGCTGCCGATCTTGTACGAGAAAATGTTGCCGCAAAGATCCCGGTTGAATCTATTCAGTTTAAGTTTGTACCTATGGTTTCGAGTATGTACCACTCTAAGCTGGACCATTCCTCGTTAGTACAAGTTGTCAAAATTTTGAGGGATTTTAAATACCAGGATGAGCTGGGAACGCAGTCTTTTAGTTTCCAACTTAAAGTCCTAACTCTTCCAGGCGCTGGTCATACGACCTCCGCCCAATGGATGATATCAGTTTGGTCAGCCGGGCTTGTTTGTGCCCTCTTCAGCCACATTATAACGTTTCTGTAGGATTAACACCATAACTGGACTGCGTATGACAGATGCGAACGGAATATGGACCTGCACAGGGTAAGTACGATCTCCTTGTTCCGATATGCATCATCTGAGGGTTCTTTGTGATCTCAATGCATTGATTATAAAACTTAAGATCGTCCGTTATCACGATTCCCAAGTTTTTTTTTCTGACGCTGTGCTCGCAATGACAGTACGTTGCAGTGGACCTTACCTCGGCTGGGTTTGGTGGCCTATATACATATCTTTGCATTTACCAACAATAAATGTCATTTGTCTAAAACTGTCTACTCCCTCGATAGTTGAGACATTCCTTCTCAACTTCATGTCGTCTGCAAACTTGGGGATGTTAGAAACTATTCTATAATCTTTATTATTAATAAAGATAATGAAGAGCAGTAGACCCATTAAAGACACTTGAGAGTCTTCGCTTGTAACAGTGACCCACCCAGATGCTACGCCATTTACCACCACCCTCTGTAAACTATTTCCAAGACAGTTCTTGATCCAGCGAGCGATATCCTTTGAGATTCCCAACACACGAACCCTAGATATCAGTCGTCGGTGGGATATCTTATCAAAGGCCTTTTTAAAGTCCAGATAGATAACATCCACCTCCTTGTTTCGGCCGTTTTCTGTGAATACCTCATGAACGAACTCTAAAGGTTCGTGACCATGACCAGTGGCGCCAAAATCCATGTTGAGAGCAACATAGGAGGCTGAGGCATTCCAGACTGTCACCTATCACTTCCAATATTTTTACCTCAAGGAGCTTACCAGGGACGCAAGTGATAATCACAAGCGAGTAATTACCCGGTTGTCAACTGTCTCCTTTATTAAAGATTAGACAAACATTTTCCTCCGATCACTCCCCGGTTTCTAATGATCTGTTAAAGGTCGTAGCGAGAGGTGTTACCACATCCATTTTGACCTCTTTTAGGACTCTTGGAAGGTAACCATCACCTCCTGGCGACCTGAACCTGTTTAGCTTCTATATCATTCTGGCAAAATCTTCAGTTAATTATCTAATCGAGTCAAACCTATCTCCCTGCAATGTGCTGATCGTTTTCCACAGTGAAAACTGAAGAGAAATAGTCATTTATTATGTCTGCATCTCCTCATCTGATTGATGCAGAATTCCATTATCGCAAACTAACGGACCGAATTTTCTACTTATTGCTTTTCAACTGTTTACGTGACCAAAGAACTCTTTAGGGTTCTCCTTGCAGAGATAAGCCATCCTCATCTCTTCGTTGCCTTTTGCTGTTCTGATCTTGTTTTGCACTATTCTTCTAAGCTGGTTGTATTTTCCAAAGTCACCAGTTGCCTTTGCCTTGAGATATTATTTCTTCTAGTATTTGATAACCTCTTCAATTTTACGATTTATCCACTTTGAATTAATTGAACACTGCCCCGTTGGTTTAAAGAGGATGAAAATTGATTGTCTACTCATGGAATCTTTCATGAAGTGACACCAGTGCTCTGCAGGGCCATCCTTGTAAGTTGGGGTGAAATCCACGGGGCTGTTCTTCTGAAGTCAAGTTTTCGAGAGTGCCCCCCTTCCCATCTGATCGGGCTTCTGGGGCCATGATCGTGAACCGAATGATCATATGGTCACCATTACCTATTTTTTTCCAGAATGACAGATTAGAGATTGTCATCCTCTGAGGTAAAAAGCAAGCCTCCGATATTGTATCCTCTCATTGGCTTCTTCGCAAACTCGCAAAGTAGTACGCTGTCATGTAACGGCGATTCCCTGGTTTCCAAGATTACATGGCAGTTGAAATCACGCATAACGATGCAAATTTTAGCGTCCAAAAGGGATCCTAACTCATCATACATTGACCTATCCCTCTCAACAGGCTGATGTGGTGGCCTGTATATGAATAGAATCCTGTAGACAGCTCTTCTTCTATCGAGGTCGACCCAAGGAGTTAGTGCTCGGGCGCAACGAAACGATTGAAAACCTTCAAAGTGTATCTGTTAGATGAAGGAATATTCTGGTAGTTTTGTGTAATAATACTAATATATTATCTCTAACTTGGATCATGGTCAAGGTGAACGATAATTTCCTTTTGTGTACATATGAAATTGTGGTGGTGATGGATGGAGATGCAGAATCTGTAAGTGGGATTACCTTCTTTCCTATTAAGAGAGAGAGGAAGAGAGAGAGAGAGAGAGAGAGGAAAGGAGGGAGAGAGGTACTGTGTGTGAGAGTGTCTGTGAGAGTTTGTGTGAATGAGAGTGTGTGAGAGATTGTGTGGGTGAGTGTGTGAGAGTTTGTGCGAAGATGAATATGTAAGAGAGCGTGAGAGAGTATGTAAGAGAGTGTGTGTGACTGTGTGACTGTGTGAGAGTGTAAGTGTGTATGAGTGTCCGAGAGAGTGCGTTCGAGAGTGTGTGAGATAGCTTGTGTCAGAGAATGTTTATGAGAGAATGTATGTGAGAGAGAGCGTGTTTTAGAGTGTGTGCCTTGTCACACAAACAACATAGTTACCTATACACAGACAGACCTGTCTCTTTAATCGAGTCAATCCGCATGCCGTCAGATAAAGCCTTGGCAGGATCGCTAAATTCCCTGTTATTTCTCGCTCTAAGACTATTTGAGGTGAAAAGACTCAATCCCACGTCCTTTGATATCTGATTTAGCGATTGCCTCATGAAAATCGCTACTCACACAATTCCGCCCATCCTATTCGACGATCGCTATCTACTTAATTTTCCCGCACTACACACAGTTGTAGAAAGAAAATAAGCGACAGGTGCCTATTCTCGGCACCCCCGACGTTCACCTGTGGTCAAAGCCTCCTTAATTCGCGCCATTCCCTTAAGAGAAGAGAGCCGACGTTTCGTCCAGCCAATAACACCGAATCGGTAACTCATCATTGCTGACGCGCCTCTTGACGATTCTAAAGCCGCCATAAACACGAGATAAAGGAGGATCGCGACGCGATTGAGCCAGCTCGAATTTGTAAGTGGTGCTTTCTACAGTCGATGGAAATTATGAACAAGGTTTTAAAACTTGTTGGAGAATAAATTCTTTTTATTGAGATATTTTAATTCCGAGAAGGAACATAACAAACGCCTCGTTAGGTGGGAAGTGACTTGGTGGCTCATTGTGTGTCTGCCTCCTGGTGTCCAAATGAACGCAGTCAATGAGAAAGATCGTAATCGAAGTGAATTGGGGCTGCGTACGAATTCACATCAACACATTCACACTTAATCCAATGGGCAATGGGATCGGACACAAAGTACTTTGAAGCGTTTTTTATTCCATGTATATATATATATATATATATATATATATATATATATATATATATATATATATATATATATATTTATATATATATTTACATTTATATATATATTTACATTTATATATATATATATATATATATATATATATATATATATATATATATATATATATATATATATATATATATATATATATATATAATCGATGGGTTGCTGCTAGTCAGACGAATCTATAATTTCACCAAGAATGAGAGTACATAGAATGCGGACAAATTCATCTTCATTTATTGGGTATAAACAACGTTTCGAGCTGTCCGCTCATCTTCGGGTTCTATGATATATAGGAATACATAATTTACAATGAATTATAATATTAAAAAATTGTCTAGAAATTAGAATATTAAAAGTGTTGACAAATATCTACGAAAAGAGAGACTTTTTCCCTATAATGCAAAACCTAAGAAAATACATAATTTATAATGAGTTAGAATATTAAAAACCCTAGAGGAATACAAGAGAGAACCATCAAAACACTCACTATCGTTGGTCTGACTCCAGAGAGAAGTGGGGAGGGGGGGAAGGGTGAAGTAGACATAGGTATGATTGTATTGGTAGTAGAGTTATGTCATAAATAGGGAAGCGGCGGGCGAGTCACAATTAAGACTAGGGGCACGGGATTTTTTTTAGGGATTCTAGTATTCTTAAGCTTTGTGACCCGTCCGCTCTTTTTGTAGATATTTGTCAACACTTTTAACATTCTAATTTCTAGACAATTTTTTAATATTATAATTCATTGTAAATTATGTATTCCTTTATATCATAGAACCCGAAGATGAGCGGACAGCTCAAACGTTGTTTATACCCAATAAATGAAGATGAATTTGTCCGCGTTCTATGTACTCTCATTCCTGGTGAAATTATATATATATATATATATATATATATATATATATATATATATATATATATACTCTTTTTTACATCTAAATTTATTCTAAATTTTATACTTTCATACAAATTTGACATATATTTATTTAACTTAAAACTTTCATTCAAATTTTAACATATACGAGGGGCGGTCAATAAGTTTTGTGAATCGGTAGGGCAAAACAGAGGAAAGGGGATGCCTGTTTGTGGGGGTTTAGGACAAGTTATGTCAAGTCAGGACCTGCAGCCGCACGCTCCTGCCTCGTCTATTTAAGAAGCAGTAGCTGATCGCAGATTGTCAGTCACAATAGATAGGGTTGAGCACCGTGCACTGATCAAATTTTTGACCAAGGAAGGCAAGAATGCAAAAGAGATCCATGAACGCACGGTTGTAGTGTACGCCAACACCGCCCCTTCCTATGCGACCATTGCTCGCTGGAATAGGGAGTTCCGCCATGGTCGTGAGTCCCTTGAAGATGACCCCCGTCCAGGACGCCCACCAGACGTGACCAACGAGGACAATGTGGCCCGTGTGGAGAGGATGATCCTCCAAAATCGACGGGTAAAGGTAGAAGAAATTGAGCGAGAACTTGGAATATCACATGGAAGTGTTATCAACATCATCCACGACAATTTGGTCATGACCAAGGTCTCTGCTCGTTGGGTCTCTAGAAACCTCACGCCCCATGATCGACTTCAACGTCGTCAAAGTTAGGAGGAGCTGCTGCTCCTGAACAACCAAGACCCGACGGGATTCGAGTCACGCATAGTGACAGGTGATGAAACGTTGGTCCATCACTAGGATCCCGAGACCAAGCTCGAAAGCATGGCCTGGAAGCACAGGGGCTATCCCACCCTCATCAAGTTCCGGACCCAACCCTCAGCCGGGAAGATCATGGCCACCATCTTTTGGGATTCTGAGAGAGTGTTGATGGTGGACTATGTGCCTGGTGGAAGGACCATCACCGGCTAATATTACGCCGAGGAACTGGCTGGGTCGAAGAAGTGCATCCGTCAGAAACGGCGCGGCAAGTTGACACGCGGTGTCCTGCTCCTCCACGACAATGCCCCTGTCCACAAGGCCAGAGTTGCACAAGCTGTGCGAGTGCGGATTCGAGGAGCTCAGCCATCTTCCCTACAGTCCAGATCTGGCCCCTAGCGACTACTTTTTATTCCCCCAGCTCAAGGCTGCACTGCGTGGACGCCGGTTTGGGGACGATGATTATGTCCAGCTCGCCGTCCAGGAGTGGTGAACAGCAGTCGGGAGATTTCAGGTTGTCGGGAATTCTAAGCCTCAGGGACAAGTGGCGCAAGTGCATTGAAGTCGAGGGTAGTTATATTGAAAAATAATAAAACACTTTTCCTCATATCTCGTTTCCTTATATCCGTATCCTCGTATTTGATCTAACTTTAAACTTTCATACAAGTTTTTACATAATTTTTCTAACTTTTATACATGCATACAAATTTTGACATATATTTATTCTAACTTTAAACTTTCATACAAATTTTGACATATATATTTTATCTAACTTTAAACATTCATACAATTTTTACATATTCTGTCTAACTTTTATACATTCATATAAATTCCTATCTACACAATCTGTTTATTTTTAATTCAAAAATACATTTACCTATCCGTTTTTTGTTGTTTTTTTTACTTTATATAAACATATTTTAAATAATTATATATTTTTGAAGCGTTTAGGCCTTTATATTCTAATTGTGGCTGAATTAGTACATTTAAGTACCTATTTTAAAACCTTTGTGAATTTAAATATGTTAAGACAGATTAATGATTTAGGTCATAAGTTGTAGTTTTAAGTGCTTTTGTCATAATTAAGGTGTTTCTATATGAACTTTGGGTCAAACAATACATAAAAGGATAGTCTATGTAAACCGTTCAGTCAGTTCTTCAGCAGCAGTTCGCCTGCTACTTGGGAAGTTAGTCCGTCGTGTGATTTTCCGTTTGAGTCTTATCATGTCAATGTATAAGTCCAGGTCCAGACTTGGCAGTATTTCGGTTTCTACTTTGTCCGATGTTTTCTTTGCTTGTGATTGTACTAAAGTGTTGATTGGTTGTAGTCCCGCTCTTCTGTGTAGTGTTCTCTGTGATATGCATTCCCGTCTTCTTGTGTGGTTAATAATCAAGGAGGCTTTATTCTGTACCCTCTGCATATATCTCAGTGTCTTGATCCCTGAGGTTTGGATGATTATCGCTGGGTATATAAGCTTTGGTCTAACATAGCAAAGGTAAAGTTTCCTTAAGTTAATCCTGCTCAGTTTGAGGAAACGGAACAGTTTCACTAATTCCACCAGTGCTAAGGTGATCCGGTTTACAAAGTGATGCGTATACCCCCGAACGGTAAGTTTTAGCCGAGCACTGTGTCCTCCTGAGAGTAGTGGTGGTTTCGATCGCCAACATAAATGTCATCGGATATCGTGCAGTTCATGGGGATAATGACGAACTTTTGGACGTCCGTCTTTATCTTCCATTTACGCTCGTGCGAGTCTATGTTTTCGATCTCCGCCGCCGTCTCTGCAGCTTGCACTAGGTCGTTGTTGCAAGTGCTCGGTACAATCTACGTGATGTCATCTGCATATTGCAGATACATCGCGTAAACCCTTGATTGGTGATGGAAGGTCGATCATGAAGATGCTATACAGTAGAGGGTTAAGGCCAGGATCTTGCGGCACACCAGCCTCGAGGCTAAATTCCGGTTCCATGTGGCACTCAATCAGTATCTGCGCTCTTCTTTCCCTCACATAATTGAAGAGGATCTTTTCAATGACTGGGTTTAGCCAAAGGTTTACAATCTTGTATTGCAGACTCATCAGCTAAACCTTGTAAAGGCCTTCTGTACGTCTCTGAGGACTACGTCTACGTACTTTCCCTCCGCCCTGGATTTTGCTAGCTTTTCTGAGAGAAGTGCGAGCGCGTTGTCGGTTCCTCTTCCTCTGCGGAAGCCGTCTTGTTGGTAGTTGAGCGCATCGATATCTACTAGCTAGTTCTGTAGCCTGTAGGCTAGGATCTTTTCAAATATCTTGCCTATAAATTCCAGGAGGGAGATTGGCCTATAGTTTAGGAGCTGGTCGGGAGGTCTGCCACCCTTCGGGATGAATATAACCTTTGCAAGTTTAAACGCATCAGGGAAGTAGCCGGTGTTCATGGCTGCGTTCATTAAGTTCAGCATTTCCTGATTCCCTTGCGGTGGAGCGTTGGTTATATTCGCCTTTGTTATTCTCGACCAACCTGGAGAATTTTGTTTGAAGAATTTGAGGGCATCAGCGAGTTCCTGCATTGTTATTGCCCTTCCGTGACCCATCATCTCCCTTTATTCGGATATGGGTTGGTCCGCTCAATAACATTATTCAGCTTGTCGATGATCTCACCCTCAAACTCTAAGTCGAAGTCTTCGTTCTTCTCTGGTGTTATTGAGAAGACTTCTCTCCAGGGCTCCCTGAACCGTACTTCGAGTTCTGTTGGTTCCTCAATGTATGATTCGTTCTCCTTGATTCGTGTTTTTTCCCTTATGTTTGTACCCCTGAGTCTCTTTATCTGTATCCAGAATTTATTGGGATTGTCCTCGTCCTCAATGTTGCCAATTAATTGTTCGCACATCTCCGTCTGTTTTTCCCTGATTATTCGAGTTAGCTTAGCTTTGAGGCGGCGCATCCCGTCCACTAATTCCCTGCACGTTCCCGTGCCTCTCAACCGGTCATAGAGTTCCCTATGTTCCCTCGCTATATTTCTCATCTCGTCTTTCCATCTTGGCTGGGGAGCGTTCTGTATGATGTTGTTGAGACGCTCTCCCTGTGTGCCCTGATGACCGAGTTTGTTAATAGCTTCAGCTCTTTGTCTATTTCTTCGAGTATTGCTCCATTCAGACCTGCTGGCTGGTATTCGCTTAGCATTTCCCGGTACCTCTCCCAATTGGTCGGGCGAAGGACCTCCTTGTCTGCACCGGGATCTGAATGGGCGCAAGGAAAATAGTTGTAAGTATACGTAGGTATGTGATCACTCGGGATGGGCGGTCTCGGAATGCTATGATGGTTGAATGGGAAGTTGCAGCTGGTCAAGATCATGTCCGGCCTCGATGCCGTGCGCGAATTTACGAATGTCAGGAAGTCAGGTGCAATTATGTCTAGTCTGTCTCGGTCCAGTAAGAGTTGCAGATTCCTGCCTCTTTCGTTGGTATTTATGTATCCAGCTGCTCCCAAGTTAGGTTTTTAGGTCAGCTCCGAAAAAGACTTTTCTTTGGTGCACACATAGTGTGTTGAAATTGTATAGCGGCAACTACTTTTTCCTAGAGGGTTGGTACCCTGCCGCTACCACAAGGTCTCCGGGATCGCTATCGCGATAAAGGATTCATCAAGCTCAGGTAAGTGTTTGAACTTGAGGTCTCTCTTCATCGCGATCGCCACCCCGTCGTACCTTTCTTGGGAGCAGTTTTTTGTTAATGTCGTGTAATTTAGGATTTTCATTTTCTGTCTTGTGTCGAGTCCGTGTTCACTGATAGGAATGATGTATGGGTCTTTCCCCCGTTAACGTTCAGTGTCATTATACTTAGTCTGTTTTTGTCCTTTCCTTGTTAGTGTCTGTCGGTTGTCCTGTATGTTAGTGTTTATTTCTTGTCCTTTCTTGTCCTTCCACACTGTATTTTTTTTTTGCAATCTTGCGGGGTCCGAGTTTCGCGATATTCTTAGTTGAGTTAAATATCGCCAAGTATTACTGCATCTTTTTTGCGTCTACTTGGGCATCAAACTCCTATTTGTACCTGCCTGATCTGATTCCTTCGAGGAGACTTTTTGATGTTATCTTTCTTGGTGTCGTGGTATTGTTGTTGTTGCTTTAGAGCGCCAGTCTGATCCTATAACTTAGGAACGACAACAATACTTCAATATTAGCTCAGTGGACTTTTTAATTACCCTATTGTTGAGAGAGTGCCACAGCGTTTAATCCGTTTTAATGAGAGAGCCCGTTAAACACGTAAAGGATCCATTGAAACACCAGAATTATCCCAAAATAAATATATATTTTAAATTTATCAATTAACTACAAAAAAAGTAAAATATTGATAATCACCTAATAAGTTTAACGAGGATAACCATAATTGAAACCGGGCTTATTACAGAATCTATTCATGTCCAAATCTAAATAGGCTCCTAGTAAACAACTAATGGCCAAATAGTTATTTTATAGTGACCCTTTTAGATTAGCATTAAACTAAAATTTAAGCCTCACTTGTCTCACGGTAAAGATAACGGGGTTCACTAACAATTGTTTCTACTTCAGTTAATTTGAGTACCGTGATAAACTCATATTAAGTAATACAAATATAAAAAATGGTCTTTCTGACTTACACGAAAGAAAGGATCAGCGGTTGCCGGAGGTCGCTAGATGGCTTTTTCCCTCGCTTCTCTTTCTACGGCGAGCGGCTGGAGTTTTTTTTCTTTCACGAGATAAGGTAGAGAGAGAGGGTAGGGGGAGGCCCATGTCAACTTCGTATTGCAACTTTGCCTCCTGCTACTTTTAAAAGACGGAGAGAAGTTTTGCGCTTTCTAGCTCAAGAAGTGCCCTTCTGGATGCTCTTGAAGCCTATTTGTATCCTAGTCTTTAACGACGTGTGCCCAACTGATTTTGGGGTGTGCGAGGTGATTTCTACCGTACTTAACAAATTGGAACCCGTTGGGGATTAGTTCTTCTCCTCTCACTCTTACAGAGCTTGCGCTGTGAGAGTCACTCAAGGGTGAGCGGGTTTTCTTATATCCAGTCAGACTTCTAAGTCTGTAAATGATTCTTCGGTATGGCACCGGTACAAAACGTGACGTGTATTAGTTAGTTTGAAATTGTGCGAAGGACCGATCTTCTCGATCTGGTCCTCTATCGACTCTCACTGAATAATCTTTTCTCTTTCCTTATAGGGCTTATTTATAGTCTGGCGACCGCCCCATCTAAGGGGAAAGGGGTGAGGCTGCAGAGGGGAGAAAAGAGGAGTGAGGGGAGGGTGGCACCGCGGTGCTCAAGTCGGCTTCTTAAATAGAGGCACCACCAACCGTCCCCATCCTTGGTGTTCCTTTTGACTAGGACCACTTTTTGTGGCGATTTAACCACGGGCCTCCGGATCTCGTAGGTAATTGGATTCTTTAAGCGCTGCGTAATGGCCTTTGGTGGTCACCTTGGCATAGCGGCTTGCTTCCGATTACCTATGCGGCGGGGAGATCAAAAAGGGTAGGCCGTTTGACTGTTATTCCGCTGGCTAACGTTCCGACGACTCTCCTCATGTGGCTCGATTCTCTTGCTTTCTCCGCAAGGAGGGGGGGGGAGGGGGACTTTAACGTATACGTCCGCCTGGCCTTCCGAGAGGCTTTATGTTGTAATTCCTCTACACTTGGGAACGAGGAGTCTTCACTGGCATATATCTTGAGATTGATATCGTTTCCGTCTATTTTTTCTTTATGTTCTTCTTTGATTTTTGTTTTTAGACGTTTTTCTCTAACCCTCCGAGCTGTCGGATTCGACCTCCGTGGTCGTCTTCTTCAGGTTCCTTTTTTGTTTTTTCATTTCTCTTTTTTCTGGGATATGATGCGTGAGTCATGTCTTCTTGTTGCTTGTGTTGCGTCTGTCTTCTCTTCCGGCGTCTTTCATGCGCCTTTCTCTTTGGCGGTAAGGGATACCGTCGGGGCGTACTTCATTTGAAGGATATCCTCAGATGCTGTTTTTTGGGGGGAAGACCATGGCGTTTATCCCATTGTTCGCTAGCATGGCGTTTGGTTCATCTTCGAACGTCCCTGGCCTCATAAGGTTCCGCGCGTGCGCGAACATTATGCAGGTCAATATTTTGATTAGCATATCGCTGTTAATATTAAGGTATACCTTCTTTGCCTAGTATTCTTTTAGGGCTGCCTTCGCGACATGGGCGTATGTAATGTTTTTTCTTTTCATTTCAGCCTCTCTCTTTTCATTGGCCTTTTGTCTTATAATTTATTTTTTAATGGGCATACCATGGCCATGGCCCTGTGTCCCATCTTGCAATTAGCACATCTTTCCTGAGGGCTCTTGCACGTCCACCAGTTATGGCCCAGCTCGCCGCATCGAGAGAATGTCTCCTGTTCTTCTTTGCACTCTTTGGTGGTTTGACTTTCCATCTTAAAGCAGCGGAAGCACATCTGTACTGGAATGAAATCTACCCTCTCAATTTGGTCGCTGTTTTTTTTTTTTTATTTTTGCGTTAAACAGCTGGAGCCCTGCTTCCTTCGCCTTCTTTGCCTTTGGTGTTTCAGCGAATATAACTTTGAATACATAGTTATATTCGTTGTTTTCTCTTCGGTTTTTGAATTTTACAACCTCCGAGACACTGGCCCAGCTGTGGTTTCTCTCTATTTCAGTTTCAATTTCCTCCTTCCCGTGGTGTCCGATATATGGATCCAACCTTCTGCAAATAATGCTACGGTGGGTTAGGATTTGTGCTGGGATGTTTGGTTGGAGGTTTATTGTTTTTAGGGCATCGATTGAGGCTTCTTTTGTCAGCGCCTCGATGTCGCTTTCTTTCACGCAAATTGCGATGTAGCCAGTTGCGACCTTTATTAATCTTATTAGGGAGATGTTTAACTTCCCAGGTGTCTCTTGGCCTGGCAGCGTCCGAAGAGGAATCCTCGTTGTATTGGTGAGCTCCATGTTTGAGGCCATGGAGCTCTGAGCCTTCCTCTCCGTATTCCTCTTTGTTGGGTTTCCAATCTAACTGCTTTTTTCTTCCTCTTTAATCTTGAGTTAGGTTTACAGTAATGTCCTTTTTCTTTTTGTTGGTGTCCCCCACCCACTCCGGGGTGTCACCGCCTTCGCAATTGTGAATTGCCTTAAGGGATGATGAGGGGATGAACCCGAGGGGAGGGAGGCATCAAGAGGTGTGATGGTATGGCGGACTTTTTGTTGGTTAGTGTGGAATCAACCAGCACTAACCGGGGTGCCGGCTCCCGCGGGTTTGGGTATCATAACTACATCCGGCTTACAGAGAGACGGGTGTACTTCCCTCTATGGTTCTGGCTGGGCTCCCGGGGTTTTCCACGAAGGTAGCAGTTCTGCCCCTTGTCCAGGTGCCTCTGACACTGGGTTCTATAGTGGGCTAATCTTCAAACCTGCTTTCCCCAGTGCCCCCAATTATGCCTTTCTCACAGAAGTGCATAGTTGGAACGAGGCGATGAAAGGCATTCACAATCGCTAGTGTGGCTCCACAACGGAGGGGGGGGGTGCACATACTGTTGATGGGTACCCGAGTAAAATTATTCTTCCTTCAGTTCTTCCTTCAGGAGAAGGTAAAGTAGAAATCCAGAGGCGTTTCATAGGAAAAATCCTCCCTTGCCTTTACCTCCTTTGCTGGTTTGCTTTTGTACTTCTTCAGCGTATTTAAGTGTTGGCTTTCTGATCCGTCGAGTGAAAGAACGATCAACGATCAACGATGGAAAAAGGTAGAAAATGTGTAAATAGAGTAGAGAGAATAGGTAGAATAGGTGTATAATAGAGAGAGTAGTTGTGCCTGGTTGTCTGGCAACCTCAGTCATTTGCATTTGTATTGATCCGTAGTTATTGTTTTTTGTTTGACAAATCCAACTAATACGTCATTCTAAACAAAGAAGAATATAACAACAAATTGAATACCATCCTAAGCGACACCACTAAATTTAAACGCATGAAAAAATATTCAACAGAAGACTTAAAAAAGAAAATAAATGGACAAATAACTAGAGCTGATGCACTTATCGGGGGATTTCACTTCCAAAAGATCATCAGTGATTACACACCAGGATATCTGTAAGGCAATGTAAAAAATCATAAGCCGCACAACCCATTGAGGCCTATCATCTCTCAAGTCACGACTCCTACGTATTGTTTAGCTAAAACCCTAAATGCATTAATAAAACCGTACATTCATTCGAAATATAGCATAAAGTCCACGGAGGAATTCATCGATATACTCCGCTCTACAAGACCGGCAGGACTAATATCATCCCTTGACGTAGAAAGCCTGTTTACGAACGTGCCTATCGCTCAGACTATCGACATCATTATAAAATACGTGTACCACCATCCTACAAAGTCTCCTCCAAATCCTGACCAAAAGATCTTAAGGAGCATGTTACGTTCATGCACATCAGAGGCGCCATTCAGAACCCCGGCGGTAACCTATACACGCAAGTAGATGGAGTGGCTATGGGGTCACCCTTAGGGCCAACTTTCGCCAACTATTACATGGGTCAACTTGAGGAGAGATTATTTGACATCATAGAAAATAAGTCACACACATATTGCCGATACGTAGATGACATCTACATCAACTCCAAAACGAAGAACATCTGGTTAACATCAAGCAGCAATTTGAGGAGAACGTGTTAAAATTCACTTATGAATTGAGCAAGGGCAATAAACTCCCTTTCTTGGACGTTGAGGTTCAAAACATCAATGGTAGCTACATCACTAAAGTACATAGAAAAAGTACGGACATGGAAGATGCCTCAATGCGGAGAGTGAATGCCCTGAAAGGTATAAAATAGGCGTAATTGGCTCATACATCCGCCGAGCTTATAAATGCTGTTCTACGTGGGAACTTTTCCACCAAGAGATTGCATGAGTAAAGCAAGTACTCGTGAATAATGGTTTCTCAAACAGCATGATTGGCAGACAATTTCAATCATTTTTGAATAACCATTTCAAACATGCGGATAAAACTGAAAGTAATCGGGGAAAAGTCAACAACATCAGAGTTAAAAATCAAACGCGTAAAATCCAACTCATCATTTATTATAAAACAACAAAAGCCAGCAATCTCCTGATGAAAAACAACTCCTGCCTAAACTCCTCGAATCTCAAGTCAACCAACATAGTTTACGAGTTCATCTGCCCCGATAAAGACTGTAAGCTTTATAATAACTCAAAATATATTGGCATAACAACCACTACACTTTCGAGACGTTTAACTATGCATCTACAAAGCGGAGGGCCTAAAAACCATATGGAGAGTGTCCATAATATTAACCTAACGACAGATATGCTCGTTGATAACACCATTATTAAAAGAAAAGAGATCAACAAAGCGAGGCTGAACATCTTAGAAGCCATATTAATAAATGAAGATAAGCCGGCCCTCAACAGTCAAGCAACAAGTAACCTATTAAGACTCCAAAAAGTCCAAAACAAAGCTATCTACTTAATAACAAACACCAGAAGAGGGGGAAGAAGAAGACTACGAGACCTGCATAGGAAGGCAAGGATAAAGCCACTTAACAGAATAATTGCAAAAAGACCAAGGAAAGTCTTAGAAAAGACAGAATGAAGTAGGAGTTGAATTAACCAACCAAATTGTCCAAAGACAAGGATGGAGATCACACAGATCATTCCCAAGTTTTCCAAGGATAGATGAGAGAGGAGAAGAAGACGAAGAATTTATCCTCACCTAGAAAGAGAGATTAATACTCGACGACGACTAAGAGTAATTAATTAACGGAAGCAAACCAGAGAATAGCATATAGTTAATTATAACTAGGATAGGAATAGAAAAGAATAGATAGAGAGATAGAAACCTACACCAGTTTTTAGTAAGAATATTTACTAATAACGGTTTGAACGCCTCATAAATACCAATACTACTTTCTAACTCTATCACGCTAGCTATACTACCTAAAGTGGATAGAGATAAGCCTGACCTCCAGGCAATTAGCATCTCTTTGCAAACCTCTTACTTCCTTCAGCCTTCAGCATCTATTCGTTTTTTACTTTCACATTCGCACACGGGACTCATAGTGATACGTGGAACAGGGGTCACGATAAACTGTTATAGTTATAGTTAGAGACAAGAGACACATCGTGGTTCGGATTCCACGTTAAGCTGTAGGTCCCATGACTAACTAAATCCACTTTTGTCTCCTACTATTTTCTTCACTGTCCTATCCTAAAACCTTCTTCTTCCTCTCCCTCTCACTCGTAACCGCCGTACTCACAGTGCTTGGAGCCTACTTTGGCTCTAGACAGTGTGACTATGGGGGGTCTATAAAGGAGTACCGGGCCGCCCCCCCCTCCCTCCTTGGCCGCTCTATGAGAGCCAAGGGGGCGGGGGAGGGTCATGAGAGCTGTTCTTTGTCTCCCACCTCTCTTTCCATTTCATTTCTTTCACTCTGTCAGATCCTCACTCCATTCATTACATCGGTAAAGGAGGCAAGAACATTTCAAAACGCTCCGAAGATGATCGAATCTAATCGAAAGCTTAGCAATTTAGTTTGGTTTTCACCAAACACATTCATTTAAAAAAGAGATGAATACTGGACAAGTAATCCACCATCTACAAGATGGAATAAAAAAGATAGTTAGAAGAAGAGAAAGTTGCCAAAGGAAATTAATTAAGGCAAAATATACAATAGTCTTCAACAAAATTTGCATATATATATATGGGATTAGGAAATACCATTTCAGAAAAAATTATCCTGTTTTTCTGTTTCTTGCGGTTTACTGTATTCATTTCATCATTCTTTCGCATTCATGAAAGATTTATACATTGTACATATATTCGCCCCGTGTTTACCTCAACTCTCCTTAGTCCTTTGAATTCCCTACCAATTTCGTTCTCTTTCATAGTCCTGATCGACTATGCGAAGCGTACCTTAAAAGCTTGTTTATTCAGAGGATTTTTGTCTTCCGCGTAGCCGAGTGGTCTAAGGGACAGTATAATTGAGACCAAAGCGATTGCTCGCTGCCTCAATGTGCACAGTTCGAATCCCTGTACGGAATTTTTGTGAATTAGGAAATAACATTTCTGAAGAAAAAAATATCCTGTTTTTCTGTTTCTTGCGGTTTGCTCGTTCATATATATATATATATATATATATATATATATATATATATAACGAGAGAGGTTGGTTGGTTGATAATTTGATTGATTGTGGCAGGGTAACCACTTCTGGGTTGGAACAATATTCCACCTCTGCTACATGATCTGTGTTCGTTCTTGAGGATGCCCGACCAAATAAGTTCGTCTTTGGATTATTATCAACGACTTGATAAAAATAACTTTATTTCGGAATTTGAGATTTTTATGACGAATGTCTGGCTGTAGCTTAGTAAATCCTATCCATCGAAGTGGACGTATCACAATTTCTGAAGAAGTGTGTGCTTAGACTGTTTTTAATGTGGATTTTATCTCATGAACATAATGTCTCCTGTTTCAAATGAGTAGAGAAGGTGGTCGCGACCCGAGAGAGAGAGAGAGAGAGAGAGAGAGAGAGAGAGAGAGAGAGAGAGAGAGAGAGAGAGAGAGAGAAGAGAGGGAGAGAGAGAGAGGGGAGGAAGAGAGAGAGAGAGAAAGGAGAGAGAGAGAGAGAGAGAGAGAGAGAGGGGGGGAAGGGATATATATATATATATATATATATATATATATATATATATATATATATATATATATATATATATATATATATATATATATATATATATATATATATAGAGAGAGAGAGAGAGAGAGAGAGAGAGAGAGAGAGAGAGAGAGAGAGAATGAAGCTCACATAGTGACTAGGTGAAACCTACGTGTAAGAAAGAACGACTACATGAGTGTGCACAACTTATGTTTACATGGATCACTACAAAGAACACCCAGATCTTCTGAATTAGTAAATGTAGTACATTATTGTGGTAAGCATAAAACATAGAAATTATGAAATAAGATGAAAATAGCAATAATTAAGAATATTCAAATCAAAACAATGATATAATTCAAATTAATCACTTAGGTAAAATACAATAATGAAGATTTTTAGCATGGTTAATAGAATAATTAAAGTTTAAGGTAAGATGTATAATAATTCGCTGGTTAAAATGATACACGAGTACAAAATGACAGTTCTTGTGAAGAAAATGCAAGATTTACATGATAGTTCTAATTAGTTGGTTAAAATAATACACGAGTACAAATGATTTCAGTTCTTGTAAACTAAATATCAATTCGACATATCAAGCATTATTAAAGTACAATGGTGATTAAAATACTTATACAGAACCATTAGATCAAATTTGTATAAAGTGACTGATATAATTAAGTCGGCATTTAAACGATAAACTTTGAAACTCGGTGGTCAAAAGGTCATTTTTTACCAGCTGTAGATCACATGAACCCGCGTGTGTCATTACAGTTGTGAACAGAAATAGAAGTAACAAAAATGGGGATTGAGTTCATACATTTTCTATTAATAATACAATGAGAGTAAACATGAATATATTTAAAAATAATTAGTTAACTTAAACATATAATTTGATGAACAAAATAGTCGAGTAAACTTGCAAGTTTTGAATGAATGAAGTGAAAACTATACGCGTTGTATAGCTTGTGCATTTGCAAGTTGACTAAGCTAGTCACTTTCAAACGTTCATTTTATTCCACATATATATATATATATATATATATATATATATATATATATATATATATATATATATATATATATAAACAGCAAGGAAAAAGAAAAAGAGATTTATAACGAAATAAAAACGAAAGCGTTCGGAACCTCCTTTTCTTTGTTTTTATTCATATATATACTCTTTTTAAGAAGTGTTTTCATTATGTTATTATACGACCCCCCGACCCTTCCTAGTATCCTCTTTTGGACACTCGAGCCCTGAACCTCCTAGTTTTTCATAATTCCTTAGTTCACCTCAATCTTTACGACGTCTTCAAGATGTTTTAGGCGCAGATGCCCTCGTTAGTTTTAAGATAATAATAATCCTCTATTTTAAGTTTCATTATTCTTTGACACCGCACTTCCTCCACCCACCACTCTTTCTCTCGTTGGTCATGTATTTTTCGATTCTTTTTTTCAAAAATTTGGTTCCGTTTGAAGCCTCATCGAAATTCTGTTCCGCTCGGATGGGGAACGCGTGGCTGGCTGGACGGGGGCCTATCTATCAGTCTATTTATCCGTCTATCTCTCTCTCTATCTATCCGTCTCTCCTAACTTACTAATTAAAGTAGATCCAGCTCTTGGGGTTGAGGCATGGAGGGCACGCACCAGTGGATACACCCTGTACAACCCTTATCCTTTTTCTTCTTCACAGGAGTGAAAGTGAGCAACCCGCGAGATGTTGAGGAGCAGATGAAGACGTCGTCCTTTATGTTCCTTCCCTCACCTCGTCTTCGACTTCCTCCTTCATGTCCTCCTCGAGTCTTTGGATCAAGCTACGTCTTCGGGTGTCATAGTTAGCACTACCTCGCCCTCGAGCGCCATCAAGTTGCACCTCGAACCGTCCATTTGCTCGTAATCTCGAATCCCGGGCTCCACCGAGCCCCCACCCCCCTGAGCTCTTGCTCCCCCCTCACCGTGCAGCCCCTCAACGCCTATCCCAGCCCAAGGTCCACCTTGGTGCCCCCTCTCTGCACCCTGGTTGAAGGGATCACTCGAAGTCAAGATATCCCCGACTCTCCCCAACCCCCTCCGACGGTACCCTATCCCCCTCACCAGCGCCCACCCCCCCTCGTTCAATTTTCGGGTCACGTGTCCCCCGCGTCCTCGTGGCACCGACCCCAGACCATGATGACCGCCGGCTATCCTGAACAAGGGGCTGCCGGCCCCACGTCGGGGACATCCACTGGGATTCCAGGACCCACGGCGGCCACTCCACAGCCAGGCCCAATCGCAGCCGGCCATCCGCCCGCCCCCACGGTCCAGGCCCCCGTGGCCCACGACCCCTGTTTGACTGGCCAGCAACCCCTGCCCCCAGATCACCAGGGGTACCATGACCAAGCGCAATTCGAAGCGGACAAACGATCCGTCTACAAGTAAGTACCGACGTCTCATTCCCCTTAGTGAAGTCACGAATCCCAAAGGCCTACCACTCAAACCTCATTGACATCTCAGAGGGTAGACAATTTTAAAGGACCTATTACTAGAGATATATTTAGCAGTTTTGTTTCTAGTTGCATCACAAGGCCTATTTTCTGGGCCTACTCTCAATTATCGCCTTTTAGTGGCGTGAACGCGACTCTATAAGTTACAATGGCGGTCCATATGTCGATCGGGCAGATGGTAACCATTTTACGTTTCAATTAGTTTTTTGGCAATAACATCGTAACTATTTGGCCGATTCTAACGAAGTTTCAAACTCTTGATGTTATTTTACATTCTCTTCTAATGCTATAATTGCAAAAGCCCCCCTCCCGAAGGTTAGTTTGGGAATTATATAAAGGTTTGAAGCTCGTAAGGTCATAAATCAGAATAATTGACAGAGCACGCGACTTAGGTCTGTTGACCTTGCTAATTACTATTTCGTTGCTGATTTAGAACTTATTTATTTTAAAGGTATTAATAACAAAGTTTCATATCACTGTATTTTCCCCTCTCCCCCTCAATTATTTAAATTAGTAAAAAATTAGTGAAGTTATAAGCATTGATGAGGTGTGGCGAGAGGTGAGACACCCTGTATTATTGACACTGAGCTACCACGTACCATATGTAGGTTGGCCACCTCAGGGTCGTAAATAAACATTCTTGTAATAATCTTCGTTCATTTCAAAATCTTGTTATTTTTTATCTACTTTTCTTTTCTTTTCGACGAGCACCCCCCCCCCCCCCTCCTCCCCACCCCCTCCGCCTTATCGGGTTCGGTAGAGATGCGAGGTTTTTATATCCAAATTAAATTAATATTTTTTATTATTAAAAATTAGTAAAATGATTTACAAAACCGGACTTATTAAAAGAGGTGAAGCGTAAGATCAACGAAACTACCCGCCATCTATAACACAGGCCTGCGTTTGAATTTTTTTTTATGTTCCCCAGGATTTCTTTGTGGTTTCTTAATGAATCCAACCTCCTGAGCTCAAAAATGAATGTATATTTGTTCAATCAGGTCAGATTTTCTCAGTACAGCATACACCATTTTCATTGAGATTACCTCATTTTTTCTGAATTAAAAAAAAAAAAAAAACCTTTCTCTATCTAATAATGCATTATTACTGTTATATCATATAAACAGGAATACATGTATATAAACTATAATTCTTTTAATAAACAAAAAATAAAAGAATGCAACATAATAAAGAAAATAATTATAATTTCGAAGAACAGACGCCCTTGACGATTTTCGTTTGTGCCTGTCATCTGGTGCATCACGCTTCAAACACCAACAGTAGTCAGCAAGCATGTTTCCGTTCACTTTACACTGGTACCTGGATTCCATTGTTTTTATGTCCTGGTGGAATCTTTGCCCCTGTTCTTTACTGTAATCCCCGCAGTTGTCGGGAAAATAATCCAGATGGGACTGTAAAAAGTGTATCTTTATAGACATTCGAGCTCCCAAATGTTTGAGACTTGTTAAGAGCTGATTGACCAGGGCAACATATTCTTCTAGGCTTCTTTTATTGCCTAGAAAATTGTTAACTAGAGCTTTGAAAGCTTTCCAGGCATCTTTTTCTATGTCCTTCATTGATGCATCAAATTGCTGATCAAGTTCCTGATTTGAAGTCCATCTTGGTCAACTTCCATATTAATCTCTTCATGTACCTCTATATGTTCAGGGGGAGAAGGTATAGGAATTCCTGGGCCATGGGGCAGGGGTTTGATGGCAGAAGGAACATCCGGATATGCCACACATTATGTTTATTCTTCTTATTGATACCTGTGGAAAATATAATTGCATATTACATAAAGGAATTGATTTGGAGTTGCAGATAGTACATAAATGTTTAGTAAAGGATATGTTCATGCTGAAGTGAACTATGTTAGTTTTGAATTTTATGCTAAGTCTTTGCATAATAATGACATTTTCAGGAGCCAGTATAATACAGAAAGCTTAAATACTGGATACAATGCTCACCTTTAAGATTTGTCATGCAAAAATAGCAGTCCGTAGTGTGGTCCTTGCCATCTCTCCACACCATGGGAACACCAAAAGAGAGGGACTTCTGTTCGCCCTGACTCCAGCGTCTTAAACTTATGTAGCATCCCTTGCAGCAGATATGTGGTGCAAAACCTTTATCTTGATCTCTTAGCCTTACTCCAAAATATGCAGGATACAAAGATTTAATTACAGGAGGGATTGTACTTTGCTGCTCGGGAAAAGTCACTTTGCTGCAAACATAGCAAAATCTGTCAGAGCTATTCTTACATTTTCTGTTCATTTTTAACTCAACCACTATTATTATTATTCTTATTATTATAATGCTAAGCAATTTTTAACCTGCAAAATATAAACCTATTTGCATAATTACTTAAAATGTACACACAATTTACTGCGAATAGAGCAGTGCAAAAACTATTGAAATTTGATGTAATATAGGAGATGTATAAACTATAAAATTATTATCACCCCCTGAATCGCAAAAACTGGAGGTGATAGAGAAAAACGGATGACAGATTCGCATTTAGGAGGTCAATTTTATTAAGAAACACTATAGAAAACCTAAGGTACATTTTTGACGCAGACCAGTGTAATAAAACCATCACTATGGTTCCTATGGTAGTTTGGTCGACACGTTCAATAATACCTCCTCTATAAAGTAGAATTTATATAAAAATGAGTTCATATATTCACATAATTTGCTATGCAATTTATTCGTTCAAACGCATTCGTTAAAAGAATCGCTAATAGATTTCAGGTCCGGCAAATTAATTCATGATATAAATGCGTTTTGGGGGCGCTCAGGACCCCTCTTTAGCGACAGTTTTAATTATCATAATGGTATCGATATACCAAACCTTTCCATAGTCCCTATAAAGATTGAAGGTTTGAGATATATATTAAATCTTTATTAATATTCGCTAGGGGGATAAAAGCGAACAAAGTTTATAACTAGATTAGGCCCTCTCTATAAAGTTTGCATTAAAATCCCGTAGAGTTTTACAGACGCCAAAGTTTGTGACAGTTATGGGTTTTTGCAATAGAAATATTATGACTACCCACCTGGCTTTTTATTCCAGCCTTCTTCATCACGATCCGCCATTACCAACAGAGAACATTCACCGCGCGATCCGGGGGCTTTTCTCGTTATAAGGGATTAAACTCTAAGGCTCCCATATCAAGGGATTCAGCCCTATTCACGGATGACTTAAAGACGATATTCATGTGTACATTAGAGGGATTTTCTCAAGGCTGGCATACGAGAAATCTTGCAATTTATGAGTAAATTTTAATAACGCTTATAATCTCAAGACTCAACAGAGGTACACAAAACGCGACTTAGCGGAAGACACGGCTTTTGTTCTCAATCGCTCACAGTGTTTTCGTTCACGGTTTTTTTTTTTGCTTTTTGCGCTCTGTCACACTGCCTCGCTGCCCCCCTCCCCTCCATCCTTCTTACAGGTTCATGGTTTCGCAGTTACGCTGTTACTCTTCATTGCTGCCCCATCCCCTCCATGTGATAAGTTGATGTGTTCGAATCTTACACATCCCTCCTCTCATAGATTGACGTTTAGGGGTTTATGCTTGTTACACTTCAGCTGTTCCATCTCACCACTGTCACTCCGTTGCACTCCTTCTTTGTCAGACTCGCTTCCTTTCATGCCACCTTATTATTATTTTTTATTGCATCACTTTCCTGTCATACACTTCATCATCACAATATTTCGTTTTCACATTATATCCCTATCCAACCTGCTTTTAATCACACACACACACACCACCTGCTAGTGACTTTACGTTAGTACCTTCATATATCTGTGACCATCGTGTGGATTTCTCTCTTACACCACTTTGCTACACTAACTCTCTGTCATACAACTTTCTCATCAGCTTACCATCCCATCATACCACAGCCTCAGTTCTTGTCGCGCCACTTCTCAGTCATAACACCCCTTTGTCATATTATTTCATTCATACGGCCCCTCGCTTCATGCTGCCTCACCATCCTTTTGTCACATTCACTTCCTATCATACCATTCTTTTGTCAGACACTCTTCCTGTCAAACCACTTCACTCTCGTATCTTCCTCCGTTTGTCAAAACACTTCACATGCCCTCCACTTCACAGCAACTAGCTGGCAAACAAGCAAGTTCCAGCCAAGCCACGCTTTGTATTGCGTGAAGAGAACAGTTGCGTGAAGTCGTATGTAGTGCACGGATGTTTATGTCCTTCCATATGTTCCTTGCTTTTAGGGCTTGAGCCATGAGGTCTCAGATTCCTGTTCATTTCGCACTAAACTAAGCTCCAATCGTTTCCCTTTAAGGGGATTCGTATGTTAATAAGTTTGGGCTAAGTCGGGCTATTTAGATAGGCTCTCTTATGGCGACTTTAAGGTCTTCGTATTTTAGATGTCAATTAGTTTAGGCTAAGTTTGGCTAATTAGGTATTCTCTCATATTGTGATTTGTTGCTGTTTGTACTTTACACGTTAATTAATTTAGACTTTTAAGACCGGAGACTATGTTTCCATGACTATTTAGACCTAACTCTCCCCTCCTTTGACTAATTCAAATACAAAATGTAAACACATTAAAATTACAATAAGGAAGAATCCGCGTAAAAGTCACATGATTCACTTAATTACACTTAAGATAGCTTAACATAATCTACCTTAACCTAACTGCCTGAACTTAATCTTACCATAGCAAAGCGAATTTATCCTCTCGTAACCTCACCTACCTTAACCTATCCTTCCTAACCATAATTCATCTTAACCAAAACCATCTTAAATTAACTTAACCCACTTTACCTAAGCTATCATATCCTATCCTAACCTAACAAACTCAGCTACATTCTAACTCAATCTAACCTAACCCAACCTAACCTAGAGAACCTCGACCCCCATCCCCTCTGAAATCAAAGCCCCGAAAATTATTAACCACAGTTGTTATAGGGTAGTGCGATATTACAGTCGTTATGATATAATGCGATGTTGCAAGATATGCTGATGTGGGAGAATTTCCCAAACTAGACAATTATCGTTTCCACGGTGACACGATCCACGTTGGGCGACCGTTGTTTTTAGGAAGAAGAATTAATCTCGCCCCCTGCCATCACAAATAAAGGACTCTAACAATTTAAAGCTTAAAATTACTCTCTGTATTAGTAGAACTTCATTGATGAATTTTGTATATTAGTATCGGACAGGTTCAAAGAATGTTCGGGAAAGCTCTTTTATAAATCATATTGGAAACGACATCAATTTCTTGACATCATATACAGTTATATATATTGCCTGGAAACTTACGAGAGATAGAATGCATTGACATTAATGGAAATAGAAGATTACCACTAGAAATAATTGATGTTTATATTAGGACGACAAAGGATCATTTTGACGATCAAGTATTTAAATTCCAAAAAGAATGGGATGAATCGTGCTTAAATACCTTTCGTCAAGATTAAAAGACAGATTTTAAATTGCCACCTGCACTGGAGGCTTTCTCCCCGCTCAGAGATGCACCCTCCGTTTGTCCTTTTTTCGCCGATGAACGCAACTGGCTTGTCTTTATTTGGATAATAACAGTGTCCGTAAGTCATTTGTTTTTTGTTTTTTTTGCCAAGACTAGAGCGGTTGGATTTTGCATTTAACTTCATTTTTCCCTCTAAGGGGGTAGACGTTGGTATGTCCTTTTTAGGTCCGGTTGCCCCTTTTCGGCTAGGCACACATCTATACTTTCCTTTTTGTCCAAGAACGCACCATGCACGTTCATTTTCTTCATTGTCAGGAAAAGGACAATTGATCGCCCCGATTCAAGGGAAGAGTGAACCATGGTAGTAAAAGGAGGTAGTCAGGAAAGGGTTTAATAATAGGGGTTAATGTGGCTACGGATGGAAGGCAACCCTCCTACACTACCCCTGTCCGGAAGAGTGGTTAAAAGTATAAGATCAATGAATGGGGAAGAGGTCTTGCGACCAACACCGTCCCCAAACTTCTAATCTAGGCTGAATCGTAAAGCCCCCTCCCCCCAAAAAAAATCACAGCGAGGTTCCTGGATGGTCGTGTCTTTTTCATATGCTAGGGTGTATGGTATTAATCATAACCCATTTCTTGGTATGTAGGAGGGTAATTCCGACCTTCCTAGTGGTTTCTATGATAAAAGGACAACTGGTTGGCGTTCTCAGTCGGAAAAAAGGACAACATCGCTGCCTTTCAATGTCCGTGAGCGAAAAGAGAATGATGCGTTTTTGTGTTCCGGGGTGGGGGGGGGGGTGACAAATTGCTTGCATTTTGGGGAAAAACAAGGAAAAGTCGGCTTCATCCAAAGGCAAACAAGGAAAAAGTGGCTGCATCCCCATACCAGGCAGAAAAAAGGATAAGAGGGGTAGTATGTGTCTCTCAAACCGAAAAACGGTCCTGGCGAGTCCGTTCCAGACGAAAAAAAGAGAAGAAGACATAGTGACTCGGGTTCAAGGAGGAAAAGACAAGGCGAGTGCATCATCAGGCCAAAACGAGAAGACGGATAGGTTCACAATGAAAAAGGACACGCTGGGTGCGTCTATAGGTGGAAAAGGACAACACGGTTGTGTTGCAGGCAAACGAGAACAAAGTACTACGTACACTCGTTAAAAAAAAGGAAATATGGATCCACCCCGGAAAAAAAGGATACATGAAGTGCTTTTTTAGAAGGAGAAATAACAATATGAGATACCTTCCAGGCAAAAAAAAGGACAAGATAGTTTCGCCATCAACAGAAAACGACAAGGGTTGGCGTTTCCCGAGCGAAAGAATGGACACTACGGGTGTCCTCAGGACAAGGCAGGTCCATCCAAGGAAAATGACCAAGTAGTTGCATCATGAGAGAGAAAAAAAGGACAACACAGGTGTGTCCCGAGGCGTGTGCGTTCCCGTCCGAAATATGGGCAAAGCGTGTGCGTCACCAGGTAGAAAAGGACAAACCCACCTTACATTTCTTCCCTCTCCTTTTCTATGTTCTCCCCAACTTCTTCGACTTGACTGAATGTAAACACCACTTTTCAATTTTAGATCGAGGGCGGCTGCCATGTGTGGTAAGAAGAGCTGTACAAAAAAAATCATTTTCCCTACCAAACGTATTAAGAAAAAAAAATCATTTAACAAATTAATAAAGCGAGTCAAAACTGAGGAACCTCATTATAAGAGTTCCTACCTATTTTATTTTACTCCCTAAATTGAATTAATATCTCTGCAATATATGTATTGATATAAAGGAAGGAAATCGAAGAACGCACCTTAACATAATATTCAGTCTGACAGCCGATCCACACCACCTATGAATACCTAATTCTTAGGTTGTCAAGAAATTAATCTAGTTTTTAAGTCGTTCCAAATTTGCCGCAAGATATTTAAAGATAACTAATGACCCCTAGGTGTTTTTAAGCTGTAGTAATTCCTTAGCCTTTTTAAACTGTAGTAATCCCTTGGCCTTTTTAAGCTATATTAATCCCTTGGCCTTTTTGAGCTGTAGTAATTCATTGGCCTTTTTTAAACTGTAGTAATTCATTGGCCTTTTTAAACTGTAGTAATCCCTTGGCCTTTTTAAGCTGTAGTAATTCCTTGGCCTTTTTTACACTGCAGTAATTCATTGGCCTTTTTAAACTGTAGTAAACCCTTGGCTTTTTTAAAGTGTAGTAATTCCTTGGACTTTTTAGGCTGTATTACTACTCCTTTGGCCTTTTTAAAGCTGTAGTAATTAATCCCTTGGCCTTTTTAAAGTGTAGTAATTCTTTGGATTTTTTTAAGATAGCAATCCCTATGCATTTTTAAAGCTATTAATACCTTGTAAAAGTCCACTATATGGAAGGACAACGTTTACAACGTGCGAATATTTCTTCAGCTCTATTGGCTCGAAATTGCCGTGAGTCACTTCTGGAAAGAAGTAAGAGTTACGTAGGGACAAAAATTAGGTTGTTTGCTTCAATATTAAGCCCAAAAGACAATGGCTCGATCACAAACAAACCCCCACCCACCCTAAATCGTAGCCGTAGTCCCCAACAGTGGAACGAGAACGGATTTATTCATTATGAGCTCGTAAATTAGAGACAGACAGTTACTGCATACTTATATGTTCAACAATTGGGACTTTTAACTTAGTATCTACTTTTTAGTTCTCAGATGGTTCCATAAAGAAAGGACGATTAAAAGTTTTAAATTGAAAATTTGTAATTCCGTTTCTCCGTATAATTATCTCTCTCTTAGAAGCCATTTCTGAAACTGTTCGTAAATTCCCAAAGTAATAATAACCTCCCATAGAATAGTTATTAAAGCAAGCTGCTCTCCTCTTTTCATTACAAATTAAAGGACGGAGTTTTAATTGTCTGCCTAGTTAATAAAGAGTTAATTTGCAATGGTTATTCACCCTTTTATCTTTCGCAGGCATCCGCTTTTTCCACTTCTGGCGCTCCTCTTCGAAAAATGTGAATTGGCAACTCAGAGTTCAGATTCGGTTAGCAGCGAGTCTTTTAATTTGGATATCCAAGCATTTGTGCAGCACCAAGAACGAGATCGTAAACCTTTTTTGTCCAATGATCCGGAAGTAGATGGTTTGGTAAGTGTTTTTTAGATAATTTTATACTATTTTGTACACTTGTGTACAGGTAAAAAAAAATGTTACCGCTATAAACATTATTAATTGGAACTTTATTTAATGCGTTGGTGAACATGTGATGAACACGACTGGATTGCTTTCCCGGAAATTCCTGAGGATTGGGTTCGTCAGAGCACATGTACGATGTAAATGTTTCCTGGACACTTCAAATGTGCTTTCCCTGCCCCAACATTTACAGTTGATGCTTGGTATAACATATTTCATCTCTACCTTTCTTCCTTCTTTTACTCTTCATTTCTTCGTCAGTTTCCTCCTCCGCTTTTCTTTTCCCGCCTCGTAGTCCCGAGGAAGGGTGAAATTTGGCGTTAAGTTACGCCCTTAAAAACTAAAACGAACAAGTTTCGTTGCTAGGAATCCTAAATGCTCATTCATTGTCCTTTAAGACCTGCTTTGTGTTCTATGTATGAATTGCTCCGTCCTGTATTCCATACACTACTTAACACCCCTATATTTATTTCCTACAATGTACCCCCCTCCCCTTTAGACACCCTGGTATTGGGGTTCAAACTTAGTTCCTAATCTCTGCTCTCGATCCAATCTGTTCCAGGTAGGGAGGGGGGGTGTCTAATAGACCTTCCAGCAGTCTTCCCAATTAAGAGTGATGGGTTTTGCCTTCATTCCTCTCCCTCCTCCCCATCTGAGTAGGCTAAATCAAGGGCAAAAGAGTAGATCACCCTCCCCCCAATTGTAAACCCCCTGAACTGACTTTTGTTAGTCTCTTTCGATTACATAAAGATTAATAAATTCTCGGATTCATTTATGATCACTCCCACGTTTTGGGACCCTTCACGAAGGATTAATTTACCCATTAACGCCCAGCGTCCAAGAAATAGAACAGTTAAGCATAAACATTTAAATAGGCATAAAAATTAAAATGACTTGAATAAACTTTAAAAGGAAGGAGGGACAATATCTCACAACATACTTAACATTAATGATTATTCAAGTCATTTTAATTCATTTTATGTTTAATGAGCAATTTTGCTTTGATGTCCTATTTTCAGGACCGTAAGCATGAATGGGTTAAGAAATCGTCTCCGATTATTCGGTCAGTGTAAACGGCTGTCAATTTATAGTTTGTACTTTCGAGCCCTTGTTGGTGGAGACGCCTTGTGGCTGATGCTCGGCCTCTCGTATTGCCGATTGATACGAAGGGAAGGCAGGCGGGAACTTAATGAAAATGTCGTGTTGCAAAGGGAAATCGGAGGCCGGAATTCATTTAAGGGTCTAATGGCCTATCAATGCCAGAGCGGCTCAAATTTCTGTGCCGGTTTATGGGGGTTTTATACGCAATATTCTAACGAGGGAACTTCCCCCTTCTGATTCATATATGCTGGAATGTAGCTATCTAAAAACAAGGTGAGGCTATGAGAAGATTGCAAGCTGCACACATACATATATGTTATTGTTTTGGTATAGCTTCTATTATCGATTTACATCCTACGATGTTGTTTTGCCTACTTTTTCGTTTTATTCTTTTCCCTTTCGTTATTTAACACAAAACACAGCCTTGTTAATCGCCATTTTTTTTTATCCTCAAGATGAAATTCCATTCACAATTTGTCGTCTTAGTAGAAGCTAGTTTAAGTGTCGTCGTTTGTTATTTTCTTTATTCCCCCTGCTTTCTGTTTATATTTTGGTTTATTCGTCTTCCTGTGTATTTATAGACTTGAAATATCCCCTTCACATCATTAACGAAAGCTTATCCAAAGCCAGGTCAAACTTTTATTGCCCCAAAAGTATGAATCCTGATAGTAAGAGGAATTGTTTATTCCTTCTATTTTCCCCATTTCTGAAAAGCTTAAATAGTATTCTTTTCCCTAACCGCACCACTTTCAAATACCCTTCAACGATTAAAAAATCCTTCCATACAACTAAAACTACAGATGAAACTAATGAAGCAGGTGTCTATTTAATCCTTTGTAAAGAAGTTAACTGCTCCTTGTTTTACATAGGCGAGACAGGAAGTAATCTGTAAAAGAGGATCTATGAGCACAGATGGGATGTCAGGCGGGCAAGCACAGCTTCTAGTATTTTCACACACTCCAATAATTTTAACCACCCAATAGATTTCCCCCAGGGAAAACTAATTTACTCGTGTAAAGATTTTCGAAAAAGAAAGTTTGTTGAATCCACCCTTATCGACGAATCCAGAATTTCCACCTTTCGGATGATGGGCAATTCAAATGCAGCCCCTACATCAAATATTTAATCTTGAAAGATATCCTTAATGACCTCAAATTCACACTCCTTGATTAGGAATTTTAATCTGATCTCTTGTTCCTCTATATATTTCATGTATGGTGTGAATGCATCTATTCTTAGTATACGACTGAAGATGGCATGACAAACTCAATGCCGAAACTGGTTTCGTGAATAAAATACTACGTTCCTAAACAGTGGTTTTATTAATAAATAAATAAATATATATATATATATATATATATATATATATATATATATCTATCTATATATATATATATATATATATATATATATATATATATATATATATATATATATATATATATATATATATATATATATATATATATATATATATATATATATATATATATATATTGTGCCCGCCTGTGTGCATGTGTCTAAAGAAAGAAAGAAAACAACTGTAAAACACAATTTTACGGTCATGTTATGCGATGAAGCGTGTATCTACCACACGCATGAGTCCGCATTTTTCAACACTGCATTTCGGTTGAATTGCTTTCAATACGTTTTTTTATTTAGAAGGAAAATACTTAGCCATTACCTTTATAAGAAACTCTATTCATGCCTCGGCCCTCGTCCAAGTCCTTGCGTGATGCAAAGCTCGATAAATTTTGAAATAAACTTTAGGGAGAAAGAAAAAAAATGTGGAGGAGGCTTTTGCCAGTTCGTTTTACCACTCCGTTAGTTTCGGTAAATAGGAATATTTATTTATAAGAGCTTCCCCTTTTCTTGGCCAAAGCAAAAACGAGATTAATTATCGTTTTCTGTAAGAACTACGCGCGGTTACTCTGAAAGCGCGAGAAAAATGATGGTGGGTAAAATCTGATAAGTGGGTTTTTTCTGTAAATACGAGAGACACTTAAAACTGGAAAGAGGAGGGGATATATTTCACAATATTCCCAAATACAAACGTACTCTGGCGAAGTCAGCCCCTTTTATCAGCGTAAACATGAAACGTTTTCCCGCCATTTATAGTCTTTCCATTGAACCCGCCAAGCGCTGATTGCGCGCCAAAATTTTAAAATGAGAGGTTTCTGCTCTCATGGAAGATGATGGAATGAAAGTGTGAAAAGAAGTCAAAAGGGCTGTAATGGAGAAATTTATAATGATTTAGGCATAAATTTCGGTTGCCCTTCGTTAGTGCGACAGGTTTCTCTAAAGGGCTAACGGTTAGCGGAGAGTTAATGATCTAGAAGACCTTGAAAACTACTAACTATTTTTTTTTTTAATGTAAACCCTCTGGACGCCATCTTAACTCCAAACTATTATGATTATCCCCACCCCATCTCTAACCACCATCATAGACAGGTTATATTTTAGAAATAATCTCTTCAAACTCATTGTTTTTTTTTCATCATCATCATCATCATCACTTACTCTATAATTTAAGAAGGGGATTTTTTTTTAGTATTTGAATAATAATTTCATCTTAGTTTGGTTATGACGTTTTTTTTATCAAAGTTATTTCAAATAAATATTTTTAGAATATCAAAAACCAAAATGGTGAAGTTCAGAAATAAATATAGAAATTTTGTGAATTTTTTAAAACCCAAAGAATTACAAATGGTGAAGTTCAGAAAATTTAATTTTATATATCTTCTTCTCTATAACTCTATATTTTAGCAACGTGATATTTTGAAAGGGGGGAAAATTTAGTTTAAAGTTCCTTTTTAAAATTATTATAATTGGCGAAGTTCAGAAAATTTATAAAAATTTAACCATTGGTGCTTTTTTTAGATTTTAAATTTTAATCTTAGTAGCGAAGCGCATGCTCCCTCCGTAGGGCGGGGGGGGGGGGGTGAAGCCATTGCCTGGTTATTTAATAAAATAATCGTCAAAATATTTTTCGGAAGAACCATTGTGACTCTATCAAAGAGGCCAACGAGACCGGTTGACTGCTCTCTCTAAGATGATGGAAGAGCCTTCCCCTCTCATTTCAATTGTGTTGCCAATTCTTGACATGATTCATCGCTCGATTTCTACAACTGGGCACGGGGGTTCAATCCCCAGTGAGAGCGGACAAATAAATTCCAACGTTGATAGGGAACTTCCGCCAATCAAACACATAGACAATTGCAACACCGCTGTCTTTTCGCTTCTTTCCTTCGCACGGGGCGGGGCGTTTCTGTGGCCCAATCCCCTACTCCGTCAACTACTCTGGCTACCCCTTTTTAGGAACCCTTCGAAGAGGTTCAAATCCACACTCCCCTGACGTGAAATGGGTAGCTTCCCTTAAGCCACGAAGACTAACCTTTGGTGCCTTAGTGCTTGTCAGTCCTTGTCATACTGATTTTTATGTTCGTTTCATCATCTTGTCGGGGGATCTGTCCCCACAATATAGAAAACTGGACTATTAATCGCGACGCGCGGCAATAGGTGGATGGATGGTAATAATGAATATGATGGAGTGGGTGCTACTTCCGCTGTGCGCTGCGAATGAAAACGAAAAAAAACTAACGAGGGTTGAGAGAGAAAAGTTGCTTTCCGTCGAACCGTTGCCGATGGCAGAAGATTAAGGCGTTAAGATTTTGCCATGGGTAATGATTGGTGATCTTGAGGCCGAATTACTTGGAGTTTGCCTTAACTCGCGAGGTGAAGTATGTGGTTGTGAGGTTGCAAAGGCGGTGCGTGTGAAATGTCGCAACTTACGACGAGGGTGCGATGGTTGTTGGTACTTGAAACTAAGAAATAAACTAACGAGGGCATCTATGCCATATAGTTTCAAAGGAGAGATTTGCCAAGGAGGTGAAAATGTGGAGAAAATATTTAGCTACAGACCCACTTGCTGACATTGGGGCCGGGAGGAGAGCAATCCTATAGATGTCAGCTGCAGCATGGTTGCCCATGCCTACACCTGGGTCTCCCTCCCAGGGCAAGGAGGGCGTTGTTGGGTGTTGCTCAGCACGATAAGGATTTGGTCAGGTAGTCCAGTTCTTGTGCCCCTTCCCCCGTTCTCTTGCGGTGTGGTAGAAAGACAGAGTACAACCAACCAGGTGTTCCTAGGAGTCCGTTTTATGTGACCCACTTTTGCTTATTAACGGCGCGGTAACTGGAATGCCACCGCTTCCATATCAGGCAGTCTCTGTTTGTATATATGCGATTCGGGGTTTGTTTTGTTTTTAACTTGTGGCCTCATGAATTCAAGTCCCACGGAATATGAATCACAACAGATCATTATGGATCATATCTCCCGATCAAATTCCTTATCATTACCACACCAAACACTATTTTCTCTTTTACGCTCTACTTAAAGTTAGTTTTGTTTTTTAATGTATTTCTAGATTTGGACAGGTATCATAGCCATATCTAGAAGGATGATATAAATATCCAATAGTGGTAAGACCCCATCCCTCTCCCCAATCATTTTAGTGTCAGCAAAGTACATGGTGGGTATAGCAACAATTGGTGGTAAAGACAAGGAGGGAATGACTCGATGCGACTGTACTAAGAAGAGTTTTCGAAAAATATATATAAAATTTAAAAAAATTAAATATCCTAAAATAGGACAGCGTAGAGTTACCATCATTTTTTTGCTTGTCCTTTTTAAAGGCCATTGGATGTAAATGGATTAATATAACGAATTACACATGTGGGAATGGCTATACTAAAGTCGGACGTTAATTTAGGACTAAAAAAACACCCGGGTCTGCTGGTTAGGTTAGGTTAGGTTAGCATCTGACCGGAAATCAGCAGACCAAGGTTAGAGTCCTGGCGAGGAATTTCAAACTTTTTTCCCCTGGCTTATTTCTGTCTTCTTGGTAAAGGATTGCCTTCATTGTGCCACCCTCTGCACTCTTTGATTCTAATGTTCTTCTAATGTCCTTTTCTCTTGACTCTAGAAAAACTCCTGTTTCTTGTCATATTGCTTATTCGCGTCCAATTTTCTCTTTCTCTTGTACTATATGTATATATATAGTCTGATATACAAGGTTTCTGCATCTTTCTTTATTCTTCAAAATTGTTTTGAAAGGCAGAAAATAAAAATATGGCGAAAGCCCTGTGGTGGTTGTTGTTATCACGCGCAGAACTTGTATTTGTTTTTTTTTTATATATATATATATATATATATAAATCCAGAAAACCGCAAGAAACAGAAAAACCAGGATAATTTTTCTTTTGAAATGTTATTTCCTAATTCACAAAAATTCCGTACAGGGGTGGGGTTAGGAAATAACATTTCCGAAGAAATATTATCCTTTTTTTTCTGTTTCTTGCGGTTTGCTGGATTCATTTCATCATTCTTTCGCGTTCATGAAAGATTTATTTCTGAACTATGATTCTTGCAAGAAATGAATATGAGAAGAATGTGTATCGCATAAAGTTTTATTTAAAATACAATATAGGCGTCAGCATTCTCCACCAGCTTCTTAAGCCACCCGGGAAACGTATCAACTGATTTCACAAGGAACTCTTGTGGGATGTAAAACATAACGTCTCGTATTCGCCCTTCAAGTTCTTTCAAAGTCGTTAGTTTAGTAGAGTAGACTCGATCCTTTAACCAACCCTAACGAAAAAAGTCACACAGTGTTAAGTCAGGACTTCTGGTTGACCATTCTTGCGGACCACGACGTCCCATCCATCTCCCGGGAAAGTGGGCATTCAGCCATTCACAACAACAATAGCAGAATGTGGAGGAGCGCCATCTTGCATGAAAATAAAATCTTCAATATTCTCCAAGTACTGATAACTGTCCAGATCTTGCAGCATGGTGAGTTACCTTTCGGCATTCATGGCATCAGGGAGGATGAAGGTACCCACAATCCTGCCGAAGTCATTCCACCATACCATAACCTTGGGACGATTCTGCATTTTTTCAGAGGTAATGCGAGGATCTTCTTCCACCCAGTCGTGGCAGTTCACGAACCCACCGATGTGGAATACCTCTTCATCACTCGAGAGGATATTTTTAAACAGATCCTGTAACCATGAGTTTAGCATGACAATTCTTGATCGTCTTAGCGTCAACATGAGCATGTCTTCCTTTAATGGTCCTACACCATCTTTGCACTTGAACATCGGATCGCCAAACTTCGTAACGGGCCGTTAACTGGGCACACTTCTGTAGGGCAAGACGTCCAGCCATGTTTCTAGGGCTTCCAAATTTCAAACAAAATAATTGATCCGAAAAGAAAACAACAACGTAGATTTAATTTTCATACATCCAGGAACACAAAAATTGAGAAAAATATTATAATATATAAATAAATTATAGAATAGGGAGTTACTTTTTAATCACCCTGTATGTATATTGTGAGGAAATAGATGCCCGTCCCCCTCACAAGCGAGCCTCTGGTCGTTAACCACAACATCTTGGCAGTGTAGACGACGTAGCCCAAACTTGTAACCACCTCTCGCCCCTTGACTCGAAAAGAAGCTCAACGGTTAAAGCAGCAAGATTCCTGCCGAAGGCGTGTGACTCCTCCATCTGCCACATGCGCCAAAGTCCTCTGTGGCTTTAAAGCTATTTCGCCAGGACGAAACATCTGGACAAGCGGCACGCGTCATCTAAGTAACAACATTCTCGAGGTGACGTAACCATTGAGTTCAAGGTCCGACTCAAACCAGAGTCCAGTCAGAAGTATAAAGGTATTTAAATCCGGGTATCCGTTTCTGTAAAGTCCGTTTGCATTTTTTATATTAAAGTGAGCTGTGGGTCAACCATTGCTATCATTTCAAGTAGGTCATGTTAGAAAGCCTCACTTAAATTTATTGAAGTCATTTATGTGCATTTAAGGTGTCAAATTTCGTTAGTTCATGTTTTGTTTTAATTAAAGTTTTAGTTTTTTTTAACAAACTTTTATTCAATCCTCGAAACGCTAAGCAAGGCACTAGGAACCCTCCAAGTTTAAAGAAGTAAATAATCAATAATAATTATAATCAAACATATATAGCACTCTTAGAGATAAAACGTAATAACGGAGGTTGGTGAAGTACGTAACCAACTCATACGTACGAACACCAACCATCATTCGGTCCTTCCTATACCACGATATATATATATATATATATATATATATATATATATATATATATATATATATATATATATATATATATATATATATATATATATATATATATATGACCTAACACCAGCAGACGATTTGTCTTTCATTTTGTTGGGAGTGCCATTTCTGAGAAGTAGAGCACATAATCGGTTGCGACAGCCGCAAGTTGTCTCCTCCTCAAACTAATCAAGTTAGATACCTTCCTCTACGCCCCCTCCTCGCTAACTTTATTGCTAGATGCCCTCGTTGGTCTTCGCTTATAGCGTTATAAGTAAATACAAAAAAATGGCCATTGTGCTTGCGACTTGTACGAAAAACCATAAATTCCCTCTTCAAAAATTATCCTAAATTATAAGCAATTAACAAAGCATTGCAAATGAATAATTAAATAATTTATAAATGATTTGCTAATAAATAATTAAATAATTTATAAATTAATTGCAAATGAATAATTAATTTTATTAAATGAATTGCAAATGAAAAATTGGAAAATTCATAAATGAATTGTAAATAGATAATTAAATAATAAATGAATTACAAATGAATAATTAAATAATTTTATTCCAATATTTAACTGCATTAACTGATTTTCGTGACATTTAATCCTAACTTAAATGTAGAGCAAGTGACGTCATTCTTCTATCTTCTTACTAAACTTTCTACACACCCCAAAATACATCTATGCATAGATTCATACACAGCTGCAATACACATCGTGTGTACATTCATGGCCAAAGGTTTTGAGACTAATATATATTTTATATTTTTTTTTGCCTTCGTTTTTAAAATTTACGTGATAGGAATAATATTGCTAATAATTAAATTATCGCAGGTTTATTTAAAAGTCAACATTTCAAAAATAATAAGGAAAAATAATACATTCTTTCGCTGAATTCAAAATCGTGTTCTGGTTCTGTTCCTTAAGGGAGTGAGTTTCAGTCTTGGATGAAAGGGTTTAAATGATGGAAAATATGGATTAAATGAATGAGGCTGTGCAATTTTTTGTAAAAATAAATGTTTGGATATTTTTCAATTCTAGAAGTTGTTCTTCCCAATAAAAGGCTGCAACCATTGATACTGTGCACTAAACTGGCCTGAAATGCAAGGAGATAGTTACTAAGGGTATTGTATAAAGGAGCACCATCTTTAGAATCATTAATAACTTTAAAAAGACTGGTTACACGCCTGTAAAGAAGTCTTCTGGACAAACAAGGGGCATCACTGTAAATATTGACTGCGCGCCCGAATTGTTTGTATTTATTAATAAAATGGGTTTGGGCTCTAAATTTTGGTATAGTTCACCTTCAAATTATGATACAAACTTCCAAGAACAAAACGCGACCTTCGATTTGTTCCATTAATTTCCTTCTGTGAAAAAAAATAGACTCGTCTCAAAACTTAGGGCCATGAGTAAACTCATAATAAGCAAGGGGTAGAGTGATTTGAATCGATGGAATGGCTGCAACTAGGAGGGGAAGACCAGGGGAGAACTAGCGACTGGGTGGTGGTTTAGTGAAGATGCTGCTGATATAGATGAGCAATAAAAACATGAATAGAAAGGTAAAAATAAAAGGAAAATAGCGATGATCATAGTCGTTCATACTATGATAGACATATATTTATCTACCCACCTTCCTACCTAACTATCTAACTATCTCTATATTTCTCTCTCTTTTATCACTATCTATACTGTATCTACCTACCTATTTATCTCTACTTACTAACTTGCCTATCTTTTTCTCTCTCTCTCCCTATCCCCTCGCTCACTTGTACTTGTCTCTCCTAGCGACTCCTGGGTATTAACCTAACCTAACCGAACCCCCCTCTGTGTCTTTTGCATACATCTATCATTTGAAATGAAATATAAATGGCGCCCCCTCACGCGACCACCTGCACTTCATCCTCCCTACTTTTCCCTTCTTTCCCTTCTCTTCCTCATTATTCCCTCTCCTCTTTCCGCACTTGTGCCCTGTCTGACTTCCTCTCCATCTTTGTCGACCTCCAAACAAACAAGCGCCTGTAACAAACCTCTAAAAGACCTGCCAAGAACCACTCAATGGGGTTATCCTCATCGAGGCACATACAGGGTGAGCAGAAAATGAAGAACGCAGGATGGGAAGGTTCTTGGGAGGCATTGATAAATGTATGAATATCTACTCCGCTTCACAACGACTCCACTCCTTTATTCCTTCAGATGCATAAATCCTGTCTGAGACGTGTTCACGTCAGGTCTCAGCGTGAAGGAAACTCGTCTAACATGGCCGCCACTTCCAATATATTTTACTCCGTATGTCTATATTTGCATTTTTGATCAGAATCATGCATATATTGGATCAATAGATCTTATATATATATATATATATATATATATATATATATATATATATATATATATATATATATATATATATATATATATATATATATATGTATATATAAAGTTCAAGAAACTTTTATGTATGGTATGTTGTGTCTGTACGTACGACGGTAAAGTCAGTTAAAGAGTGTTGCAAACGACAATTTTACTAAGCTCTATTAGAGTACAAAGACACCATTGCTCTTAGGTCTTTGTGAAATAAAGAAAATGTAATTCCTGGTCCTAACTCTCTGATTCACGTCTAAAGTGCCAGCGATTTTAGTGATCAGAAAACTTGCAATTATCTCGATTTTTTGGCCCTAGTTTCCAAGCAAAGGTTCACAGATTCATAAGCCTACCTTGTCCTCTTCCCCTGGTCGGGGACGCCGGGACAAAGAGGGATCCCCCCAAGGGCTCGCGCCTCAGTGGAACAAAGGCCTCCGAAACGGCCATAATTCATCCGAGATCCACCAGAGGTCGTTGCCTTAATGAAGATTTACAGTTGACATTCCTGCTCCTCCTGGAGGGCCCAGTTCTGGGTCCTCCAGGGGTTTAGAAGGAGTGCGCCCCAACCATACCCTTACCCTTTGAACACACACACACACACACACAAATATACCACCGCACGCACACAGACCATCGCACGCACGCACTAACACTGAGCCTATTGTTGCCGAGGGGTAATAGGGAAGAAGAAGTGTTTCCCAACCTTTTTTTCCCCAGGCCGCACTATATCTTTGTAGAAAAACGTATGCCCCACCGGTATTGGAAAAGGGTAAAAAATATAACTTTAACAGTATAATCTTAATTATCGAGTAAAAAATTAATCTAATTAACATATTTATTGACAACAAAAGAATAAGTTAATCAGTAGTAAGAACCCTGTGGCTGGCGCTTACGGCAGATACCCTTGATTCGAGGAAACAGTTTTGTTAGCTTCAGCCGTCAATCACCAAGTCTGTTTTCCTCGGCTCGGAGCAAATCGTCAGCAGCACCGAAGCCGCATTCAGCCAAATAGTGGAGGGAAAATGAATTAAAAGTTCCCTCGCTAATGTACCAGTGTTATGGTATGCACTCACTTTCAACATAGCCATATAATGGTACCTATTGGACTATTTAGCCGCTCAAGCATTGCAAGTAAAACAGAAGTTATGATGTCGCTCCCAATTTGCTACAGATGCCAACGACAGCAAAAGAAGAATCGACTGAGCTAAATCAGCAAATGAACCAATTTTGATCTCGTTTCACATTCCTCTGCCTCACCAGAGTTTCCATTTAGCTCTTTGTTGCCAAGTTCCCATTTTTCAAAATTCTAAAAAAAGACGCCAATTAATACTCATTATAAAAAAAATCATCTTACGCACAAACCCCACCCTAATCTTTTACACGCTCCCCTTATTTAAGTGAAGGCCCCATTTTAAGATCGAACGTGGCACTGTAGGTTCCAAGATGCCCCTACCCGGCTCCACCCAGCCTTTGAGAGTTTAGATTCCTACGCGGGGCACTACGGGGGTTGTGTTTGTTTTCCCGCAGTCTAAGCCCCCTCCCGCCTTCCATTATCCAAAATCCCCCCGGGGCAACAGGGTGGCGCTGATCGTACAACCGTGGATTAAAGAGCGGCAATGAATAAAATATCTTCTCCGTATTCTTCTTTCTCTTCCCCACTTTCTTCTCTGTATTCTTCTTCCCATTATCTTCTATCGTATCCGTATTCTTCTTCCTCTCCATCTTCTTCTCCTTATTTCCATTTTGATTATTGAGGATGAAGAGACTCGGGGGAGGGGGGGCAAGTTTTCCTGTGACTTCCGTGCAAGGGCCAGTGCGCATGGCCCGCTCGGCCTCAGTGTACGAACGTGCTTTAAACCGGGATAGAGTGATTTTGTGCACGCGTGTGTGCACGCGGCCGGCGTGATCATAAAAGGAGAGGAAGGAGGCACCAAGGTGGCATCGGTCTCTATGTGTGTGTGTGTGTGTGTGTGTGTGTGTGTGAGTGGCGCTTCTTTGTCCGTCAGAGTCCCGCTCGTCGCCATAATACTCGATTGCCCATTCAACCGAGCTTGTCACAAAGAGGAATAAATCTCATTTTAATTCACGATTGTTAGGCCTTCACTTTTCCGCCCCATCTCCCCCAAATCTCACCCAAATATTAATAGTTATACACCTGTGCTCACCCATCACACACACACACCCATCAATATATATATATATATATATATATATATATATATATATATATATATATATATATATATATATAATAGTGAAACCACTATATAGGAGCCAAAAGTTTAATTTACAAGACTAGTTTCGGTATGTAGTTTATAATACTCTCTTCAGTCGTATTCTGAGAATGCGATTATTACAAAAGTTTATAAATAGTGTACAGATCATTGACTAAGATCGTTGACTAAGCTGTTTACGTGAGGTTACGGGAATGGAGGCTGCATTTCAATTGCCAATCTGATAAATTAAATTTTGGAATTTCTCCTGTTAATATAGATTCTACTATTTTTCTTTTACCGAAATCTTTACAATTATATAGGATTTGTCCCTTTAAATAGTCAATTTGTTGATTGAAATTGCTAATATGATTAACAATACTGGATGTGGTACTGCCTCATCTAACATCACTTTTATGCTCATAAATTCGTTTTGTTAAGGTTCTTCCGGTCTCTCCTATGTAAAATGAAGGACAATTTGTAGAGCCACATGGGATTAAATATACACCTGCTTCATTTGGCTGATCCACGGGCTTAGTTGAAGGGAAAGATTTAGGGATAGAAATAACTTTGTTCACTCCTTTGAGGAGGGGAGAAAAAAGGAGCGATAGACAATTCGTATTATTAAATTTGTTTTTATCCTTGGGACGGTAATGAGTAGATTTTGCTTCAGATAAACTTTCATTGATCACGTGGAGGGGATAATTTATTTCAATGAAGCTGCAGTTTATATATGTAATCAAGTCTTTTAGAAAGCAAGGGTCACATATCCTAAGTGCTCTCAAAAAATACCTGATGCAACGGCTCGGTACACAATGAAGCTAATTTTGTCAATGACTAACAATTTTTACATCAAGAAAGGATATACAATTATCTTTTTCCCGCTCTACTTGAAAATTGATAGTGGGATGGAGGTCGTTAAGATTTTTAAGGAAATTGTCAAATAAGTTTAAACTATTTATCGGCCAAATCAATATGACATCATCTACATAAAAGGTTACATAATGTTCGTAAAAAACCCATATCGCTGATAAATACATTGCCAGTAACACAAAGTTTAACAAGATTTATAATTTTACTTTTGCCTAGAGGAAGGTTTAATTTTTTATTATCTAATACTTTGGATAGAACATTAAGAGCTTCGTTAACTGGGACATTAGTGAACAGGCTGTTTACATCAAAGCTTACTGAGCGGCTTCCTTTTATGTTGATTTTCCTAAATTTTTCCATGAAATCAGAGGAATAGATTATGTGTGAAGCAGAGCTCAATCCAACAGCGTCATTAAGAAGGGAGGCTAACTACAACGAGAGTTTGTATGCATGAGAGTCAATACACGATATAATAGGTCGGAGTGGCGTTCCTCTTTTGTGGGTTTTTGGCAGACCATACATACGTGGAAGTGATGAGTACGGTAGGTTTAAAACGATGAAAGAGTCTGAGTTGGATCGTTAGAGCAATTTTGTGAGTTTTGTTGAAGGTCTCAGTTTAAATGGAAAACAGGAACGAGGCCGAATCACCCAGAAAGCTTGCAAGGAGAGACGTGTAAAGAGAGTGATGCTAGAGGAGATTAAGATGCGTGGAAGTTATATAACCGTTGATACTCCTGGCTTGCACGCGTTCCAATCTCGCGATGTCTTTTCGGAATGAAGGACTCCAAAATTGTACGGCATACTCCAGGTGCGGTCGGACGAGGGAGTTTTTCAGACACAGTACTATCTCCTTGTTCCGATATCCAAACTGTCGCTTTATATACCCTAACATCCTTTGGGCTTTCTTCTCCACCTCAATGCACTGTTTCGAGAACTTGAGGTCACTCGTGATAGTTACACCCAAGTCCTTCTCAGTGTCGGTGGATTCAAGAGCAGTGCCCTTAAGGAAATAGAGTGATTGAGGGTTTCGGTGGCCGATATGCATCACTTTGCATTTGTTTACGTTGAAAGGCATTTTCCACGTATCAGACCACTCCCCAATCTTCCGAAGATCTTCCTGCAGGCTTGCAGTATTTCCATACTTTGCAACGTTCATACCAAGCTTGGTATCGTTGGCAAATTTGGAAATCTTGGCAACCATGTCACCGTCCATGTCGTTTACGTAGATGATGAATAGTAGTGGTCCCAGGACAGCACCTTGAGGCACCCCGCTAGTAACGGGCATCCACTCAGAAGCCTGCCGATTCACCACCACCCGTTGCCGTCTGCAACTTAGCCAGTTCTCGATCCAGCCGGCTACTTTACCGTCTATGCCCAGCGCTCGCACTTTTCGGAGAAGGTGGCGGTTTGGTACCTTATCAAAGGCTTTCTAAAAGTCTAAGTACACCACATCCACTGCCTTATTCCGATCGTGCTCACTGAAGACGAAGTGGAAGAATTCCACAAGGTTCGTCAGGCATGACCATTGCCTTCGGAAGCCGTGCTGGCAACTCCTCAGTAGCAGGTTTGACTCTAAATGCGAAGTCATTTTGTCCACCATCATGCTTTCCATGAGTTTACCGAATATCGAAGTCAGACTGATAGGTCGGTAGTTCGACGGTTGGCTACGGTCTCCTTTCTTGAAGATAGGAGTCACCTCCGCCTCACGCCAGTCTCTAGGAACGCATTCGGTCCGGATTGACATGTTGAAGATTGCGCTCAGGTGTCGTGACATTTGATCGCGCACTTCTTTCAACACTTTAGGTAGAAACCCATCCGGGCCAGGTGACTTATTCGTCATTAGGTCACTGATCTTCTTTTTTATTTCTCCTTCGGTGAAGTCCATATCCTCCACTTTTCCCCCGAGTAGGAATCCGTCGGCTGGGGCATCTGGTCCCGTAGGTGAATTTTGTAGCGTCTCATTTTAACGCCATCTGGTGGAGTCATTCAAACTTACACCTGTTAATTATATTAGGTCATTCCATAAGTAATGTGGCATCTTTTTCTTGTTCATCATTATTCTATGGATAGAAATAAACAACCCTTCGAAGTTATTAATATTTAAAAAAGTACCTATTTATTAACTTAATAATTAATATAATTTTCACCAGTTTCTACAACTAGTCTCTATCTTCCACCTCACCTTTTAATACCATGCTTGTAAAAATCATTTGACTTTGATTTTAAAAAAAGTTCTAGAATATTAAACGTTCTAGAGAAGATTATTTGTTGGGCGAAACCAATACCCCGGCAAAAACAGGGGCCTCATCCACGAAAGAAGATTCTCCCTCGCATTCTATTAATCAATAGAAGAACGGTACTCTATCATCAAGACAACGAGCGATCTCACATCGCAAGAGATACCATACAAGAGCTTAATGGCCTGGAGAGGGAACTAATGAGTCATCCTCCACATGCACCCGACGGAGCCCTATCAGATTATTTTCTTTTTTACGACTTTAGCAAATCACCTGAAGAGAATAAAGATGTCAACAACAGAAGAGGTCGAAACAACGTTAAAGAACTTTTTAAAATCAAAGTCAAACTATTTTCACAACTATGGAGTGAAAAGTTAAAAAGATGGAGGCGTGTGAGAAGCTGATGGAACTTATATTGATTAATAAATCAATAAATAAATAATTATTTAAATATAAATAACTTCAACGAGGTATTTGATTTCTATCCATAAAATGATAATAACCCTGAGAAATAATACCACATTACTTATGAGATGACCTCCGCTGATAAACCAATATTGCAGAGGGTTTAATAGTTGGAGAAGTGGAGTTGCTTATTCCTAAACGACTGAGAAACCACTTAGGTGTGGTAGAGTAGTTGGAATTAGAGGTGAGATTGAAACTAAACATTTGAATTCTATCCTGGGTTTAATTATATCTCGAAGTTAGTCTGTTTGATTATTGCATTGGGTTGTATAATAGAAGCTATTTTGTGGCTTCCAATAGCGATATGCGCTTCCTAAGTGAACTCCTGCTGTTTACATCTGAAATTACACCTGTTTCGAGCACCAAACATGATCGTTACAAGAGGCGATAACAACTGTTGTTATACCCCCACCCCCTTAGACGGTGAGTTCGGCAGTTTGAGTGATTGTGTCGTTTGTACCAACTTGTTTATATAATGCATCTTCGTAATGATTTTTTTGTTCATCTTCACTTTTTTTTCATCGTCTGATTGTCCTCGATGGAATGAACATGACCTCGTTTGTTACGTGAATGTTCTCTTCTCATTTAACAAATGGAAGGTAAAAAGAAGTTATGTAAGGGTTTTTTATTGCAAGTTGTATACATGTATGTGTGTGTGTCTGTGTAACTTGCCTCGGGGTTACTAATGGGAGGGAGAGGGAAAGGGGGACTAATCTGTAGCTTTCGGGTTTCTATGTCAATCCTGCACATCACTGAAGGCTTTGAAATTTTTCTATTTAAATGGTTCTCTTGAACATATTCAAACCTTGTAAATTACCCGCAAGAAAAAGAAAATAAAGTTCCGAGCACTTTCCTCTTTATGAACTAAGAAAGAGGCCTGTTTAATAATCGGAAAATCTTATTTTCTTTTTTCTAGGGGTAATTTATAACGTTGAATATCACGTGTTTCTTATTAATATTCAACGTTCACTTCAACGTGTCAGACGCAACATAGATCTGGAAGGCGTTCGTTACATTGGTGATGCATTGTTGTTTGTGCACCGATGAGAGCTCTAGTTTTTACAGCGAGTGTGCCGACCAGACCTTGTCTTTGAAGCTGCTCATATCTCGTTTGTTTATATAAACTCTCAGCGCGAGAGGATATTGGGTAAATAAATTAAATGAATGGGTAATTTTTTGACTAGTCGCTTTTCATAGCACGAATAATGATGTCGTAAAATGAAATTAAACCAAGAACTCACTTCAGTTGCATTAATTGAACGGTGATAACTGAAGGCCGTTAGTCTGTCTAGGCTGGCTTCCAACTGCCTTCCATTTGCTATCTCATCGGGGGAAGATAGGCGGTAGTTTTGGAGACTGCTTTGGGCAAATAATTTTAGATATGTTAACACATCCTTAATTGCTTATATTCTTGCAGGTTCTTTCAGGATTTATTGAATTTTGTCAATCAAATTGTAAATTCATAAAAGAACAACACACGCTTAGAAATATGATAAGAAAATGTGATATTTAAAATTCTTTCAACCTTACTATGAACAGATCTGGGTTTTTAAAGCTATCAAACGGTTTAAGGAGAGAGCAAGCAGTTTTCTTCTAAGAGTGATGACCACTCCGACCGGTTCACGGAGAACTCCACCCCTAATCAAGAACAGGATGAACAAGATTAGGCAAAATCCAAGGAGGAGCACCAGACAACTTGGTTTGAGGCCAAAGTAAGTCATGTGTTCATGCAAAAATTGCTGAAAAATAACCTGAAACTTCGTCCATTCAAGATAGCTAAATAAATTTGCTTTCCAACCCCACCCAAAATAAAAAGAGTCGAAAGAGCAAAGCTGCTCACCCAACGGCTCCTTGATGACTCGCAGCCTCCAGTTTTGTGGGTAGGTGAAAAGTTTTTTAGTGTCCAGGCCACCCACAACACACGGAATGATTGTGTTTGGGCAGAAAAACAAAATGAGATCCCGATTGAACAACGGATATCTTTCAAGGGACAGGAGCCAGCTTCGGTGATGGTGTGGGCGGGCGCAACATCAAAGGGACAAAAAACACCTCACGTCCATTGAAAGTGTTTATTTGGAGATGTTAGAGGAAATAGTCATCACCTTGGAAGATTTTACCATAAGAAATGCCAGTAAAACCCTTTAGCAAAATTAAGCAACCTTACACGCAGCTAAAAAGCTCAAGACTGGTGACAAGGCAAATTTTAAGGGGTTTAGGTCAAAGGAACGTTGGACTTCCAGTTCGCTAGATTTAAACCTCTTGGACTTTGGAGTGTGATCGATGCTTGGGCAGAAGGCCTGTACCATATATCATCAAAGTGTCGAAGTTTTGAAGTGCAAACTGGAATGCTAGGAGGAAATATCAGCTGAATCCTTGGGTGCCACTTGCGCTCAGGTCATACAGAGACTTCGTCGTGGCATCGACGCAAGAAGAGGTCACGTTGAATGTTGGTTACGCCATCTTGTGGCAGATAATATTTTCTTTCGCTTTAGTCTAAGTATTATCTAATATTGCTTTTTTTTTTAAATAATTGAATAAATATCAGTCTACACTTCGTGGTTCCACCCTGTACAAAACATTCTGGATAGGTATACTTTATGTGCCCCGTTGGAGAAGTGGTTAGCATTGCGGTAGTCTCATTCAACGGCCTCTGGTTCGAATCTCACCCCAACCCCGCTGTCACAATATTAACCAAACTCTATCTCACCTCTACTCGTCCTTTTCAAACATAGATGAGGTCCTACGACTGGATAATGAAATTCACATAAAGATCAGAATGTCAATCACTGGCGAGCCTGTGAGGCATTTCCTCGTTGGGGTAGGGAGGCGCCGACAGAAGGTTAGTACTTTGTTCAGGCACCTCCAGCGAACCGGGAACGCACAGTTGTCTAAGGGGTATCCACCCGTAGCGCGTCAGGAGAGTGTGGATATGATCCCATTCGAAAAATCTGTCCCTTCAAAATCCTTATATGAGTACAAATCTCAGGTGGGAGAGAGGGTCTAACCGCCCTTAAAACTAAGTACCCTCTGAGATAAGCATAAGTATGGGTAGAAAAGAGTACCCAAGACTCGCCATTGAGTCTTTGTAATCTTGCGTTCCGCTCCCCGCCATCGGAAGGGGGGGAGGGTTCGCACCTTGGCCATGGGTTCATTTGTGCTAAGTTATTCACGGATGCAACGTGCCCTCCCTGCCCCAGCATTCAGGATTGATGTCAACGTAGTTTTATTTCAGGGGATTTTGTTCGATTTTCCTTCTGTTCTCCGATCACTTCCTCGTCTTGATAGACCCATCCAAGGGGGAAAGAGGGCGCTAAGCCCGTCCAAAAACACCCACTCACACCGGTATATTTTATCTTACGGAATGTAAATTACTTCCATTTAATATTTAAGGAGGTGGAATTGGAGGTCACTAGGAGCGGTAGTCACCTAGTACTCTTACTGGTAGGTCAGCGAATAGAAGTGCTAGGTTAGGACTGGCAAGAAAGTGACTTGGACTAATAGGTTAGTGAATATGGCTGGTATGTCAGTGACTAGTACCGATAGGGGGCAGTAACAAGGACTTGTAGGCCAGGAACTAGGCGCAGTAGGTCAATGACTAGAATTGCTAGGTCAGTGACTAAGCGCGGTAGGCCATTGACTAGGATTGGGAAGCCAAAACTGGTAGGTCAGTGACTAGGACTGATAGTTCAGTGACTAGGCACGGTAGGTCAGTGAGTAGGACTGGTAGGTCAATGAATAGGATCGGTAGGTTAGGGATATTGTGAAAATTGGCCGACAACCTGCCAGTCCGAATCGTGGGTTGCTGGACTCGTGAGTTAGAGTTAGAGCGAGAGTTGGAACCTGAATTTGAGTCAGCTGAGAGTCGGAGCTGGGAGGGAGCGGGAGCCGAAGCTTGTACCTGATTCGGAGCCGCTACTGGTGTCGAAGTAGGAGTCTGAGCAGCCGCTAGAGTCGAAGTAAGAATCGAAGCCGCTATTGGAGTTGCAGTAGGATTCTTACCCGCTACTGGAGTAGAAGTAGGAGTCTTATCCGCTATTAAAGTATAAGTAGGAGTAAAATCCGCTATTGGAGTTGAGGTAGGAGTCGGATATGCTGCTGGAGTCGAAGTAGGAGTGGGAACCGTTACTGGAGTCAAAGTAGGAGTCGGAGCCGCTAATGGATTCAAAATATGAGTCGGAGCCACTATTGGAGTCAAAGTAGGAGTGGGGACCGCTACTGGAGTCTAAATAGGAGTCGGAGCAGCTACTGGAGTTGAAGTAGTAGTAGGTCTCTCTCTACTAAATTCAAGATATGCGAATCCGGTTAACGTCACACCGGGATTTCAGTTCGTGTTCTGAATAAAAAGAAATCTCAAAAGATGTCCGATGAAGGGGTCCTTTAACTGAGCTTTTTTCGGGAGGGGGGGGAGAAGCAGGCTCGGGATAGTTTCATGCCCTCTTGGCCTCCCAAATCTCCAGTGGACTACTGGAGGTACGCACGCTCTAAATGTTCACTTTACCATTTCCTCCTCTTTTCTTCACACAACCTTTTCCTAAGTTTACTCTCAGCGATGCCATCGTTAGTTTTTCCTTTATTTCATAATTAAAATCACACAAATGGGTGTTTTTCCCAATTCAACGTAGTTCTTAGCGTTAATTATCTGAACTAAAAAAGGAATTAAGAATCTTCCAAGTCAGAAGATTCCCAGTCAGAATACATTTAGGCGGATTGTAATTGCCAGAGGTCGAACATTTTAATCACAAGCCTAACCCAACCTAACCACTTGCAAAAATTGACCTGATAAACTTTTCACTGTCAATCTTCTGATTAGCAATAGTCTGACTGGCAATTTTGCAAGTGGGAATTTTCTATTGGAAAATTTCAATCTTGAAATTTTCCAACTGGAAAGTTTCTGAATGGCAATTTTCTGACACAAAATTTTTCGACTGGGAATTTTCTGACTTGAAATTTTCCGCCCAGGCAGAATAACAATAACATGTATTTTAGATTAAACTAAAAGATGATTTGATTTAGTTGCTTTGTTTGATTGACGCCTTCATATCCTTATGGAGAAACCATACACTACCGAGCAAAATAAGAGAACGATTTTCTTTTACTAAAATCTTTTAAAAATATGACCATTAGGTAAATGAAATTTCCATGGTACAAAAAGATATGTATTTAATATATTTTATGAAGATTTCATATGATTAAATCGTATATTGAGGAAATTATACTAAATTAACTAACAAAATAAAATATTGACACGTGCAAAGTAAGAACGATTTTTTCCCGAACGTTCTAGAAGTTCCTTGGAATCATCTGGCAACATTTTGCTCAGTAGGTAAAAACTGTACAACTCCAAAACTGCTTTCGTACTCACTCTGTAGATATGACACCACACGTGTTCGCTTGAAAATATCGAGGAGGACTCTTTCTGTGGTTTCAGGAGAGGTACAAAAGTCCGTGACATGAGAGTGATTTCGCACGTTCTGAAGTGATACATTGAAAACACAACCTATAAATCTCAGGCAAAAAGTAAGTTGTTACTTCATGACCACCGTCCGAGAAGACAGAGCTATTAGGCCCTTCTCTACGAAGGAACCCTTCGTGGCTACAACAGGAATATGTTGAAAAATTAAGACCAATAGTGCCAAAAAAGTGAGCCGTTTCTCAGTATCCCGTCGTCTCAATGCATCTGGTTTAAAAGCTGGTTCTCCAGCAACCAAACCAATTATAAGTAAGAAGAACCAGAAAGCGAGACTCGAATATGATTAAGTTCATGTTGTTTTGGAGGGAAGAATTAATTTCAGCGACGAAAGTAAATTTATTTTAGTTGAATTTGATGTGATAGACGCTTTGGTAGACACGCTGAAGGTGACAGACATGAGCTTAAATGTGTTAAAAAGTCTGCCAAGAATGGAGGAAGCAGCGTCATGGTAACGGGGATGTTTTCGTCTGAGCGAGTTGGTTTGCTAGTGCGAATAATTGCAACGATAAATGCGAATGTTTACCTAAACATCATGCAACAACATGTTATACCTTTGTTCCCATGTCAAGAATAGCTACCCTAACAGTTTCCATGTCAGAAATAGTTACTTCAACAGCTTCCATGTTAAGAATAGCGACCCCACCAGTTCACATGTCAAGACTAGCAAGCCCAAAAGTTTCCATATAAAGAATAGCGGCCCCATTAGTTTACATGTCAAGAATAGCGAACTAAACTGTTCTCATGTCAAGAATAGCAACCCCAACAGTTTTCATGTCAAAAATAGCTACCCCAACAGTTTTCATGTGAAGAATAGCAAACTCAACAGTTCCTATCTTAAGAATAGTGATTCAACAGTTCCCATATATACAATAGCGACCCCAACAGTTTTTATGTCAAAAATAGCGACCTTAACATTTCCCATCTTAAGAATAACGCTCCCAACAACCCAACAGTTCCCATCTCGAGAATAGCAATCAAACAGTTCTCATTTCAAGAATAGCGACCCTAACAGTTTTCATGTCAAGAATAGCTACCCGACAGTTCTCATATTAAGAATAGTGATCCCAACAATTCCCAAGTCAAGAATAGCGACCCCCCTAGTTTTCATATGAAGTATAGCGACCCGACAGTTCCCATATCAAGAATACCGACCCCAACAGTTCTGATGTCAAGAATGGCGACCCAACAGTTCCCAAGCAAAGAATAGCGACCCCAACATTTTCCATCTTAAGATTCGCGACTCCAACAGTTCTCATATCAGGAATAGCGACTCAACAGTTCCCATCTCAAGAATGGCGACCCCAACAGTTCTCATATCAAGAATAGCGACTAAACAGTTCTCATATCAAGAATAGCAACCAAACAGTTCTCATATCAAGAATAGCGACCTGAACAATTCCCATGTCAAGAATAGAGACCAAACAGTTCTCATATCAAGAATAGCGACCTGAACAATTCCCATGTCAAGAATAGCGACCCCAACAGTTCTCATATCAGGAATAGCGACTCAACAGTTCTTATATCAAGAATAGCGACCCCAACTGTTCTCATGTCAAGAATAGCGACCCCAACAATTGCTATGCCGAGAATAGCGACCCCAACAGTTCTCATGTCAAGAATAGCGACACAACAGTTCCCATGCCAAGATTAGCCACCACAACGGTTCCCATTTCAAGACTAGCTACTACAACAGTTCTCATGCTAAGAATAGCGACCCCAACACTTCTTATCTCAAGAGTAGCGACCCAACAGTTCCCATGGCAAGAATAGCGACCCAACCGTTACGATGTCAATAATTGCGACCTCATTATATATATATATATATATATATATATATATATATATATATATATATATATATATATATATATATATATATATATCATGCAAAGGAAAAAAATAAACATAGTTACAGAAATGAACTCACCTCTTTGCTGTCCTCTTTTCAGCCACATGAACTGTTGTACGTAAATTACCTGGAAAAAAATCATGTTTCTTCCTCACCTGCTGTTTCTATTTGCCCTATGTCTTTCCCAATACGATTAAATATGTTGTGTTTGAACCGTTGTCTGAGGAGTAACGAAGTATAGTTGTGTGGCTTACTGTTTTGTGCTGGTAATTTGGATTATTGGCTAGATTTCTTTGGCCTCGCTTTTCATCGCTATGAGTAATTGATTCATCTCTCGCTACTTTTTCGATTATTAGCAGAATGTTTCTTGGTTTGATTAAGTTAGGTTAAGTTAACATTGGCTAACCTAACCTAAACCTACCGTCTTATGTTGTGAAAATCTTTCTGAAGACTTTTATCAAGAATAAAGTTACTAATTTTCCGATGTCAGGAATAGCGACTCTCTTCCCACTTCCATTGTCAAGAATAGTGACCCCTACGGGTGTTGGGTTTCCTATTCTTGATATGATTCGCTTTTTAATGAGCAACTTCCCGTATTGTCCTGCCTGGTTCAGCTTCAACTAGTGTCTTCAATGCGTCCTCTAAGGAAGGTTACCTTTACCACCTCCTTATTTTCAAAGCGTTTTTTCTCCAGGGAAAAGCTGTGCAAGGGACCTTTTGCAATCCATCCAACCGGAAGGAAGCTCTTTGAAACTAAACTGTAGTGTCATTTGAGTAATAGAGCGAAACTGTAGTGTCATTTGAGTAATAGACCCAAACTGTAGTGCCGGATACCTGAATCCAAATGTTGCAGTAATTAAGTGTCAATCAGATGGTACAAGGTATGGAGTGAAAAAAGAATTTTGGCAAAGTTTTGCCATCGGCTGCCACTCAAAATGCCTTCGATTTCTCAATGGGGACCTACTGATTAACGTAGGATCCGAACCACGAATATCTACAGCGTATGGCAGCCACGGGGAAAAGCGACCTGAATCGGGATTCCATACACCCAATTGTCACGGCTGAGCCGCCATCAGCAAGAGAGGAAGAACTTCCCAGCCAAGGTCACTAATCGTGTTCGGTCACATGACAACATGTGTGGCTGTGCATTATCATCATACAAAATTGCCAGTCTTAATTATGAATTTGATGGTGGGATTTTGCTCTCTAAAATCTATCGCAGGAAAAGACGAACACATCATCAACATAGGCCTGTTATGACGCATGTCCGAGTGAACACCTACAGTGGGTTCTGAATATCCCCCCGAAGATGGCACATATAATAATTAACCTTCAAAGCAATGTTTCCCAACCGGGGGCTATGGCACATTTAAGGGGGCCACAGTAAAATGTTAAGATTTATAGGATCCACAGAATCCATGAAGGGGGACACAAAATTCAACCGATTAAAGCCTAAATTATAGTTAATCTGCATATTTCCTACTGAAAATAATTTTTATGTGGGCCATAGGAAAAAGGTTCCTAAGGTGCTATAAGCCCAAATCACTTAGGAACTTCTGCTTTAAAGGATGATTAGCTGGTTTTACTTCGTACCAACCGCAAACGGCCGATGTTGGACATAATTTAAAAGATTGGTCCAATTCATCGGCCAACAATTCCTTATTCTTGTGATATTTGTATTTTGAACGACCAATCTCTATCGACAAGTTTGCTAAAAATGTTTATTGAAGGATATGTACTAGTAGGAGGCATATACTATTCGATTAGAGGGTCATGAGGCTTGAATTTAGTATGTTTTTAATTTTACCACAGATGATCAAGGCGATTCAGGTCCTACGCATTCACCTGCTGGAACTGGAGAAAGTGCAGGAACTGTGCAAAGATTTTTGCAACCGATACATCACCTGTTTGAAAGGGAAAATGCAGAGCGAGAATCTCTTACGGACAGAATACGGATACGATTCACCAGGGTCTCCCGAGGCGGGATCTCCATACAACGGACACCATCAGCACCATCCTCTTGCTCATCCTCATCAACAGGTTAGGTGTCGCTGGTTGAGAACGAGCGCATTACCGATTAATTTCTTTGCTGCTTAAGTGATTAAAGATTTGGGCACTTATAAATCTAAGGACACATTTAAATTATAACGAGTTTCAAAGAAAAATTGAGGTGGTTAGTGGTTACTATACAGTGTTAGAGTAAAATATTTTCCAAGAAAAGACGAACATATCATCAACATACCTATCAATATATTCACTTACTCGTGATCCACAGAACTTGAGGCATTTCAAAATGTTTGACTCTCAAGTCAGTAAACTTTGCTCTATTCACATCCTAGAATGCAATTTTGAGTTTTCATCTTTCCGGTGCTAGGTGTGTGCCTCAAGCAATCTTCCCTCAATTCCTACAAGTATTTGTGTTATGGGATCCAATGTATGGTGTATTTCAACCTAGTACTTAAACGATAGAAATATATTGTTTACTACCCTTTAACATTAGCCACTATTAATCATAATCGGTACGCTTTGTAAATATGAAATATTTTGGGAAAGGAGGGGGGGGGGGGCGCTTTCCTGCCATAAAGTATATAAAACCAGGTGAAGAATAAAGTAGTTGTATTTTTCTTCCAGGATTCATAACAACTGGTTACCATACGGGAGCTATAGCTTCTACTTTAAAAACAGATGGCGAATCTCTCTAGCGTGTTTCAATGCGTGAAAGAATAATTTTAGAGATTGTGTGATACAACCCATGTTTTTGTTGTCATGTAGTAGAGTAATCTTGTGAAGATTCATATATTATAGTAGGGTAGCTACTAACGTGTTATCTACAGAAATTACGTTCTGTGGTGTTTTAGGGGAAAAAATAAAAGCTCTAAGTGACAAAAATTTACTTTGGGAACTTTTAAAACTTTTTGTTTCTCCATTTTGAAATATACTCCGATCATAATTTCTACCATAACATACTATACCATACCATGCCACGCCACGCCATACCATACCATACCACATCATACCATACCATGCCACGCCATACCATACCATGCCACGCCACGCCATACCAGACTATACCATACCATACCATACCATACCATCCATACCATACCATACCACGCCACACCATACCATGCCTGCCATGCCACGCCACACAACCATACAATACTATACCATGCCACGCCACGCCCTCCCATACCATACCATACCATGCCACGCCATACCATACCATACCATACAATGCTACGCCATACATTACCTTAATTTATACCGTTTCTCTATTTCGAAATATACTCTGATCATAATTTATACCATTACAGATGATTGACACTTTTAGCAAGCAAATTAATAGTCACCTTAATGCTTTATTTGGTAATTTAAATGAAATAACAGCAAAATCAGCGTCATTCTTCATGAATGAAAAATATTTCAATTTCGTATTAATTTATCAATTTGAAGAGCAGGCGGCGTATTGGGGCCTATTTAACGTCATAACGATAACCTTGAATCTCAAAAGCTCTCACATACCAAAATATTATTTGGGAATATAATAAATAATTAAGGAATCTATAAAAGATTCGTGTTAGTTTTACTATAATATTTCGTCTTTTAGATGATAAATATTGATAATGAAGAAATTGGCACAGGAGTCTATGAGAAAAATAAGCTTAAAATAGACTCTGATAAAAAATATAGATTTTAAAGCTAAGAAGTTGGAGAAATGGTTAAAATCAGGCTCTGTGGTTATCAGGACAAATATATAATATGAAGGCTGAAAAAAGTCACTACGGTCTATCAAAGGTCATCCAATACAGAAAATACAAGATCCGAGAAACCTACCACTACGAATTATCACCATCCTCAATTCCTTGAAACCCAATAAGGCTGAGCAAATTTCAAATTTGTATCCCCCCCAAATCGAAACATGCTAGTGAGTGACAACAGAACTATAATACATATTTATATTCCCTTAAACCTGGTAAAACAGTTGCCTTATATATATATATATATATATATATATATATATATATATATATATATATATATATATATATATATATATATATATAGAGAGAGAGAGAGAGAGAGAGAGAGAGAGAGAGAGAGAGAAAGCAAGTACTGAATACTGAATATAACATATATTGCCAACGTTTCGGGCTCTGGACCCATCTTCTAGGCAAGAATATTAAAGATTTATATAAAAATAATTGCTTAACAATTATGAGAACAATGATAATTAATGGCTTTAGGCTAAAAATGTACTACGATGTAAAACAAAAAGAAAAAATCAAAATGCAATATAAAGGAAAAATCTGTATATTAAGATAAAACATAAATAAATTAAAACGAAATTAATAAAGTTACAATTAGAAGTAAAGGAAAACCTCAATAAATACACTAAAATTTGTTCCCTGATTCGGAGAAAGCTGTGAGCTGAATGAATGAATTTAAAAATCATACTAACAGGAAAGATGTGATTTAGTATTAGTTGGTTCTGTGATCTATGCAGTTGGTTGATCGAAAAATAACAACAAGAAAAAAAGGGTAAGCTAGTTAGTTTTTTAAGTGGTAATTAATTCATGGTGACTAGTTAAAAAAAAAGAAAAAAGAATTCAAACGAAATTAATCGCAATATATAACGGTGTGGAAGTAGAGTCCTTATTTAACTGAGGCTGATTTTATTTAATTAAAAGGGACTCAATTATGAGAAGGTCAGATTTAGATTTTGATGCGGATAATATTTTAATTGATTATAATCTATAGGTATTTTACATGAATAGGAATGAGATCGGACAATAGAGTTTTCTTTTACGGAGAGATCCATTCCTGTTCTGTAACTTTGAACATCAATGCGAACCTTGAGAAGACGTTCCGTACATTCAATGTACGTTCCAAAAGAACATTTAGGACAAGTATATTTATATACATTTCTCGAACGAAAATTTTCAGGAATGGGGTCCTTTACAGTGAACAAAGAACTATTTTTTATGGGGTTTACAAAAATTGGCTTTAAATTTAAATGCGGATAGAATTTTTTCAAAACATTAGACAATTCCTTCCTAAAAGTATTAGTTTGATATCCCATAAAGGGAAAGGAAATGTATAATTTTTTGGGGGGAACATTATAATTATTTATATGTTTAAAGATATTATTTAAAAAGCTCCTAATGCAATTTATAAAAATATGGGGTGGCTAGTTGTTTCATTTAAAAAGAGTTTTAAGTTTAATCATTTCCAAATGGAATAGGATCCAGTTAGAACAGATATTGAAAGCACGGTGAATTAAAGTTCTACAAGCATTAACTTTGAATTGATAGCTGCAGCAGCTGTAAAAGTTTAAACCAAGGTTACTAAACGTTGGCTTTCGGAAAACAGAAAATTCAAAGCAACCCTGATTCTTTTCTATTTTTACATCCAAAAACGATAAACTGTTATCTGTTTCTGGTTCTATTGTAAATGAAATGTTAGGGTGATATGAGTTTATGAAGTTCATGAAAAGTTCCGATTGAGCAGAGGTATGGAGTAATGTAAAAGTGTCATCTATGTATCTTTTATAGAATTTAGGTTTGAATTCTCTAGCACAATCATTTAAAAATTTGGCTTCCAAATGGCACATGAAAATGTTAGCGACGGTTGGTCCAAGTGGAGAACCCATGGCCATACCATCGACTTGCTTGTATACGTTTTTATTAAAAGTGAAAAAAGAATTTTTAACAGATAATTCTAGAAGTGTTTTAAACGAATATCGAGGAAATCTATAATGTAAACTATTGTGATAAGGAAATAGTTTATCTAAAATTATGTCTATGGTTTCAGTTAATGGAATGTTTGTAAAGAGAGATGAAATGTCATAGCTGACCATATGACCGTTGAAACATTGCTGCTTGAGTTTATCTACAAATTGCTTAGAAATATCAACAGTATATTCATTTCGAGTTAAATCAGAAAGAAGTGGAACTAAAAGTTTAGCAATATCGTAACTAGGTGAATTGTAAGCGACCAGAATAGGTCTTAGAGGAATACCAGCTTTATGAGTTTTTGGCAGACCGTATAAAGAACACAATGAAGAACCAGAAGAAAAAAGTGACTGGTAGGTTACTTCGCAAATCAACTTCTGGTTTTTAAGTGACCTAAGAGTTCTGTTGATTCGGTCCTCTATACTAATGATTAGTTTAAACGATGGAGTATTAACCATTTGAAATTTAGATTCATCAGAAATAATTGTTTCCATTTTGGAAACATAGTCAGAGCGATTCATGAGGACAACACCTTTAGATTTATCTGGTCTAGTTACTAGAAGATCTTGCTTTAGACCAAGCTTCTCTAGAATATTCAAATCCAATTTTCTGAAAAAAAGGAAAAGACTCGGTGGATAGATTAGCATAAGTGTTATGAGCCAAGTTTGTGCAAACGATCTTTAAAGAGGTGTGCGTGGCCATAACATGGTTAATTTTTTAAAAAAGTAGAAAGTTTTTCAATGGGAGAAAAATTGAGAAAAATTCTGTCTATACAGCGGTATGTTGAAGTCGAGGCGAAGTGACAACAAGAATTTTTCCTTGCAAGTCAGAGTGTAATCCGAAAAGTTATAAATTACTTGAGAGGGAGAAGAAATAGAAGGCAAATTGGCTCCCAATTTGAGAAGTTTGCGTTCCAGAATAGTATATAAATATACTTGTACTAAATGTTCTTTTGGAACGTACATTGAATGTACGGAACGTCTTCTCAAGGTTCGCATTGATGTTCAAAGTTACAGAACAGGAATGGATCTCTCCGTAAAAGAAAACTCTATTGTCCGATCTCATTCCTATTCATGTAAAATACCTATAGATTATAATCAATTAAAATATTATCCGCATCAAAATCTAAATCTGACCTTCTCATAATTGAGTCCCTTTTAATTAAATACAATCAGCCTCAGTTAAATAAGGACTCTACTTCCACACCGTTATATATTGCGATTAATTTCGTTTGAATTCTTTTTTCTTTTTTTTTAACTAGTCACCATGAATTAATTACCACTTAAAAAAACAACTAGCTTACCCTTTTTTTCTTGTTGTTATTTTTCGATCAACCAACTGCATAGATCAGAGAACCAACTAATACTAAATCACATCTTTCCTGTTAGTATGATTTTTAAATTCATTCATTCAGCTCACAGCTTTCTCCGAATCAGGGAACAAATTTTAGTGTATTTATTGAGGTTTTCCTTTACTTCTAATTGTAACTTTATTAATTTCGTTTGAATTTATTTATGTTTTATCTTAATATACAGATTTTTGTCCTTTATATTGCATTTTGATTTTTTCTTTTTGTTTTACATCGTAGTACATTTTTAGCCTAAAGCCATTAATTATCATTGTTCTCATAATTGTTAAGCAATTGTTTTTATATAACTCTTTAATATTCTAGCCTAGAAGATGGGTCCAGAGCCCGAAACGTTGGTGATATATGTTATATTCAGTACTTGCTCTCCTTTTCCTGCTGAAGATCCGGCTTGCTAGAAGCAGAAACATACACGAATATATATATATATATATATATATATATATATATATATATATATATATATATATATATATATATATATATATATACCCTTCCCCGCATTTATTGGTCCATATATCATTTAAGGAACTCAAGCTAGAACCATTTACAACATATCCAGATAATGCAACAATTAATAACTCCGTTAATTAAGGAATATTTCCTTTTGTAAGGACCCCCTCTCCTGTTGCTAGTCTCCAGCTCGAAAAAATGTCCCTTAAACAGTTTCTAAACGCCTCTAAACAAGTTAAAAAGCCTGATTATATTCCATATTAAGCATATTGGACACACAGGCTCAATCGGGAAAATAGCGGAACGAGGAAAAAAATAAAGGAAAATAAATGAGTTAAAAGGTTGTAAAAGCCAATGGTTGCTACAAAAACACAAATGAGTAGAGATCATTTGGAAACCAGCGCAGATCAGAGGCGGAATTTGCAGAAAGAAACCAGTCCAACTCTAAATTCTCGACGTGTGCGGGTCACATTTAAAAAAATACCCGAGGTATGTGCATGCAAAAGAATCCTGATTGTGAGCAACCATGGATGCACCGATTAAAGCGCTCCGTTGTGTGAATCTACGTAAGCCAAAGAGGTGATTGTTGGTAACGACGAAAGAGGAAGAAAGGAAACAATTTTAGTAAATTTCGACAAAAGGAAGTTGTTTGGCAACGGTTTTTACCACCCATTTTTGCATTCTTAAACCTATCTCCATAAAGACGTACCATTAAACCTTAAACCTGAACAACGCATATGGTAGCCACCGCAATATCTACCCGAATCGGGGAACTATCCCACATTCCAATCCGTGCTACTCTCAGTACTCCATAAAAATATTAAACAGCCATGATGACATCACACACCTTGACTTAAGCCCCTCAACCCCCCCCCCTCCACCCCCACCCCACACAGACGCACATACCACCATAACGTACGAGAACTAATGCTGTGTGTTAGATAGAAGCTGTCATTAACCGGCAAAATACTTCAAGAGTTCAAATCCTTACACCTGGAACGTCTTATGCCTCGACCCAACACGGATTACACGGCCGCGTATATCTAACCATTCCCTTCGGCTTTATCCCTAAAGGACGCATTACTTCCAACATAAATACTTTCCCATTCATCCAACAATTCACTTCCTACATCCTTAGGACCGGCCAAAATGTCACCATATTTACACCAATAGACGCTTTCCAGAGATTCATAAATCCACCATACACTTTACAGCCCAAACCTATCACTCTAAACCCACCCTATTCACCTCTCATTCCCACAGTTATCCTTCTTCCACGTACCAAGATATTTTTTCCATACACCTCACAACACTCAACAGACATCCACCTGTAGTTCTTGCTTTGACATTTCGTGCCTTTTTCCCTTATTCAACGGGTGGTATTACAGTATTCTTACAATCTTCATTCACTCTTCCATCATACATATGTCTTAAACTACAACCACCTGAGCAACTCCCAAACACAATCGCCAAGACTTTTAACATCTCAGCGACTCTATCATCTACTCCAGCTACCTTCCCATTTTTCAGACATATCACTGTACTAACAAACTCTTGCACATTTATCGAATTCATACTCTAATACAGCACCCAGTTTACACCATCAAAGCCACTCATATTCACATTCGATTCATGTTTCATTCCTACACTATAAAATTCATCAAAGTATTTTCACCATCTCCAATTGAATTCATTGCTTACAAGTACGCTGCCATTCATACCCTCGATGTTCTTTCAACACTTTCTTGAATCCACATCTTTCTCACTTCCTTCCAGACTAATTTCATTTGTCTGAATTAAATACACTGCATATTTTAATTACCCTGAAACAGAAAAACCAATTTAATGGGTGTAAAGTTGAAGGCCTAATTTTTATATTTGACCTCCGAATGTCGCATATCCGTCTTACTCTGCGAGTATAGGGTACATATATATATATATATATATATATATATATATATATATATATATATATATATATATATATATATATATATATATACATATATCGTCTATACTCTATGCATATATTTCGAAGTTATAATATCTTGTGTGCGAAGAGGCAAAAATCTTGGAAGGGCCGTGCACCCCGTCGTGTTCAACAAAAAGGGTCTGACATTAGTGAACAAAGGCTTCAGGCTATACACCATTAACAGATTTTTCTGTAAGCATTGCGCCATTGTATATTTTACAAGTATAATACCGACATCATTCGTTTTTATAACATATGTAGCTAAATAATTTATCCGGAAAGTCTTTTTATGCGCACGTCCAAACACTGAATTTGCCTGTATGACAAGGCACTGAAGACATTCGGCTTATATTTATGTATATATCTGCATATATAACTACACAACCATACCACAAGTAAAATGAAAATGGAATATGGGATGGAGTACATCTTTGTTTGACTGTAAGAAAATGTATACACGTGCATGTAAGTAATACAAGGGAATACAATGGTAAATGCATGCAACAACTAACTATTCGATCCTCACGAAGTTGCATACAGGCACGTAGCTAAGCTAAGCGTACTAAAATTCGCCTTAGATCATTGATGTTCGCTTATCTGATGGAGAATGAAAGCAGAAAATATTACTCCCTTATAAACGGAGTCAGTCTCGGGTTTGAAGCGAAGTGTTTGTCTAGTTTGAGTTTAAACGAATCCACCGTAGTGGTCAATGACTTTACGGGGGAGACCATTCCTTAATTGACAATTCTGTTGAAGAAGAAATATTAGACTTTTGCGAGTTAAATATATAATGATAAACTATTTACCCGTGTATAATTAGATCGGTCAATTATAAAGTACTTGTTATACTTCATATTAACTTTGACGATTTTAAATACTTGAATTAAGTCATCTTTTAGTCTACATTGGGTTAATAGGAAGAGATTTAATTCCTTAAGACGGTCCTCGTATGGCTTGTTTTTTTAGACGTGGTATTATTTTGGTAACTCTACGTTGAATCTGTTCTAGCTTGTTTATATCTTTTTGGTAGTAAGGGAATTTCTAGCCAAAAATTCATTGTAAAAAGGCGACTATAATTATTATTCCTAGATATTTCTTTATTTCCTGGCCATCTTGCCCTTGTTGGTCACATACATCTTAGCCAAACTATTCGATTTATGCACACACAAATATATCCAATACATACATAAATACGCCAGTAAACACAGAATCACAAAAACTAATATATATATATATATATATATATATATATATATATATATATATATATATATATATATATATGATATAAACAACGTTTCGAGCTGTCCGTTCATCTTCGGGTTCTATGATATAAAGGAATACATAATTTACAATGAATTATAATATTAAAAAATTGTCTAGAAATTATAATATTAAAAGTGTTGAAAAATATCTACAAAAAGAGACTTTTTTCCCTATAATACAAAACCTAGAAAATATATAATTTATAATGAGTTAGAATATTAAAAATCCTAGAGGAATACAAGGGAGAACCATCAAAACACTCACCTATGTTGGTCTGACTCCAGAGAGAAGTGTGGGGGAAGGGGGATTGAAGTGGACATAGGTAAGATTGTATTGGTAGTAGAGTTATGTTATAAGTAGGGGAGCAGCGGACGAGTCAAATTAAGAATAAGGGCACGAGATTAAATATAAAGGGATTATAGTATTCTTAAGCTTCGCTCATTGTTATCTTGATCAATTGTTCTAAAATTATCTATAGTTACATCCGCGTTGCATTTGATTGCATGTGCTGTGATAGGGGATGGTTCTTTACAATTAAGTGGTTTTCCAGTACGGGCGCTGATGCCCCTGTGTGAGGAGAACCTTGCTCTCAGGGAGCGAATCGTGGTACCTATGTATGTTCCTTGGAGACACCGAAGACAAGTAAATTCGTAAACAACACGACTGCGCATCCCTAGAGGAGGTTTGTCCTTTTGACTGAACCAATTGCCAATATTGAGTTTGTTAACAAATACTAATTTGAAATTTGTATGGTAAAAATCGCGTTTAAATAATTTAGAAAACCTTCTTCTGAATTCTTTATTAAGATGACCCATTTCGGGAAAAATAAAATATTTTGAGCCTTTAGGAACATCGAATTAAGGTGTCGTGGTATAAGAGCCGAGTTGGTGTACGTAGGTTTGTTACGTACTTCAATAACTCCGTTATTTCGTTTTCTCTAAGAATGCTATATTACTTTTCGTTATTTAAACTTTGGCTTTACTTCTTTAATCAGTGAGGGTTTCTCTTACCATGTGCAGCGTTGTGAGGATTGAGTTAAACACTTCTAACTAAAATATATCTTTAATTACAACATAAAAAAGTGAAATATTAAAAACAAACTATACATCTATATATAAACGAGTCTATGTTAGATTTACTAATTTAAACCAAATGAATATAAAGTAATGGTTGACCTCCAAGCTCACTTTAATACTGGACGCTAATTGACACACAAAAATAATTGAATTTCTTTACCTTTAAAAAAAAACACACGTGAATCCGGCTGAAGAAGGACCTTGACCTTGGATCTTATGTAGACGGCGAAGTAGTTTGCGGTTAGGCGCGTGGGCGTGTTCGTAGACGCTCAGCCATTTGTCTGTCGAGGAGACGGACTTGGAGCAACAGATGATTTCAGTGAGGGCGACGGATGGCGTTAAGCACGTTGTCTTAGTCAGATGTTGTAAGCAACGGGACCATGGAGGTATTCTTTTTCCAATCTTCGGGTTAATCTCGAGATGCTTTGCACTGACGCGCGATGAGCAAAAATTGAATCCTTTGATGAATGGGGGCGTTTGGGGGAGTTCACTTTGGGCATTTCTTAATAGCAAGGACTATCTCTGGTTTTTGTTGAAACCCGAGATAGAGTAGGGGATTTCTCTGAGGAGAGATGTATGAGAGTGATCCTCGATACAAAGGGGCTAATTTTCAGTGTGACCACCAGGAACTGGCTCAGAATGAGCTTCTTCTCTGTTCCGTTCTTTGAGTGCTGGGCTGACGCCGGACTCGATCTCTCGTTCTTTTCCAGTATTCCGCCTATATACTTCGCCGACCCACTGGGGGTAGGGAAAAAAAGGTGAGGGCTTTTGTATTAAGCTTCTCTCCTCTAACGACGCTTATCCGAGCGTCTTTCACTTAGTCCTAAAGGCATCTTCTGGCTTTTGGTCGCAGCTCCTATAATTTCGTCTATTACGCGAAACTAGATCCAAAATCTTAAGGGAAATAGTGCTTGTTTAAAGATTGTTATTGCATCTGATCTCCTCACCTTCGTATTGTTATTCTTGCTGGCACAGAAATGTGTTGATTCATACTTCTCGTGGTTGGAGGAGGCGTCTAGAGGCCAGTGGGTCGAGGGGAGAGAGGGGAGGTAAGTAATCGGGTTACACTGCCTTACATCAGGACGTTGTGATACCCGAACGAGGCATCTGTTATTATGGTGGGTATCAATTTCCCCACATAAGGATTGGGAGGTAAATATTGGGAATTTAAAAATTTACAAATAAGGGTATTTAGTACTGACAAGGAATAGCAATTATTCTTGAAATAGGATCTTAGGAATTTAAATTCTTCAGGCATTAGAGAGAATGAAGATGACAGGTAGAAGCCCCTACAGATGAGTGACCTGATAGAGCTCAGTTTGTATGATAAGTCGCAAAAGCTATAGAAATTTTTACCCATATTATTGAACTCAATTTTTCTATATATGGATGTTGTTAAGCCTTGATTTTATTTTTCAATTAAAATGTCTAAAAAAGGGAGACAATTTTCTTTTTTTCAGTTTCCATAGTGTATTTAATGTTAAGATGAATGGAATTGAGATAATTAAAAAACTGCTACGCCTGGTCCTGGCTATTAAATACTGCACAGCAGTCGTCTACAAATCTTCTGTAGAATAATGGCTTGAGTGACGAAGGGCAAGCTTGAAATAGGTTCTTCTCAAAATCTTTAAACACCATTTGTAAAAATTGTTTGAATTTGTCTCTTGTAAAGTTGTCGAAAGTGTTGCAATTCTGAAAAGCAGATTCTAAAATAATATCTATGGTTTGGTTAACTGGTATGTTTGTGAATAACGAGGACACATCGTAGCTTACGAGAAATTTAGATGCGTCAAACTTTTGTCGGAGAATTTCTTGAGCAAAGGAATAACTATTTTTTTTATGGTATACTGGTTTTGTGCTAAATGTGAAAGGAGATTGTAAGGGAAAGGGAAGCCAAAGGAGAATATCCTCTTAATTTGTTCCATGAATTCCTTCCCTCTCTCTGTCTTCTAAGTATAACTCCACGTGAAGTAACCTCGGAACCCAAAGAAAAAAAAGAAGAAAGAATTTGAATACCCGTCAGCTGCCTCACAGGCGCAGTTGATTAAGTTAGGCGTGCTAAAAAGCCTTTATCCCACCGAGAAAACGCTAATCTCCGTAGTCTGGAGGCTGCTAGCCGCAAGTTTCCCGCCCACATCGTAAAAGCCATTAAGACTTGGGTCAGGCGACAAACACTAATCCTTCTGGACGCCAGAAATGTTCAGCCAGGCGTCTGAGTGTGCCAACGAGGAGAAACAAAAACAAAAAAAAATGGCCGTCATATAAATACCCTGGGTTTTCGAATATCGCCAAATTGAGTTTGATAACCTGTCGGCTTCGGTTCATCCTCGTCACCGTCAGTATATTCGGCCGAGGATCACGTCCATTGGCCTTCTCCATTTCCCCGCGCCGACTCGCTAAAGGATGCCCCTTCCTCAAGTTGAGCCAATTTAGGTAAAACGAGACTTGCTTGTATCTCCCGTTAATCGACCCACTTTTCGACACTAGATATTCCCTTCGTCTAAATGATTTTTGTAATATTCCATTTAAAACTGATTAATGAGCTATTAACGTTTCCAGAATGCCCATTAATCTGTATTCTGTCAGAGTTGTCTTTTATTTAAATTACCTGTATTTTCCCGTATGTATATATATTAACTAGTGACTTAGTAAAATTATATTTTGGTTTTCACTCTTTAAATGAACCCTTAAACTGCAACTTGGTAAACTCATTAAACGTTATCGGCCCTTGTAGTAAATCGCACTCTTATACCTCGTAATCAACGGATTACTCTTACGAAGTGAACGTACTTGTACGTACATTAGAGGATATATGTATATATAACTGTATATATAAATATTTTCTTGGCTTTTATCTATCTCTTTTATCTCTCTATAGAGGCGATTTTTCATACTTAAGAACTTCTTAGTCTCACCCATGCAAATTGTGAGGCTTCCTATAGAAACAATTTTAACAAAGTTTTAGCTCAATTGAACGATTTTTAGTAGTGCCACAAACCTTACAAAGTTTGATGTTTTACAGTTTTTCCACACCACCCATGAGGTAACTGTAATAGGCACGTTTTTTTTTAATGTAGTATCTCCAGGAGGCCTATTCCACAGTGTTTTGCAATGAACTCAGCTTGTTTTGTTAATTGCCCATACATTTCTTCAATGCTTATTTTGTTGTTTTTGGAAATTTTTGTCTCTGAGATTCGACCACCTGTAGAAGGTACTGAAGCTGATCTTCATTTTTGGTAAGATGATTATTGTAGCTCTCAATCAAGGCTACAGCTCTCTCTGCATTGCCATTGAGGACATTCATAGTATGAGTATATTGTTTAAATGTTTGATAGTCATTTCTTTCACTCCATTATGAAGGGTCTATCTACTTCTAAAAGAGACGAATTGAACTACAAATTTCTGAAGAAAAGTCGACTTGATTCAGTTATGAAGTCAGCAAGAGTTTTGTCTGAGATACTCTCCTTTTCTTCCAGTTTATATCGTTCCTCTTGATACTGTGAGCCAGGCTTCTGCCCTGCTGCAGCCATCTTTCTCTTCAAATCTAGAGTGGTCTCTTCATCCATGAAGGCAAGGGACATAAGTTATTCGCTTAGCTACCAAAGGTGATGACTAAGTGCTTTGCTGACTACATAGGCAAGTTCCTATTTTCAGATCCTTGGAAATTTGCAAGTACTCTAAGCCCTTTCGTGGAGCAGTGGATGCAGTTGAAGATGTAACCAGTTGGGAACGTATTACTGTAGAGCAAACTAGGCAAATCGCTCGAGTAATGTCTGCTCTTTTTTGATAATTTTAAATTGTGACTTGAAGAGTACAATTTCAATTGAATAATTAACCTTTGCCATCCACCGTGTTCGATGCACTGCTCAAGGTTGTTTGAAGGAAAAGCTTTCTGTGTCACCCCCTAAATATGCAACTGATAGTTGCAAAAGTTATTGGTAATCTGCTCGAAGCTGATGACATTTCAACAGTTCTCGACAAAAACTAAGCACAGATTCTTTCCAAGAAACACATGTATTGTGTGCTTCATACGATGAAGTATTGATAGTCTTCCCGGAATCACGGAAACGCTTGAATAATGGAGTTTCTGGTCAGGATAAAGCACCAAAACACTTTTGAAATACGTCAAATACAATTATTTCATGAACATGCTGCCTGCAAGAAAAAGCAAGAAGACCTCTATTTAGTTTTGTTTATATTGTCACGCATGCACCTTTCCTAGGACCAGTGTTACTAGCAGTGGTGTCAAAATACATGGCTTTAACACTGTCCTCGATATTCCAATCTTGAAGACATTCCACAAATGCTTTTTCTGTTTCTGTACCTGTACCTGACGTTAGTTTTGTATTCCCCAAAGCTTAGAGTTACCACCACCAGACACTAACACAGGCAGTCTATCTATATTTTCAGTGATAATTAAATCAGGCATTAATTTGCCATCCCAATGGACTGTAAGAAGTGCATGCATCTGTAGTGAATGTTTGCTTCAAACTATGCTGTTTCTTTACGCAGTTCTTTTCTTTTTCTTTGCAATGTTCTTCTGCTTATGGTTAAATCATCAATATCTCTTCCAAGGCCTAATGCTCTTGCTGATATCACCATCATCTCATGACGATCACTAAGTTAGGTGAATTAATTTTCTCGCTTGAGCTACTTGTTAGGTTAACAGCTGACAAATTTACTTTTCTACGCAATTCTCGTTCAATTCGCTGCGATTATTCTTCACTTCTTTTGCATTTTTTCTCTTCATTCTTTACTGTTTTCTTTTCAATACTACCTATATAGCCTCGTCTACCTTTCTCTCCTTGAGCCTGTAGAAATGAACGATCTTCTTCAATGTTCACCATTTCTATTGCGTTAGCATGAGCTATATCGAACAAAGCGTTTAAAAATTCTTAAAATGAAGTTTCCTTAGATATTTGAGTTTGATCTTGACTTGATTCTATTTTTTGGAGGGTTCTGAACTGCGTATATTTCTTCTGGATCTTTGTAACCACATGCTGTTTGTCTCTAGTTGGTATTTTTGCTTTGTCCCATATTTCATATATTTCTGAATAAACAATGTTACAGGCCTCTTTTACATTCTTTTTGCATTGTATTAAGGAGAAAAGCCGTCTTAATATATAACCATTTGATGGAAGTTTTGTGGTTTGAATTGCATCAATTGTTTCTCCAATAAGCCATACTTCTGTCCTACTTCTTGTTTTAATTGAACTTGACAAGTTAATTATATTCCAGAAAGACTTTGTTAAAACCAGATAGACACTGAAGCAATGCTAACTTTTCACTGGTTCACACAACACTGAGTAGGGCATTGCTAATTGCCAACTGGTAAGGGATGTGCTGCTGAGACAATGAAACGCGACATCAGAGCGCTTACAAGACTACACGTTAGGCTTATTGGTCCTTTGTACCTACCTTATAACACCACAGGTTATAGGATGATAATGAAACTTCGAATGCACTCAATATAGTTGTTGACATAATACAAATATTAATTTATATTTAGGCAATACTTACTCTGAAAAAGACAAAATTCCCTAATATTTAACTATTTTTCATATTTTGCACATATTATTAATATGTGTGAATTTAGTTCGTTGTGGCACTACTAAATATTATTATATTTTGCTGCTAATTTGCACAGCGTATTTTTTCATCAAGCCTCACTATATCCAGGGGTGATACCAAGGACTTTTTCTTTTTTTGGGGGGGGGCCAGTCTAATATATATATATATATATACGTATTGTCTAGAAAGGGGACCTATTCCTCGACAGAGATTGACCAAGTATTGTCTCCCTTTTTTAGACATTTTAATTAAAAATAAAATCAAGGCTTAACAACATCCATATAAAGAAAAACTACGTTCAATAATATGGGTAAAAATTTCTATAACTTTTGCGACTTATGATACAAACTGAGCTTCATCAGGGCACTCATCTGTCGTGGCTTCTACCTGTCATCATCATTCTCTCTAATGCCTGAAGAATTTAAATTCCTAAGATCCTATTTCAAGAATAATTGCTATCCCCTGTCAGTAGTAAATGCCCTTATTTGTAAATTTTTAAATTCCCAATATTTACCTCCCAATCGTTACTTCGATGTTCCTAAAGACTCAAAATATTTTATTCTTCCCGAAATGGGTCCCCTTAATAGAGAATTCAGAAGAAGGTTTTCTAAATTATTTAAACGCGATTTTTAACATACAAATTTTAAATTAGTATTTATTAACAAACTCAACATTGGTAGTTGGTTCAGTCAAAAGGACAAACCTCCTCTAAGGGATGCGCAGTCGTGTTGTTTACGAATTTACTTGTCTTTGGTGTCTCCAAGGAAGATACATAGGCAGCACGATTCATTCCCTGAGAGCAAGGTTGTCCTCACACATAGGCATCAGCGCCTGTAGTGGAAAACCACTTAATCGTAAAGAACCATTCCCTATCAGAGCACATGCAATCAAATGCAACGCGGATGTAACTATAGATAATTTTAGAATAATTGATCAAGATAACAATGAGCGAAGCTTAAGAATACTATAATCCCTTTATATTTAATCTCGTGCCCTTATTCTTAATTTTACTCGTCCGCTGCTTCCATACTTATAACATAACTCTACTACCAATACAATCTTACCTATGTCCACTTCAATCCCCCTTCCCCCACACTTCTCTCTGGACTCGGACCAACAACGGTGAGTGTTTTGATGGTTCTCCCTTGTATTCCTCTAGGATTTTTAATATTCTAACTCATTATAAATTATATATTTTCTAGGTTTTGTATTATAGGGAAAAAAAGTCTCTTCTTGTAGATATTTGTCAACACTTTTAATATTCTAATTTCTAGACAATTTTTTAATATTATAATTCATTGTAAATTATGTATTCCTTTATACCTTTATATCATAGAACCCGAAGATGAGCGGACAGCTCGAAACGTTGTTTATATCCAATAAATGAAGATGAATTTCTCCGCATTCTACATATGTACTCTCATTCCTTGTAAAATTATATATATATATATATATATATATATATATATATATATATATATATATATATATATATATATATATATATATATATATATATACATATATACATATATTGATAAATGAACAATTACGTTCTAGTCAATGCGGTTAGGTAAGGGCAATAGTAAGAATTTCTTAATCCGCTGGAGAAGTGGAGAAGTCTTCTGGAGTTCCTCTACACTCTTCAAGAGCGTTAAAAGAGGGTTGAGGAACTCCAGGAGACTTCTCTAGCGGATTATGGAATTCTTACTATACTATTACCCTTACTTAACCTTATATATATATATATATATATATATATATATATATATATATATATATATATATATATATATATATATATATATATATATGAAAAAAGGAATCCTCTTCCTTTTCCTCCATCGAGGCAGACCAACAATTTTAAGAGAGAAGTTTTGCAGAGTTTGTGAGATTTAAGAGGACAACGCGATCGTCCTTTGTTTTATAAGTTGGTGGAACGCAAGAGAAAGGGTGGAAGAGCTTCTCTTCCACAGATACACTTTCAAGACTACACCCCCCACCTCCATCACCACCGCTACAAAGCGAATCACCACCCATGAAAACCCTTTTTTGTAAAGTAGTTCAATTATAAAAGGGTGTATGCGTATGGCTGTTCAGATAGGAAAGTATGAAGTTATGGCATCAAGTTTAGGGGTGTTGTATAGGAGAAGGGTGGTTAGTGGTCTAGATAGCGGGGTATAATAGGTGCCTGGTGCTGATAGAGTGGTTGATGTTTAAGGATTGTCTGAGAAAGGAGAAGTAAGGAATGGGAAAATGGAGTGGAATGAAATGAAAAGGGGACGAATGGTCAGGATGTATCGGAGAGGCAGGGGAGGGGGTGATAAATTGGGGAAATGAAAGAGAGGCAGAGAGAGAAAAGTAAAGAAGATGTAGATGGAGAGATCTGTTTAATGATTCCATTTCTTTCGCACTTACACGCCATTTTCAAGGCTGCTGTTAAATGCTACTTTGTTGCAAGTGTAAATGTCTGTTAGGAAAAAAGATGAAATGAGTTCTGCTGGTTCGTTTTCACTACATCTACACTACTTCAGTATTATCGTGTGCTGAACTACGACAGACCCTTAAAGGAAACACTTTCACTCACTCTCTCTCTCTCTCTCTCTCTCTCTCTCTCTCTCTCTCTCTCTCTCTCTCTCTTTCTCACTCTCTTTCTCTTACACACACGCACACACATTCTTCCTTTTTCTTGTTACTTTCCTTGTTACTCCTTGTTACTTCTTGTATCTCTTTCACGCACACACCACTCTTTCTACAATTTCAGTCTCACCCGATCTGGCACCCAAACTATCTATATATAAAGACCCTATGCTGTTAGAGATGCCCCCCCCTCGCCCACTCAAATGATTTTCTTCTTAATCCTTGACCTCCATTTAGTGATTTTGGCTTCTTTCGTCGAATCATCATAATATTTGTCCCAATTGTATGTGTGTGTGCGTGCATGCATGTGTGGATATCTGTGTGCCTGCGTGTGTCTCCATGTATGTGTATTTATGTACTCGTACCGTCATGTGTTTATCTGTGTGCGTGTGGGTGCTTGAATGTGTGGGTATCTGTGTGCATGTTACCGATGTGTGTCCGTGTGTGTATGTGCACATACCTGCTTGCGTTTGTATCTGTGTGTTACATGGTGGCTCATTTAACGGAAATTTACTCAGGGGGCTACTAAACAGAAGGTTGGGAATCGCCTTCCCAGGCCCACCATTAATTATATTTGGTTCAAGAAGTTTGATACTGAAATTTGGTTTTCTGCATTCATTTTCAGGAGTTGGATTATGCAAATTTACTTTCCATTCAATAATAATAAAAATCCAGAAAGTTTTTGTTACTTTTAATTTGGTTTCGAATTTTCATTATTTTTAGTGAATTAGTAAAAGATCTTTTCCGCATTTTCAATTTTTTGTCCATAAAGGTTTTCGATAAAAACAGACAGCGCTTTCAAGATCCAAAGTTTTGACACTACTACATATTATCATATAAGAAAATTAATAGAACAGATTAAACTTTGCAATTTATTTGGGGATGTTTTTCCTATAATTTGAAGGTGAAATAGAGAAAAATGGAGAGCCCATGGTCATTATATTTATAAATACATTCAATTATTGCGCGCAGTCAATATTTACAATGATGTTCCTTGTTCTTCAGGACTGCTCCAATTCGTCTTGGGTTGCTGAAGAACAAATCTGTGATGATATCTTGACTGATTATGTCCCATTTTTGTTCAATAAGATCCTGCAATTGCTCACAATTGAATGGCTTCTGTTTATCAACCATCAGTTTGATTATCGCCCACAAATTTTTCGGGCCAAGGTCCCAAAAGTTCAATGTTATTTTCAGCCAAAAACTTTGTTATTGCTGTTGTTTTGTGACAAGATGCCCCATCATGTTGAAAGATAAGGCTATCATTCCCAAAGTGGTCATGAACTGTTGGGAAAAGGTGCTGATGAAACACGTTTTTGGCATCATTTCGAGCTCATGTCGTTGTTCTTGGTCATAATTGTTAGTGTTCCAGTTCTCTTAGACAAGAAGCAGCCCCAGACATGAATAATATATGGATGCTTCACTATGGGCATTACACTGGACTCATGAAAGCGCTCCCCTTTTCTCGCCCTAACGAGGGATCTTCCAGAAGCTCCAAAAAAGGCAAGGGTGATGCTCATCATAGAATAGTAGTTTGCCCTCGTCTTCAACAGTTCATTTCTTATATTGCCAACAAACAGAAGCAAATTCGTAAGATTCTTCTGAGTGAAATGAGATTTCATCGTAGCTCTTATCGAATTGAGAACTTTGTAGAAAAGCCTCAGGCTCACTCTGGGCACTGAAGCATTCCTACTTGCTTCTTTCCAAGCTTGGCACTGGATGCAACCTGATCCTTAAGCTAGAACCTTATTAGGATGCGATCTTGGCGTTCATTTGAACCTCTTAAAGGTTCAGAAAACTTCAACACAAGATTGTAACCAGTCTTATTAAAGTCACTAATGATCCTAAAGATGGTGTTCCTTGATGTAATAACCTTATAAACTATTTCCTTGTATTTGAGGGCATTTTGGTACAGAGCAACAATGGTTGCACGTTTTCTTTGAAAAGAATAATTTTTGGAATCGAAAAGATTTTACCCTTTTGAAACACACTTCAGACAGGAAAAGGACCAGAGCGTGATTTTAAATTCAGCAAAAGAATGTATTGTTTTTTTATAATTACTTTTGAAATGTTAACTTTTTAATAAACTTGCAATAATGTATATATTAAAATAATTATTCCTATGACGTAAATTATAGAAACGAATGAAAGGTATTTCAAAAGGTATTTCAAAGGAGGAAAGGGTTGCTATTTTCTCCCTGAAATCAAACTCTAAAATAGTGATCCATTGACCTAATAGATCAAAATACACAAGCAAATTGCAATGGACAAATTAAAATACATAAGAGAGTTGTAATGGGCAGATGAACATACATACACAAGCAAATTATAATGGGTAGATGAATATACACAGTCAAATTGAAATGGACCGATCAAAATCCACAAGCAAATTGTAATGGGCAAATCAAAATCTATAAGAGTTTTAATGGACAGAAGAACATACACAAGCAAATTATAATGGACAGATCAGAAACAAATTCACATGTAATGCAGATGAAACAGATAAAACAAAGCCATAAACCGACCTAGTAAACAAGTTAAACACGAAAAATATCAAATTAAAACGAATTGGTCAATATAAAAACGATCAATTATATGTACTATCGAAGATACCACTAATAAAGTCTCACACACCTTCCCCCTTGACCCTTCATAAGACCCTATTTAAATAGCAATTTGATCGTAAAATCCTCAGACGAGACGTTCTTTAAAATAGACAACCCTCAAGTTAAGGATATGAAGGCTGATGCGACGTTGGACCTCCATTTCCTATTTATCAAATGTTGCCGCTGAACCCACGATCTAAATAATACTAAATCCTGCATAACAACATAGATAAAACATCATCAAACATCTTAAAACAACTTATTCTGTACCCGAACTCCATTCCAAATCAACGGGCCACTCCAAAAGGACGGCGTAGCCTACGGAACCCCTGTGGTAGCCCGCATCTTCCGATTTCCACATGTCGACCCTCAAAAACAGAAATATGCCCCAAATAACAATTTTAAGCCCAAATTCTATATGAGGTACTGTGGGGAAATCAATATCGCAAGGATCAAACAGACGCTAGTTCGGTTACACAGCGTCAACAGTTACGTGGCATATGGGCCGATTCCTTAACCCTCCCCCTTCCCAGTTTGCCCCGCTGGCAAAACAATCCGCGATATCCCTCGCAGGGAAACCTTATAATCAGCAGATTTCGTAGCCCGTTAGTATAAACAAAGGAAGGTGGTATAGTCTTTCGAATAAAAATCTATGAACAGGCTCACTGTCCCCTCCTATTGTTTAGGTCTAGTTTCGCCAAATAGACGAAATTTATCTTTCTCCGATGAAAACCAGAAGAGACCATTAGGGCTAAGGGTCACCACGCTGAAAAGTGATGCCCTAGGAGAGAGGCTTAAACATGGGCACTCATCTCCCCTCCCCTCCCCCAGGGGACAATTGAGGTATATATACGTCAATCTGGAGAAAAGAGGGAAAATCGAGTTAGTGATCGAGAGAAGACGAGTACCGGCGTCAGTCCAGGCATTAAGAAGATGAAGAAAAAGTGGAACCGAGCGGGAGTTTTCCTCCCTTTTGATCACATCGAAGAGTAGACCATCGGTATAGAGAATCACTCTCATACCCTTTCGTTAGAGAAACCTCCTATCTCAGTTTTCGAATAAAACCAGAGATATCCCTCACCATTGAGGAATACCAAAGTAAAGTTCCACTCGAGAGAGGATTCACCTCTTGGTCAAGTCTCATCATCGAGAAGCCCCGGCAAGTGTTACCCAAGGATTGGAATAATCATACATCCACCGTCCCTTCGCTTATATTGTCAAGTCAAGAAACATCGCCAAGCGCCCCTCCTCACTCACCTCGAAGTCACCTGTGAGTCCGATTCAGCGACAACACGCCTTGCATCGCCACGCCTCACCTCCTTCGGATTTAACTCAGCAAGACGAACAGCCATGCGTCCGATTCAGCCTCCCGTCTGCGACAACTCACTCCGCAAACCATTGCCTAAACGAGGCTCTCGTTCAAGGTCATTCCCCGTCTGACTCCACTTTGTTTAAAGGTAAAAGGATTCCCATTTAATTTTTTTCTTTAATTAACATTCCGTACTAAAGTGAATTTTTGCGTCAACCATCGCGCAGTACTCATTGGTAGTATTAATTTTTATTTAGATCCTCTTATTATATCCTTAGTAGATTTAACGTTTAAATATTTCATTTTTTATGTAATTAAAAGCATATTTTTGCCCTAGTTGTTTAATTAAATTCTCGAAACGATGCATATAACAATAGATATATAAATTTACGAATCCTCCCTGGTTAAAGAATCCACTCAAAAGGTAAATAGTAATATAGCACTCTTAGAGAAAAAAGGAACGGAGTTATTCATGTACGGAACAAACGTACATACATAATCGGCCGTATACCACGACAGGTACGTAAATGATACTACATAATATTGAAAGACCCCGCACTCCTTTATTCACTAGCCACCTAAAGTTTACATCGGGACTTCCCACAGAAAACAACTTCCACTCCCTCCACATCAATTTAAAAATAGATGAAGATTGATACGTCACTCTTCTCAAAACCTACTGATAAAGGCGTTTACCTAATTGCGACCCCTCCCCATATAGGCTACAAGCTCACATACATTAAAATAATAGTAAACAAAGCGTATGAGGCGTCGTGATGGTAACTGTTCTTATCGAAGTAAGAACATAAAAATGACATTAAAAATATTGAAGAAGAGCATTCACCAAAAAGAAAAAAAACTAGAACCACACAAAGAAATAAAGACACGCGGGCATTGTCATTACAAAAACCTCAAACTTGGTTCTAAATTCTCAAGTTACCAAAATATCCCGGAAATAATCATGTGGTTTAGCAATTTTATGTTCTGAAAACCATTATTTTCTCCTAGGATAATTTTGCCACCAATAAATAACCTTGATACGGCCACAAAACAACATCGATTCAACCCAAATATCCATGAACTACCTCAAAAGGAACCCAATTACAAGAAAATAATACACAAATCCCCCAAACTTCAAAATCATTTATAAACCCCCCGAAGAACAAAACACTAACAACCGAGGTGAAATTCCTTAAAATAACGAGACTCAAAAATAAACATCAAAGCAGCAGAGTTACGCCCTAATTTAAAGATCTTTCAAGAAATTCGTAACTTATCTTAACTCGGTTACTCTGTATTGCCTGTCCAAATTCATATTCCCTATGTTTATTACACATATCGTAATTTTTATTTGCAGTTCTCTTTTATTTAGTTCTACTTCTAAAAACATCTTTGTAAACACTCGACCCCATCTTAATCTTGGGTATTTGAAGCAGGTAAAAATCTCAATCCTTTTTAGAATCGCATTACCCTCTCTTTAAGCCTTTGAACCCATCAATATCTGCGGGAGATTTATACTCATAAAACCCGAAAAAATAAAGTGTCACCGCCAATCTCTTGTGTATAATAATTGCTAGGTGAACCTTACTTAGCCCATCGCACTCTGAACATGTTATCCACAAGAAATAACGACGCGTCTTTGGTTTTATCGAGAAATATATTGAAAAAAATTTGAGCGAAAATATATTTCGGCGATTGGATGGAAAATCTTGAAAATTCACTTAATGCTGCTAAAAATATTTGTTGATGTGCGCCGGCCACACCTTTTGAGAAAGCAATTAAAATTGAAGCCTTGAACTCTTATTATTGTTAATAAACTTCATTATCATAAGCCGCTTTAAGGTTTTATTAGCATGCATCAACACAACTAATGCCGCGACACCCACGCTCTTTCCTCGTTTGTCTATGACGCTCGTAGGAGTAAAACTTTCGAGTGAACGGCTTCCCGGACCAGCGGCCCCTATCCGGGCTCAGTCGCTTGCAACGACACCCGTCGAGAGAGGCTTTGGGTATTATTTCTGCTTTCCCTCTTCCCCCCCCAAAAAAAAAAATTACATTACCAATTTAAACTCTGGTGTTAATTGCCCCCTTTAATCGTACTCCTTGGCACTCGTAACTGCGAAGCAAGGGTAGCAATGCAAATCAAAAGGGACGGCGGTTGATTCGGTTAATATGATAATGGGTCCATCTTGGCCCGACCTTGGTCTCCCGATGGCGTCTCGCTCGTTTTCACTTGATTCCGAGGCCCAAATCCGACCCCTGAAGCGCCCTCCGCCGAATACAAATTTGCCCCAAGAACTTGTCCGAAGTTTTGATGAGAAAAGAAACCGCATTTGTTGCGGATTAAGTGGTGAGCCGCTATCACATATTCCTCCACTTCCCTGATTCTATGCTTCTTTTCTTCCACGCTCACAACGGTTCACATCTTGTGAGGTAGAGGGGGGGGGGCGAAGGAACCGAAGCCCCTTCTGTCCGGATCACAGAGAGAGGAAAAGAGGGAGGTTCCAAAGCGGAGGAGCTACAGAATCAAAGGGGTTTGCGTTCACTTCCTCGGTCGAGAATGGCCGACGTTATTCGAAAGGAAATTCCCGCCATCGCTTTCGAATGAGTCGACGCATCTTTCTTCTTCACCTTCTCTTTATTCCTTCTTCATTTTTTTTTCCACCTTACAATTATTAGGATAAATATACGTTTCTTTATCATCTCCTCTTCATTCTTTCTTCTGTCACATCAATTCCTTATATTCCTTCTTCAGCCTTATCTTTCTTCGGCCACTTATCCATTTCTTCTTCATCTCATCTTCATTCTTTCTTCTCTCACTTATCCATTCCTTCATTATTTTACCTTTACCCACTAAAGATTTCCCTCGTTGTTCACGAAACCACCCCACATTCGCTTACACTAAAAAAATGCAAAAACCTCTCTCATCTTCTCTGCATACATTCCTTCTGTATACGAAAAATGTGTGTGCACCCGCACACACACTTCTTCACCCGTAGTAGTAGTGGTTCGCCAACCTGCCTTTATCCAGGCTTATCTCTACCAGATAATGAAATTGACATAAAGGTCAGTATGACAATCGCTGGTGAGCCCGAGGGTACCAGGGGCTGGTCCTCTTTGGGGAGCGGTGCCAGGATGTTTTGACACCAAACAGCGTTCAGTTGGAACCTTCGTCGCCACGGAGCAGATGGACTTGTTACGCGTCAGAGGTATGTGGGTATTAATACCCATCGGCACGATTCCTTGGAACAGAGAATGTGTGTTGCGCTGTGAAGCCAAGAGAGGAAAGAAAGCAATGTTGTAATTGGCTATGTGTGTACCAAGCAGTTTCGTGGCTCAAAGGAGAGCCAAGCCACCCGTTCTACGTCAGGGGAGTGTGTGTATGAAACCTCTTCGGAAGGTTCGGGACAGAGTGAAGTGCTATGTGTGTGAAAAAAAAGAGGAAAGAGACAACAGTGTTGTGAATGACCATATTTATAATGATGTATGTGAATGGAGCTGCCTGCGTGTATACGTTAAATTCGGCGCACCACCTATTTGCGGCTGGGCCCTGCGAGCCACGAGATATTTTGTGTCCACTCGCGCCGGGAATCGAACCCGATACCTAGACGTTGGAAATTCAACGCTCTATCCACCAGGCTTATATCACCCTCTTAACCCATACATGTAACTCTCCCATCACTACTTAAACACGTATACTTTACTTTTTTTTGTATTCTTACGCGCAAAATTCTGAATCCTTTTACCGATAGTGTAACGCAAACCTCACCCACCTTACGTATGTACTCCCACAACATACTACACATTCCCCCTCCCCTTTTTAGTATACAATGTAAACTACACAAATCCCTACACTTACACGGAAACTTTACGATCATTCGCATATAAACACAAACTTCATTAATCTTTTTTACGCGTCAACACGAACTTCAAGTTTCGCTACACATACACGTAAAATTTACCCCTGCTTACGCATGCACGCAAATCTCACTCTTATTTACACATACACACAAGAAACATGTTAGAATGTGCCTATTGACATTTCCCCCAATTTAACATTCATCCATGGCTGCTCGCATTAGATCCAACCATTACTCACCACCTCAGGTCTCGAATCGAGATTTGATATGGTTTTGTCCCTCCTAATTATTATTACCTTTGAAGCTATTGGATTTCGTCTTTTTAGTCATTCATGAAGAAGTAAATAAAGACGAAAGTGCTCGGAATTTATTTTCATTTTCCTTATGGGTGCTTTGTATTCACACAAACTTCAAACCTTTTTTCACCTATATGCAAACTACGCCATTACGCATGAACGCCAACGCTTACACTTAAATGCAGACACACACACGCCCGTGATGGAAAGGAGCATAACTAACAAAGACGTGGTTGTGTTTTTGTTCCGCAACCAGAAGTGAGGAGTAAGTGCGAAAGGATTCATATGTATTCAAAGCTCGCCTTCAAACGCAGTTTTCGGCCAATTATGGCTAAACAGATTAGCGCCAACGCACCTAAACCATCATTAATTTAGGCCGATATTATAATTAAACTAAGAGTCCAAATAGATCGAAAATTAAAAGCCTTTTAACGTCATTTACATGCCTGAAATATCTGGATAGCCCCCTGTTCCCTTTCTCTTCCTTACCCGTTTCGGGTGGATGTCTCGGTGAAACGGTGGAGAGGAAGGGGGCGGGGGGTTGCGAAGACGTCCAAATAGAGGAGGGGTTGCCGGTGTGGTGGAGTTAGTGAAGGAGGGAAGAAAGGGGGAACCGGAGGGGTGAGATGGTAGGGTTGATTGGAATGAACAGAGGTAAAGAAGGGGTGGTTCTAAGAGGAAAAGGGAGAGACGATTTAAGGTAATGTAGACTCGAAATGGAAACGGATGTAATCTTACGGAAGCAGGACGTTCACTCACTGAGAAAAAGAGGTGTTGAGGAAACACAGAAAGAAAAAAGAATGAAAGGATACAGTGTAATAGGGTGTAAATCTCCTAAACTTAAAAGAATTGTGTAAAAATATCGCAAAATGATGACCTGAAATTCACAGTGGAGCTAAAACAAACAAAAGATCCGGCGTTTGAAAGATTTCTCGTCTTCCAGGAGCAATTATGCTTAAATGCAAACTTTAGGGACTTAAATAAACAACATTAGGGCCTCTTTGAGTTCTAACACCCCCCTCTCCCTTCCCATAATAAACCAAGGGCAAACGTGGGGGTAAAACTTGTTCAATCAACCACAACAGTTTCATTATGAGAAATTGGCCGGAAATAGAGCAAACGTGATGGTAAGAAAAACTTCATGTTAGATGGTGGGAGTCATGGTTGAATTAAGAGTATAGCGTTTATGTGGGCGTGAATACGTGTAAGTAGAAGTGGATGTGTACATATATGAGCAAAAATAGCCACGTGCTTATGTGTATTCGCGTGTATATCGTGTATGTGTGTACGGACGCGTTTGTATTATATGGCTGTGGCTAACCCTTAAGATGATCAATATATCTTCTGATCTTACTTATGAATGCAATTGAAACATTATTATGTAGTAAAATTTTATGATAGTCATAAATCAAACAATGCCTGAATTATACATGTGAATGTGTGCTTACCACGCTCATGTGCTTCCATGTATTTGTGAGCGCATGAAATGTTTTTTTGGGGGCGCCCTGCGCAGGCTTAAGGTCTTGAAGGGCGCCATATAAAACCTATATTATTATTATTATTATAATAATAATAATAAAAATATTAATAATAATAATAGTATAATAATAATAATAAAATACTTATAATAATAATATGCGAGTATACAGAAGCTATTTTTAATATATTAATTGAAGTTAGCCGATGATTTTATTTATACACTCCCTCACCAACTTCACTGCCTACAATTCGTGTGACGTTCAGAAGATTTATGAGCTAAGTGCATTCAAGAAGAGGCTACGTCTTGCGATTAAAGTCCTTAAGTTCCCCGATTTGTTATAGACTTTTAATAGTTCGTTCTGTCCTCAGGGGAAAATAAATATCGGCATTATATTGTGACATTACCGGGTTATGTGCACGCCTGATTTTATACTAATCTTTATATTAACAAATGACATAATTATAAATTTTCTAATTGAAAATGTTAACCGCCAAAATGTTAACATCTTAAAACTTCCCAATATTTTGAGTGTGAGTTATTTGGTCATCAAAAAAATGAGGCCAAAATTAAACTCCCGCGTTTACTCAATGGTCGATCCGAAGTAATTTAATTAAATTCAATGTTGAAATTTGATTTATGGAGATATTTGGCCAAAATAGAGAGCCTAGATTTGGAGGTAATAACTCGTCAAAAGATAAGAGTATAAATTTTAGGAAATTAATATTTAGCTGTTTGAAGTGCATTGCATTTATTTGACGCATATTTTACTATGTGTTGGTCTTTTTTTTTCTTCTTTTTTGCATTATCTTGCTTAGTAGTGCTAAAAAAAATCTATAGGGTTCACACCGGAGCACTGATTTACACATGGATAGGCAGCGGTAGTTCATCTTATTAAGCCTTAACATTAGATAACATAAGGACGTGCCCGTTAATTCAACTAATAAATATAGTTTACTGGTTTTCATGGTTGAATTACGAGTTCTTACGGAATTTTAAATCTTAAACATGTTTACTCAACCAATCTTAACACAAAGACGGCCCAGGTCGATCAAATAGCGATTGACTTGCGTTGGATAATTATTAAATTCCGAGAGTTATTCGTCCTTGTCACAGTCCACCCTTTGTCCTTCTAAGCATGTTTTAGAGAGGTTCTAAACAAGTTTTCGGGTGGTATACAAACCAAACAAAAAATGAATGGTACTCATAATCCCCAAACCTAGATGCGGACATTTTCTCGCGAAGTTCTCTCTTTACTCCTTGGGTATCTGCATACCCAACTTGCCTTGAGAGTGGTAATGGCGAAGGGTGGGATTGGGTAGTTAACTTGTACCCTCAGGTGAAGTATCACGGTCCCTTGTTTCAGGTAGTTAGCACCTCAAGACAGGTATTAGTTGGTTCTGCCGAAGGCGGGCAGCTATCGGGAGGGGGGAGAGTGAGTTCTTCGAGCGCCCCGCCTCTCCCCCCTTCTCTCCAGGTGACTCCAGCGAGCGATCACGTCGACCACCCGTCCCCCAAGGGCCTGAGGGGTGCCACCCCTGCGCCCTCCGATGGCCAACTGCCGGAATCCGGAAAGAAAATAACAACAATAATCTCAACAGCATCGACGCAGGCGGAAGATGCTACCCTCTCCTCCACCTTAGCGGGTAGCACCACTGCTCTTCTTGCCACCACTCCCACCAACTCTTCTACCATCACCACGACCTTGACTACCACTACCGCTACCATTAGTGCTACTATCACGAGTACCTTTCTTACCTCGAATGGTCCCAATCTCCTGTCCGAACCGACATCAAACTTCACTACTTACACCTCAACAACCACCGCCTCCACCCCCACCACAAACTTCACCCCCTTTATGCTAGAGACCAGGATACGTCATCTCAAGTCCGATCTCCCCCTCCTGCCTACTAGCGACTCCCAGAATGACCCTCTCAACCGCACCCCTCCACCCCCCGCATCCACCCGGAATCTCCGTCCCTTTCCTCTTCCTCTTCACCCAGCCTCTCCAGCAACTACACTCCCTTTCCCCCTCGCCCTTACTCCCTCCATCGAGGGAAGCACCCCTTTGTCCCAAATCGGCGCCTACCCATGTCCTCCGCCTCCTGAAAGCAACATCTTGAATTTGTTGGGTGAGTTCAATTCATGACCTTTCCTTCCTACAATGTGAACCACATGTGGTACACGAACGGTTATTCCTGTTTCTTCGGATTCGAAATGCATACAGAGTATTAACTCACTCCTTCATACTTAATCTTCTCTTTCAAAGAGTGGGGAAGAAAGAAGGGAGAGGACAGAAGGAGGAGAGAATGAGTTTAAAAAAGGAATTAAATGCTGGGGCTGGGAGTTTTCACTTCAAGGACCAGTAACTAGTTAGTACAGTGAGCACATGTACTCCTGAATACGAACTTTAACACTTGAGTGGGGGTGTAGAAACCAGGCCGAATTTTTTAATTAGAAAAATAAGATTTTTCAAAAAACCCGCAAACCAACGAGGGTAATTTTCTCAATGAGTAAAGAATGAGATGGGGAGGATAGTGAGGTGAAGGAATATGTGGAAAAATAAAGTAGAAATAGAAAATAAAAATGTTAAAAATGACAATGCAATAGCAGAAATCATCAACTGGGGCCTGGGAGAGGATGTAAAGCTCTACGAACTAGTACCTTAATATGACAAGGACTCGATAATACGAACTTCCAAGGAGCTGACATTTGTTCTTATAATTTCTCATTTATAAGATTATTATTCCTCCTTTTCCATTCACCCGCAGCTATTTTTTCTATTCACTCACAGATCTTTAATTAAATTCACCCACGCTATTTTTCTATTCACAAACAACTTTTTTTTCTATTTACCTACAGCTCCTTTTCTACTCACCCCTTGCTCTCTTATTCAATTCAACCACAACTCTTTTTCTATTCACCCGCATCTCCTTTTCTATTCACTCACAGCTCTTTTCTATTCACCAATAACTCTTTTTCTATTCGCACACAGCTCATTTTATAATTACTAACAACTCTTTTATTCATTTCACCCACAGCTCTTTTCTATTCACTCGCAGCTCCTTTTATATTCACTCAGATCTCTGTTATTCAATTCATCTACAGCACTTTTATTTAAATCACCCACAACTCTTTCTATTCACCCACCTCTCCTTTTATTCACTCACAGCTCTTTTTTATTCATCTAAAGCTCTTTTCTATTCATCAACACCTTCTTTGATAATCACCAACATATTTTTTATCCATTTCACCCACGGCTCCTTTTCTATTCACTCAGATCTCTGTTATTCAATTCATCCACAACTCTTTTTTATTCACCCAGAACTCCGTTTCTATTCACTCACAGCTCTTTTCTTCAACTCAGCTACAGTGCTTTTCTATTCCCCCACAACTCGTTTGCTATTCACCCATAGTCCTTTTTATATTAACCCACAGCTCTTTTTCTTTTCAACAAACAGCTCCTTTTCTATTCACTCAAAGCTTTTCTAATCACTTACAGCTCTTTTATTCATTTCACACACAGGTCTGTTTCTATTTACTGATAGCTCTTTTATTCAATTCATCCACATCTCATTTTCTCTTCACTTGCAGATCTTATTATATTCACCGAGAACTATTTTATAATCACCTACAGCTCTTTTATCCAATTCACCCACGGCTCTTTTTATTCACTCACTGCTCTTTTTATATTTATTCACAGTTCTTTTATTCAATTCACCCACAATTCTTTTTCTATTCACGCACAGCTAACTTCCTTTTCACCCACAGTTATTTTATTCAATTCATTCACAGCTCCTTTTCTATTGACTCACAGCTCTTTTATTCCATTTACACACAGCTCTTTTTCTATTCACCCACAGCTTCGTTTCTATTCACTCACAGCTCTTTTATTCAATTCCCCCCCAGCTATTTTTATACATATTCACCCGCAACTCTTTTTTCATCCCTGTTGTCAACAGGAGATATTAGACCTAAATACGCATTGCTGGACACTGAGGGGATACTGAGGAATGGCAGATTTGGAAGATGTGTGAAAGAAGAGCGAAATATAAACAGATCGAGTGGGAGTCTAGACCCAAGGACCTTGTAGGAAAGGCATGAACCAAAGCTCAAATATAAGAAGAGTTCAGAAGAAAAATCCGTCCGGTGTACAAATGGTTCCAGCCTGGTGGAAACCACCAAGGGATTCTCTGTCTGGGATACATCACTCTATACTGCGTATATTACATTTCACGAACTACTCTAGTGGACCTGTTTTCATTGTCGAGCGGGAGTAGAGACGGAGAATCACGCGCACTCCTGTTCTTTAGCTCTCCGTATCGTCACCAATTAAACTGCTCGGCTCCGGCTCATTTTCATTTCTCCTAACTCTACCAGTTCCTTTACTCACCACTTTTCAAAACATTTAGTATTATCTGCCCTCGTTGGTTTTCGCCCTTTTATATAAATCGTTGAATAATTTTTTCTTCATAATTACTTTTTCACTTCCTTTCAAACCATTTCCCGACAAATGTTAATTACACCTCAGTAAACAGTGTATATTTTAATTACATCTTTCACTCCACTCCACTGCACCTTGCAACTTTCAACTCCTTCAACTAAATCTTTCCTTTGTACCCCACCCTTAAAATCCGTTTCTCATTTGCTCCTTTTTCCCTCTCACCTATAACAAATTAATTTTACCACATATAAGTGGTAGCTCGCTCATTTTGTGGCTACTTGTAGGAGGTTGAAAGCCCTTATGGAATTTCTGAAGGGTTTATGATCGACACCCGCCTTGGAAGTAGTGTTTTGTTTCATTTGTTCAGCTGGGGGTTTAATCTTTGCCACTTTGACGCTAGGGAATCTTCCCCAATACTTTGGCCGCTGGCTAACCTTCACTTATTCGAGTGATATCCAATTTTCTCCACTTTTTCAGGTCCATTAACTCCGCCATCGTGTGAAGATGAGGACGATGGAGGGGTGAAATTGCAGAAACGTGGAGTGTTGCCTAAACACGCCACAGCGATCATGAAGACTTGGCTTTTTCAACATCTGATCGTAAGTCACCCATGGGGCACTAAAGAACTTTCCATACAAGGACTTTGATGTCCTTCGAAGTAGCTACTCGGAGAATGGTTTCAGAACGACATAGACTGTCATCGGCAATCATGCCAAGACAGAAGATGGAAGTTTATGTCTTGAAACTTGTTTCCCAATAAATTTCTGCCAAGGAGGATATTACTGGGGTTTCACGAGAACGAACATCCGGTCAAGACGTGTTGATTTTTAGTGACTGCTAACTGAAATAATTGACATCACCCATTGTCAGATAATTGACGAGTCAATTGACAGGACCAAATTATTGACCAGATAATTGACGAGAGGATTGAAAAGACAAAGACAAATTGACCAGAAAATTGAAAAGGGTAACAGGAAATTTTCACTCGCCAAGGTGACCAAATTGACCATACCTAAATAAAAAATGCCAAGCTTCCCAAGATTAATTGAAAAACTTCACCCTAAAAAAAACTAAAGAAAGTTTGCCAAGGCAAAAAGACTGGGCAATAAAGAGGGAAAGAGAAATTGGCATGACAAATTAATCAACCAAATTGACAGAAAAAACGGCAAAAGAAATTGGTAGGATCAATTAATAAAACAATTTGACATGCAAATTGACAAGACGATATAGAGAAGAAAGGCAAGAGAAATTAAAAGGACCAAAGAATCTCAGAAAGTAAAAAAAAGAAAAACTAAATGCATAAACTTTGAGATAGTAAACAGTTTATAAGAACAAATACTACACGGATAAATGTTACAAGGATAAATGATACAAAGACAAATACTACACGGATAAATGCTACAAGAATAAATGCTACAAGGACAAATACTACTATATAAAGATACATATACTCATATACCCTAAGTACTGAGATTTCATATTGTTTATTACCCTCTGTGCTCTCTCCCTTCCCTTCTTCCTTAAGTGAATATTCCCTGGTTGGATTACTCCAATATTCATTCTTTACTCAGTTCAAACTAATTTTTGTTGTTGTTTTTCTTCCTCCCTTTATTTGCGTTCTCTTTACCACTAGTGTCAAACGCCGAATTCGCCAGTGTATTTTCCCCTTGGTTTTCCCTGACTATATTTTGGTTGTAATTCGACTCGTTCATTTGTGACTCAAAGGAAAAACTTGTCAAAAAAGACACCTCTTAAATGACTCCATGATCTTTGCCAGTCTGTTCATTCGTGACTCAAATTTGGGGCTCGGCTCTCTTTTTTTTTGGGGGGGGGGGGAGATGTAAGGAAGTTTTTGTTGTTATTTCTGATGACCATGTAGGAATTTTATTCACCTTGAAGGAAGAAAATTATAATAATAATAATGATAAAAATATTATACCCTCCTCCTCAGCACCCGTACCCGAGCGAGGACGAGAAGCGCCAGATCGCCGCCCAGACGAGCCTCACTCTCCTCCAGGTGAATAATTGGTTCATCAACGCCCGCCGTCGAATTCTCCAACCCATGATCGATGCCACGACTCCGCGTGAGCAGAAGACCAGAAAAAAGAACCACAACTGCAAATCTTCCGCCACGAGGTTTTGGTCTGACTGTTTGGTTTCGAGTGGCGGTCGTCTAACCAAGCATGGCGTTGCTTCGCAACGTGGGTTGGCAGCGAGTAACGCTTCTCGTCACCCCCAACGGAAAGGACAGCACGCCATGTTTAGCAATCGCACCGTTGAACGCACCACTAATTGCTCTTCCATCTGTTCTACTTCTTCAGTTACTAACGCTTCTGCCACAACTAACGTCACCCCACTTACCTCTCCTAGCGCCCGATCTTGAGATGGGAGAGGAAGTTTTCCTCTCTTCTTTTGTTACTTTACTCTCCTGGTCACCTATGGGTTAGGGCGCACCAACCTTTACTGCAGGAATGTCGGTATGTGCCAAGGTATATTTTCCACACTATTATTTTCTGTTGCATGTTTGAAAGAGAAAAGGGCAGGCTTTAAAACAGACTTCCCTCTCTTTATTCTTTTGTTTATTTGATTAAAAAATCAGCCAAACCAAGGAAAGCACCTCTAAAATGGCTGGAAATGTGTCAGAAGGTATGGTAAAAGCAAGGTAGAAGAATTGGTGGGTGTACAGGCAGGAGTAGAAAAGGGAAGGGATATAGAGGGACTGAAAAATAATAAAAAGAGATAATAGACCGTGTACGGGAGAGATTTGGAGAGTGTCTGAAATAGATAGAAGCAGAGAGATCTGGAATTTGTGTGAAAGAGAGAGAGAGAGAGAGAGAGAGAGAGAGAGAGAGAGAGAGGCACAAGGAGTCACAAGGAAAAGTTGTATCTCAAAGGACAATGCTGTCCATACGGTGGAGGCACTATTTTGGGAAGGCCCTAACCTATAGCTTAAGAGAAAGCATAGCACCGGCGAAGGCTCTCCCTTCCCACCTCTCCCACCCGCTTTTGTGGGCACAGAAAGCGGAAAAAATACTTGATTGTGATGAGTAAAAGGCTCATAATCAGGATATTTTAATTGTATAGCTGAAACCTATTTTACTTGTTTCTATAATCTACGTTTTATACATATTTATGGATAACATCGTCCAGTCTAGATTTTAATTGTTCTATGGATGAACTATTCACCACCTTAACTGGGAGACGGTTACATGTAGTGCAGATCTTATATGAAAAGTACTTCCTGCAAATACTAGTCTGGAACGGGGCTAAATCCAGCTTGTAACCATGGTTACGGGTCAGATTTGTGTTCAACGTGAACATCTTTCTGTAGTTCACGTTTTCGACACCCGTTAAAATCTTGAAGGTCTCTATTAGCTGGCCTCGTAGTCGGCGGGTCTCCAAATAGTAAAGCCCCAATACTTGAAGCCTACGCTGATAGCCTTTGTGCCTAAGTGAGGGAATTAGCTTGGTGGCCCTAGCCTGGACACGTTCCAGTCTATCTATGTCCTTACGCAGACTAGGAGACCAGAATTGAACGGCGTATTCCAGGTGAGGTCTGACTAGAGAGTTTTACAATTTGAGGACAATCTCCTTGTTAAGAACGCGAAATTTCCTCTTTATGTAACCCAATAGTCTTTGTGACTTTTTTTTACATCAGTACAGTGCCTGGAAAACTTTAGGTCGCTGCTTATTTGCACACCCAAGTCCTTTTCCAGGTCTGTCACCTCCAGAACTATACCTAACACGTGGTAGCCTTCTCTAGGATTGGCATAGCCTATGTGCATCACCTTGCACTTATCAATGTTAAATGGCATCTGCCAAGTCTCCGACCACTGACCTAACCTCTTAAGACTGCTTTTTAGATTTTTCACTCCTTTGCGTGAGCTCACACTGCCTCCTAATTTTGTATCGTCGGCGAACTTGGATATCGAGCAAAGCAACCCATCGTCTAGATCATTTTATAGATTATAAACAAGAGTAGACAGAACACGGAACCCTGAGGATCCCCACTATTTACGGGGGCCCATCTCGAGGCTACATCGATTAATCTTACTCTTTGTCGCCTGTCTGACAACCAGTTCTCAATCGAGCTGGTCACCCTACCTGGTGTGGCACCTTATCAAAGGCCTTTTAAAAGTTCAAGTATAAGATGTCCACAGACGGATTACGATTGTACTTACCTAAAATGCCGCGAAAGAATTCTAGTATATTTGTGAGACACAATCGCTTCCTGCGGAATCCGTGTTGGGAATCCAGGATCAAGTTGTTTTTTTCTAGGTGCTTTACTATTTTATCTGCTATCATGCTCTCTAACATTTTACCCACAACGGAGGTCAAACTTATAGGCTGGTATTTACCCGGATTTTCGCGCTCTCCCTTCTTAAATATGGGGGTCACGTCCGCCGTTCTCCAGTCCTCTGGTACTTCCCTCACCGCTCACTTCACAAAGTACTCTAGAGAGAAAGCCATCTGAACCTGAAGACTTGTACGGGTTAATGTTCTTTATTCTTGCTTCCACTTCCTTGTCGTCTAATATTATCTCACTTAGGTTTGCTCCTTTATTTAGATACACATCTGGCCTCGGAGTGAGACTATTTTCCATTGTAAACACAGGTGAAGTTGTCGTTCCACACGTTAGCGATAACCAGAGTCGACTCTTGCGGCGCGCCAACGTCATCTCTTAGAGGGCCAAAGTTCCTCATTGCGTTTAGCTTGGCGTACCAGTGTTTTAACAGTTCTAATATTTTGTCTATACTGCATTCGACTCTCTTGTTACCACTACTTCTTCATTTAGCGTAGTTCTTTTTTCTCTTGCTAATTGCAGAGACAATGTTGCGATTGAACCATTTAGGTTGAACAGATTTTTCATTCACCTGTTGGGGAACGAACCTGGACTGCTGGTTCATGAAGCGGTCTTTGAATCTCAGCCAGTTGGCTGAGGCACTTTCACAACTTACAGGTTCCAGTCGGCTTATCACATCTCGTAGACCGTTAAAGTTAGTGCAGCGGTAATCAGGTTTGTAGGAAGCATCGCGAGAGGGACTGCCGCACGGAGCACGTAAGGTGAATAAGACTGTTCGATGATCACTACCACTCAGAAATTCACCCACACTCAGTCCAGAGATCATGTCATCTCCAATGGTGAACACCAAGTCCAACAAGTTCTGACCTCTCGTCGGCTATTCGACCCAGTGTGTCAAAAGGTTATTGTCAGCAAAGTCAATGAGTCGTCTCCCCTCCCCGTCGCACGATCTATCGCCCCAGTCAACTCCACGACAGTTAAAATCGCCCATAATCAGACTTGGGCGATTTTCCAGCAACTCGGCAGGTCCGCTTCCTCGGTCTGCTTTTGCCGCCTGTATACCACCACGAGTCGGTATGGGGAGCTGCCAAGATTTATGTCTACTCCTAGGATCTCGTAGACACTTCTAACATTGCAATAAACCGCAGGAAAGCAGCTACGGACGTATAACAATACTCCGCCACCTTCTCGATTGGGTCTATCGCGGTGGAATATCGTGTAACCGGGAATCATATACTCACCCTTGAAATCTCGAGTGTCAGTGTAAAGCTAGGTTTCTATGATGGCAACTACGTCTATTCGGGTGTCACCGGACAATACGACCACAAGTTCGTCCCACTTGTTTCGTATTGACCTGGCGTTAAGGAATAAAGAGTTAAGGGAACACAGGCTATTCCTCACGTCCCTTGCTCTTAGGCGTTTCCCTACGGTACGGTCGAGTTGTATATATATATATATATATATATATATATATATATTAGGATAAATAAGCAGGCTAAATTTAGCAGGTTCATTATTATAGTATAACTTTTTGGTACCGACGTTTCGGGTGGGAACCCATTCTCAAGGATATGAGATTATAAATATATACAAACATAAGAATTTTTTAGATAAGTTATCAGATATTTATAAATTAATTATATGGGAAATGGGAAGCAGCAAAATGGAGGGCTTTTAACTATTAGGGAATAGGAAATATGTTTTTAAAATAAAACTGAGATTAATTAGTTTTGGGTGTCCTTATTGTAAAAAAGGGGAGATAATAGAAATATTATTTCCCATATAATTAATTTATAAATATCTGATAACTTATCTAAAAAATTCTTATATTTGTATATATTTATAATTTCATATCCAGAGAATGGGTTACTACCCGAAACGTCGGTACCAAGAAGTTAATATATAATAATTAACTTCCTAAGTTTAGCCTGGCAATGGAAAATTTGTTATTCTCCATTTTCGTAAAACACCTTATAAATTAAGAAAGATTATTGCAATAAAGCAATTAGTTATGCGGTTAAAAGGCTATTTTTGGCAAACACAGTCTTCCTCAAAGCCCTGGGAAGGAGCTCTTCTGACATACACGAGAATGTAAGTCTTAAAATAAGCGTTCTCTCAGATAACCAAAAATTATTGCAGTAACGCAATTAATTATTACGTCACTGCAATATTTTTTGTTAATTTATAAGGTGTGTTGAAAATGGAGAATAATAAATTTTTCATTCTCTTCGATAAGCAGGGATGACATTTGAAAAGGCAAATCGAAAGATAGTTTTTTGGCTATATGAGAGAGCGCTTATTTTAACTGTTATGTTCTCGTGTCTGTGAGAAGAGCTCCTTCCGAGGGCTTTGAGGAAGACTGTGGTTGCCAAAAGTAGCCATTTAACCGCGTCTATATATATATATATATATATATATATATATATATATATATATATATATATATATATATATATATATTAAGAATAAATCCCAGAGCAACGAGAAACGGATGTAGCATATTTTAATTTTTCACAACGTTTCGAAAACTACAAGTTTTCATCTTCAGGCTAGAATAAGTTTACAAAGTTAATACATATCAAGAAAACTTGAAAAGGCCAACAAGACATTATTTTAGAAGGTGACCAATTATAAAATATCAGTAAAATGTACTATAAATTAAAATTTTAAATATGACTTGGCAACAGTTATATTTGCTTTAAAACTTACTCAAGAAATTGTTAATACATAAGAGGAAAACTTGAAAAGGCCAACAAGACATTATTTTAAAAGGTGACTAATTATCTATATCAGTAAAATTTACTATAAGTTAAAAATTTTAAATATGACTTGGCAACAGCTAAATTTGCTTTAAAACTGACTCAAAAAATTGGTTAATAAATTTAAAGTTTATTGCAGAAATTAATTAAAAACTATAAGAGAAATTGACCTGGCATTAGTTAAAGATAATAAATTTAAACTTTGTTTTAAATTTTGTAAACACTGTAAGAGTTAAAAAACATTTAATATAAAAAAGGTAAATTTGGGTACTTACTAAAGTGAATCCAACCTAGAGAGTGAATGGTGGGTTTAACAAGGGGCTAGTATTTATAGGTTACAGTGACGCTTGGTTTGTTAAAAAAAAACCAACTAACAAACTGTAGTTAAAATTAGTTAATTAATAAAGATATTGCACTTAAATCTTCATTGAGTGTAGGTTTGTAGTGTTTGATATATCAAGATTCGAGGGTTCCTAGGCAATGTTTGTTGTTGTTAAAGGCTAATACTTTAAAATTCTCAATAGAAATGTCAGTTTTACAGCTTATGGTGTGTTCCCTAATAGAAGACTTTTCCTTTTTATTTAAGATTTTGTTTTTGCGCCAACTAATCCCCATATGAGCAGAGAACCTAGCTCCAAGAGACCTGACAGTGCTGCCAATGTAAGAGGCTCCAGTACAACTGGAACATTTAAATAAATAAAAATTATCACTGCGGAACTCCAAAGAGATAGAATCTTTACTGCTACAAAAACTTCCTATCGATAGTTTGTTTATAAAAACTATTTGTGGGTTGATTTGGGGAAAATATCTTTTAAAAATGAATAGGATTTTTCTTTTAAAAGTATCGTTTAAAACACCCATCTCTGAAATTAGTAAATATATGGGCATTTTAGGAACTTCTATGCAGGGTTGAGGGGGGTCAATGAGATTATCAAATACCCTTTTTAAAACTCTATCATATAGGTCAGAAGGAAATAATTTTTTTGTATAAAAAACTTCCTAAGAAAAATAAATTCATTATGGATTGATTGGTAAGTGGATGATAGCGAGAAACTTCTATGTATTAAAGTTTTTACTGTGGATATTTTGTATTTAAAATAAAAAAAACTAATATTGATTGTATAGTTGAGGGGAATGTTAGTAAATAAAGATTCAGCATCATTTATCCATCGTTAAATTTGCTGAGTAATTCTTCTTTAAACTTATAGGAGTTTTGTATGGAGAAGTGATTTTTAGTTAAAGGTGAAAGTATTTTAACTAGATATTTGGCCAGTTTGTATGATGGTAAAGAATAAGAGGCAAGTATGGGTCTCCATTCCCAAAATACTTTCATGGATTTTCACGAAGCCAATTAAAAAAGGCGCTGAAATTAAGTCTTTCTGAATCTTGGTTCGCGTTTAATAATAAAGTTTACTGCCAGATTGATGGTGTTGCAATGGGTTCTCCAATGGGACAACTTGCAGCTGACTTTTTTATGACACATCTCGAAGATCAAATGTTTTCTACTAAGTTAGATTATAAACCCTCCTTCTATCGCCGTTTTGTTGATGATTCCTTGGCAATTTTTGATAATCCTGCACATAGCCATCTTTTCGTGAATTTTTTTAACACTTTACACCCAAACATCAAATTCACCATGGAAGTAGAGTCAAATGATAAGATGCCCTTAAACTACTTTAGTTTTTGTGATTTTAGATACAAAATATCCACAGTACAAACTTTAATACATAGAAGTTTCTCGCTATCATCCACTTACCAATCAATCCATAATATATTTTTTTTCTTAGGAAATATTTTCTAAATAATTTATTTCCTTCTGACCTATATGATAGAGTTTTCCCCAAACTATTTGATAATCTCATTGACTCCCCTCAACCCTGCATAGAAGTTGATAAAATGCCCATATATTTACTAATTTCAGAGATGGGTTTTTTAAACGATACTTTTAAAAGAAAAATCCTATTCATTTTTAAAAGATATTTTCCCCAAATCATCCCACAAATAGTTTTTATAAACAAACTATCGATAGGAAGTTTTTTTAGCAGTAAAGATCCTATCTCCTTGGAGTTCCGCAGTGATAATGTTTATTTATTTAAATGTCCCAGTTGTACTGGAGCCTCTTACATTGGCAGCACTGTCAGGTCTCTTGGAGCTAGGTTCTCTGCTCATATCGGGATTAGTTGGCGCACAAAAAAAATCTTAAATAAAAAGGAAAAGTCTTCTATTAGGGAACACACCATAAGCTCTAAAACTAACATTTCTATTGATAATTAAATGTTTTTTAACTCTGGCAGTGTTTACAAAATTAAAAACAAAGTTTAAATTTATTATCTTTAACTAATGCCAGGTCAATATCTCTTATAGTTTTTAATTAATTTCTGCAATAAACTTTAAATTTATTAACTATTTTTTGAGTCAGTTTTAAAGCAAATTTAACTTTTGCCAAGTCATATTTAATTTTTTTCAACTTATAGTACATTTTACTGATATTTTATAATTGGTCACCCTTTAAAATAATGTCTTGTTCGCCTTTTCAAATTTTCTTCATATGTATTAACTTTGTAAACTTATTCTAGCCTGAAGATGAAAACTTGTAGTTTTCGAAACGTTGTGAAAAATTAAACGATGCTGTCATCGTTTCTCGTGGCTCCGGGATTTATCCTCAATATTAAATGTAGGCTTCCCGGCCTTGCTCCATATGGACATATATATATATATATATATATATATATATATATATATATATATATATATATATATATATATATATATATAGAGAGAGAGAGAGAGAGAGAGAGAGAGAGTGAGAGAGACAGAGAGAAAGAGATACACACACACACTCTGAGGAATAATTTTAGATGACATGTCGATTTAGTTAATGATGAGGAGATTTTTATTAATAAAACCAAATTGAATATTAGACATTTTTGATTAGTTGAGGTGATTCAGATTAATCTTTCTAGACCGATAAGTCAGTGGTAATGTTAACACAGGGAAATAGTGATCGATTGGCCATCGAATTTTCATCTTCTGGGGCACTATGGCGGTCTAAACAGAGATTTAATATGTATATAAAAATAATCATTGACAGAAGTTTGATCGCATGACATCAAAGTAGACCTTTTGCCCATAGTAAATATTTCTGCCATCTTCCATTCACCTGTTACGGCTAAAATTACTTTTATTTTTGCGCGTTTTTTTTTCATCCGCTAATTTTATTTCTTGCACTAACAATCAGTTTTTTTTAATTAATCAATTTCGAGTTTTTTTTTAGAGCGTTTTTTGAAAAAGTGTTATTTTTATAAATAATATTATATTTCATTATATATTATATGGTTGGTAAAGTAATATGAGCAACACTATTGTATGGGGTTTATGTTTTGGTACAATAGTTGTTGTTTTTGTTGTTTTGCTCCCCAGAAGCAGATAACATCTCTGCTCCTTCTGACCACTTGGGAGATTAAGGGAGAAAGGTAGTACACTAGTACTATGAGTTTATAAAGAACCCTTAAAAGTGAAGTCTTTGGCAATGTGCTGGTGTCAACTGATGTGACGAAAACACGAGTGTTTGAAATCCTAGTTGATTCGAGTATGGTTGCAAGGAGCGGGTGATGGTGGCAAGTTTTTCTTAGACTTCAGAAAGTGGCGATGAGGAAATAACCCGAAGCCGAGTTATTTAAGAGACATGGCAATGATTTCGACCATTTGGTAACAACACAAACAACCTAAATGTGCACTAAATATAAGCAAGAATAAGAGACAAACTAAAATGTAACAAAAAAACAAGCAAAGTTACTCGAAGCTAGACAAATCAAGAAAACAAAATAAATACGTTGCAAATAAACTATAATAATGAAAATAATAGAGAAACAGTCCAGTGAAATTAAAAGAATGCAGGGTAATTGATGAAGCAAGTAGAGGCAGTAAAGTACATGCGCTCCAGGTTGTATGGAAGCTTTGTGTTTAGAGATAGTTAGTGTGAAAGAGCTTCAACCTTCAAAAAGAAGGAAATTGTAGGTGACACCACTTTATTTGGTACTTCTAAAGCAAGGGACTCCACGGTTATGACTGCATACACAACTCATGACTAAACTTTATGAGTAAAGTAAGGCTCGATGGCCAAGGTTGAACGACTTAACAGCAAGAAGCCAACATAAATTGTTAACGCAATTATTGTACTAAACGCGACAACAAAACTCATTATCAATGCCGAAGACTCCGTTTCTACACTCTATAGAGAACTTCACAAAGTCAATATGACTGTAAATACTGAATTTCTTAAAGTATCAGTCACAAAAACAAAGCTACATTTTGAAAAAAGTAAAATAATGACAAATTCATTGAACCTGGGCGGCTGACGACTAGTTAAACATATATGAGTTTCGACGTTTCGACATTTCGACATTTAAACTATTCGCAAGTACTCGTTTGGCTTATGTAAGAAGATAACTACATGCTAGCCTATAACTAAGGAATATTTCGTTTGGTTTGTTGTGATTTTGGCATCTATACAGTGTGTCCCCGCTAAAAAGGCAACCGAACTTTGAGGGGTGTGGAGGGGGGGAGGGCACATTGTATTTCGGTATTCGGCATGTCCATTCATTACTTTAATTACTCCAGTTGATGCTAGCGTGTACTTTGACATTCTGAAAAGTCAATTTCAGCCTGGTTCACATGTGTTACCGCAAGTTACCATCCTTTATTATGACAATCCTCTAATGTATACAATCAGAAATTCCAATCTTGGTTTGAGGAAAATCGATATGAACCTTGATATTTACTCAAGCTGGCTGATATACTTATTTCAATATCATAGTACCACTGTAGAAAGTTTGGGAGAACAAAATGGGAATAAAATTTCCTTCATGAGATTTCTAGATGAAATAGTAGCTGTTCTGAAAGAAGAATCTTACACCATTCGCCTGGAGATATTTTGATGTTTATAAACAGGTTTAAGACGGATAAAAGCTGTATGAAAATGTTGGTACGCAAACGTATACAGTTTAATCAGTATATATAAAAACTTTCTACCTTAATCTCCCAAGCAGTCGGAAGGAGCATAGATTGCATCTGCTCCCGGCGAGCTACAAACAACAACATTTATACCGATATATAAAATCAAATTCCACAGTGATTCGATCTAGTGATCTCTCACTTGAGAAGCGCATGACCACATAGTGAGTTATCACTTGGGAATTCCAGCCGAGAAGTTGGTCGATGGTCCATGTATATTTTGAAGTTCATCATCAACCTGATTTTCTCATTCCCTATTAAATCATTATTTTATCCATTTTCAGTTTCGCATCCAAGACCAGCGCCACTATTCTTCTTATCTTTATTCCCAAAAGGCGTATCCAAGAGGCTCGGGAGGTTGCTCTGAGACGACAAGCTAACTTTGCCCCCGTGAAGAGGAGTTTCACACGAGGAACCAAGAGAAACCCCAAGGAGATTGCCATTCAACAGAGAAGACGAGTCAGAAAGAATAAATTATTAATTACAGCGAATGTGGAAAATTGGGTGTTGCTTTAGACGAAAGTGCGGTTGTGGTTGACACAAAATCACCTCTAAATTTTATTTTTATTTGAAATTTTCTGGTTCATTAAGGTTTCAGTAAACGGTTAAACAGACCTATCAATGGACGAGTCTCCCTGGTCCAATTTATTGGAGTTAGGGGTTGGTTTAAAACTCTTGAAGTTCCTAAGCTGTAGACATGAATTGTTGGCATGAAATGTTTCGCAGTACACATTTATTTTTTCTGCACCATTTACTTCCCATTAAAATCCTCTTGTATTGTATCAATATAGGCTCAGATATACCTAAAATATAAGAAATTTGTAAAGAAATTTATTAGAATTCGTTTCATATACAATCGGACACTAATTGATATATCTAATTCGATTTATTTTTAGCAAATTTCATATCTAAAATTTAAGGTACTCTAAATTATAGGGTTGCGTGGTTTTGATCGTATTATAAACACATTACCAAAATATATATTTATATCCCTCTGTTTTGGACACATCAAAATATTATCCGAAATACAATAAATATTTTCCAGATTAGTGTTCACGTTTTACGCTTCAAATTTAAACATTTTTAAAAACATAATAGTAAATGGAGGCAACCATTTATCTTTAATTTCTAAAAAAACATTATTTTTAGAGCTGTTTAATTAGTTGTTTTTATTTCACTAATTCTTTCCTAAAAATTATATTTTTATATCAATAAATAGCCTTTTTTTAAAACTCTAAAATTGAAAATTTTCAAATCTTCTCTTTTTCTCATCCTTTTACTCCGACTTTATTAATCCCTCGTTATCTCACATTTTATCAGCCGAAACTTCGTATACGGAAAAAGGTATACGATTAAGTGCTTATTACGGTAGTATTATGAAATAGTTTTAAGATTGTAGTTCTTAGGGACATTACGATAACTTTCATTCATACGTCTATGAGGTATACATTTACAAACATGTCGTGTCCTTGCTTTCCTCATCCCTCCATTCATACGATATTTGGTAGATATATGGTGTTAGACCAACTGTGAATAGATCTCAGCAGGAAAGCTATTTAAAAGTGGTGAAGTATATATGTATATATACATTATGGTAGCAAATAAAATAATACATTGGGGAAGAAATAATGTAAATGCCGGTAAATTAGCATCGTCTCCCCATAAGTCTAATCGTTTTCTTTAGTTTAAGAACGATACGTGCTGGAGCCCTTATTTAATGAGAAACTAAAGTATTTATATGTAATCTTGTGACCTCGCCTTTTTTAGTACCTGGAGAAGAAGTGCTAGGTAAACTGGATTAAATAAAAGTATTACAAAATAGAAAAATATTACCAGTTATCACAGACGCTTCAAAGCTGCCCGTATATATTTTTCACCACCTTTTTAATGTAAAATACATAATATATGTATATTTATATATATATATATATATATATATATATATATATATATATATATATATATATATATATATATATATATATATATATATATATATATATATATATATATATATATATATATATATATATATATATATATATATATAAATAAGCCACAAGAAAGGCTAACCGTGAATATTATGTAAAAATACCTTTAACAGTATGTGAAATTGAGTTGTGTGCTTTTTCCACGCGTTGTAACAATTGCCATTAAAATTTCACCCGAACGCATAACGGATCACCCGTTTAAAGATGACATTGAAAAAACATGATATTAAATATTTACACCGAATGATAGGACAGGCACAATATATGATATGCATGATTCTGTGATAATTTTCTATGTGATCTTTCATTTCGTTCCCTTTAATTGCAACGAACCTATAAGAAGCAATAATATGTAAGATTATCAAACATTTTTCATTATGCACTTCCATTTCGGAGAATCCACATTGAAAATAAAGGAAGAATATAGACATGTATACCAAAAACATTCCTTTGATCATTATTGTTACTTTTTTTTTAATTATAGATGCCATTGGCCGCCCAGCTTCCATTGTCTATCGGTATACGTTGAAGGAAATCTATGTGGTACAAAATAATGCTGGAAGCTGCATAGATTGATTGATTTTGTTTATCTCTCTTATCATGGTCTCAGAAATGTCAGAGATGAAATATATTTTTTTGTTATTCCATCGATGCTTTTTTAGATGGCAACATTTTTGTTGTGCATATTTTATTGGGTATTAAACACACCACAATTACTGTATACCATCAGCAACTAAGAGCTCTATTCTTTTTCCTATGGATTGTAATATGTTATAAAGATGTTAGGTACTTAGATTTTAATTAAATGTACATACCTTATGTTATTTTGTTAATGGAGTTTTTATATATTAAGCAAAAGAGTTGTCGAACTCCCGAATTTGTATCCATTTCTGTAAAGAATGCCAATGAGTAAGCAGGCCTTGTCCTGTAATTGATCTGTTAGGATCTTGAAAATACGGGACTGTGATGACTTCTTGCTGGATCTTGCTCAGACTGAGTTGATCATTCTTTTGCTACGTTATACGACGCGATTTAACCAGTCTAGGATTAAAATATTCATAGAATCTATACTTCTGGTGACTACTAACAATTAATGTTTAGGATTATATTAGCTGAAAAGTAGATTGCGCGATTTATTTTATTAAAATTGTTCTAAAACAACAATTAGTATTATTTCAAATAATGATATCAATCCATTTTCTCTGAACTTTGAAATTTAAGTTTTATTTTAATCTTTCGAGATTTTCGCATCAAAACTAATTGAATAGAACATTTTTATTTGCTTATTTCTTAATGATAACAAATCTACGAATGTTAATTTAAATGATTTGAAAGGCTTCTTGCTTCAAACACTAACATTATGGTAATTAAGCTGATAACCATTATTTTTCTTTATTTTTTGTTGTATACGTTAACTAATAATATATTTGTTAGCTAAAACATTCCAACCTTCTTTCCCTTTTCATCTTTTCTCCCTTGAATATAAAATAATAAAAATTAACTCAACTTGAGCCTATTGATGACGTCTGTCCTATTCGAGTATCCACCGATGAGGAGGTCTCAGAAAAACAAGACATTCCATTACTTTCGCCTCATTCCAAATATCAGATGATCAAGATAAGACGAGATCAATAAGAAAAGACAGGAACATCAAAATGATCAAGAGAAGATAAGATGGTCAAGAGAAGACAAGATCATCAACATTAACAGACAAGACCATTAAGAGGTTCAAGAGAAAACAAGATGATGAAGAGAAGACAAAATCCAATAATCTTAATAGAAGACAAGATCAATGTGATGATCAAGATACTACAAAATGATCAAGTGACGACAAGATCAATATTATCAAGAAAAACAAGATCATCAAGATAATGAATAAATGGCATTGAAATAAACAAAAAAAATACATCCAGCTTAATAATGACTAGTTTTAACTCGTATAAATTTTCTGTGTGAATGAAACCATTAAGGTGGTGTAGGAGATCGAAGTGCTCATAGAGTACTTTAAGACTAGTGATGAAAAAAATAGCATAATTTTGCCCCCTTTTTAGATATATCTGAATAATGTTGCAGGAAAACTAAAATTTAGGGTAGTACAATTGAGGTGTTTAGTGAGAGAATGGCCTAAACGCCATTTTTTTTTAAATTGAGAAATCAAAGGTTAAAGTTAAAGTTTTATCACAGGAAAACTAATAAAGATATTTAAGCGAGGTTTGCGGCATTCGACAGATAAAGTAAATAGAATTTTTTCTGATATACAGTAATATTATGCACTTTGCGTGCGCGCACAAATTGTGACGACATAAGATAGGAATGTATTTTGGTTATTTTGTATATAAACATTAACATTAATAATAATGGATGACAGAAAAATAAAGACAACATTATTACAATAAAAAATACAACGTACGCACGCGCACGCACACCTCAAAAAATGCAATTTGCATTTTATAAATTTTGCCTTTTGACTTCACTAAAAACAATAACATAATAGTAAAAAATATTATAGTCTCCTTTCCCATGAACAAAAATAATAATGGATGACAGATAAATAAACAGAATAAAAAAATAATACTGTACTCACTTTTGATGGTGCATTGTATCCGCGCAAGAACTTGGTCCCTTCCTCCCTCTTAATATTGATGATTAATGATTATAAGATGTAGTCAAGGACATTTTCCTCATCATCGTCTACCCTCTCTTCTTCTTCATCTTCAGGAGGAGCAAGTTGGAGGTTTTCTTGCGTGCGGATTATGTTGCGGAAATAATCCGCCTTGTGGCTTGGATGAATTTAGATCAGAAGATCCCTTATGTCACTGATCTTCTCCTTTGCTAAAGGAATGGCACCATGGTATTTGATGGGTAGGTTGACAGTGGCCAGGTTAAAAAGATGCCTGGAATATCCTTTACGACCTGGCATGAGACGTACCTTGTGCTCCGGACTGTCCTCTTCAAATTTTTCCTTGATTTTGAAGCCCTCCTTGGATTTTCTCTTAATGATACTATTTTGGAGTTGAGAAAAATCCAAGAACTGATCTTGATTAAGTTCGACGACCTTTAATCCAGACCTAACAGCATTTTTTATGATCTCCACATAATCATCCTTGGTTTCAATATTTGGCCGCTTCCTCAACTGGAGTTCAATATTACCAAACTGGCGATCACATGGCATATAGGAAGGCCCTGGTACTAAAAAATAATTTTCAATTCTGAAGAACTTTCCTTGATGAATCATTTGCCGTAGAGCAAGCACCATATTAAGGTTTTTGTTCTGTCCTGCGCAGTTGTCAGAAAAAAAGAATAAGGCGAGTCTCAGGTAAATGATTCTCTGAGATCAGGTGAGATAATAAGCTGACTATCTCAACAGACCCCCTCTTGGCTGTTACCTCGTCCCAAATGTACATCGCTAACTACTGTGTTTTGATGTTGTAGACGCTCAGGTTGTACGTTGATACTTTCCTCTTTTAATAAACCACACTTGCTGACAATTTGGGAGTCGGGAGTGTTTGCTGTAAATCAAAGAAAGCAGTAAATATTTCCTCGTCGTCACCATGCCTAGCATTAAACTGCGTAAGCATGTGCAAACCTTTTTCAGCTAATTGCTTATGTTCTTGCAAAGTTCCTTCAAGATTCTCTCGTGACACTCTGGGTGACGGATTGGTGTCATAATTCGCAATATTGGCTTGCAGCATGGCACAGGTGTTGCAGGTGCCTGTCTTGACTGGGACAAAACCAATATTAAAGTCCTCATTGAAGATCGACCTGTATTTTGATTCACTGACAGGTTGTAGATCTGGGTACGTCTCGCTCATGAAGTCTTTGTACAGCGTATAAAGTTTATTAATATTAAGATCTTGAGTCAAGTACTTCCTATTAGGGGACTTTGCCCTTGTGTAGTGTGATCCTACAGCTGGGAGTTTTTCAATGTGCTCTCGTACAGTTGCGACCCTATTTTCAGCAATTTTGATCGCAGGCTCACTTTTTCCTCTTCGATTAGGTACAGCTGTACCTGTAGCAGTTTGTTTTTCCAAAACATTCTTGACCCTCTTCTCTCCAAGGTCAAAAATATGGAGAAATGCTACACGGCAGACACTAATTTCTTCTGTTCCATGCAACACGGTATAGCTGACACTATGACGACGAAACCTTCTCGCCTTTTTCACTGGCTTACGACGTCTTTTCACTGTTTACTTTTCAATAACTTTCCCAAATACGCATTTTGGGCATTGTAGTCACCTAATCTCCAAACGTTTTCATGCAATTCATTCCTGACACGTTCTGGCACTTTATCGTAACACTTATTGGTACACTGGCATGGCCCTCGAACTTTGCGTGCTTGTATTTCTTTTCGTGTTTTTTCACTAGTATATTCTTGGCCAAGATTTCGCTGAGTTTTAGCAATGTATTTCTTCCATGCACTCTTATCTGCCTTTCTTTTTTTGATTCTGGGCACTCTTTTCTCACTCGAATTACTATTAACTATTACTGCACTGGGTCCTGGTTGTTCGTGGTCATTCATAATGTCAATAAAATTAATAATAATTCGTCGTAAACTAAGCAAAATAATGCACAAAAATAGTGCGAATAATAAAGAGGCACTTTGTTTCAACCCTGTGGGCACTTGACTGTACAAAGACTGTTGTTTCCATGGAGAATCTGTAGATGGGGGGATAAGGCGTGCACTCATTGGCTCAGAGCGAGAGATATGAGTAAACGGAACCGCGCTATTGGTTCGGACGCGTCTCACGTTGACTGGTGTTTAGGACTTTCTCTCTCGGAGTATACTCGTGACTTCTAACGTGAGTCGAGTCGAAAATTATTCTACATAATACTACCAGAGTTTAGACCTTATAGATCATTCTGCAAGGTCCTAAAAACCACGGGGAAAATCTTTAAGATTTCTTCTACACGAGGTAGTGAAAAGCAAGTTTCAGCCGGTGGTGGTCTTTAGGCCCTTCTCTCACTAGACGCCTCAATTAACTAATTAGTTACTGCCACCTTGGTCTTGGCCAGAACCTCCTGCTCCGATTGGATAATGATACCAACATAAAGATCAGCATGACAATCGCCAATGAGCTAAAGGGCACAAGGAACCGCTTCTCTTTGTGTATGGGGGTAGGGGGATTTGTAGCGCCAGGAGTATGTGGTTATTGCTATCCATCGGCGGAATTACTTGGAACATAGTAGAAGAGTGATGTGTTGTGCCGTGAAGACGGAAGAGAAAAGAAAGCGGTGCTGTGATTGGCTATTTGTGTGTGATGGCATATACAAGATCTACCTACTCCTCGAAGGTGGGCCCATTATCCCCACCAATGGTGACTAGACATCTACGTGTGCTGAGGTTTGTGTCTGCTTTTGTCTAAGGTGTAACCCACAACCTTGATGTCAGAAATCCAACGCCGTAGCAATGGATGAAGAGAGCTCATCTGGAAAGAGTGTGAATAGGATGAAGGAATCGAAACCATCCCGATTTACCTTATATATGTGAGAATTCATGAGTGGAAGAGACTTAAAGAGGCTGAGAGATAGTTTTTTCTTAAAGTTAAAGTTTAAGAAGTAGACATTACTGCTTTGTTGCTAAATGGATAAGTAATAGTATAGCGTAATAAAAAAAATCAACAACGGGGTGAGAGAATTTATTATTTAGATAGACAGTGCGATGCAAGAAAAAGAGAGAGAGGTCGGGGGATGGCGGAAGGGATATACTCGTATATATATATATATATATATATATATATATATCTATAGTTGGACTTCACGACGTATAGGTGAGAATGGGTGGTGGAAGTAAAAATCCGGAAACACTCTGGAGTTCTTTATCGACGTTTCACCTTTCAGCTTCTGTTCTGAACAAGCTGAAAGGCGAAACGTCAATAAAGAACTCCATTGTTTCCGTATTTTTACTTCCTCCACACATTCTCATATATACGAGTATATGCAGATACACCCATAAAGGAAAAGTGAAAAACGATTCCGAGTGCTTTCGTCTTTATTCTTAAAGACCTCAGGAGGCTGGACATACATTGCCTTAAATAGTGGAAGGGGGGATTAGACTACCCACCTCTGAACCTTAATTAGGGGGTACAAAATCCTGAAACAACTTTATTTGAGATTTTATGTATGTAGTGATAATGGGGTCTAGCATGAACAAACCAGGGCTAAGGTTGAAATTTGGGAACGCGGTTAATGGAGATAGATTCTAATATATTTCTCGAAATATAATTCCTGCATTTTATAACTGGTTTGGCACTGTTCCAGTTAATGCTATGGTTAAGATTGTACATATGTAGAAAAAGCGCAGGTTGTTCACTGTGATTACGTACATTGGCTTGATGTTGCTTAATCCGGACATCTTGTTCTTTCCAGTTTGTCCGTAATAACGTTTTTGGTAGTTGTCGCAACCTATCGAATAAACAATGCCAGGTCGGATGGGTGAATTTTTGACAAGGATGCGATAGATTGTAGTCTCGTACTTAAAACTAACATTTATGTTCAGAGGCCTAAGTAAACGAGGTAATTTAATGAAAATATGGTTATACAGTAAAACTAATAAGTTTTTGTCCTGAAACTTAGGGATATTAACATTAGTTTGATAATAGGAACGCTTGGCGGACTTATAACAATTGTCGAGAAAGTACAAAGGGTAGCACAAATTTAGCCCTATTTTATATATTCTATCGACTTCTTTGTCTAGGTATTCTTGTGAGACAATTCTAAGGGTCCGCAAAATATAGAAGAGAAAACACTTTGTTTGATGTTATTATAGTGGTTAGAATAAAAGTGAATAAAATAGTCTATGGCTGTGGGTTTTCTATATATTTCATATTTGAAAGAATACGTTTGTCCGATGAATTAGAATATCTAGGAAAGGGAGTGTGCGATCTTTTTCAACTTCTAAAATAAATTTAATCGAGAACACTAAGGTGTTAATTTTAGTAAGGAATGTATTAATATTTAAATTATTAGGCCAAAGGCAAAGGATGTCATCAACATATCGCATCCAGGCTATAGGGGTTTCATTAATTTGGGGAAGTATTCTAGATTCGAAGAATTCCATGTATAGGTTGGTGAGTACAGGAAACATACAATTCCCCATTGCCATTCTAAAGGTTTGGCACTAAAATTTTCCATTAAAGGTAAATTTGCAATTGTTTATGCAAAGAACAATGAGTTTAATGAGGGTAGAAGCGGATATAGGGAGAGCAACTGTGTCGAGGTGTTCTTCAAGGAAATTCAAGAGATCGGGTACGGTAACTTTAGTAAAGAGGGATCAAACATCGAAACTAACGAGGCTTAAATTATCAGGGTAGGGGAGCTCATTAAGTTTACTAATGAGGTGCATATTATTGATAATATGTGAATTGGATATTCATGCATATATCTCTCATGAGCGTGAGAGAATGATGAAATAAATCCAACTTCAGAGCCGGAAAGAGAAAACGGAATAATTTTTCTTCGGAAATAGTTATTTCTTACTTCGAAAAAATCCGAGCTGGGGTGGGATTCGAACCGTGCACATTGAGGCAGCGAGCAAACGCTTTGATCTCAATTAAACCACTCTTTAGACAGCGGCAGAATTATAAATGTGATTTAACGAGGAACCGGTGGCCTCAAAAATGAATCTACGTCGGTAGACGTTTAGTGGTTAAAGTATTCCAATCAAATGAAAAATTAGTGCATCTTTCACCCTAGGATGGATTTATGTGAGGGGTTTTTCGAGCAGAAGTCGTCCACAAAACATTCGGTGGTTTTGGTTAAGCACCTGATCGCTCCTCACTTTGATTCGTATCATGAGCTTCCTCTCTATTTGCTTCTCACTAACCTGGATTTTCTTTTTTGAGGTCCTCCTTTGAGGATTGCCGATTTCTAGGACCTGATGCCAGATTCATTTCGCATTATTGTTAATTTAAGTTGGACTTTGTGTCGACCTATAGGGAGAGGTGGTCGAGTTCATTATCTAGGTTTCAATTCACTATAAAGAGGGATTCTCTATGGCGAAGAATTTCGTTTTGGCTCCGTTGACACTGAGTACAAAGTTTTGGTTGGCCTAAACAAGTTGTTAATCGATCTTAGGATACTTTCTTTTGAACTGGGTAATGCATTGCTTTCAGCGTTATTGAAATATAGTGACCTTAAATTGAGTGACCAGCTTAATTATACATACATTGGAAACAAAACCTATAAATCTCCCGCCAAATTCGGTCGACCCCGCATAACTACCGTACGAGAAGACAGAGCTATTAGGGCCGTCTCTATGAAGGGTCTCTTCGATACTGCAGCAGGAATTTCTCGAAAAATTAAGACCAATATTAGCAAGGAAGTAAGCCGTTTCACCTTGTCCCGTCGCCTTAATGCATCTGGTTTAAAAGCTCGTTTTCCAGTAACCAAACCAATCATCAGTTATAAGATCAAAAAGGCGAGACTCAATTATGCTGAAGCTCATGTTTTGGAGGGATGAAGATTGGGAGAGAATTCAGTTCAGCGACGAAAGCAAATTTAATTTAGTTGAATCTGATGGCAGACGCTTTGTTAGACGTACTGCAAGTGACACACCTAACATTAAATGTGTTAAAAAGTCTGCCAAGCATGGAGGAGGCAGCATCATGATATGGAGATGTTTTCTTCTGAGGAAGATGGTTTGCTAGTGAAAATAATTGGATCAGTAAATGCTAATGTGTTCCTAAACTGTGTACAATAACATGTTATACCTTCACTCCGAGTGTCTCTGAACCAGCCAGCAGTATTTATGCAGGACGACGCGCCATGCCATACTGCAAAGCGAGTAAAATAATATTTCGAACAAGAAGATATCGAAGTAATGAAGTGGCCTGCTCAGAGCCCGGACCTGAACCTAATTGAGAAACTCAAGGAAGATCATTGGAGACAAAGTTCGTTACCAGCAGCTTACAACCATGACAGATTTATGGACTAAAATTGAACAAGAATGGAACAAAATAACACTATAATTTGCAAGAAACTGGATAGCTCCTGTAATCGTCTTTGGACCGAAGTAATAAAAAACAAAGGCTTCATCACTGCATATTAAGTGTCTTAAATTTCATCGTTCTCAAATCTTGCTTGGTTTCTAATGAATGATCGTTTTCTTATTTTGCACGTGTCATTTTATTTTGTAAGTTTATTTAGTATAATTTCTTGAATATACAATTGTATCATATGAAATCATCATGAAATATATTAAATGAATGGACCATTGAAATTTCATTTACTTACTCATCATATTTTTGAAAATATTTTAATAACGGAAAGTCGTTCTCTTATTTTGCTCGGTAGTGTAGACTCAAATCCGAAGCTAGATATGTGGGGCAGGTCTTCATCAATCCAAAAGCAGATGGTTACTGGGTAGTTTTGGGTAATATCAGCAACATCGCAGCCATGTAAATAAAAAAAGGAAGGCGGAAGAACGCATCCATGATTTAGACTAGAAATGTGAAAATCTCATGATCGAGAGTGAAGATGCAGAACAAGTTCCTTCATTCACCCATGAAGTGTTTGAATCAGAATGGTAAATTGCTGTGGTCATCAAATGCGGCGAAACATTTGCCATATTGCAAGATATGGTAATTCCGAAATCTTTTTAAAGATCACAGAAAATAAGATGGTCTTTGTTTCTCACCACACATTTCCTGAAGTTGCCTGACAACATCATATGCTGTGGGACTGTTGAGGTCCCCACTCTGGCAAGATTGTTTCAGTTAAAATATGTAATTGATTCAAAACAATTTGAGTTAAAATTTTACTTACAATCTAAAGAAGAGAAATAACTATACGTAGAACATAGGCCTTATTATCCTTCTTGTACCTTGTAAAGATAACCTAGTCTTTCAGATTACGCTTACCGAATATTCACGATTACTATAAATTTGCTGTTCCTAACTCTATCCACCATTTTGAAGCCTTCCAAAGGCTTTTTATCAGGATCAGTGGTTTTTAAGAAGATTCAGGCTTTGAAAAGCGTTGGTTAAATCTATGAATGGCTGTAATCTTAACGTTTTATTCGATGAGGATGTTAAGAAATATTTTGAAGACGATTTTATGTTACGGTTAACTATCTATTCAGAAGACTGAATGTTCTTTCCCAATTATAGAAATTATTTAATGATGACTATGTTATCAACAGCTTTCAGCTGACCAATGGATAGCCGTTTATGTCTAAAATGTTCTTTGGCTCGAGCATAAAATCATCTTATGTCGCGAGAATCATTGCAATCTTGCCTTTCCAAGATTTCGTTGCCTCTAGAAATCTTGTATTTCGCCAAGTTTTATCTGACATAAGAACTTGATGTTGTTTTACCCTGGTGAGGTTTGTCAACTGTTCGGTTATTTACATACTCTAAGCGTTATTTACTTAAGTGGTCAAAAATGTGTTGTATTTCGTGGTTTGCAAAACCAAACCAATCTTGCAATGGATTGAAGGTAAATCTGTCCTTATTCTAACTGTTTAAAATTGCTGTTACAAGGAGTTAGAAGGAGAGTCCACATCTTAAAATACCTTTCAATCTATACAGAGAAGGTGTATCTGAGATCCATAACCTTACCTTTCTCCTATTTTATTATCTAAAGTAAGAGAGAAAGTGGATGGTAAAGATGAAGGCTCTCCACATCCATCAAGGCGGGGTCAAGTTGCTTCTGAAATGGGTGATCTCTAGTTTGTTTGTTCGTTTTTTTCTTGTTAATGTGCATCAACCCATTGGGTCATAGACACACAATGGTGATCTTTGCATTCCGTCAAAACATTGTTTTTAAGTATCATGGTTTCCATTCGACATGATTTACGGCGTTTTTGAAAATTCCATCTAGTGGGAAATGTAGCTGGTAATGAGGTTGTGTAGGACTTTTGTCCATTATAGAATCTTACAATTTCATTTTAATTATGCATAAGTAATTAATAAGATATGCTCTTTAATCCTTCTTCGAAAAGATGGGCTCAATTTAGAGCGTTTAACATATTAATACATAGGTTTTGGGAGTTTAATTTATGGTAAATGGGTTTGTTTTTAATTACAGATATCTTAATCTTAACAGAAAAAACAAAGCCATTATATAATTGTTTTTCTATAAAGTTATTTAATGGCTACGGTTAAATATTTAATTAGCAGACATGGTGGCGGCTGGAGACACCCCTTCAATAGTTGCCAAATGCCACCATATTTCTCATTTTTATGATTAAATCACAATTTCTCTTTTCAATCATCGATTAAACCCAATTTATATTAAATATATAAAAGAAATGAGATTATAATTTTTATCTACAGACTTTTACACCGATTTTTGTAATTAAAAAAGCAAAATTATTATATTCCTGTCTCTTGTTTCTCTTTTGAATGGTTTAAGTTTCTTCGAATTAACGGAAATAAAACAATAAAATATTCGAACTAAGCTGTTTAGTCTTTAACGTTAGGGGATGTTTAGATTATAATGTTGACGGTATTTACTATTATAAACTTAACTAATTACTTTTGGGGGGCCGATCTTGGAAATTCAGGAAAACGATGGTTCTTAATTTCAAAGCATTCGCTCCTAAGTAACCATACATGAGTTACTCCTCATTTCTTTAAGAGGTCTAACTGTATATTTTAGGTGATCGTTATTATTTTTGTAGTTTTGCATTGCTTGCACAGATCCCACCAGCTTAGGGAGAAAAAAAAGGGTCATTTTTAGAGCACTTATCCATTCGGATTTTCTTCCTTCAAATGTTATTTTGGTTCGACGTGTGAACCCATTATAAAATTCCAGGAACTATTGGGTTAAAGAATAAGTTATTGCAGTTTTATCAAATTTATTCATTACCATTAACAATTTTAGAAAAACATCATTTTTAATTGATAACAATATGCAATTTAATCAATAATGTATTCTCCGTTGTTATGTACGACTTCTTCCCAACGTTCAACTAGTTTTTCGATGCCTCTGCAATAAAAATCTCTGGATTTTGACTCGAAGAATTCGTCTATCCAGGTTCTTAATTCCACATCAGTATTGAACGAAACCCCGCGCAAATAGTTGGAGAGCGAGCGGAACAGCTGGAAATCCGATGGAGCGAAGTCTGGCGAATATGGAGGATGCGGCAATATTTTCCAATTAATCGTTTGGATGCCGTCTTTTGTCCTATTGGCAATGCGAGGAAGAAAATTGTCATGTTGCAGAAGGACTCCATAACGTCGATGAGGTCGCTTTTCACGAATAGCTTCGGCGAGTAGATACATTTGTTGAACGTAGAGTTCTGCATTGTCAATCTCGTTGTTCGCAAGGAGCTCATAAATAATGATGCCTTCATAATCCCACCACACACACAGAATCGTCTTTCGTGGATGAAGTCCTTGCTTTAATCGCAGAAGGGTTTTTTTATTGGGGCTAAGTCATTGTTTTCGATGGTTCATGTTGACATAAACACACCACTTTTCGTCGCTAGTGATGATGCGGTGAAGAAATCTGTTCTTATATCCACGAGTAGCCTTGTGACGAGCAAGCAAACCTGCGGCCATCGTGGAGCGTTGAAGTTTGTTGCTTTCGCTCAAAGCGTGCGGAACCCATGCATCGAGTTTTTTTAACTTTTCTCATCGAATGAAGGTGATTCACTACAGTTTCCCGATCACACACCAATTGTACAGCGAATTTTCTAGTTAATTGACGAGGATTTTCATGAAGAAGGTCGTTCAATCGATCTTGATCCAACTTAATGGGGCGACCAGAACGTTCTTCGTCATTAAGATTGAAATGACCGTTTTGAAACGTGAAAAACACCATTGAGCTGTCATTTCTGATAAAGCATTTTCTCCGTACACAACACAAATATCGCGACGAGCTTTGGCTGCGTTTGCATTGTTCCCGTCTCGATGGAAAATGAATAACAACAAGTGTCGAAAATGAGCCTTTCTTTCAACTTGACATTCCATTTTGAGATTACAGAACAAAAATGAAATTAACACAACTTTTAAATAAACCGTAATGACTCAACTTCAAGACGTAGCCTAAACAAAAGCCTAATAGTCTACGCTGTTAAGAGACGTACCCTAACCTTTGCAAATTTTGCTCTCATTATTTATTATTGTTTCTTAATATGTGCACAAATCACGTCAACAAAACTTAAATCAACACAACATTAAAAAAACCGCAAGAACTTATTCCTCAACCTAATATATTACATTCTGAATGGATTTAGAAATTCTCTTGGGAATTGTGTCGCATTATAAATAGATTTAGAAACTCCATTGATAAATGTGTTGCATTCGAAATTGATTTTAGAAACTTCCTTGAGAACTTTGTTATTTTCCAAATGTTCGCATTCAAATATTAAAATCTGATGATCGCGTAAAATAAATTAATCCACCAAAAATGCATGGATTTGTTAGCTCGTCATTCAGTTATGTGCGGGTAAATAAATATTGAAGTTCGGATAAAATTTAATGCTGTCAATCTTTGATCATAAATTAGTGTAGCAGATCAGTAAAAAAATGACGATAATATTTAAGTAATAATAACACTTATTATTATTTATTTGCTAATAAATACTCTAAAGTATGGGTTAACTGAATTTCAGAACTGCACTCCTTAAATTGCTAGAAGAAAAGGATTGTTTTATAAAATATAGCACTTTATTGCTAGAGGAAAGGGGTTCTTTTAAAATATCTTGTGCATTATTGCTAGAAGAAAATAATTCTTTTATTAAATATTGCACTTTATTATTATCAATACCTCTTGAAATTGAACAAATAAGATTTCCATATGAAGCATTATTATAGAGAAGAATTCTAAACAAAATAGAAACCCTGAATCTTTCAATGCTTTTTTAATGGTCGCTAACACTTCGAGTTTGGCAATGTTGAGAGTGCCATCCATGCTCGTTACCTCCAGCTTTGTTTACCCTAATTCACTTCTCGTATGATTACTATACACCAGGGGTGGGCAACATTTTCAGAGTGAGGGCCAGCGGAGACTTTTAGGAGCATGCCGAGGGCCGGAGTGACAAACAAAATCCTCAAAGTGACCATATATATTAACTAGGATACATTATACAAGAATTTTATTGAAAAACATACAAATCAGTAAGACGGCTGGTGCTGCTTGTCATGAAGAAGTGTTTCACTGTCCGACTCGATGGATGAGGCAGACAACAGAAGAATGTGATTGAGGTGGCCGTCCGAGAGTTGGGAGCGAAGGTGAGACCTCGTGTACTTCATTTTGGAGAAGAGCTGTTCGCAACAGTAGGTGCTGCCAAACATGGCCTCAATGCGTTGAACATGCGCAATGTATTTTGGACAATTGCTAGAAGGGATGACGTGGTCACAGAAGAAAGAGAGCGGAGAAGAGGTGCGGAACTTCGCCTTCAGGTCATCATTTCGCGGGCCGAATTGCAATATCAATGCTGAGCAAGGGGGCGGGCCAGACGCTAGGCCTTCGCGGGCCGGAGGTTGACCGGCCCTGCTATATACCGATAGGTCACCCCCGTCAACTTGGTCAAAGCGTTGCAGCCCATGTACTTCTCCGCAGGGGACATTTCTTTTGTGCACCCTGCTCTCTGAAATACATTGGAAACAATTCCTAACTCTTTCTTTTAACATCTAAGATACTAGACACTACACCATCCGCACCTCGGTATGAATAAGATGTCTTTTGATGTATTTCAATTCCTTGCAATACTTTTACTATTTGTATCATGAAGCATCCGATAACTTCACTTTTTTCTTAAACATCAGATTACTTCACTTAATCTCCCATAAACATCCGATTACTTTACTATATCTCTCATAAAACATCAGATTCCTTCATTCTCGGTTCAAGAAACATTTCCAATTATCCATTTTTTTCTCGCATGAAACATCCGATTACTTCACTACATCCCATAAACATCCAATTACTTCACTCGATCTCTCATAAAAGATTAGATTACTTAACCGGATTCCTTGACTTTTTCTCTAATAAACGTACGATTCCTTCACTTTCGCTCATAAAACATCCGAGTACTTTACTTTATCTCTTGAAATATGCGAATCAATCACTTTATTTCTATAAAACATCAAATTGCTTCAATTTATCACATAAAGCATCCGATTACTTCCATTTTATATAATAAGACATGCAATTAAATCACTTTATCTCTAATAAAACATCCGATCCCTCACTTTTTATCACGAAACATCTGAATATTCACTTTTTCTCTCATGAAACAATCGATTAGTCAACTTTTACTTTCATGAAACATCAGATTACTTAACTTTTCCTCTCGTGAAAATTCCGATTACTTCACTTTTTCTCTCATGAAACATCATATAACTTCACTTTATCAGAGTAAAACATCCTATTACTTCACTTATTATTTCATTAAATATCCGATTACTTCACTTTTCTCCCATAATACATCTGATTTATTCCCTATTTCTCTAATAAATGATCTAATTACTTCACATTTTTTCTCATAAAGCATCAGATTACTTCGCTCTTTATCACATAAACATCCGATTCCTTTACTTGAATTTTTATATCGTGAAATATCCGATTACTTCACTTTTTCTTCATGAAACATCCGATTAGTAAGATTATTCTATCATGAAACATCCGATTACTTCACTTTTTACATCATGAAATAACTGATTCCTTTAACTTATCTCTAAGCAACACCCATTACTTCATTTCATCTCATAAACATACAACACTTAACTGTATCTCACATAAAACATCTGATTCCTTCCCTTTTAATCATAAACCATAGATTGCTCAATTCTTTCTACATTGAAATTCTGATTACTTCACTTCATCTCATAAACATCTGATTCCTTCTATTTTTTTCTCATAAACATCCTATTATTTAATTCACATTCATAAACATCCGATTACTTCACCTCATCTAATAAACATCTTATTACTTTACTCTATATCTCATAAAACATCAGATTCCTTCACTTTTTCTCATAAATCATTCCATTACTTCAAATTCCTAACATTTCATCCGATTACTTCATCTTCTCTATCCGATTAATTAATTTTTTCTCTCATGAAACTTAGCTTCACTTTTTCTCTCATGGAACACTCGATTAGATCACTTTCCCCATCATACAACATCTAATTATTCACTTGATCTCTCATAAGACATCCGATTACCTCACTTTTTTATCTCATTAAACATCCAATTGCTTCCCTTTTTCTTTCATAAAACTTCTGATTACTTCACTTTCTCTCTCCTGAACATCCGATTACTTCACTTTTTCTCATATAAAACATCCGATTACTTCACTTTTTCTCTCGAAACATCCGATTACTTCATCTTTCTCACGTAAACATCCGATTCCTTCACTTTTCTCTCATAAAACATCCAATAAATTCATTTCTTCTCTCATGAAACAGATTGCGTCACCTTTCCTCTCTTGGAATATTCGATTACTTCATTTACTCCACCATAAAACATCTCTTACCCTCACTTCATCTCCAATAAACATTCGATTATTTCACTTAACATTAACTTTCTTAAAACATCCGATTACTTCACTTTATCTCACACAAAACATCCGATTGCCTTACTTTATCAATTAAACATCCGATTTCTTCCTTTTTCTCTCATGAAACATCCGATTTCTTCATTTTTCTCTCATGAAACATCCTATTTCTTCCTTTTTCTCTCAGGAAGCATCCGATGACTTCCCTTTTTCTCCCATGAAGCATCCGATTACTTATAAAAAAATGTATTCTGCAGCTGTAAATAATTAAGCATTTATGTTATAGCAGTTGTGGTTCTCATCCAGTGGCACGTGTACCTACAGAGGTATTGATCTTCAGAGGAAGAATTAGTTCATTGAAACGATAATTTTATGGAAAAAAATAAACGAAAAATCAAATAAGACCTCGCTATTAGACAGTTGAAGAGAGATTCGTAATTAAAATAGTGAAGCGAAGTGGAATCAAATTTATGCAAGGAATGAAGTCAAGACTTGGCCGAAAGAATGAGAATAAATAATGCCTAGCACGAAGCTAAAGAGTAAGCAGAAAGTGAAAAGATATACAATGGAGGAGAGTTGCGAGAACAAAGGTCATAAGGAATTTGTCAATTTCCACTCCATTTAGAAAAGTTGGGTATCTTTGGAGCTGTCGAGGAACTTGTTGCGGACCAGGGCGAGAGATCAAATGGTTTTAACCTTGAAACTCCCCTGTGAGCAAGAGGGGGGTGGTGAAAGGGACATCGAGAAAGGGGTAAAAACTACGATATTTGCGGACCATTGAAAATACCTCATCAAATATTCATGCGTTTATGTACGAGTATGTGCTAAAATAATGGACATAAAATGATAATGACAAGCTGTCATTTAATTTCATTCTCTTCCTTGATCACTTTCATTTTGATCAATTCTCCATAAATGATTAGTATTGACCATACATTGAGAGGATTGATTAAGGGCAATGCCTGAAGGGGTCAATGATTCACTCTAGGAAGAGAAGTTGCCCTGACTAAGGATCAGTCCAATTTCAGAAATTATGTGGTCTGTACGTCAGCACTTCTGCACAGCTGCACGTCTTCTCCTTTTAACAACTGCTACGGAGCTTCCTCTTAATCAATCGCAAAAGCAGAGCCCAAGGTCTAATGACGCCTAACAAAAAACAAAAAGACTCGGAGAAAAATGAGTTGGATAACCATAAAATAAGGAAAGGATTTTATTTTTTATAAGAGAACAGGAAAATTGTCCTCTTCTGATAAAAATTGAGGTACTCGTAGATTTAGGGATTGAAGGAAAAACAAGATGGAAAACAGTCGTAAAGAATTAAAGTTTAACCTGGTCTCCAAATTCCGCATTCTTGAAAGATAAACTTTAGAATATATATACATCATTAAACATCATTAAAACGCACTAAAATACATAAAGAAATTTGTCCCCAAAAGGGAGCATCTGTCTTAAAACATGGTAGGTAGTTGACAAAGGCAGTAGAAATAAAAGTTTGCTGTCAACGAAGCCTTCAATTGTCTTTTTCTGCAGCTCTATTTATTCTAGTGTGCCTTTCAGTCACTGAAATTCCAATAATCTATGTCAGTCACTCTGAATCTTCAATTGACTCCTTCAATCACTCTGAATATTCGATTGTCTATTCAGCCATTCTTTATCTAGGGTTGTCTATTTCAATCACTCTGAATCTTTGCTTGTTAATTTCAGTCATTCTGCATCTTTGATTGTGTCTTTTAGTCACTTTGAATCTTCAATGTCTATTTAAGTCACTCTGAATCTTCGGTAGCTGACTGGTGCACCTTTCGAATCCCATTTAGAGTTAGGTGACCCTTCTCGGAGGTCAATTCGTAGAGACCGAATGGAATTTGAAGGAAAAATCTTTTAATACAATTATGAGGATGAGAATAAAAGTGTTTAAAAGAATTAGGTCCATCCATTTTTTCTACTTTTAGACATAATTAACTCAACTAAACTATTTAGTTCTGGTCCTTACAAATGCGACAAAGAAAATGTTTACATGCGCTGTTATCATTTGCTAGAATGCTCTATCTGCTAATGTCCTTGAAGCTTTATTTAAGGAGATCATGGCGAGGCAAATTAACCTTTTTTTCAATAACGCCTCCGTCCCTTCCTTGTTCCAATACCCATCAAAGTGTTCACTATTCATTTATTTTCGGATTGGCGTAAATATATTTATTATAATCCCCGAAATAGTATTTAAAAATGTTTTTATCTTCGAACATCTTTCGGTTCCGTGATTATGTCTCACTAAAGAAATTGAGGTATAACATCGGTGTTAATTTAACTTGCTCTTTATATTAAAGGTCAAACTGAAAAAAAAGCGTCGAAAGATTACAATACTTTATGGTCAACTAACACCCGACTCCCTTCCCCTCCCCCCAAAATTGAGAAAGGATTAATTTACTGTTTAATCACTCATTTGAGACACTCACCACATTTATAGATAATATTAATGTTATATTATCATATGAATGTATTTTGTACCGATTACTTATTAAAAATTCCGCAAAACCAGATATTATTTATAACTACCAATTTAGGCGCCGCCGTAAAAACTACAACGGAGAGACAGTGAAAGAAAGTCCCCGATACATGGCCAATGATCATATGTGCTTCGTTATAGTGAACAAAGTTTTCTTCATACATATGCTGCCCCCTCTATGACCATATTAAAGGGGACACTGGTAAAGTGTGTTTCTGGAACTTTCTTAAAATTAGGTATGGTAACATATTTATTTAGTAAAAAACCAAAGAAAACGAAAACCAAATTGAGTATTTTGGCCAAATGCGTTCGAAAAGTAATCATGAAATAAATACTTAAGGAAATGAGACGCTGGGTAAACCTTAGCCAACCTAGAAAGAAGTTCACCTTGGGGGTTTATGGTTACACAAAAACCAGCTGAACACAAACGTATTTCGATCTATTCCGGAACTATTGCATAATAAACTATTTATCAAAGGTAAAACTGAATAATATCGCTTAAATATTACCGGTCTTTCCAGCTAATTCAATCAAATGGAGAGTTCAGTAATAAGGATTTTTTGCTTCATCATTGAGCAATGGGACATGTTACCACTAACTTCTGGATCTTTTTTCCCTGAAAGGAATTTAATCAGCAACAATGGCTGTAAATGATACAAAAAGATATAACAAATCATTAATTTGACCGAATATTTGCCTACATCCGAACAATAAATGAGTTTAACTTTTTGTTTGCTAATTATGAGACCTTTTAGTTTGCTACTTATGGAACCTTTTTGATACTTATGAAACATTTTTGTTTTGTACTTATGGAACTTTTTGTTTACTACTTAGCAAACCTTTTTGCTTGATACTTATGGAACCTTTTTGTTTGTTACATATGGAATCTTTTTGTTTTGTTTGCTAGTTATGAAACCTTTTACTTTCCTAATTATGGAATATTTTTGTTTGCTACTTATGTTATATTTTTTGCTAGTTAGGTTACCTTTTCGTTTGCTTGTTATGTTACGATTTTTTTCTACTTAGGTTAACTTTTTGCTATTTATGGAACATTTTAGTTTGCTACTTATGCCCCTTTTTGGCTTGCTACTTATTGAACGCTTTTGTTTGCTACTTATGTAACCTATTTATTCGATACTTATGCAACCTTTCTGTTTGCCATTTATGAAACCTTTTTAATTGCTACTTATGAAATATTTTTATTTTCTATGTATGGGATATTTTTTTATTGTTACATATGAAACTTTCTTTTGTTTGGTACTTATGGAACATTTTTATTGGCTACTTATGAAAAATTTTCGTTTGCTACTTATGAAACTCTTTTGTTTCCTATTGAATCTTTCTGTTTGCAACTTTTTGAACCATTTAGTTTGTTACTTATGGAATCATTTTAATTCCTACATATTCTAACATTTTTGTTGCTACTTATGGAATCTTTTATAAAATTAACATATAGCTCAAACTTTGAATTTAAAAGAGCAATTATGGAGAAAATTTCCGAGCGAAAATTGAGAGCGGGCAAATTGGCACTTAGATTATAACCAGAAAGATAGGACTGGATCTAAAGAAAACAAACCGGGGCTAATATTTACATTTCTCTCCTTTGTGCTGGAGATTAGGAACGATTCACAGATATTTCTGCTAATAAAATCATTTATATGAATTATGGTATCTGCTTTTGACCAGATAATCTGATGGACGGCCAAAGCATCATTTTTATACCCATTAGAAAAACAGGGCCTTTACACAACATATTACTTTTAGCTTACCATGATAATTTCTTGTAATTTATTCCAGGTAGGTCAAACTTCTGAAAATATATCTGTAAGAATTAAGTAACATCAAAATGCAGTATCTAAGGGATACTGACTGCCCATATAAAGATTTCCTTGTTTCCCTTCTCTCAAATTCTTCTTCTCAAACCAACAGCCTAGGTGGCGCGATACTGTTATTTAACCATTCCTTATATTAATGTCATCCTCTTAGACATGGAATCCTCAAACATTTTTTCAAACTTTCTCCTGACTTATTTCTCAGCAGTTATCTCTACTCTCATATAAATTCTTTGATAACAATTACGATAATTTATCCTTCCCTTGCCCTAAGCGAACATACAGAAATAAACATTCATTTTCAGACAAAGCCCCTCCTCTGAGAAAACTGATTGATGATCAAAACTGCTCACACGCAATTTCTTTACACATAAATACTCAAGAATTTATAGTACATACATTACAGTCGGTCATATCGCTTCAGGAAGCATAAATCTTTCCACTTCGTGTTCACATTGTGCTCTACCTATCAAAAAATAACTTTTAACTCAACTAAAGTCCATCAATTTGCCTCTTCAAACAGTTTTCGGTGGATAGTATTCACAATTTCACGACTCAGTAACACATCAGGAAAAACGTCTCTTCATTCCATCAGCGTTCACATTCACTCCATCCACCGAAAAAGGACTTAAACTCACAAAGTCCACTCATTCATCTTAGCAAAACGTCAAGTTTCAATAAAGTTATTTGATTAAATTGTTTAGGAATCAAAATACGATTTTATTTGAACACCCTAAGAATGAACTCGAATCCCGAATTTGGATTCATATACAAGAGAAGATTTATATGTGCCTACGGAACTAATGACCGCGCCCCAATCAAAGAGAACCACCTTCTCTCGTCACACACACACACACACACACACACATATATATATATATATATATATATATATATATATATATATATATATATATATATATATATACACACATTGCCGTAAAGGAGATGGCAATGTATTTTACTGACCACCGTGCTGACGGGATCGAGCACCTCGATCCGGCCCCAGCATAGCCTCTCCTTCTCCTTCCCATTAACCCAGTATAGACTAAGGGGTGACCTAATTGAAATATATAAAATCGTCAAAGGCATAGTTAATATGAACTGTAACAAATATAATCGACTGATCTAATTACATACGGGGAAATAGTTTTTCCATCTTGTTTTCCCTTAAATCTCTTGTTTTTACCTAATTTTCTTATCGACATAACAATTTTTTTGTTCCCTTTTAAAAGAAAATCTTACGTCAATCTTTTTGGCCCTTTGACTCCTATTTGTGTTTTGCTCTAAACGAATGCTACACGTCGTTGAAACTTGTGGTCCCGCTCTTGCGATCGAGTGAGAGGAAGCCCGGTAAACTGTAAAATATTGCTGGAAAATTGGCAGTAACGTACCGTAAGTTTTTGTAGCAAAATAGTTTTGCGATGTTTACTGTAAGTTACTGTAAAACGCTCAGTTTCACTGAAATATTTGGTGCGAACATTGTATGCTGATAATTTTGCGAGCTTAGCCTTTTGTCTTGCAGTTTTTAAACAGTATTATAAAATAATAAGCCCTTATATTCGGCAGCAAACCTTTCTTCAACCTCGCCTCATTTCGGTTATTGGTGATCCCATTTACGAGCTTAAATGAATACTTTAATGTTTAATTAAGGGTTTGTTTGATATTTAATAAGAAAAAGATGCAACCTTGAATTTTGGTAACGAATAATTCTTTATGTTTTCAATCATAGGAAAAAAATATATGAATGTAGTTAGTTACTTTTGTGCAAGTCTCAAATAAGTGAAAATAAGTGCAGAAATCCATATTAAATTGTAGACTTTGTTACTCGCCATTGTTAGATTTATCTTACCTTACCGATGTGCTATGCCTTCAAAGACTTGGATGGGGGAGGGGGGAACGAATGCCATTCTTTTCTGGAAAGGGATTGTAATGGGTCTAGGTTTGATTTATTTCATTTTCTTTAAGATATATTATTATGTCTAGCTTCTACGACTTGTTTATCAGTATGTTATTAGTTCTCAATCTCATCCTATTATTACGAAGCCTAAATATCGCTTGAAAGGGAAATATGCACAAATTTACAGCCAAAACCGATTTTATTAATAAATACAGTCAATTGATGCGCGCAGCCAATATTTACAATGATGTCCCTTGTTCCTCAGTGCTGCTTCAATTCATTTTCGCATGCTGGAGATCAAAATGTGACGATATCTTGACTGATATTGCTGCATTTTGGGGCAAATAAGCACCCGCGAATGCTCTCAAGTGGATGTCTTCTGCTTATCAAACGCCAGTTTGATTATCGGCCACAAATTCTCTGACGAATTCCTGAGACAAATTCACAAAGGTTCGATGTTATTTTCAGCCAAAACTTTGTTATTGCATTTGCTTTGTGACAAGGTGCGCCATCATGCTGAAAAATATAGTGGATCTTCCAGAACCTCCAAACAAGCGGAAGGGACTTCATCAGAGAATATCACTTTGCCCGTCTTCAACAGTCTATTATTTATATATCCTACAAAAGTGGAGCCTGGTGAGATGAGGCTTATTTGTATACCTTCTCGACTTGAGACTGTCGAAAACTCTCCGCCTCACTGTGCGCACTGAAGCGTTCCCACCTGCTTCTTCAAACAATGTGCAACAATAAAAATAAAACAGAAATAAAAATAACCTTTTCTGAGAGATATTTTTTGCGTAAATCACGAATATATATCCATCTCTTTCTGCGACCCTCCAGTTTCTCGTAAATTACCATCTTGCTTACGTTAAATACGTTGAATGCAAACAGGATTGGACCGAAACTGACAACTTTAAAAGATATTAACAGATTTTGATATAATTTTAATGGGGTGTTCCTACGGTATTTGTCAACCTAACCTATGAAAGTATACTCAATATTTTTTAGTTATATGGGTCCAAATCCGTGGTAACTCTTACGTAACGCTTGATAATTTTGTAACTTACTCTTGAATCTGACAAGAAACCACACCTCATCCCCCCACTGGAACTCAATCATCTAGTTCGTGATCTAACAATTACTAAGCAACAGAGTGAACTCCTGGCCTCACGTCTACAACAATGGAACCTGTTGGATTAACATGCTCGAATTACAGTATTTAAGAAGCGTTCCGCAGATCTACGACAATTCTTCACTTTTGAAAACAACTTGACTTATTGTAATGATATCAGAGTCCTATCCAATGCCATTGAGAGACCAAATGAGTGAAAGTTATTCATAGATGCATCCCTTTACAGCATAAAAGCGGTTCTGTTGCACATTGGAAACATCATGCCTTCAGTGCCAGTTGGATACCCAGTCATTTTAAGAGAGACATATTATAGACCGAATAGGTTACAAGGAGCATGAGTAGCTAATTTGTGCGGACTTGAAAGTAGTAGCCCTACTTAATGGGCTACAAACTGGATACACCAAGTTTATGTGCTTCCTTTGCAAGTGGGACAGTAGAGCCAGATAAAAACATTATGTACGCTCAGAATGGTCACCTCCGGGAAATATGACGCCTGGATGCCATAATGTAATTCATGAGCCACTAATTAAGAAGAAGAAAATCATTTTGCCGCCACTGCATATAAAACTAGGCCTAATGAAGCTTATCACGTTGCAGGAAGCCACGTGGGTAGACAGACCCCACGTGTTCAAGAGTCACATGACGAAGCAATCTAAGATGCGCCCCCAACCCCATCGTACCATCTAAGCGAGTGTGGAGAACATCCCCCAGGCAGTCTAAAGTTCCAGCAGTTTCCCCGGCGGGGATAGAGAGAGGGGGTAAAATAACTGTTTGTCGCCGACAGTTGGGGCTTTGAGCTGCCCCCTGCGAATTCCCTAAAGTGGGGGTTATTTCCCATCTCCTGCTTGAGGAGACTCTGCATATTTAAGCCTTTTTCCTGCCTGTGAAGAGCAGTAAAAGTCAAGGCTCGCTCTCAGAAGACATCACACGTCCCAAGTAGGTGTATACCCAGTCGAAGTCTCAACACTCTTCCTGGTAAGGTATCCACGGTAAAACGGAAGCCTCTGCCCCCGCCGTCTTCTGAAGCAGTTGCGCCGGATTACTCCTTCAAGTCCTCGAAGGACCCAGCCACGGCGAAGTTACTCTGAGGTAGCCATACCTCTCCCGAAAATCACCAAGGATTCCAGCTCTCCCCTCGAGCACCAGCTAAGGTTATAACTTACACCTTCACAGCCCCGGAAGTAAGGTGCCGACCATACCCTTCCTTTCCACTCTTCTCCTGACGAGGATCCCTCTTTTGAAGACGCCCACAAGATCGTCTCGCGGAGCCTCTTCTTTTCCCTCAAGTCTCCTGTGAAGTCGCCGTTGCCCTCCGACCCGTAAGCCCCTCTTCCCCTTTTATCTGGTAAGCCCATTTGGATCTGAGCAGGTAGCTCTAAACTCAATCATTAATTTCCGTTTATATCATTTTGATTAATTTTAATTTGTAAATAAAATTAATATTTTCTTATGTTTATCTTTAATTAACCTGAACGTCACTCTTGGCCTCGTTATTCAAATCTCGCTGACCTCGAACTCTACCTGCTTAGTTAAGTGAATTGACCCCACGTCTCAACTTGACCTTATTAATCTGCGCATCAACTTAGTGTTCAGTCTTTGGATGGTTCGCTTTAATAGCCTGAGTTCTCCCCCTAAATACTAATAATATATATTGTATTGGATAGTCGGCTATACCACGACAGATACACTTTTTCATTCTCATCTGTCCTTCTTCCCAGAGAATGGAGGAGATGTGAGGGATGAACATGGAGAGAAGTTCCATTAAAATATAGCATCAATGGAAAACAGGTATAAGGGAAAATGGAGCCCTGCTATGCTGGCTGACTTCTGCTGGAACCTGAAGCATGACACACCTGAGACGTCTTACAAACGAAGAAGGAAATACTAAAATGTAGGTTAATTGATTATATAATGCTAACAAACATGCTGATTCATTATATATCAATGAACTAATTACTATGGACACATTTAATCTGACTTTGAGAGCGAAATACATTTATGGTATCGCGAAAATTGGTATAAATTGCATAATTATTAAATCGTCACTTACAAAAAAATGTTACGTGATGGGAATTTTTTGTAGGCAAATTCGAATTCAGCATACTCAACTTCATAATAAAATGCACATGAGATCTATGTTTTTTTCTTGACATTGAAATTTGTTGTACAGTTGCAATCCACTTAGCAACTATCGACTTGCATTTCCGGCCACTTTGGTGCAAAGCTACCATGGTTGAACGCGTTTCTTTGGAAGGAGTCATTTCTGGAATTGAAAAAGATACAAACCTCTATTTTTGCCAACAAATATTGTGAAATAGAGTATAATTACATAGAAAAATTCATTTAACCCACATTCATCATCATTTTGCCCTTTCGATCGAATAGCAAAGCTCAAGGGAATGAAACTAACCTCCTACAGGAACAGGACCAGACCGCGCTTTTGGATTCACCGAATGAAAGTATTGTTTGTTCTTATTATTTTTGAAATTGCGTTGTTTTTTTTAATAAACATGTGAACAATTTAAACATTAAAATAATTATTCTTATCACGTAAATTCTAAAAGCCAATGCAAAAATCAAGTATATATTAGTCTCAAAACATTTTGACTCTATATCCCACGACCGGATAATGAAATGCGCATGAAGATCAGAAAGATAATCACTGGCCATCCCGAAGGCACCAGGTGACGATTCTCGATGAGGTGGGGGGGAGGATAGGGGCGTCCGGGTCGTGTTGTGCCATTGAAACAAAAGCGTCACCCGTTCCGCGTCAGGGTATGTAGATATGAGTGCCCCCATTGGGGAATTTAGTACCAATCAGCAGGGTTGTGAGCAGAGCAGAGCAGAGCCTGTTTATGTTGTGTTGTGAAGGTGGGGAAGGAAATGACAGCGGTATTGTGATTAGCTATGTGCAGATCATGCGTTTGGAGCTACTTACCCCCGAGGGGAGGGGCTGAACATCAGTATAGCCACCCAATGGGCGGATAGTTCATAACCCAACTGGAAGTTTTGTCTTCACGTTCTCTCGACATCAGAAATTGAACCTTGTATCCACTAGGTAACCGAGAGCTGCGTCATGGGCACTTGGTTCGGAATCGGCGGTAAACTCTAGTTCTCTAATAAGAAAGAAAAGGCAACTTAAATGGTCGCAGATTTGTGATAATAGCACTATCAAATTAATATTACAGTTATATCTGTAATAATAGGGGAAAGAAACGGTATCGGAGTTTAGAGTAGGGTTTGGGAATTTAACATAAATTGATTATCGTAGTCTTAAATTATTTTAATCGTTGGCAGAGTCTATATTAAAGAAGTAATTGAGTGTATGAAGGTAATATGGTGAGAGAGAATATAGTCTGATGAGTAAATGCTCCTGGTTAGGGATTGGGGGTTGTGTTTCATTGGTATTGCAAAGATGTGCACAAATACCAGCATGTAATATACGCTGTGTAGATCAAAGATAGGCCTCGTATTTACAACGTGAGGAGTTTATTTAAAATTAATGGAGGGCCGATGCACTGATAACCTTTTTGGTCATTTTAAATTTTACTTAAAATTGAGTCAGAGTAACTAGAGTACCCTGAACAATTTGTCTGTATCTTCCATTTAAGTTAATGAATAACCTTTATTAGTCTTAATGGCTAACCAAAGTTTTTCATTGTACATTCCTTTTATTGAAATAATAAATGGTAATTTCAAATGGAGGTTATAATTCAATTATGCGTTAGCCATTGTTCTAGTGTGTTTATGTATCGATGTAGTGTTTTGGTGGCTGGGTTGATTTGGGGGATTTGTGCTGTTATCGAGAGTGAAGTCATCTGGGTAAATATTGTTTGATAACTGTGGATTGTGGTTGCGTAATATCGTAATTAAATAAGTTAAACAGTACGGGTGAGGGGATAGTAACCTGAGTGATACCATTATGGAGTGGTAGAATGCGTGATTTATGTGTTTGGTCATTGTGTACATGCCTAAAAATTGGTAGACTAGATTATATAAACGAGATATTTAATTTAGAGCTTGGTAGTTGCTTTGCTCGAGTACCAGTTTTAATTGATTCATAATTGTGAAATGATCGTGGGCACTTTTTTGTTGGGACGAGTGTAATAGAACGAGTTGAAGCTGCGTTTAATTTCAACTCCTATCCCGTATTATTTAAAACCACGATGCTGCCCACGTGCATCTTCGATTCGAGGCTTGGAGTCTTATCACAGCTACCGGATGTCAATGTTTAAACAAGGAGGTTATCGTCTCCCCATTCGCCCCCATACGCCAACCTCGCCAGATCGAGTTGGGCTTATGAGCAGATAAGGCATTGTTCTCCGGCCCGGCTGTGCGTTCCCTCCAAGCTTTCACTCCATTTTCCCCCACGCCAAGGAGATGTCCTGGCTATTTATATGGAAACTTTACCACTAAGATCAGATTGGAGATCCAGATTTTCGTCGCGAAACATCACCACGACCCTCTCTCCCTTTGTGCGCCAAGGGACCTCGACCTCGAGATTCACCATCACTTGTCCAGAAGGAGGACAATATTCCTTGAGTGCCAAAGGTTCGAGCCTTTCCGACGCCAAGTCCCCAAGGCTTCCCCCCCTGTTGTTCAAAGGAGAACAGCATTAGAACAGCCATTGTTCGTTTTGAGCCCTTCGCCAAGAAACGGTTCTCACCCCTTCCCTGTTGTTCAGAGGAGAACAACATTAGAACAGCCATTGTTCTTGAGCCCGTAGACAAGAGACGGTTCTCATCCCCCCCTTTGTTCAGAAGAGAACAACCTAGAACAGCCATTGTTCGTTTTGAGCCCTTCGCCAAGAAACGGTTCTCACCCCCCCTGTTGTTCAAAGGAGAACAACATTAGAACAGCCATTGTTCTTGAGCCCGTAGACAAGAGACGGTTCTCATCCCCCCTTTGTTCAGAAGAGAACAACCTAGAACAGTCATTGTTCTTCCAGCCGTTCGTCGAGAAACGGTTCTCCTTCCCAAGACGCCTCGTCAGGATCCTTTTATCCCCCCCCCCTTTCGGCTGGAGCTCGCCAGCGGACCGAAACTCCTTTGCGCCACCTTCCACTGCACCACTAGTGCCAAAAGTTACGTAAGCCAAACTTCACCTTTGAGTATTGATCCCTTTTGTCAATTCTATCCTGTGCTTTAAATGGTTTATCGAACCATCCCATCTCTTTAACTCGATATTTGTTTTACCTTTTTTAAATCCTTTAAATCCTCGGATTAGCCGAGCCCCCACGACCCTTTTCATTCTTTGTTTATGTCAATATTTTCCGTCTTGTGTTTATTGATAGTTATTATTAATAAAACTCTATTTTATTAATGATAGCAATATTATTATCCTTGAGCTCAGTTCCACTTCTTAAGCATATCGAAGATACATAATATCGGCCGCCAGACAGTAACGCACTCTAAAGATAATTAAGGAAGTTCACTCAACGAATAGTGATATATGGTATCGTCGGGAGTCATTCTACGACATATATATATATACTATTTAAATTTTCACTCTAAAGATAATTAAGGAAGTTCCCTCAACGAATAGTGATATATGGTATCGTCGGGAGTCATTCTACGACATATATATATATACTATTTAAATTTTCACTCTAAAGATAATTAAGGAAGTTCCCTCAACGAATAGTGATATATGGTATCGTCGGGAGTCATTCTACGACATATATATATATATATATACTATTTAAATTTGGTATCAGGTGTGTAAGGTTTAACGCTATATCTTTGCAAACACTGGTCTCAGTCGAGTAAAGCATAGTGTTATTCGTTATAATAATAGAATATAGTAGTTCCCTTTCGTTTTAACGATTGCCATCCCTTTTTTTTTAAACTTAAGAAACTGGAGTAGCTCAAGGAACTGTGATGATAATTTGTTTGTGTTTTTTTTGTGATTTTAGTCAATGGTTATTTAGAGTAAGAAACCAAGTACGAATAGGTCAGTGCCCATATTTAGGTAGGCTAATTCTATAGAGGCATAATTCTTGTTGCAAGGAATTTTAGTTGGTTGACTAGTGCGCCCCCAAGTGCAAAGATGACTCAGTTTGAAATCTTTAAAGCGCAAGGAGAATCCTTGGGACTCTCCGGAAAAGAACTAATTGAGTACATTCAAGAGGAGCAAAGAAAAGAGGAAGAAAAAGAAAGAGTAATCCGACAAGAGCAACGAGAAGAAAAAGAAAGAGAAAGAGAGGAACGGATAAGACAAGCTGAGCTTCAGATTGAATTAGCTCGGATTAAAGCAGAAGTTCAAAGAAAAAAGGTAGAAAAAGAAAGAGAAAGAGAGGAACGGGGAAGAGTAATCCAACGAGAAGAACGAGAAGGAAAAATACAACGAGAAGAACGAGAAAAAGAAATCCAACGAGAAGAAAGAAGGACGGATCCGCGCCCCTTCCCAGGAAAGCTGACAAAGTTTCCGAGCCCCGTAAAACCCCAAAACTTCTTTCCCCAAAACCAACATCGGGACTCCAAACCTCCCGTTAAGACTTCTCCTCCATCTCTCTTCCCGAAGCGACCAATAATATGCTTCACCTGTGGTGTAGAAAACCACATGAGCTGGAATTGCCCCCAAAATTCTAGGCTTAAAAGCGGACCAGCCCACCAAGTTCACCAGATTAATGCAACCCCGGCTCCCCCAGTGGTGCAGACCCAAGCAGAAACTTCTCCCCCTCCGTCAGGCCACCAGGTAAATTTTGTTTTTGGTAAAAGTTCATCGGGAACTTTGAAATATGAGGAGGGCAACGTGGACAGCTGCCGAGTATCGACTCTCGTCAGGGACACAGGATGTACGTGTTTCATCGTGTCCGACGAACTCCTCCCAGTGGCCTCTAACCACGAAAAATTTGCGGTGGTACATGACCACCTTGGGCGGGCGAACCGATTCCCCGTCGCTAGATGTTACCTGCAGTGTCAATATTATAATGGCTGGGCTGAAGTCATTGTAGCACCCATACATTCTGTTCCGTACTTATAGGACAGAGCCCCCAAGTAAGTTTCGACCCTGTGTTTCAGGCCGCCCTTCCTCAAGGCCGAGATAAGAAAGAAGCCCAGGATCCCGTCCCCATCAGAACCCCGATACCGTCCGATTTCTCGGAGACCCCTAACCAGGACTTTAGGACGGCAAAAGAGGAGTGTGAATCACTAACACCCTTAGGTGATAAGGCCCAAGACAAGGACACGGAGACTGTCCGTGGACCCCAAGAAAAAAAGAACCCCCAACGCGCCCATGGAGATACCTTCGTAGAACTGGACGAAACATCGGCGCTTGAAGAAGATTACCCCGCGGAGTCCCTTAAGGTAATCCAGACAGTGTGCATCCAACCTGATGCTGATTACCCTCCTACTTTTCTACCAGGCGAGTCTTTGGAACCCTCTGACCTGGATAGTGACGCGCAGCTGACACCACGTCAGAAGAGTCAGCTACAAAAACTAATTAAATGGAGTCACCATTTCCCCGCCCTATTAGCTCTTTTCGAGCGACTGCGTGAAAATGGCCTCACCATTGGCCCCAGCAAATGCCATTTTTCCCACGAAACCATCAAATATTTGGGTTTCAAAATAGGACAAAGCAAGTTAGGTCCCCATGAGAACAAGATTAAGGCAATCGCCCACATGCCCCTCCCGATTACAAAGAAGCCATTAAGATCGTTCCTAGGATCAGCTTCTCCCTATCAGCGATTTGTTCCGAATTTCGCTGCAATTTTGGCCCCCCTATGCCCCCTTCAGGAAAAGAATTTCCCCGATCGTTTACGTTGGAATGATGTCGCTGTTTCCCATTTTAATCAGCTCAAAAGTAAGTTCATTTCTGCCCCCATTTTAAAGTTGCCCAGCCCGGAAAAATCTTTTGGGGTTAAGACCGACGTGATCAACGAGGGCATTGGAGGTGTACTCCTTCAATACGTGGATGACGGAACGAGTCATCCAGTTGCATATGCTAGTCGTCAAACATTACCACGCGAAAAGAGATATGCCACTAGAGAAAAGAAAGCTCTATCAATTATCTGGGTCATAGACAAATTCAAGCTGTACTTGATATGTAAAGAATTTCAAATAGGAACCGTCCACCGTCCGTTAGCCTATATCAGGAATGTGAGATACTCAAACGGCCGCATCATGCGCTGGAGTTTACTCTTGCAAGAGTATCAGTTTAAAATAAATTAGATAAAAGGTTCCGATAACCAGGTCGCTGACGCACTCAGTAGGAATGCGTTACCGAATAGCGTAGAATAATTGTATTCATAGGATTAGTATCTCCATGTAGGTATATACCGTCTTGTACGACTTAATTTAAGATTCTTTTGTAATATTATTAATTAATGTATATGTCTGAATTTTGTAACGCTCAATGTCTAATTTTTTGTATGTATATATATTTGTTCTTATTAATTTACGTATAAATTATTTTGTCCCGTATGTCCTAAGTTTATATCATTTCATTGTTCCATGCCCTTTTTTTCTCTCTGATTAAGTTGTATTAAAGGTTATTTTCCCCTGTAATCTAAAGATCAAAATAATCATATGTATTGAGGTAATACTAGTTAGGTGCAGGAAGGTACGGTTGGTACAAGAAAACGAGTTCCCCACAACGGAGCTCTATCGTTGTCCCTTCTCTCTTTTTTTCGAAGTGACAACTTCCCCTGGAATGGAAGGGTGTAATAGAACGAGTTGAAGCTGCGTTTAATTTCAACTCCTATCCCGTATTATTTAAAACCACGATGCTGCCCACGTGCATCTTCGATTCGAGGCTTGGAGTCTTATCACAGCTACCGGATGTCAATGTTTAAACAAGGAGGTTATCGTCCCCCCATTCGCCCCCATACGCCGACCTCGCCAGATCGAGTTGGGCTTATGAGCAGATAAGGCATTGTTCTCCGGCCCGGCTGTGCGTTCCCTCCAAGCTTTCACTCCATTTTCCCCCACGCCAAGGAGATGTCCTGGCTATTTATATGGAAACTTTACCACTAAGATCAGATTGGAGATCCAGATTTTCGTCGCGAAACATCACCACGACCCTCTCTCCCTTTGTGCGCCAAGGGACCTCGACCTCGAGATTCACCATCACTTGTCCAGAAGGAGGACAATATTCCTTGAGTGCCAAAGGTTCGAGCCTTTCCGACGCCAAGTCCCCAAGGCTTCCCCCCCCCCTGTTGTTCAAAGGAGAAAAGCATTAGAACAGCCATTGTTCGTTTTGAGCCCTTCGCCAAGAAACGGTTCTCACCCCCCCTGTTGTTCAGAGGAGAACAACATTAGAACAGCCATTGTTCTTGAGCCCGTAGACAAGAGACGGTTCTCATCCGCCCCTTTGTTCAGAAGAGAACAACCTAGAACAGCCATTGTTCGTTTTGAGCCCTTCGCCAAGAAACGGTTCTCACCCCCCCTGTTGTTCAAAGGAGAACAACATTAGAACAGCCATTGTTCTTGAGCCCGTAGACAAGAGACGGTTCTCATCCCCCCTTTGTTCAGAAGAGAACAACCTAGAACAGCCATTGTTCTTCCAGCCGTTCGTCGACAAACGGTTCTCCTTCCCAAGACGCCTCGTCAGGATCCTTTTATCCCCCCACTCTTTCGGCTGGAGCTCGCCAGCGGACCGAAACTCCTTTGCGCCACCTTCCACTGCACCACTAGTGCCAAAAGTTACGTAAGCCAAACTTCACCTTTGAGTATTGATCCCTTTTGTCAATTCTATCCTGTGCTTTAAATGGTTTATCGAACCATCCCATCTCTTTAACTCGATATTTGTTTCACCTTTTTTAAATCCTTTAAATCCTCGGATTAGCCGAGCCCCCACGACCCTTTTCATTCTCTGTTTATGTCAATATTTTCCGTCTTGTGTTTATTGATAGTTATTATTAATAAAACTCTATTTTATTAATGATAGCAATATTATTATCCTTGAGCTCAGTTCCACTTAAGCATATCGAAGATACATAATATCGGCCGCCAGACAGTAACGCACTCTAAAGATAATTAAGGAAGTTCCCTCAACGAATAGTGATATATGGTATCGTCGGGAGTCATTCTACGACATATATATATATACTATTTAAATTTTCACTCTAAAGATAATTAAGGAAGTTCCCTCAACGAATAGTGATATATGGTATCGTCGGGAGTCATTCTACGACATATATATATATACTATTTAAATTTTCACTCTAAAGATAATTAAGGAAGTTCCCTCAACGAATAGTGATATATGGTATCGTCGGGAGTCATTCTACGACATATATATATATACTATTTAAATTTGGTATCAGGTGTGTAAGGTTTAACGCTATATCTTTGCAAACACTGGTCTCAGTCGAGTAAAGCATAGTGTTATTCGTTATAATAATAGAATATAGTAGTTCCCTTTCGTTTTAACGATTGCCATCCCCTTTTTTTTAAACTTAAGAAACTGGAGTAGCTCAAGGAACTGTGATAATAATTTGTTTGTGTTTTTTTTGTGATTTTAGTCAATGGTTATTTAGAGTAAGAAACCAAGTACGAATAGGTCAGTGCCCATATTTAGGTAGGCTAATTCTATAGAGGCATAATTCTTGTTGCAAGGAATTTTAGTTGGTTGACTAGTGCGCCCCCAAGTGCAAAGATGACTCAGTTTGAAATCTTTAAAGCGCAAGGAGAATCCTTGGGACTCTCCGGAAAAGAACTAATTGAGTACATTCAAGAGGAGCAAAGAAAAGAGGAAGAAAAAGAAAGAGTAATCCGACAAGAGCAACGAGAAGAAAAAGAAAGAGAAAGAGAGGAACGGATAAGACAAGCTGAGCTTCAGATTGAATTAGCTCGGATTAAAGCAGAAGTTCAAAGAAAAAAGGTAGAAAAAGAAAGAGAAAGAGAGGAACGGGGAAGAGTAATCCAACGAGAAGAACGAGAAGGAAAAATACAACGAGAAGAACGAGAAAAAGAAATCCAACGAGAAGAAAGAAGGACGGATCCGCGCCCCTTCCCAGGAAAGCTGACAAAGTTTCCGAGCCCCGTAAAACCCCAAAACTTCTTTCCCCAAAACCAACATCGGGACTCCAAACCTCCCGTTAAGACTTCTCCTCCATCTCTCTTCCCGAAGCGACCAATAATATGCTTCACCTGTGGTGTAGAAAACCACATGAGCTGGAATTGCCCCCAAAATTCTAGGCTTAAAAGCGGACCAGCCCACCAAGTTCACCAGATTAATGCAACCCCGGCTCCCCCGGTGGTGCAGACCAAAGCAGAAACTTCTCCCCCTCCGTCAGGCCACCAGGTAAATTTTGTTTTTGGTAAAAGTTCATCGGGAACTTTGAAATATGAGGAGGGCAACGTGGACAGCTGCCGAGTATCGACTCTCGTCAGGGACACAGGATGTACGTGTTTCATCGTGTCCGACGAACTCCTCCCAGTGGCCTCTAACCACGAAAAATTTGCAGTGGTACATGACCACCTTGGGCGGGCGAACCGATTCCCCGTCGCTAGATGTTACCTGCAGTGTCGATATTATAATGGCTGGGCTGAAGTCATTGTAGCACCCATACAATTCTGTTCCGTACTTATAGGACAGAGCCCCCAAGTAAGTTTCGACCCTGTGTTTCAGGCTGCCCTTCCTCAAGGCCGAGATAAGAAAGAAGCCCAGGATCCCGTCCCCATCAGAACCCCGATACCGTCCGATTTCTCGGAGACCCCTAACCAGGACTTTAGGACGGCAAAAGAGGAGTGTGAATCACTAACACCCTTAGGTGATAAGGCCCAAGACAAGGACACGGAGACTGTCCGTGGACCCCAAGAAAAAAAGAACCCCCAACGCGCCCATGGAGATACCTTCGTAGAACTGGACGAAACATCGGCGCTTGAAGAAGATTACCCCGCGGAGTCCCTTAAGGTAATCCAGACAGTGTGCATCCAACCTGATGCTGATTACCCTCCTACTTTTCTACCAGGCGAGTCTTTGGAACCCTCTGACCTGGATAGTGACGCGCAGCTGACACCACGTCAGAAGAGTCAGCTACAAAAACTAATTAAATGGAGTCACCATTTCCCCGCCCTATTAGCTCTTTTCGAGCGACTGCGTGAAAATGGCCTCACCATTGGCCCCAGCAAATGCCATTTTTCCCACGAAACCATCAAATCTTTGGGTTTCAAAATAGGACAAAGCAAGTTAGGTCCCCATGAGAACAAGATTAAGGCAATCGCCCACATGCCCCTCCCGATTACAAAGAAGCCATTAAGATCGTTCCTAGGATCAGCTTCTCCCTATCAGCGATTTGTTCCGAATTTCGCTGCAATTTTGGCCCCCCTATGCCCCCTTCAGGAAAAGAATTTCCCCGATCGTTTACGTTGGAATGATGTCGCTGTTTCCCATTTTAATCAGCTCAAAAGTAAGTTCATTTCTGCCCTCAATTTTAAAGTTGCCCAGCCCGGAAAAATCTTTTGGGGTTAAGACCGACGTGATCAACGAGGGCATTAGAGGTGTACTCCTTCAATACGTGGATGACGGAACGAGTCATCCAGTTGCATATGCTAGTCGTCAATTATTACCACGCGAAAAGAGATATGCCACTAGAGAAAAGAAAGCTCTATCAATTATCTGGGTCATAGACAAATTCAAGCTGTACTTGATATGTAAAGAATTTCAAATAGGAACCGTCCACCGTCCGTTAGCCTATATCAGGAATGTGAGATACTCAAACGGCCGCATCATGCGCTGGAGTTTACTCTTGCAAGAGTATCAGTTTAAAATAAATTAGATAAAAGGTTCCGATAACCAGGTCGCTGACGCACTCAGTAGGAATGCGTTACCGAATAGCGTAGAATAATTGTATTCATAGGATTAGTATCTCCATGTAGGTATATACCGTCTTGTACGACTTAATTTAAGATTCTTTTGTAATATTATTAATTAATGTATATGTCTGAATTTTGTAACGCTCAATGTCTAATTTTTTGTATGTATATATATTTGTTCTTATTAATTTACGTATAAATTATTTTGTCCCGTATGTCCTAAGTTTATATCATTTCATTGTTCCATGCCCTTTTTTTCTCTCTGATTAAGTTGTATTAAAGGTTATTTTCCCCTGTAATCTAAAGATCAAAATAATCATATGTATTGAGGTAATACTAGTTAGGTGCAGGAAGGTACGGTTGGTACAAGAAAACGAGTTCCCCACAACGGAGCTCTATCGTTGTCCCTTCTCTCTTTTTTTCGAAGTGACAACTTCCCCTGGAATGGAGGGGTGTAATAGAACGAGTTGAAGCTGCGTTTAATTTCAACTCCTATCCCGTATTATTTAAAACCACGATGCTGCCCACGTGCATCTTCGATTCGAGGCTTGGAGTCTTATCACAGCTACCGGATGTCAATGTTTAAACAAGGAGGTTATCGTCCCCCCATTCGCCCCCATACGCCGACCTCGCCAGATCGAGTTGGGCTTATGAGCAGATAAGGCATTGTTCTCCGGCCCGGCTGTGCGTTCCCTCCAGGCTTTCACTCCATTTTCCCCCACGCCAAGGAGATGTCCTGGCTATTTATATGGAAACTTTACCACTAAGATCAGATTGGAGATCCAGATTTTCGTCGCGAAACATCACCACGACCCTCTCTCCCTTTGTGCGCCAAGGGACCTCGACCTCGAGATTCACCATCACTTGTCCAGAAGGAGGACAATATTCCTTGAGTGCCAAAGGTTCGAGCCTTTCCGACGCCAAGTCCCCAAGGCTTCCCCCCCCCCTGTTGTTCAAAGGAGAAAAGCATTAGAACAGCCATTGTTCGTTTTGAGCCCTTCGCCAAGAAACGGTTCTCACCCCCCCTGTTGTTCAGAGGAGAACAACATTAGAACAGCCATTGTTCTTGAGCCCGTAGACAAGAGACGGTTCTCATCCCCCCCTTTGTTCAGAAGGGAACAACCTAGAACAGCCATTGTTCGTTTTGAGCCCTTCGCCAAGAAACGGTTCTCACCCCCCCTGTTGTTCAAAGGAGAACAACATTAGAACAGCCATTGTTCTTGAGCCCGTAGACAAGAGACGGTTCTCATCCCCCCTTTGTTCAGAAGAGAACAACCTAGAACAGCCATTGTTCTTCCAGCCGTTCGTCGAGAAACGGTTCTCCTTCCCAAGACGCCTCGTCAGGATCCTTTTATCCCCCCCCCCTTTCGGCTGGAGCTCGCCAGCGGACCGAAACTCCTTTGCGCCACCTTCCACTGCACCACTAGTGCCAAAAGTTACGTAAGCCAAACTTCACCTTTGAGTATTGATCCCTTTTGTCAATTCTATCCTGTGCTTTAAATGGTTTATCGAACCATCCCATCTCTTTAACTCGATATTTGTTTTACCTTTTTTAAATCCTTTAAATCCTCGGATTAGCCGAGCCCCCACGACCCTTTTCATTCTCTGTTTATGTCAATATTTTCCGTCTTGTGTTTATTGATAGTTATTATTAATAAAACTCTATTTTATTAATGATAGCAATATTATTATCCTTGAGCTCAGTTCCACTTCTTAAGCATATCGAAGATACATAATATCGGCCGCCAGACAGTAACGCACTCTAAAGATAATTAAGGAAGTTCCCTCAACGAATAGTGATATATGGTATCGTCAGGAGTCATTCTACGACATATATATATATACTATTTAAATTTTCACTCTAAAGATAATTAAGGAAGTTCCCTCAACGAATAGTGATATATGGTATCGTCGGGAGTCATTCTACGACATATATATATACTATTTAAATTTTCACTCTAAAGATAATTAAGGAAGTTCCCTCAACGAATAGTGATATATGGTATCGTCGGGAGTCATTCTACGACATATATATATATACTATTTAAATTTGGTATCAGGTGTGTAAGGTTTAACGCTATATCTTTGCAAACACTGGTCTCAGTCGAGTAAAGCATAGTGTTATTCGTTATAATAATAGAATATAGTAGTTCCCTTTCGTTTTAACGATTGCCATCCCCTTTTTTTTAAACTTAAGAAACTGGAGTAGCTCAAGGAACTGTGATAATAATTTGTTTGTGTTTTTTTTGTGATTTTAGTCAATGGTTATTTAGAGTAAGAAACCAAGTACGAATAGGTCAGTGCCCATATTTAGGTAGGCTAATTCTATAGAGGCATAATTCTTGTTGCAAGGAATTTTAGTTGGTTGACTAGTGCGCCCCCAAGTGCAAAGATGACTCAGTTTGGAATCTTTAAAGCGCAAGGAGAATCCTTGGGACTCTCCGGAAAAGAACTAATTGAGTACATTCAAGAGGAGCAAAGAAAAGAGGAAGAAAAAGAAAGAGTAATCCGACAAGAGCAACGAGAAGAAAAAGAAAGAGAAAGAGAGGAACGGATAAGACAAGCTGAGCTTCAGATTGAATTAGCTCGGATTAAAGCAGAAGTTCAAAGAAAAAAGGTAGAAAAAGAAAGAGAAAGAGAGGAACGGGGAAGAGTAATCCAACGAGAAGAACGAGAAGGAAAAATACAACGAGAAGAACGAGAAAAAGAAATCCAACGAGAAAAAAGAAGGACGGATCCGCGCCCCTTCCCAGGAAAGCTGACAAAGTTTCCGAGCCCCGTAAAACCCCAAAACTTCTTTCCCCCAAACCAACATCGGGACTCCAAACCTCCCGTTAAGACTTCTCCTCCATCTCTCTTCCCGAAGCGACCAATAATATGCTTCACCTGTGGTGTAGAAAACCACATGAGCTGGAATTGCCCCCAAAATTCTAGGCTTAAAAGCGGACCAGCCCACCAAGTTCACCAGATTAATGCAACCCCGGCTCCCCCGGTGGTGCAGACCCAAGCAGAAACTTCTCCCCCTCCGTCAGGCCACCAGGTAAATTTTGTTTTTGGTAAAAGTTCATCGGGAACTTTGAAATATGAGGAGGGCAACGTGGACAGCTGCCGAGTATCGACTCTCGTCAGGGACACAGGATGTACGTGTTTCATCGTGTCCGACGAACTCCTCCCAGTGGCCTCTAACCACGAAAAATTTGCGGTGGTACATGACCACCTTGGGCGGGCGAACCGATTCCCCGTCGCTAGATGTTACCTGCAGTGTCAATATTATAATGGCTGGGCTGAAGTCATTGTAGCACCCATACAATTCTGTTCCGTACTTATAGGACAGAGCCCCCAAGTAAGTTTCGACCCTGTGTTTCAGGCCGCCCTTCCTCAAGGCCGAGATAAGAAAGAAGCCCAGGATCCCGTCCCCATCAGAACCCCGATACCGTCCGATTTCTCGGAGACCCCTAACCAGGACTTTAGGACGGCAAAAGAGGAGTGTGAATCACTAACACCCTTAGGTGATAAGGCCCAAGACAAGGACACGGAGACTGTCCGTGGACCCCAAGAAAAAAAGAACCCCCAACGCGCCCATGGAGATACCTTCGTAGAACTGGACGAAACATCGGCGCTTGAAGAAGATTACCCCGCGGAGTCCCTTAAGGTAATCCAGACAGTGTGCATCCAACCTGATGCTGATTACCCTCCTACTTTTCTACCAGGCGAGTCTTTGGAACCCTCTGACCTGGATAGTGACGCGCAGCTGACACCACGTCAGAAGAGTCAGCTACAAAAACTAATTAAATGGAGTCACCATTTCCCCGCCCTATTAGCTCTTTTCGAGCGACTGCGTGAAAATGGCCTCACCATTGGCCCCAGCAAATGCCATTTTTCCCACGAAACCATCAAATCTTTGGGTTTCAAAATAGGACAAAGCAAGTTAGGTCCCCATGAGAACAAGATTAAGGCAATCGCCCACATGCCCCTCCCGATTACAAAGAAGCCATTAAGATCGTTCCTAGGATCAGCTTCTCCCTATCAGCGATTTGTTCCGAATTTCGCTGCAATTTTGGCCCCCCTATGCCCCCTTCAGGAAAAGAATTTCCCCGATCGTTTACGTTGGAATGATGTCGCTGTTTCCCATTTTAATCAGCTCAAAAGTAAGTTCATTTCTGCCCTCAATTTTAAAGTTGCCCAGCCCGGAAAAATCTTTTGGGGTTAAGACCGACGTGATCAACGAGGGCATTAGAGGTGTACTCCTTCAATACGTGGATGACGGAACGAGTCATCCAGTTGCATATGCTAGTCGTCAATTATTACCACGCGAAAAGAGATATGCCACTAGAGAAAAGAAAGCTCTATCAATTATCTGGGTCATAGACAAATTCAAGCTGTACTTGATATGTAAAGAATTTCAAATAGGAACCGTCCACCGTCCGTTAGCCTATATCAGGAATGTGAGATACTCAAACGGCCGCATCATGCGCTGGAGTTTACTCTTGCAAGAGTATCAGTTTAAAATAAATTAGATAAAAGGTTCCGATAACCAGGTCGCTGACGCACTCAGTAGGAATGCGTTACCGAATAGCGTAGAATAATTGTATTCATAGGATTAGTATCTCCATGTAGGTATATACCGTCTTGTACGACTTAATTTAAGATTCTTTTGTAATATTATTAATTAATGTATATGTCTGAATTTTGTAACGCTCAATGTCTAATTTTTTGTATGTATATATATTTGTTCTTATTAATTTACGTATAAATTATTTTGTCCCGTATGTCCTAAGTTTATATCATTTTATTGTTCCATGCCCTTTTTTTTCTCTCTGATTAAGTTGTATTAAAGGTTATTTTCCCCTGTAATCTAAAGATCAAAATAATCATATGTATTGAGGTAATACTAGTTAGGTGCAGGAAGGTACGGTTGGTACAAGAAAACGAGTTCCCCACAACGGAGCTCTATCGTTGTCCCTTCTCTCTTTTTTTCGAAGTGACAACTTCCCCTGGAATGGAGGGGTGTAATAGAACGAGTTGAAGCTGCGTTTAATTTCAACTCCTATCCCGTATTATTTAAAACCACGATGCTGCCCACGTGCATCTTCGATTCGAGGCTTGGAGTCTTATCACAGCTACCGGATGTCAATGTTTAAACAAGGAGGTTATCGTCCCCCCATTCGCCCCCATACGCCGACCTCGCCAGATCGAGTTGGGCTTATGAGCAGATAAGGCATTGTTCTCCGGCCCGGCTGTGCGTTCCCTCCAAGCTTTCACTCCATTTTCCCCCACGCCAAGGAGATGTCCTGGCTATTTATATGGAAACTTTACCACTAAGATCAGATTGGAGATCCAGATTTTCGTCGCGAAACATCACCACGACCCTCTCTCCCTTTGTACGCCAAGGGACCTCGACCTCGAGATTCACCATCACTTGTCCAGAAGGAGGACAATATTCCTTGAGTGCCAAAGGTTCGAGCCTTTCCGACGCCAAGTCCCCAAGGCTTCCCCCCCCCCTGTTGTTCAAAGGAGAAAAGCATTAGAACAGCCATTGTTCGTTTTGAGCCCTTCGCCAAGAAACGGTTCTCACCCCCCCTGTTGTTCAGAGGAGAACAACATTAGAACAGCCATTGTTCTTGAGCCCGTAGACAAGAGACGGTTCTCATCCCCCCCTTTGTTCAGAAGAGAACAACCTAGAACAGCCATTGTTCGTTTTGAGCCCTTCGCCAAGAAACGGTTCTCACCCCCCCTGTTGTTCAAAGGAGAACAACATTAGAACAGCCATTGTTCTTGAGCCCGTAGACAAGAGACGGTTCTCATCCCCCCTTTGTTCAGAAGAGAACAACCTAGAACAGCCATTGTTCTTCCAGCCGTTCGTCGAGAAACGGTTCTCCTTCCCAAGACGCCTCGTCAGGATCCTTTTATCCCCCCCCCCTTTCGGCTGGAGCTCGCCAGTGGACCGAAACTCCTTTGCGCCACCTTCCACTGCACCACTAGTGCCAAAAGTTACGTAAGCCAAACTTCACCTTTGAGTATTGATCCCTTTTGTCAATTCTATCCTGTGCTTTAAATGGTTTATCGAACCATCCCATCTCTTTAACTCGATATTTGTTTTACCTTTTTAAATCCTTTAAATCCTCGGATTAGCCGAGCCCCCACGACCCTTTTCATTCTCTGTTTATGTCAATATTTTCCGTCTTGTGTTTATTGATAGTTATTATTAATAAAACTCTATTTTATTAATGATAGCAATATTATTATCCTTGAGCTCAGTTCCACTTCTTAAGCATATCGAAGATACATAATATCGGCCGCCAGACAGTAACGCACTCTAAAGATAATTAAGGAAGTTCCCTCAACGAATAGTGATATATGGTATCGTCGGGAGTCATTCTACGACATATATATATATACTATTTAAATTTTCACTCTAAAGATAATTAAGGAAGTTCCCTCAACGAATAGTGATATATGGTATCGTCGGGAGTCATTCTACGACATATATATATATATACTATTTAAATTTTCACTCTAAAGATAATTAAGGAAGTTCCCTCAACGAATAGTGATATATGGTATCGTCGGGAGTCATTCTACGACATATATATATATACTATTTAAATTTGGTATCAGGTGTGTAAGGTTTAACGCTATATCTTTGCAAACACTGGTCTCAGTCGAGTAAAGCATAGTGTTATTCGTTATAATAATAGAATATAGTAGTTCCCTTTCGTTTTAACGATTGCCATCCCCTTTTTTTTAAACTTAAGAAACTGGAGTAGCTCAAGGAACTGTGATAATAATTTGTTTGTGTTTTTTTTTGTGATTTTAGTCAATGGTTATTTAGAGTAAGAAACCAAGTACGAATAGGTCAGTGCCCATATTTAGGTAGGCTAATTCTATAGAGGCATAATTCTTGTTGCAAGGAATTTTAGTTGGTTGACTAGTGCGCCCCCAAGTGCAAAGATGACTCAGTTTGAAATCTTTAAAGCGCAAGGAGAATCCTTGGGACTCTCCGGAAAAGAACTAATTGAGTACATTCAAGAGGAGCAAAGAAAAGAGGAAGAAAAAGAAAGAGTAATCCGACAAGAGCAACGAGAAGAAAAAGAAAGAGAAAGAGAGGAACGGATAAGACAAGCTGAGCTTCAGATTGAATTAGCTCGGATTAAAGCAGAAGTTCAAAGAAAAAAGGTAGAAAAAGAAAGAGAAAGAGAGGAACGGGGAAGAGTAATCCAACGAGAAGAACGAGAAGGAAAAATACAACGAGAAGAACGAGAAAAAGGAATCCAACGAGAAGAAAGAAGGACGGATCCGCGCCCCTTCCCAGGAAAGCTGACAAAGTTTCCGAGCCCCGTAAAACCCCAAAACTTCTTTCCCCAAAACCAACATCGGGACTCCAAACCTCCCGTTAAGACTTCTCCTCCATCTCTCTTCCCGAAGCGACCAATAATATGCTTCACCTGTGGTGTAGAAAACCACATGAGCTGGAATTGCCCCCAAAATTCTAGGCTTAAAAGCGGACCAGCCCACCAAGTTCACCAGATTAATGCAACCCCGGCTCCCCCGGTGGTGCAGACCCAAGCAGAAACTTCTCCCCCTCCGTCAGGCCACCAGGTAAATTTTGTTTTTGGTAAAAGTTCATCGGGAACTTTGAAATATGAGGAGGGCAACGTGGACAGCTGCCGAGTATCGACTCTCGTCAGGGACACAGGATGTACGTGTTTCATCGTGTCCGACGAACTCCTCCCAGTGGCCTCTAACCACGAAAAATTTGCGGTGGTACATGACCACCTTGGGCGGGCGAACCGATTCCCCGTCGCTAGATGTTACCTGCAGTGTCAATATTATAATGGCTGGGCTGAAGTCATTGTAGCACCCATACAATTCTGTTCCGTACTTATAGGACAGAGCCCCCAAGTAAGTTTCGACCCTGTGTTTCAGGCCGCCCTTCCTCAAGGCCGAGATAAGAAAGAAGCCCAGGATCCCGTCCCCATCAGAACCCCGATACCGTCCGATTTCTCGGAGACCCCTAACCAGGACTTTAGGACGGCAAAAGAGGAGTGTGAATCACTAACACCCTTAGGTGATAAGGCCCAAGACAAGGACACGGAGACTGTCCGTGGACCCCAAGAAAAAAAGAACCCCCAACGCGCCCATGGAGATACCTTCGTAGAACTGGACGAAACATCGGCGCTTGAAGAAGATTACCCCGCGGAGTCCCTTAAGGTAATCCAGACAGTGTGCATCCAACCTGATGCTGATTACCCTCCTACTTTTCTACCAGGCGAGTCTTTGGAACCCTCTGACCTGGATAGTGACGCGCAGCTGACACCACGTCAGAAGAGTCAGCTACAAAAACTAATTAAATGGAGTCACCATTTCCCCGCCCTATTAGCTCTTTTCGAGCGACTGCGTGAAAATGGCCTCACCATTGGCCCCAGCAAATGCCATTTTTCCCACGAAACCATCAAATCTTTGGGTTTCAAAATAGGACAAAGCAAGTTAGGTCCCCATGAGAACAAGATTAAGGCAATCGCCCACATGCCCCTCCCGATTACAAAGAAGCCATTAAGATCGTTCCTAGGATCAGCTTCTCCCTATCAGCGATTTGTTCCGAATTTCGCTGCAATTTTGGCCCCCCTATGCCCCCTTCAGGAAAAGAATTTCCCCGATCGTTTACGTTGGAATGATGTCGCTGTTTCCCATTTTAATCAGCTCAAAAGTAAGTTCATTTCTGCCCTCAATTTTAAAGTTGCCCAGCCCGGAAAAATCTTTTGGGGTTAAGACCGACGTGATCAACGAGGGCATTAGAGGTGTACTCCTTCAATACGTGGATGACGGAACGAGTCATCCAGTTGCATATGCTAGTCGTCAATTATTACCACGCGAAAAGAGATATGCCACTAGAGAAAAGAAAGCTCTATCAATTATCTGGGTCATAGACAAATTCAAGCTGTACTTGATATGTAAAGAATTTCAAATAGGAACCGTCCACCGTCCGTTAGCCTATATCAGGAATGTGAGATACTCAAACGGCCGCATCATGCGCTGGAGTTTACTCTTGCAAGAGTATCAGTTTAAAATAAATTAGATAAAAGGTTCCGATAACCAGGTCGCTGACGCACTCAGTAGGAATGCGTTACCGAATAGCGTAGAATAATTGTATTCATAGGATTAGTATCTCCATGTAGGTATATACCGTCTTGTACGACTTAATTTAAGATTCTTTTGTAATATTATTAATTAATGTATATGTCTGAATTTTGTAACGCTCAATGTCTAATTTTTTGTATGTATATATATTTGTTCTTATTAATTTACGTATAAATTATTTTGTCCCGTATGTCCTAAGTTTATATCATTTCATTGTTCCATGCCCTTTTTTTTCTCTCTGATTAAGTTGTATTAAAGGTTATTTTCCCCTGTAATCTAAAGATCAAAATAATCATATGTATTGAGGTAATACTAGTTAGGTGCAGGAAGGTACGGTTGGTACAAGAAAACGAGTTCCCCACAACGGAGCTCTATCGTTGTCCCTTCTCTCTTTTTTTCGAAGTGACAACTTCCCCTGGAATGGAGGGGTGTAATAGAACGAGTTGAAGCTGCGTTTAATTTCAACTCCTATCCCGTATTATTTAAAACCACGATGCTGCCCACGTGCATCTTCGATTCGAGGCTTGGAGTCTTATCACAGCTACCGGATGTCAATGTTTAAACAAGGAGGTTATCGTCCCCCCATTCGCCCCCATACGCCGACCTCGCCAGATCGAGTTGGGCTTATGAGCAGATAAGGCATTGTTCTCCGGCCCGGCTGTGCGTTCCCTCCAGGCTTTCACTCCATTTTCCCCCACGCCAAGGAGATGTCCTGGCTATTTATATGGAAACTTTACCACTAAGATCAGATTGGAGATCCAGATTTTCGTCGCGAAACATCACCACGACCCTCTCTCCCTTTGTGCGCCAAGGGACCTCGACCTCGAGATTCACCATCACTTGTCCAGAAGGAGGACAATATTCCTTGAGTGCCAAAGGTTCGAGCCTTTCCGACGCCAAGTCCCCAAGGCTCCCCCCCCCCTGTTGTTCAAAGGAGAAAAGCATTAGAACAGCCATTGTTCGTTTTGAGCCCTTCGCCAAGAAACGGTTCTCACCCCCCCTGTTGTTCAGAGGAGAACAACATTAGAACAGCCATTGTTCTTGAGCCCGTAGACAAGAGACGGTTCTCATCCCCCCCTTTGTTCAGAAGAGAACAACCTAGAACAGCCATTGTTCGTTTTGAGCCCTTCGCCAAGAAACGGTTCTCACCCCCCCTGTTGTTCAAAGGAGAACAACATTAGAACAGCCATTGTTCTTGAGCCCGTAGACAAGAGACGGTTCTCATCCCCCCTTTGTTCAGAAGAGAACAACCTAGAACAGCCATTGTTCTTCCAGCCGTTCGTCGAGAAACGGTTCTCCTTCCCAAGACGCCTCGTCAGGATCCTTTTATCCCCCCCCCCTTTCGGCTGGAGCTCGCCAGCGGACCGAAACTCCTTTGCGCCACCTTCCACTGCACCACTAGTGCCAAAAGTTACGTAAGCCAAACTTCACCTTTGAGTATTGATCCCTTTTGTCAATTCTATCCTGTGCTTTAAATGGTTTATCGAACCATCCCATCTCTTTAACTCGATATTTGTTTTACCTTTTTTAAATCCTTTAAATCCTCGGATTAGCCGAGCCCCCACGACCCTTTTCATTCTCTGTTTATGTCAATATTTTCCGTCTTGTGTTTATTGATAGTTATTATTAATAAAACTCTATTTTATTAATGATAGCAATATTATTATCCTTGAGCTCAGTTCCACTTCTTAAGCATATCGAAGATACATAATATCGGCCGCCAGACAGTAACGCACTCTAAAGATAATTAAGGAAGTTCCCTCAACGAATAGTGATATATGGTATCGTCAGGAGTCATTCTACGACATATATATATATACTATTTAAATTTTCACTCTAAAGATAATTAAGGAAGTTCCCTCAACGAATAGTGATATATGGTATCGTCGGGAGTCATTCTACGACATATATATATATACTATTTAAATTTTCACTCTAAAGATAATTAAGGAAGTTCCCTCAACGAATAGTGATATATGGTATCGTCGGGAGTCATTCTACGACATATATATATATACTATTTGAATTTGGTATCAGGTGTGTAAGGTTTAACGCTATATCTTTGCAAACACTGGTCTCAGTCGAGTAAAGCATAGTGTTATTCGTTATAATAATAGAATATAGTAGTTCCCTTTCGTTTTAACGATTGCCATCCCCTTTTTTTTAAACTTAAGAAACTGGAGTAGCTCAAGGAACTGTGATAATAATTTGTTTGTGTTTTTTTTGTGATTTTAGTCAATGGTTATTTAGAGTAAGAAACCAAGTACGAATAGGTCAGTGCCCATATTTAGGTAGGCTAATTCTATAGAGGCATAATTCTTGTTGCAAGGAATTTTAGTTGGTTGACTAGTGCGCCCCCAAGTGCAAAGATGACTCAGTTTGAAATCTTTAAAGCGCAAGGAGAATCCTTGGGACTCTCCGGAAAAGAACTAATTGAGTACATTCAAGAGGAGCAAAGAAAAGAGGAAGAAAAAGAAAGAGTAATCCGACAAGAGCAACGAGAAGAAAAAGAAAGAGAAAGAGAGGAACGGATAAGACAAGCTGAGCTTCAGATTGAATTAGCTCGGATTAAAGCAGAAGTTCAAAGAAAAAAGGTAGAAAAAGAAAGAGAAAGAGAGGAACGGGGAAGAGTAATCCAACGAGAAGAACGAGAAGGAAAAATACAACGAGAAGAACGAGAAAAAGAAATCCAACGAGAAGAAAGAAGGACGGATCCGCGCCCCTTCCCAGGAAAGCTGACAAAGTTTCCGAGCCCCGTAAAACCCCAAAACTTCTTTCCCCAAAACCAACATCGGGACTCCAAACCTCCCGTTAAGACTTCTCCTCCATCTCTCTTCCCGAAGCGACCAATAATATGCTTCACCTGTGGTGTAGAAAACCACATGAGCTGGAATTGCCCCCAAAATTCTAGGCTTAAAAGCGGACCAGCCCACCAAGTTCACCAGATTAATGCAACCCCGGCTCCCCCGGTGGTGCAGACCAAAGCAGAAACTTCTCCCCCTCCGTCAGGCCACCAGGTAAATTTTGTTTTTGGTAAAAGTTCATCGGGAACTTTGAAATATGAGGAGGGCAACGTGGACAGCTGCCGAGTATCGACTCTCGTCAGGGACACAGGATGTACGTGTTTCATCGTGTCCGACGAACTCCTCCCAGTGGCCTCTAACCACGAAAAATTTGCGGTGGTACATGACCACCTTGGGCGGGCGAACCGATTCCCCGTCGCTAGATGTTACCTGCAGTGTCGATATTATAATGGCTGGGCTGAAGTCATTGTAGCACCCATACAATTCTGTTCCGTACTTATAGGACAGAGCCCCCAAGTAAGTTTCGACCCTGTGTTTCAGGCTGCCCTTCCTCAAGGCCGAGATAAGAAAGAAGCCCAGGATCCCGTCCCCATCAGAACCCCGATACCGTCCGATTTCTCGGAGACCCCTAACCAGGACTTTAGGACGGCAAAAGAGGAGTGTGAATCACTAACACCCTTAGGTGATAAGGCCCAAGACAAGGACACGGAGACTGTCCGTGGACCCCAAGAAAAAAAGAACCCCCAACGCGCCCATGGAGATACCTTCGTAGAACTGGACGAAACATCGGCGCTTGAAGAAGATTACCCCGCGGAGTCCCTTAAGGTAATCCAGACAGTGTGCATCCAACCTGATGCTGATTACCCTCCTACTTTTCTACCAGGCGAGTCTTTGGAACCCTCTGACCTGGATAGTGACGCGCAGCTGACACCACGTCAGAAGAGTCAGCTACAAAAACTAATTAAATGGAGTCACCATTTCCCCGCCCTATTAGCTCTTTTCGAGCGACTGCGTGAAAATGGCCTCACCATTGGCCCCAGCAAATGCCATTTTTCCCACGAAACCATCAAATCTTTGGGTTTCAAAATAGGACAAAGCAAGTTAGGTCCCCATGAGAACAAGATTAAGGCAATCGCCCACATGCCCCTCCCGATTACAAAGAAGCCATTAAGATCGTTCCTAGGATCAGCTTCTCCCTATCAGCGATTTGTTCCGAATTTCGCTGCAATTTTGGCCCCCCTATGCCCCCTTCAGGAAAAGAATTTCCCCGATCGTTTACGTTGGAATGATGTCGCTGTTTCCCATTTTAATCAGCTCAAAAGTAAGTTCATTTCTGCCCTCAATTTTAAAGTTGCCCAGCCCGGAAAAATCTTTTGGGGTTAAGACCGACGTGATCAACGAGGGCATTAGAGGTGTACTCCTTCAATACGTGGATGACGGAACGAGTCATCCAGTTGCATATGCTAGTCGTCAATTATTACCACGCGAAAAGAGATATGCCACTAGAGAAAAGAAAGCTCTATCAATTATCTGGGTCATAGACAAATTCAAGCTGTACTTGATATGTAAAGAATTTCAAATAGGAACCGTCCACCGTCCGTTAGCCTATATCAGGAATGTGAGATACTCAAACGGCCGCATCATGCGCTGGAGTTTACTCTTGCAAGAGTATCAGTTTAAAATAAATTAGATAAAAGGTTCCGATAACCAGGTCGCTGACGCACTCAGTAGGAATGCGTTACCGAATAGCGTAGAATAATTGTATTCATAGGATTAGTATCTCCATGTAGGTATATACCGTCTTGTACGACTTAATTTAAGATTCTTTTGTAATATTATTAATTAATGTATATGTCTGAATTTTGTAACGCTCAATGTCTAATTTTTTGTATGTATATATATTTGTTCTTATTAATTTACGTATAAATTATTTTGTCCCGTATGTCCTAAGTTTATATCATTTCATTGTTCCATGCCCTTTTTTTTCTCTCTGATTAAGTTGTATTAAAGGTTATTTTCCCCTGTAATCTAAAGATCAAAATAATCATATGTATTGAGGTAATACTAGTTAGGTGCAGGAAGGTACGGTTGGTACAAGAAAACGAGTTCCCCACAACGGAGCTCTATCGTTGTCCCTTCTCTCTTTTTTTCGAAGTGACAACTTCCCCTGGAATGGAGGGGTGTAATAGAACGAGTTGAAGCTGCGTTTAATTTCAACTCCTATCCCGTATTATTTAAAACCACGATGCTGCCCACGTGCATCTTCGATTCGAGGCTTGGAGTCTTATCACAGCTACCGGATGTCAATGTTTAAACAAGGAGGTTATCGTCCCCCCATTCGCCCCCATACGCCGACCTCGCCAGATCGAGTTGGGCTTATGAGCAGATAAGGCATTGTTCTCCGGCCCGGCTGTGCGTTCCCTCCAAGCTTTCACTCCATTTTCCCCCACGCCAAGGAGATGTCCTGGCTATTTATATGGAAACTTTACCACTAAGATCAGATTGGAGATCCAGATTTTCGTCGCGAAACATCACCACGACCCTCTCTCCCTTTGTGCGCCAAGGGACCTCGACCTCGAGATTCACCATCACTTGTCCAGAAGGAGGACAATATTCCTTGAGTGCCAAAGGTTCGAGCCTTTCCGACGCCAAGTCCCCAAGGCTTCCCCCCCTGTTGTTCAAAGGAGAACAGCATTAGAACAGCCATTGTTCGTTTTGAGCCCTTCGCCAAGAAACGGTTCTCACCCCCCCCCCCCCTGTTGTTCAGAGGAGAACAACATTAGAACAGCCATTGTTCTTGAGCCCGTAGACAAGAGACGGTTCTCATCCCCCCCTTTGTTCAGAAGAGAACAACCTAGAACAGCCATTGTTCGTTTTGAGCCCTTCGCCAAGAAACGGTTCTCACCCCCCCCTGTTGTTCAAAGGAGAACAACATTAGAATAGCCATTGTTCTTGAGCCCGTTTACAAGAGACGGTTCTCATCCCCCCTTTGTTCAGAAGAGAACAACCTAGAACAGCCATTGTTCTTCCAGCCGTTCGTCGAGAAACGGTTCTCCTTCCCAAGACGCCTCGTCAGGATCCTTTTATCCCCCCCTACTTTCGGCTGGAGCTCACCAGCGGACCGAAACTCCTTTGCGCCACCTTCCACTGCACCACTAGTGCCAAAAGTTACGTAAGCCAAACTTCACCTTTGAGTATTGATCCCTTTTGTCAATTCTATCCTGTGCTTTAAATGGTTTATCGAACCATCCCATCTCTTTAACTCGATATTTGTTTTACCTTTTTTAAATCCTTTAAATCCTCGGATTAGCCGAGCCCCCACGACCCTTTTCATTCTCTGTTTATGTCAATATTTTCCGTCTTGTGTTTATTGATAGTTATTATTAATAAAACTCTATTTTATTAATGATAGCAATATTATTATCCTTGAGCTCAGTTCCACTTCTTAAGCATATCGAAGATACATAATATCGGCCGCCAGACAGTAACGCACTCTAAAGATAATTAAGGAAGTTCCCTCAACGAATAGTGATATATGGTATCGTCGGGAGTCATTCTACGACATATATATATATACTATTTAAATTTTCACTCTAAAGATAATTAAGGAAGTTCCCTCAACGAATAGTGATATATGGTATCGTCGGGAGTCATTCTACGACAACGAGGTTTATTTGATTTTATTTTACCTAACATATATAATTATGGTTAAATTCGAAAATATGTTCGCAGAAAGATGCTATTCGTAAATCTCAACTTCCTTTCTTACAAAGTCTAAATAACACTTGAAATTTGTGTAAACTCGGCATTTTGAGAGGACATACTTGAAAGCATTTAAGTCCTTATAAGTGTACTAACAATGATTAATACACTGGTTGCTGATTTGTGAGTATATCATTAGGAATTTTGCCTTTGTATCGCAATGTTAATTTGAAAATATATTAGAAATGATTAAAACATTGGTCTGTAAGGCTTACCCATAGAGGGTTGCATTTATTTATTTTGTTTGAATTTAGCTTCTATGATCTCCCGTCAAAAATTTAGGCACGCCGGTTGGTGACTGCCGTCGTGATTAGTTTAACTTAGGCCCCAAAATCTACAATAAACGTTTGTTCTAACCTTTGGCTAGAGGAGTTATAGTCATTGAAAGGTAGATAGGGAACTTGTGTTCTATTGCTAATGCCAATATGTATACACAAATACCACCCTGTAATGTATCCTGCGTCGATCCAAGATAGGCCTCGTATTTACATGGTGAGGAGTTCATTTATAAATGATGGAGGGGCAATTCAGTGATTTCCTTTTGGTCATTTTGAATAAGAAATTAGTCAAAATTACTGATTATATTTGCTATTTTGTCTAAAATATTAGTCAGAGTAACTAGCATACCCTGGTTAATTTGACTGTGATTAACATTTAAGGCTTCCTGAAGATGGATGACTGAAAGTGGAAGAGTGACTGAGGACTGGAAGAATGGAGTAATAGTGGCGTTGGAAAGGGTAAAAGGGAGAAAAGTGAATGCAAGTGTTGAGTGTTGTAGGTAAATTGTATGAGAAGATTCTGATTGTGCGGATAAAAAAAAAGGATAACTGAGGGATTGATCAGGGATGAGCAAGGTTTTTTTCAGAACGGGAAAGGTAGGTTTACCATATGTCTTGATTTGACCAGTAAAGTTCAATTGTACCCATTTAGAGCAATGGAATGACCCATATGACCATGGAACATATGGTTATTCACCTTGGAGATTTAAAATCTATCATCAGATTTGGCGCTGGGTGGCGCCATCTAGTGGCAGAAGCCTCATTTAGCCATTCAAAGGCACTTGTAAGTGATTTGAACCATGGGAACCATAAATGCAATAACCATTTATAATCTGATTACAAAACGCCCCAGGTCATTGGAGGGATTTTTCCTCCTGTTAATTTCGTAGTGATTAAATTACATCTGAAATTTTTATGTTATATATAGTAAGTGGTGGTAGTGGTGTTGAACTTTCAAATAAATTTATAAAGTATTTTACCAGATTTTAGTTGAATCTCGTTAATTATGTATACATGGTGTCGTATATGGACTCTATTAGCATATATGTATTTATATAGTTCAATAGATTATTGTAGCACGAGGCAAGTAAAAACGTACAACATGAGAAACACGTTCTTACCCGCAAGGCAACGAGCGGCCGTAGGGTTCAGGTTTACAGATCTACCAAATTTATGTTGTGTTTACCAAATGTTGCAGTGCTTTGCTGTAAGGGCATAATTAAATTTTAGGTTCTGTGTAGTAAAATAATTTTAGAAATGGAGAAAACGAAATACACTGCAAGTAATATTATTGGAGAACTGAATGTTGAAAATTAAAGTGAAAGAAAGAGTAGATCGCTGTCAGTTAAACTGCTATGAATGCAGCCAGGGTATGCGACTATTGAGTTCTTCTCCAACGCCGTGTAGGTGAATGTAACCGTAAACTGTCCGCTTCTGCATAGCGAGAGATGCGGTTTAACGCCTGTTGGAGTCGACAGTCCAGAATTGGCATCTGGACCGCACCAAAAGCGATCGAAAGTTCGTCCACGTAGAGCGTAGCGAGAACAACTTCCGGCAACACCGAGGTGATAACGTCGATATTCAGGTCAAAGCGTGTAACACTGAGGACACTTAGATACAGGACATCATATTCCTGCCCCATTGGGCCGGAGAGGGCTCTTCTCGCCCCCATCGTGTGGAGAGTCTCATTGATACCGTATCGCCATGCGGTATCACAGGCCTCTTCCAGATCCAAGAACACCGTGGCGTACTTCTATTCATGCAGGAAGGTCTTGCAGACAGCATTTTCCAGTCGGATGAGAGCATCTGAGGCGAAGAGGAACATGCGAAAGCGCAATATGGTGAGAGCAATCCAGAGAGGAGACTACTCGGGGCAATCGAGATAAGGCGAGCGCGCAATTCTCTCGAATCTGCCAAGTCTCCAAAATCAAGGCAAACCTCACAGCGGGAGTTGGGGCCGGAAAGGCGCGCTATCTTGTCGGGTGGTATAATGTTTCCGTGTTACAACTGAGGTCCCTTTGTAGGGTCGCAGCCTGGAGGACTTTAGGTACGTTCCCCACTAGCCCCACAACGATCGGATCAAGTGTTTTGCCATCGTTCCATGCCCTCGTTTTTCACCCTTTTTGCACTCTTTCTGCAGGAATTAAAATACCTGTATTGGATTGCACAAATCGGCCATTTATTTCCTCCCAAGAAGGGTTGCGTGCCTCCACTGTCCTTATGTATATCGTCTTCACATTTTCACAGCCACCAATTTCACCATATTCTTACCAGGCACTGAATATTAGGTTATTGTTATTATTATTTTTATTATTAATAAGAGTCATTGAGAAGCAGCAGAAACCGCATGTAATCCAACAGAGCCAAAGGAAGTGGGGGAGGGTAAGACAGAGGGAAGAAAATTTGAATAAAAAGGAGTAAAATGTAACGAAATAAAAAAATATTGAAACAATAAACAAATTCTTTTGGTTCGCTTCCCCCCCTCTTCGATTCGATTAGTATTGTATAACCATGACGGTCTACTCCTTTTTTGGAATTCATTTTCCGTCTCCATCAACATTCAAATCAAAATCGGTCAACTTCAGAACACATTCCGGTAACAAAGGATCCCCAAAAAATCGCCCGTATGGGGAGGGGGGGGGGGGGCTCACCCTCGACGGGCCTTCCCTAAATGATACCGTTCGAAGGTACCAGGGACAAGGAACTGCTTTGAATCGCGGAAATAGAGGAAGCCCGGGCTACCAGGGAGCCGTGACGTCACACTCTGCTCGTCTGGAGGAGACGCATAGGCAGCGGAGGTATAAAAAGAGCGTCTTGTCGGGTACGGCCGTCACTCGGTGTTCAATCGTCTCTGTGTCGATCTCTCACTCTCTCCCCTCTGTGCATCAAACAAGCAACCATGAAGCTTTTGGTAAGAGAGATTCGTTCAATGGCAATTATTTTATTTTTAATTTCTCTTTTCAAAAAATTTGATGTAGGGGAAGGGAAATCATTTTCAGATCATTCTTCGAGCTGGGTTCGATTTGGGGGCCGCCAAACAAATCTAAGGTACTCAAAAAGAGAGGAAGAAACGAGTGTTCTTTGATAGTCTTTCAAATTGACTATTTTCTTCTACTGGAGACGTGTTAATGCATCGAATCAATTTCGATTAAAGACCAAGATGGGGGTTGGTTTATTATTTAGGGCAAGTCTCGAGTGGTTGTAAGGTTGTCAACTCCGTCCAGGTCGAGACCTAAAATGGTCAAAGCCCATCCAATCACTGTACAACCCTTTGAAATGCTTATCGAGGAAATAATTATTCAATTCATTTTAGAGTATTTAAGTATCTTAAAGACGGGAGAGTTGCGTGCGCTGGTTGTTCTCAGCGTCCCAAGTTAATATTTAGCAGTAAATAACCCCTTTTATCCCCTACCCCTCTCCTTACTTATCTTGCCCTTGTACGGCCAGGTCCTTTTGACTTTGGTTGGGGCAGCCATGTCGCACCCCGCCGTTGGATTAGTTGGACCGTCGGGATCGATTGGACCGTCAGGCTTAGTTGGACCGTCAGGACCGGTTCAATTCCACCAGCCCGCCTACGCCTTCCTGGGACACGCCGCCCACGCCCACGTGGCTGCCCTCAACCGGGTGCGTCACCCGACCGTCCACCACCACCCAGCCCAATTCCAGGTGAGTTTTTGACCCCTTGGGCGACGGGGGCCTAGAGAGTCCGAAGCTCGGAGCACTTCGATGATGGGTTCGAATGATTTCCAATGAGTGCGATAATCCCCAATGAGTTCAAATGATCTGCCAGGTGTTGAAATGATCTCCAAGGTGTTTGGAAGGTCTCCATAGAGCTCGGATTATCTGCACGGAGTTCGAATGATCTGCAATGAGTTCAAATGATCTCCAATGAGTTCGATTGATCTGCAATAAGTTAAAATGATTCCAAATGAGTTCGATTGATCCCAATGAGTTTAATTGATCATAATATGCATATGATTCCTGGGCGCCTATATTTAATCATCAATACAAAGTTACTAATTTTAGGTAGCTTTAATTACTCGTATATTTGCTCATGCATCTATTCATTCCCCTTCTTCTTCTTATCATTCTTCTCCATTGCTCTCCCTCTTTTTCACCTTTATAATCTAGTTCCTCTCACTGTTATTATTATTATTGTTTCTTTCATTCCAGGCTGCCCCTGCTGTGGCTGGTCCCTACGGAGTTGACGCTGCTGGATGTGTGGTTGGACCCTCTGGGAAAGTTTGCCCAACCGGAAACATTCAGTTCACATTGTAGAGAGATTTGCCACCTCCTCTTTCATCCCTCTCATTTACTTTCACCGAGTCTCTTCATCTTCTCACTTTCCTTTCTTTCATCTTCGCCTAAAAGGGTGAAGTTGTACTTAAAATGTTTCCCCCATGTTGTTAACCGCGCTGTCTACCGCAGCTTTTATACCAAATTATAAATAAACATGTTTTTTATTTGTTGTTTTATGATTCCCAGATAGTATATGTTCAGGTGGCTGAATTCAGCTATTCATTCACTCCTCTCCTTTCTGCATATCCACACTACGAGACTTTGCAAAGAGCTGCATCTCATCATATATATATATATATATATATATATATATATATATATATATATATATATATATATATATATATATATATATATATATATATATATATATATGTATGTTTGCTCGTAGAATAAATGTTCTCTTGTCCAACTCATTAACTGCTCTTTAAAATTCAATTTCCCGCCTAATAATGTGCATACAGTTGCAACTCCCGACTAATGGAGCTAAAAGCCCCTCCTCCATTCCTCCTGATTATAAGTGGAGTGCCAAAAGGCAAAGTGGCATCAAGAAATATAACGCGATTCTTTGCGAACGACGCAGGTAGACTAGAATAACACTCCGGCGACTGATGTGGAACAGGTCATAGAAGTTGGTTACCATGGACTTTACTAACTACCTAGAGCAGTGGTCGGCGAACCGGGGTAAATTGCCCCAAATGGAGTAAAAATGAAGATCCCTGGTTAATAAAGGTTCATAAATAAAATTGCACAAGAAATAAATTATTATTCAACAATAGGAGCAGCTTCACAACTCCTCCTTACAAAAGGAGCTTGCGCTTCGCTGACATACTTTGGGTCTGTGTCTTACGGCCTATCATGATTGCTTTTTTTTTCTCTCTATCTGTATATGGTCTAATAATTTCCATGCCTAAATTTCAATAAATTTTCTGAACTTCACCATTTGTAATTCTTTTATTTGGTTGAGGAATAAGTTCTTGTGGTTTTATAAAATTTATTCATTACCATTAAAATTTTTGGAGAAACATCATTTTTAATTTATAACAATATGCAATTTAATCAATAATGTATTCTCCGTTGTTATTTTTTTACTTCTTCCCAACGTTCAACTAGTTTTTCGATGCTTCTGCAATAAAAATCTCTGGATTTTGACTCGAAGAATTCGTCTAACGAGGTTCTTAATTCCACATCAGTATTGAACGAAACGTCGCGCAAATTGTTGGAAAGCGATGGAGCCAAGTCTGGCGAATATGGAGGATGCGGCAGGATTTCCCAATTAAGCGTTTGGATGCCGTCTTTTGTCATATTGGCAATGTGAGGACGGGCATTGTCGTGTTGCAGAAGGACTCCATAACATCGATGAGGTCGCTTTTCACGAATAGCTTCGGCGAGTCGGTGCATTTGTTGAACGTAGAGTTCTGCATTGAGAATCTTGTTGTTCGCAAGGAGCTCATAAATAATGATGCCTTCACAATCCCGCCACACACACACAGAATCGTCTTTCTCGGATGAAGTCCTTGCTTTAATCGCGGAAGGTTGTTTTTTTATTGGAACTAAGCCATTGTTTTCGATGGTTCATGTTGACATAAACACACCACTTTTCGTCGCCAGTGATGATGCGGTGAAGAAATCTGTCCTTATATCCACGAGTAGACTTGTGACAATCAAGCAAACGTGTGGCAATCGTGGAGCGTTGAAGTTTGTTGCTTTTGCTCAAAGCGTGCGGAACCCATGCACAGAGATTTTTAACTTTCGCCATCGAATGAAGGTGATTCACTACAGTTTTATGATCACACACCAATTGTACAGCCAATTTTCTAGTTAATTGACGAGAATTTTCATGAAAAAGGTCGTTCAATCGATCTTGATCCAACTTAATGGAGCGACCAGAACGTTCTTCGTCATTAAGATTGAAATGACCGTTTTTGAAACGTGAAAAACACCATTGAGCTGTCCTTTCTGATAAAGCATTTTCTCCGTACACAGCACAAATATCGCGACGAGCTTTGGCTGCGTTTGCATTGTTCCCGTCTCGATTGAAAATGAATAACAACAAATGTCGAAAATGAGCCTTTCTTTCAACTTGACATTCAATTTTGAGGGTACAGAACAAAAATGAAATTAACACAACTTTGAAATAAACCGCAATGACTCAACTTCAAGACGTAGCCTAAGCAAAAGCCTAATAGTCTACGCTGTTAAGAGACGTAGCTTAACCTTTGCAAATTTTGCCCTCATTATTTATTATTGTTTCTTAATATGTGCACAAATCCCGTCAACAAAACTTAAATCAACACAACATAAAAAAAAACCCGCAAGAACTTATTCCTCAACCAAAGAGTTTTTAAAAATTCCCCCAAATTCGATGCTTATATTTATTTCTGAACTTCACCATTTTGAAGGTTTGAATAAGATTTTTTTCTTTTAGTTCGGTTGTCATTTAAATTTTTTATTAAAGTTATTTCTAATAATTCCTTTATAATATAAAAAAATAATGGTGAAGTTCAAAAAATCTATTAAAATTTGTGCATGGAAATTATTAGAGCAAATATAGATGGAGAAAAAAAAGAATCATGATAAGACAGAGCGAAAGTCTGCCAACGAAGCGCAAGCTACTTCTGTAAGGAGGAGTGGCAAAGTTGCTCCTCTTGTTTTTTTTTCTATTATAAAGAAATGATTAGAAATAACTTTGATAAAAAATTTAAATATACTTAGGTGACAACCGAACTAAAAGAAAAAATCTGATTCAAACCTTCAAAAATCTCGTTCTTAAAATATAGGGTTATGGAGGATAAGCGAGGCAAATTATGAAAGTTATATTTTTTCTATCAAATAATTTTCAGTTTCTTAATAAAAATAAAACGCAATTCGTGGGGACGATTTCTTAAATTGGAAATAATCTACAATGGGCAAGGATTCCAGCGGCTGGCAACACCCACCACGAGTGTCAAGATATCATGTGTGGCCAAATCTTACCTTAAAATGCGAATACACAAGTGATTTATTCAATAAAAAGAGCAAATATTTTGCAATTCAACTTGATGAGACTAAGTACAGATTTCAAAAGCAATACACAGGTGATGATATGCCTTCGCTACAAAGGTTCTGATGCAATTGAAGAGGAAATCTTGTTTTGTTCTGCCCTCGAGTTGAGAGCTCGTGGCATTGACGTATTTAACAAGGTTAATGAATACGTAAAAATACTAAGTGTTAACTTAAAGTAGGAAAACTGCATTGCAATGTCTTTTGATGGAGGTCTAGCCATATTGGGTCATATCAGTTTCTTTTGGGCAGAGAGGAGAATCCAAAAATTGAAGTGACCTACTGTTTGATTCATCGCCAGGCACCTGTTATGAAGCATTTGGAACTGGCACTGAAAGCTACCATGGCTGATGTTATCAAGGTTGGCAATGTTCTCTAAGGATCTGCACTAAACACAGGGCTTTTCGTGAATTAGGTGAGGATGGAGAGGCGGAATATTCACTTCTACTTTATCACACAGAAGTGAAGTAGTTTCACGCGGAAATGTTTTGAATCGAGGTTGGGGTCTCAAAAGTGAACATTAAATTTTTAGAGTTGATCCAAAGTATGTCCTCGCAGCAGATAAGTTAGCAAACTCGTCTTGGGTTGCACAGATTTCATATTTAGCTGATATTTTTGTTTATGTGAATAGATTTAACAAACAATTGCAGAGGAAAAAAATCGTGTTATTGTAGCCAAAGAAATGATTGCATCGTTTGGATCAAAGTTTCTCTATTGTACCAACAATGAATGAAGCACGCATTCAATTTCAGAACTGCGCGGTTTGTCCTTTTTTTGATGTCAAGAGCTGCAAAGGCTTTCAAAATTTCATATGAGGAAGCGACAAAACAACTGCTGCCGTTTGCATCTACATATTTTCCCAACAAAAGATTTTCCAATCTCATTAACTTAAAAAAAAAAGAAATAGGTTGTTTGAAATAAAAAAAAATAGCCCTAATTTTGATCTTGTATAAGAAATCAAACCATTTCCCCAACCCCAGAAGTGAAAAAGTTTTCAAAAAATCTTTAGTTTCCTAATGAGATTATTATTGAAATTGTCTGCTACTATTTTCTTATTGCATGCATTTATTTTATTTTTCATTTTATTATATTGGAAATTTGGGGTGTTATTTTTAAAGATGCTTTATCGTGTATAATGCACAATTTTCATCTTGCATGACTGAATTCTCTCTAGGAATGGATTCAATAAACTTTTGGGGAATTTCAATGCTTTTTGTGTTTCTGAGATTTTGTGGACTTTCATGTGCTGGGGTAATTTCGCTGTACAAAAGAGGTGTTATGAGGTAATACCCACAAAGGTTCCCCGACCTCTGACCTAGAGAGTAGTTAGTGTCCCTGATACAGTAACTTCTTGACCTTGCTTCGTCGCACACTTTCATCGACGTCATAGAAGGTTCATCTTTGTTGAATTGATAGTTTGTAACTACAAGATTACTAAAATCGTTATCCGACGGGTTCGTGAAGGGCAACTATACCCGGATAGGGAGCAATTGTTCTTGTAAGCAGCGTACCCCCAAATTTCTTTGTGCTAGGGCAATATGCAATTGCGTTAATGGGACGGGCTATAGGGGGTCTCCTTACAACCATGATATTTTATCCACATTAATGTGTGTCCGAATAGGTGTGCCGAATGTTTACAGGTGTAAGTAATGATGGAAAGATAGGCGTGATAATTAGTGTTTAAAACAGATAAATTACAAATGCTTAACTATGTAAGAGAAACATGAAAAAAAATGAAGAGCTTATGTTGGATGGAGTTAATGGAGTGCCAGCAAGTGGGGTTCATAGTAATAAGGGCTAAATGTAGTGTAGCAGTACGTTTGAGTTCGGAGCGGCGTGGATATGAATGTGTAATCCCGACGATTATTTTGGTGAAGATGAGATTTGAAAGGGTGAATCTGGGCGTGGTTGTAAGGTATATACCGTGCAAAAATAGATATGCAGCTGAGCTGTAGGAGATATGAATGGATGAATAGGTGTTAGAATGTGAAATGAAACAACTGGAGCTTTTGTACACCTTACGAAAATGAAAACGTGGAGAAGGTTGTAGGATTCTGTATTGAAAGAAATTCGTTTGTGGCGAACCTATGTGCATAATTACACATAGGTTGGACAAAGGAGTGTGGATTAAGTATTTCCAGTGAAAAAGCTAGATGAAAAAAAAGATGTAAAGTACATGATAGGTCTACGCATCTGAAAAAAGCTCATGATCGTGAAGATAGAGAAGCAATATGATAGGTGACAAGAATGTAAGGTATGAGTGGTAAGCTATTGGGTGTTTTGAAGAATATCTATCTTGATATTAAGGCATGCGTTAGGGTGAAAGAGAGCCGAAGTGAATAGTTTGACATACGCGGGGTGGTGGGGTGCTGATAAAAAAAGGCTATCTGCTGTCGCCATGGCTGTTTAATATTCTTATGGGTAGAGTACTGAGTGAAATATGCATTGGAATGCGGGGAAGAGGTGAGATTTATGAGGTTCTCTCTATGTTGGTATATACTAATGACTTGGTGTTGGTGGCTGAGAGTAAAATGAATCGGGAAATGTTGATTGTATCAATTGACATGGTTTGTGAGAATGGGGTGGGATGTGATATCTGAGTACGTGATGTCACAAGTGCAAAGTTGTATCGGTGCCATACCGAAGAATCCTTTACAGACTTAGAAGAAGTCTGACTGGAGAAAAGAAACCCCGCTTACACTCGAGTGACTCTCACATCTCAAGCTCCGTAAGAGTGAGAGGAGAAGAACCCAGCCCCTACGAGGTTCCGTTCTTTAATTACGGTAAAAATCCTCCCCCGAATACCCCCAAATCTAGTTGGGCACTCTAAGTTGAAGAATAAGACACAAAGAGTCTTCAAGATTATTCAGGAGAGGACTCTTGCAGCGAAGAGCACAGTAACTCTCTCCGTCTTCTTAACTTAACCAGAGGCAAGGTTTCAATAAGAAGTTGACAGCGCCCTACCTCGCTCTCTCCATCACATCTCAGCGAAATTCTATCATCGCCACTCCAAATCCCCGAAGTGCGAGATAAGCCCTCCCACGACCTCCGGCAATCACTGATTCCGTCTGTCATGTGAGTTAGCAAGAACATTTATATTTATATTGCGATAATATGAGGCTAGTATGTTTCACGATTTAATAGAATTAAAAACAATTGTGCGTGAACCCCTGTCATATTTGTGGTAGAAGAGAGTACTTTAATTTAATCTTTAACGCTAATAAAAAAGAGTCACGATAAAAATACTAATCGGTGATTGGTGTGTTTACCGGGAGCCTATTTGTTTACTTTTGTCATTGAAGATATTGTAATAGGCCTAGTTGCCAACCGGGATAGTCTAGATTATCGTAGGACGATGATATAAATGTGATTACGGTTTGTGTTTCATAGTTAAGTGTTAAATTTAAAATATATGTTTATTTTGGGATAATTCCTGAGTGTTTCCTTATATCCTTACGCGTTGAAGCGGCTCTTCCTTAAAACAACAAAATTCGCACTCTTAGATCAAAGCCTACTTCATCAAAGAAGTACATCACGACCACAATTTATCCTACGACAGGAAGTCTCAGAGGCGATGGGAGCGTTAGTGAATGGTGAATATTTGAGTGTTGAATGTATCAGGAATATGCTTGGGAGTATGCTGGTGGCAACGTTGATGTATGCGAGTGAGATTACTGCATGGACAACTTGACAGGGATTGAATTAGGTCGTGATTAAAAGTGTTCTGAGGTGGTTGGCGCATAAAGAGAATAAATGGGAATGGTCTGAGTGTCAGGATAAGAAGGGTTGGAAGAGCTCGTAAGAGGTGAGGGTGATTATGTGAAATAGTGTGTGTTTGAGAGAGAGGCAGGGCTGACCGAGGAGGAGTAACAACAAGGAAAGGAAACGTGGATTATATTGTGTATGATAGGCGTGCATGGAGGAGCTTTGTGAAGGGATGTGCCTGCGGACTTCTTTTGCATAAATGAACAAAAGAGTATAACACATAGAACTCCGTCACTCGGAGGGAGGTTCTGATTCCTGCCATGTAGTGGGTGTAGGAAAGAGCAAAATGCTGGTATGGTCGCCCAGTCCTCACGGACTTTCTGGAGCCCTTATCGGTGCACTCAACCAGCACAAGACAATCTTGACTTCCTCCCGGCTCACAGCAACCGTGGCGTCACAGATACTTCGAGCCAGGGTGTGTAGAGATTCCAATGTTCGGCCGTGAAGACAGGCGCAGCGCCCAGTAGTGACTCGCTGACTTCAACTAGAGTGGATGCGGCGTGGAAACTGACCCATACTTGGACTTGGACCCATCCGTGTACACTAGCACGGAACCAGCTTGACAGGCAGTGTGCTCCAAAAAGGCCGAAGAAATACTACCGGCGCTGTGCAGGCTTTGGGAGCATTAGTTATGACAATTGATAGTCAAACCTGGTACCCTCTAGGGTGGTATCCTGGCCATACCCATATGCGAAGCGACCCGAGAGCTACAGCCAGCTCTCGAAGGAGTTTCCTAGCCCTAAAGCCAACATGCTTAGGCTATAACTGGCGTCTCTCGGCGGCATAGGCACCATCGACATCGGCCGCGTATGCATGAAAGCTGTTGGCGACTGATTGTGCTATTTATGGTAAAATTGGTTGGTCTAATGATTAGAAGAGATGATGCAGGTGGAAAGGAAAGTAGAATCAAAAGTGAAGGGTTGTTGAATGAGAGAGAGAGAGGAAAGATAACGCAATAATCCTTGAGGTCGGAGAGAGCTAAACAATGAATGATAGAATAGCAATGAAAAATTGGCATTAGGAGAAATAGGAGGCGTAATCGTAAATGTCTAAAAGTGGAGATGAGAATACCAAGGCTATGCAGATGAATGCATACAAGGAGGTGAAACATAAAATGAGTGAATAATCAGATTTTGAGAACAAAAAGTTAACCACATGGCTGGAAGATGTGAGAGTACTTTTGAACAATTAAACGGTCAAAAGTGGATAGCAGGAGTACCTTGACGGGCTTTATAATGTGAGTATGGAAAAGGAAGTGAATATAAATATGATTAATTTCGCAGTTGTAAACTGGGTGTTGTATTATGGTATGGGAGAGATCAATATACAAGAAATTTCTAGTGTTGCGAGAGGTCTAAAAAATTGGAAGGCAGCTGTAATAGATGATATAGTCGATGAAATCTAAAAAAAGGTAGTGATGATTATGTTATGGAATGGGTCTGGTAACTGTGATGTAAGGTATTTGAAGATGAAAGAGTGATAGTACCGTTGTATAAGGCAAATTCGTTAAAGGCGAATGCAAGAATTACAAAGGAAATCAGTCTATTGTGTTGTATGGCAAGGTGTATGAAAAATTATGTTTGGGTGCATATGAAGGATTTTGAGAGATGAACAAGGGCGTTTTAGGGAGGGTAGGATACATCTGAATCTTGTACTTACACTGAGACATAGCTAAAAAAAATAAAAAGATAAGACATGTAAAGTGTATGGTTGGTTGATGGAATTGGATAAAGCTTAGGATTGTGTAGGTAGGGAAGGATTAAGGCATGTGTTAAGAATGTATGGAGCCTTGAGAGAAGAAACGATTAATGAGGAATGGGTTCTATCTATGTTTGTATACCCTAATTGCCTGGAAGTGATTGGGATTTGGAAGCGATGCGTTTGACAAGGGTGCAGGGGATGGCCAAATTATTAGAGCCAATCGTAAAAAAATATATGAACTTGGAACATGACTGCCTTGAGATCAGAAATATTTTTAAACGATACAATATGCAGTCAGAAAGTTATGTAGAGTTATGGAGGTGGGGTAGGGGCTGAGTGAGTCATATGCGAAGTCTTAATGCTAATGCACTAGGTTCAATGCATTTTTTTTACAGATACATTCAAAGGTTGTCTGAACTTTTGGGGAAAAAGTTAATTATATATTGATATGTGTTCATATTTTTTGACAAATGTTTATGATAATATTTATTTGATATTTTCCTTAATTCGTTAAAATTCAGAGGTTTTATAAGAATAGGTAGAGCTAAAGACCACCAGGAAAAATAAGGGCGAAATTCATGTATTACTGACAGAAACTCACAGAGAGATAACTTAAAATGTGAGTGTCGAGAAGGACTGTAGATAGGCTTTCATTAGTTGTTAACACGGTAAAAAATGACACATAAATGTGGTAGGAAGGACAACAACTCCAAGAACTGACAGATCAATTCAAAAGAAACTATTGACCAATAGAAAAATACCAATTAAACAACTTAAACACAAAATGGATCAAGAGAACGCTAACATAAATAATTTTTATTAATATAATTGTTTCTTTTGTGCAGATTCAATGTAAATAGAGTGCAATGTAATTTTTTTTTAGCCCCTTTATCCACACCAAATGCAAAAGTATCTACCCAAGAAATTAGAGTAATTTTCAAGACCGAATTCAAATTAGGACATACTGGTGTCCAAGGTACTCCTATCATCAACAAAGCATTTGCGATGAATACCACTACAATAAGAAATAACCACCCATAGATGGTTCAATAAATTTAGGTTTGGAAACATCGACAACAATAGTGAACCTCGAGGGAAGCCTAAACCTGTCGTAACCATGTAGAATTATTGTTTGCAATGGCCAATAACATTCAAACAACAGTTCGAACATTTGCTAAAGACCTTAAGACTTAAAGCAGCCACCATATCATGTCACCTCAAAGCAATAAGGAAGGTAAACAAGGTCTGCTGACCAAAGAGTCGCGTACCCTCACTTATTTTGATTTATGACCTTACGACCTTCAAAACTTTAAAATAATTACTGGAGTAACCATAAGAGGACCTTGGTATAGCGACATACCTTAGCATAGCATAGTAGAGAACAGACCAGCCTAGAATAGCGAAGTATTGTCTAGCATAGCATAGCCTAAAGAAAGCCTAGCCTAAACTTGTCTAGTATAGCATAGCATATCATAGCCAAGCATAACATAATATAACTTACCCTGTTCTAGCCTAGTATAGCCAAGCTTAGCCAAACATAGGATAGCCTAGCCTAAAATAGAATAGCCTAGCTTTGCCGGGCCTAACCTAGCCTAGCTTAGTATAATCTAGCTATCCTAGTATAGCCTTCTTTATCCTACCTTAACTTAGTATAGCCTAACCTATCGTATCCCAGTATAGCCTAGCTTAGTAGACCATAGTCTAACCTAGCATATTATAGTATAGCCTAGCGCAGCCTAGCCTAGTATAGCCTTGCCTAGCGCTGCATTGCCTAGTGTAGCCTAGACTAACCAGGTATGGCTTAGCATTGCATGCCAGAGCCTAACTTAGCGTCTCATAGAGTAGCCTAGCCTAGTATAGTCAAGCTAGAATAGGCTACTATAGCCTAGCATAGCATACTATAGGCTAGCTTGGTATAGCCTATCCTAGCATAACCAAACCTAACATAATATAGCCAAGCGTATCATATTATAGCCAATCTAGTATATCCTAGACTAGTATAGCATATCATACCCTAGACTAGAATAACCTTGCATAGCTTAGGCTATTATAGCCTTGGTTAGCTAGCCTATCGTGCCCTAACATAGTATTACCTAGCATAGCCCTCCCTAACCTATTATACTTTAGCCTACCCTAGAATAACCTTGCACAGCTTAGGCTATTGTAGCCTTGGTTAGCTAGCCTATCGTACCCTTCTATCTCTCATTGGTATCCATGGTAACGGACGGACACATTGTTCACAGCATTTCAAGGTCAAAGTTGGCCGTTAATCACTTTATTCCTTATCGAGTGACTCTAAATCAAAGCCATCGTTACTCCATTGTTCTGTAAGTTTTCCCCTCGCGTTTCCATCAACATCGATGAACTTAAAGACCATTTAATTCACTCTCCGAATTCACAAACTTTAACATGCAGTGAAAAGCATAAATTTCAATTAGCCTTCCATTATAGTGCTTTCATAGTGCCTAAAGTGAAGCGAATAAATTCAGTGCATTAAAAGCATTTAATTCTCAGTAGCAATTCTCATTCAAGTGACAAACTCCATCTTTAGTAAATTAATTAATTACTGTAATGAAACACAAAATTCAATCTCTATTATTGTAATCCTCTATAGTAAAGAGTATCTATTCAAAGTCCTTCAAATTCACTCAGAGGTCTCGATACCCTCGTTGATTTCAGAGGTGAATCAAAGCAACGGCGAATAGATTATAATGGCAAACAATTTCGTGCCAGCGGTGCCAACAGTGGCCACAGCAGAATCATTTCTTTTTTACATTTATGGAACCAAGGGGTACAATAACACCCTCAATGGCATTTTCTCCCGAATACCTAGCTGCATTCAAGACAATGTCAGCTCTTCCCCCCACCCAACCCAACCTCTCAACTGGCTGTGTCTAAGCTCAGAGAATTGGGAGCAGCATCTAAATCCGCCTAAAAATTATCCTACTGATTACCATCTTTTCAAGTACTTTGAACTACATGTTCAAAATAAAAGATTCAATAACAGGGAAGACATAATTCGTATTTTTACCTAATTTTTGACCAATTCAACTAAAGATTTTTTTAGAAATGGGATATTATCATTAAAAGATCGTTGGCAAAGGGTTAATGATGCACAAGAATAAGATTTTGATTAAATGTTCACTATTTTCTATCTTTTATGCTCATTTTTCAATTTACTATCAATAAAACGACATTTCGTGTGGCACAGCCTAATTAATATCTCTGAGAAGATCGGCGCACGAAATTAGATGAGAAGGTTGCAGACCAAGAAATAAAGCCTAGTTGACCCTTAAAATGCAGAAAAAGAGTTTAAAGTAAGGAAATAAATAATCTGCTGTCTGGAAGACAGACTGAAACCACGAGGTTAAAGAAGGAAGTACGTTTAAGGAGCGAGTAGAGGTTTAATTAATACTAAAGGTTTGAGTGTTGAAAGTGTAAGAATGGTTTTTGAGATTATGCTGGTACCAACTTTGGTGACTTAGAGATAGAATATGGTATGGAAGGAGAAGTGCTAGAGGAGAAGTTGAGATGGATTCTTGGTAGAGGAACATTGCGGCCCGTGAGAGAGAACTGAGTAAGAAATGTTTGTGGTGTGAACGATGATGCAACAATTCATTGAAATGTACTTGTGAAGAAAACATACGAGAGTGAGTGTCAGGGTGTGAGAAGGGTTGGAGGAGTCCGTAAAAGGTGGGTTAATTATGTGAATGAATGCTTGAGAGAGAGGGAAGGCTGACCGAGGATGAGGTGTGTATGATATTGCGTATGTAAGATGGGCAGAGAGAGAGAGTTTGCAACCGAGTGGGAGCGCTTGTGTGCCTTCTGGCCATCACAATGAAGTCATATTTAGGAGTGAATAAATGGCTGAGAATGGGACGATTACACTTAGTGGCATTGATTCTTCTGTGGTAAAGTGGTACCCGTTGTAGGTTAAAGGGCGATGTGTAATAACTCTACGGGAATATCGCGTCTCCGTTCGACAAAAAATGAACCTTCTATGACGTCCGTTAAAGTGCCACGTACGAAGCTGGGTCAAAAGGCTACTGTAGCAATGGCACTAACTACTTCTTAGGCATACCCGATGAAGTGAAAAAGTAGCTAATAAAGTCCATGGTAACCAACTTCTATGACCTGTCCCACATCAGTGGCCGGAGTGTTATTCTAGTCTACCTGCGTCGTTCGCAAAGAATCGCGTTATATTTCTTGATGCCATTTCGCATTTTGGTACTCCACTTATAATCAGGAGGAATGGAGGAGAGGCTTTTAGCCCCATTAGTCGGGAGTTGCAACTGTATGCACATTATTAGGCGGGAAATTGAATTTTAAAGAGCAGTTAATGAGTTGGACAAGAGAACATTTATTCTACGAGAAAACATATATATATATATATATATATATATATATATATATATATATATATATATATATATATATATATATATATGATGAGATGCAGCTCTTTGCAATGTCTCGTAGTGCGGATATGCAGAAAGGAGAAGAGTGAATGAATAGCTGAATTCAGCCACCTGAACATATACTATCTGGGAATCATAAAACAACAAATAAAAAACATGTTTATTTATAATTTGGTATAAAAGCTGCGGTAGACAGCGCGGTTAACAACATGGGGGAAACATTTTAAGTACAACTTCACCCTTTTAGGCGAAGATGAAAGAAAGGAAAGTGAGAAGATGAAGAGACTCGGTGAAAGTAAATGAGAGGGATGAAAGAGGAGGTGGCAAATCTCTCTACAATGTGAACTGAATGTTTCCTGTTGGGCAAACTTTCCCAGAGGGTCCAACCACACATCCAGCAGCGTCAACTCCGTAGGGACCAGCGACAGCAGGGGCAGCCTGGAATGAAAGAAACAATAATAATAATAACAGTGAGAAGAACTAGATTATGAAGGTGAAAAAGAGGGAAAGCAATGGAGAAGAATGATAAGAAGAAGAAGGGGAATGAATAGATGCATGAGCAAATATACGAGTAATCAAAGCTACCTAAAATTAGTAACATTGTATTGATGATTAAATATAGGCGCCCAGGAATCATATGCATATTATGATCACTTAAACTCATTAGGATCAATCGAACTCATTTGGAATCATTTTAACTTATTGCAGATCAATCGAACTCATTGGAGATCATTTGAACTCATTGCAGATCATTCGAACTCCGTGCAGATAATGCGAGCTCTATGGAGACCTTCCAAACACCTTGGAGATCCTTTCAACACCTGGCAGACCATTTGAACTCATTGGGGATCATCGCACTCATTGGAAATCATTCGAACCCATCATCGAAGTGCTCCGAGCTTCGGACTCTCTAGGCCCCCGTCGCCCAAGGGGTCAAAAACTCACCTGGAATTGGGCTGGGTGGTGGTGGACGGTCGGGTGACGCACCCGGTTGAGGGCGGCCACGTGGGCGTGGGCGGCGTGTCCCAGGAAGGCGTAGGCGGGCTGGTGGAATTGAACGGGTCCTGACGGTCCAACTAAGCCTGACGGTCCAATCGATCCCGACGGTCCAACTAATCCAACGGCGGGGTGCGACATGGCTGCCCCAACCAAAGTCAAAAGGACCTGGCCGTACAAGGGCAAGATAAGTAAGGAGGGGGGGAGGGGATAAAAGGGGTTATTTACCGCTAAATATTAGCAAGTCTATAGTCTGAGAAAGAAAGTGGTGAAGTTGGGGGAGGTGAGCATGGTTGGAAAGCATCTAGACTACTTGGGACGCTGAGAACAACCAGCGCACGCAACTCTCCCGTCTTTAAGATACTTAAATACTCTAAAATGAATTGAATAATTATTTCCTCGATAAGCATTTCAAAGGGTTGTACAGTGATTGGATGGGCTTTGACCATTTTAGGTCTCGACCTGGACGGAGTTGACAACCTTACAACCACGCGAGACTTGACCTAAATAATAAACCTACCCCCATCTTGGTCTTTAATGGAAATTGATTCGATGCATTAACACGTCTCCAGTAGAAGTAGAAGAAAATAGTCAAGTTGAAAGACTATCAAAAAACTCTTTTCTTCGTCTGTTTTTTAGTACCTTAGATTTGTTTGGCGGCCCCCAAATCGAAGAATTATCTGAAAATGATTTCCCTTCCCCTACATCAAATTTTTTGAAAAGAGAAATTAAAAATAAAATAATTGCCATTGAACGAATCTCTCTTACCAAAAGCTTCATGGTTGCTTGTTTGATGTACAGAGGGAAGAGAGTGAGAGATCGACACAGAGACGATTGAACACCGAGTGACGGCCATACCCGACAAGACGCTCTTTTTATACCTCCGCTGCCTACGCGCCTCCTCCAGACGAGCAGAGTGTGACGTCACGGCTCCCTGGCAGCCCGGGCTTCCTCTATTTCCACGATTCAAAGCAGTTCCTTGTCCCTAGTACCTTCAAACGGTATTATTTAGGGGAAACCCGTCGCGGGTGAGCCCCCCCTCCCTCCCCAAACGGGCGATTCTTTGGGGATCCTTTGTTACCGGAATGTGTTCTGAAGTTGACCGATTTTGATTTGAATGTTGATGGAGACGGAAAATGAATTCCAAAAAAGGAGCAACAACAAAAAAAAAAAAGGATTTGACCGTCATGGTTACACAATCGTTGTTATGGTTACACAGCTGTGGTCATGGCTACACAAACATGTTCATTGTTAGACGACCTCGTTTCGACGACACGCCAAGGGCACTAATACGCAAGACCTATCACACCCATGGGTATCAGTTTGAATGCCCCCTTCTTTCCTTCTCCTCTGTTACTAAGATCGTTTGTTAAGCCCTGGGGCTCTACTGGATTACGAGAGAGACAGTGTGAAGGGGGGGGAGCAAACCTTCCAAATTTGGTTGTTGTTTCAATATTTTTTATCTCGTTACATTTTACTTCTTTTTATTCAAGTTTTCTTCTCTGTGTATTAGCCTCCCCCCAATTCGTTGGCCCCGTTGGATTACATGCGGCTTCTGCTGCTCCTCAATAACTCTTAATAATAATAAAAATAATAATAATAATAATAACAAAATATTCAGTGCCTGGTAAGAAAAGGGTGAAATTGGTGGATGTGAAAATGTGAGGACGGTATACATAAGGACTGTGTGGGCACGCAACTCACTTTGGGAAGAAATAAGTGGTCAAGTTGTGCAATCCTATTCAAGTATTTTAATTACCGCAGATAGAGTAAAAAAAGTGAAAAACGAGGGCAAGGGACGATGGCAAATCATTTCAACCGTGCGTGATGGGGCTAGTAGGGAACGTGCCTAAAGTACTCCAGGCTACGCCCCTAAAAGGGGACTTCAGTTGTAACACGGGACCATTACACCTCCCTACAAGATAGGGCGCTTTTCCGGCCCCAACTCCGGTAGGGAGATTTGCCTTAATTGTGGAGACTTGGCAGGTTCGAGAGAGTTGCGTGCTCTCCTTATCTCGAATGCCCCGAGTAGTCTCCCCTTTGGATTGCTCTCACTATATGCGCCTTCCGTATGTTCCTCTCAGCCTCAGATGATCTCCACCGAATGGAAAATGCTCTCTGCGAGACCTTCCTGCATAAATTGAAGTACGCCAAGGTGTTCTTGGATCTGGAGGAGGCCTGTGATACCGCATAGCGATACGGTATCAATGAGACTCTGCACACGCTGTGGGCGTGAAGAGACCTCTCCCGCCCAATGGAACAGGAAGAGGGTATCGTGCATGTAAGTGTACTCAGTGTTACACGCTTTGACCTGAGTATCAACGGTATCACCTCGATGTTGCCGGAAGTTGTTCTCGCTACGCTCTACGTGGACGAACTTTCGATCGCTTTTGGTACGGTTCAGATGCCAACTCTGGACTGTCGACTCCGACACGTATTGAACCGCATCTATCGCTTTGCCGAAGCTTACAGCTTTCGTTTTTCTTTGGACAAGAATAAAGTGGTACACTTCTGCCTCCATCCACGGCTGAACCCCCCCTCGCCCTTGTTTCTAAATGGTGTTCTCCTCAAAGTGGTTGATTCACACCGTTTCATTGATCTTATTTTGGTTCGATGCCTCACCTGGGAGCCTTAGCGTCTCTTTTACCCGCGGCATACACATTCTTAGTTCCAGGACGTTCAACACTTGCGTTGCTGATAGGGCTACTGCCTTATTTTTATCCAGATCCCTTGTTCACTCGAACCTTGATTACGGGAGGAAGTTTTCGCATTCGCAGCCGAGCGTGTATTGCGAAAGGTGGACTCGATCCACGACACTCGTCTTGCCTGGCAAACGGTGCCATCTGCACGCCCTCCATTCAGAGCCTAGGGGTCGATGGCAGGGAGATGCCAATCGATATGCACCGTGCACAGTGCATGATGTGTCTTTACGCGAGACACGAGCTCCTCCCTCAGTCGCCAAAATTCTTCATTGCTTCTGCGGCTGATCTAGACGTTGCCTATGCCGCCTAGAGTCACCTGCTCCATCCAAAGTCTCTTGAATTTAGGGCTAGGAAACTTCTTCGAGAGCTTGGTGTAGCTCTCAGACCGCTTTACTTCTGGTTCTGCTCAGGACTTCACCTTGGAACGTACCAGATTTGACTATTCGTCGCAAGGCTCTGCTATCCACGCTTGCATAGCGTCGGGAGTATTGGTTTAGGCCTCTTTGGAGCACACTGTCTATCAAGCTCAATGAATGCCAGTTTACACGTATGGCTCCAGTCCCAGGAGGTGGTCGACTCTCATACCGTAGCTCCTCTGTTTGAAGTCAGAGTTCTCTACTGGGCGCTGCGTCTGTCTTCGCGGCCGAGCTTGTTTCAATATTCCGCTCGGCAAGAGAGATAACCTATCGTTTCTCGGTTCGGAGACCGGATTGCGATCTATTGCGACTCACAAAGCTCTTTGAGTGCTCTCGGGGCAGTGAAATCTCCGCTTTTCCCGTTTCGCGATATCCGTGACGCAACAATTGCCGCAAGCCTGGCGGATGTCCAGATTATCCTGTGCTGGGTTCCTGGAGATTTGGAAATTGCTTGGAATGACTGCACCGATTAGGGCACCAAAGACTCTGTGAGAATCGGGCGACCAGACCAGCGTTTCGCTCTTCCTCACGCCGACTACATGCCAGAAAGGATGGGTGACGGCTGAGGGCCACTTATTATAATGCCTAGGCGGTTTCAGGTACCTTTCTGTCTTCTTCGAATTGGTCACATTCGCCGGACGCAGCACCATTTTATTGGAGCACTCCCCTGCACCTGACTGGATGACTATATCGTTCTCCAGACTGAATGTTTCCGTCTGGGTGATCTTCGCGCACGTTACCTGTCCCAGTACCGGGACAAGCGGGGTCGCTACCGCTTGTCCCTTGTACTCGGGATGGGTTCATGCACTTGACTTATGGACTAGTTGACTTCTTGCCTCCTCTATTTTATTTGATTCTATTTGCTGAGGGAAGGGACGCCGGGGGTAAAGTGGGCCTATCCCCGACAGAGGAGGTGCTTCCTTCTTCTTCTTGCTTTTTTGCTTCTTGTTTTGGTCTATTTGTGTTTTTTTTGCCTTTATTTGTGTTTGCTTTGGATTTTTTTTGGTATTTTGTCTTTTGCTCGTTTGGTTTTTAATCTAGCCTAGCATTAGGCCATAGTAGGCAGTCGCCAGATGGGCGCTTGAGAAAGAATGATTGGGCCATACCTACATATGTATATCTTCTACACATTTTCACTTCATCAAACCACCAATTTCCTCATCATTTCGTTTGCCAAATGCCCCGTTGGTTTTTATTTCATTGCTTTAGAATAATATTATATTGATAGTCATAATCTCAGGTGTTTTGCAGGTCTCGCTAGCAAAGTGAATAAGGGTTTGGATTTCTAACGTTTAGGTGTTAGGTTCGCGTCCCGGCCATAGCTGAGACAAAACATTTCGAGCCTACCAGAGAGCTCAAGCCTTTCATGCGGTGCGACGAATTTGAGATATTCACGCATACATCTCCAGTCAAACGCACCGATTCACCTATAATCAATCACCTAACCGCTGTCTCTTGAATCCAATCCCTCTTCGACCACAACCCATCACTCTTCCGTTCCGTAATCTGCTGAAGAGTTCACGTCCATACTTCCCTGACGCGGTTCAGGTGACTCTCAATTGAGCCAGGAAAAGATATCCACTCGCTGAAGGAAGTTGAATGTATACAGTACTGCCGCTCTTTCTTCGCCCCCGCTCCCCAAAGGAGGAGCTATCCTTACTGCCTTTAGACTTGACAACACTTGTCATTCTTATCTTTATGTGAACTTTATTATCCGTTCGGGGGATTTCGTCCACGTTTGAAAATAGCAGATTTGCTTTGCCACACATTAATCTCGATGAAATTGTTTGGTGAAAATTGGTATAGAACTGGTGAAGTTAGGGGAAGTCAAAATGTCTATATGACACACAGGCAGTTAGATTATTTAGTGTGCTAGGAATCGGGAGAGCTCGCAAATCACCTTACCTACCTGGTTCCGCATGAAATACATGTCGATTTGCCGTGTAGAAGAGTATAACAAGTAGTGTGCTGGTAGGAAATTTTGCGCCAATGTCTTTTATACATTTCCAGTGCACTGTCGTACGTGTCAATAATACAATCACTTACATTCTCTCTTTTAGTTGCGACACGGTCAACACTCACCCCCAGTCATACACCTACACGCAAAAATGTCTACGCCTCCTCACATACATGCAAACACACCTGTACACAAGATCATTCACCCCCTCCCCCTCCCCCAACTCGTGCAATTAAACTGCCTCATTCTAAACTTTCCTTCTGTGTCATTGTTTACAACTATTTTTATGGCTAGAATTTAATTGTAAAATCTTAATTCATGTATCTACCCCCTAAAAGCCCCTTGATAATAACACTCGGGGCTAATAAAGTAGAGGAGAAAAATGTCTTGAAATTGATTTCTCACTCACGACAAAGGTGTTACGAAAGAATTAAATCACTGATTCCAACGGATGGAAGTCACAAATTATATCAGCGTTTGTTTTTCATCAGCTCCGCTTTATAGCGGCTAACCTTGGGCAGACAAATGCAGCTTTATTTGAAACATGTTTATCACGTGTCTGCGGGGCAAATGACTAACTAAAATCAACCACATTTTTCAAACTTCCTCATTTTTTTTTCTTACACTTTTGATCTGGTCGCACGGTGTCATATTATTTACATACTGGAAACTGTATAGCTGCGTGGTTAAAAAGCCACACCCTATATATATATATATATATATATATATATATATATATATATATATAATTAGTTTTTGTGTGATATTTTATGTGGTAGGTCACAAAAAGTCGTACATTCAGCTTATACAGGTGTACATAAATATGATATTAGAAAGTAATATACACCTTGCATTAATCAAATAAACAAATCATTTTGTAATTTGAGTCTTGTGTCATTCATCACAATTCGTCATTTTAATTAGGTGCGGATTATTCCTCCGGGCAAACTGGGCAAGGCCACATTTCACAACCCAATCTTGAAGGGCTCCGAATGGGTATGAAACATATTAAGACCCCACTCTAGAAAGGCCCAGAATGAGTAGGATTCACATTCATTTCATTCATTTCATTCATTTGAATCATCTTATCTCGCTCTTAATCTCCCTCTTGTAGGGGTGTAGGAATACCACTACTGTAATATCAGTTGCACGTCGTGCGAAAAGATTAAATGTGATTGCACCTATGTGTGAAACGGGTGGAGACGCTGGGCTTGGAATCTGTTTCGTGTATTGCATTGCCACAAATTACGTGAAATAAGAAAATAAAGTGGGTAGAGAGAAAGAAAGAAACGAAGTAAGAAAAAAAGGAATAAAGAAATAAAAATAACTAAAGAAAGAAAAATATAAAACGGAGAAAGGAAGAAAGAGAAAGAAAGGTGAAAAGAAAAAAAAATTCCTTTTTCGTCCGTGAACCCATCCTTCCCCAAGCATTTTGACTTAATTTCCCACCACACAAATTGCCAAATCATATCTCTTTTACACTCCCTCCTTCACTAAATTTTGACATTCGGTCTCTTATCATCATTCACACTTTTATTGTGAATAATGCGTTTTTACATATTGTGCATAAGTGGTTGGGGCAACCTTCTGCCATTCTGATATAGCTGCTGAGTTTCAGGTAGCAACAAAGAGCCACAGCGAGAAGAAGCTTATTAGAAGCTGAGCTCAAAGGATGTAAGGCAAGAAAGAAACCGTGACTGTCTCAGGTGAACAAGAAAAAGCGATTTTCTTGGGTAAAAGAACATGAAGATTGGATTGATGATGATTGGGCTAAATTTTTTGGTCTGATGAAAGCAACTTTGGATAAATTATCCACAATAGTTTCCAACAAATTTATTACGCTTGTACACATTTTTATTGGATACCAAAAATGCTCAGTATAATTTGTATTTCTCCTTATGTTCGTCGAATAGTTGAAGAAGATTATGATCCGAGATGTGTTGTCCTAACAGTTAAATTTAGAGGTGGCAGTGTAATGGTTTTGAGATTATTGTTCACCTGTGAGCGCCGAATGAATTCCAACACTTACACCAGCATGTTAGACTAGGTTTACCAACCTTCCTTAGGTAAAATTTTAAATGATGACATACCAGATGGTGTAATCTTCCAACAAGACAATGCTCCATGCCACACATCTAGACTCTCAAAGGGTTGGGTTAAAAAGAAAAGGGGTGACGTTGATTGAATATCTCCCTCAATCTCCAGACCTTAACCCCATTGAACATTTGTGGTCACACTTGGGAACAAGAGTGAGGGTGCACAAATGTTCTTAAAAAAGTGAATTAACAGCCAAAATTCATGAAGAGTAGCAGAAAATTGAGCCAACCACCTGTGCCAACTTAGTCTCAAGTATGCAAAAACACATAAAAGCGTTATAAAAGCCCCATTAAATATTAAATATTTATAAAATATACCCCAAAATATTTATTTTTCATTATGTCAAGTAGAAAATAAATGAGTTTCAATCATATTCACTTTTTCATACCTGCCCCGAAACTTTGGCCAAGGCCAAAGTTTCGGGCTAAATATGACGGTTTACATAAAAGACCCCCTCCCCCCATCTTCATAATATCTTAATCTAAAATCAATTTATTTTAAAAATTAATAAAAATATCAACTAGATTATGACTGGGAGATAACAGTTTAGTCAAAGTAAGTAGTGGCCCTCAGCTTCCACCACGGCCTCAAGACCGCTCAGGAACCTGGCAAATGCGTTCTTTACTCTGTCCCTGGAAACATCCTCGAATACCTCTTTGATATTAGCTACCAGCTTGGCCTTGGGGTTGCAGGCAAACGGGTTTGAGTCCTTCTCAACCGCGCCTTACACATAGTAATACATGAGCTTAAAACCAGGAAAATTAGGAGGCCATAAAATGGCGCTGGTGAAGTGGTAGAAATTCTCCGACAACCACTTCTGAATCTTTCCGGAGGTATGGCCTTCCAGCAGAAACCCTCTCCATCCAGGGTTTGATCAGCGTCTACAGAACCTCCATATAACTGTTTGAATTATGCCTAAGAACCTGCTCAGGGATATGGCGCAGGATGACGTTACCCTGAAGGAGACACCAAAGACCATCATAGTTAGGGAGAAATTCGGTCTTTATGATACATCGGAACGTCGCATAAACTGTAAACAAGCCAACTGATGTTTTGGGTGTTGTGCAGCTGGTATTGGGAGATTTGATTTTCGTCCAAGAATGACCAGATCTTTCATGGCTCAACAGAATGCTTCAATTTGTTCAGGAGTGATAACGCCAAGCAGCTTAGTGGAATTGACAAGGTCAAGGTTGTGGTCGCCAAGTTTGAGGGTCGTAACTGGGATGGAAGTAGTGGAAACGTTAAACTGCATAACGACTGACTTCTGGCAGTTGATAGTGACGTTGTTAGAGGTTATCCATTCTAGAAGGGTGTTGAGGGAGCGGTGAAGGGAAGTGTAATCCGGGAGAGTGTTGTCGACAGGGCAGCGATGGTGGAATCATAAACATACTTACAACGGTGTTTGGTGTCCAGGAGAGCGTCGTTTATGAGGATGAGGAGACAAAGGGGCTGCTTTGTGCCTTGAGGCACGCTGCCTGCGAGGGAGGCGAAGTTGGAGGCCGCACCCTGTACACGAACAGCCGGATGTCCGTTGATGTTTCGGCTTTAGGGAGGACCATTGTGTGATCAACCAGGTGGAACGCCTTACGGTAGTCGATGAATGCGCAGACGGCTGAGGTTTTACGTTTGTCCAATTTGAATATGCAAAATTAAGGAAGCCCAAGAGGCAGAGCGTAGTGAAAAATGCTCGCTGGTTGCCGAACTTCCGTACGTCAACCACTGGAGCCAGATCCTCGTATACTCATTCCGCCACGAAGCTCTCTCACAGCCTGCTCGGCAGTGGGGTGATGGCTATGGGCGCAGGTCGCTGAAGTTACCGGGGTTGGTGGTCTTGGGGATGGCGGTGACGTAGGAGGTCTTCCAGTTAGATAGGCACTTGCACTGCTGAAGAGAAGCGTTGATAATGGACGTCAGGCTGGTGCTTAGTTCCACGGAAAATTCCTTGATAAGGCACATGGGAAGATCATTTGGAGTAATTAACCATTTCTCTCGGAAATTTATGAGTCTGTAGTACACTTGAAGCTGGTAAACGGTGAGAGGTGGGGAGCGGAGCGGCAGGTACGCAAGGAGGCCTGTGAGGTCAAGAATGTGAGGAAAGCTGTTGGAATAGGAAAGCGAAATAAGTGTTAAGTGCTTCGGCCGTCTCCTCCAAAGTCCAGTGGCTGGTGCAGGGAAGCAAACCAGGCTGAGTGGCCAAACCACAGAGCTCTCGTACATTCCGAAACCACTAACTGGGCTGTAAATTATGTAGCTTACTTGCATAATAAGTCTTCTTTACTAACTTAATTTCTGGTATTACTTTGTTACGTAGTGAGCGATAATTAACACTGCCATGTGAGCGAAAGGCTTGATCCCTCTGGAGCTGAAGGCGTTTGATGCGGCCCGTAATCCAGGGTAAGTAGGAAGGGTGTGTAGTGAGACTTTTGATAGGAAAGATATGATGGAATGCGTCGGTGATGCTAGAGACGTATTTCTCCCATTTGTCCTCTACACCTTCATCTGTGATGACTTCGGTCCACGGATAGTGGGTAATCCATTGCCCAAATTGCAGGATGGAGGAATGTCCCAGCGGTCGGTATTTCCAAGGGGTGTTCCGATAAGGCTGTGCCACAGTCGGGATGGTTGTCATATGCCAGATGAATGGTTGCTTCAACCTAGCGGAGATAGTGGTTGAGGTGGTTGGTACCAGTCTTGCAAGTCTGTTAAAATGATGTCCAGGATACTGTGATAATGTGTAGGAGAGTCTAAAACTTATACGGGATGTAAATCGAGCTGTAAATCACAGGTTAAAATTTCGTTAAAATCGCCGCAGATAAGATTAGAGGCTGGATACTGCACACGCAGTTGATCTGTGGTGTGCGTGAGATGTTCTAGTAGAAGATGTTTAGTAGGGGCTTTAGGGGGCTGGTAAACCACGCAGCAGATGAGTGAGGCAGCGAAGCGGGGGTGCTAAAGGGGGAAGGGGGCGACGCGGACACATAACACCTCCAGCACCTCATGGATTTAAACTGTCAGTCGGAAGGGGGAAAGATAATCGTGGTACAGCAAAACCACTCCACCACCCCGCTTGGTTGTGCGTAATCGATGTAAAATAACATAGCCTGGAAGAACTACATCGTAAATGGATATTGACACAAAGCCTAATGAAATAGAAGTTATGAGGGCGTGGGGTTCATCATATTTGTTGCTTAAGGAGGTGACATTGGAAAGCACCATATTTGGGAAATTGTATCCCAATCGGGGAATCTCAAAGTGTTTGTAGGGTTTACTTGTGGGAAGTTTTCCTTTAACTTTCTTGTTTCGTAACAGAGGAATCTTATGCTGAAAATGGCGTTCTCGTTTGCTGCCTCGGGCGTGAAATAATTTCAAATTTTTGAGTTTCTAAACCAGGTCACCGCTAGGGTATCCACAGCGCTTTTTAAGACGGAATAGGGCACTTCTGCTATATAAAATGTTCGGCATAATTGTGCAAAATGGATGGGAGAGGGTAGTTTCACTGGTTTAAAATAAGCCTACATTGTTACTTGATTGTTTCTCACTTTTCATTTGAATTATAAGGTAATATCACAGTTTCTTGCACCATGGACATTATCACAACGTATAGGGCATGGGCAAAATCCTAGCACATGTATGGTTTCCATCTTTAGTAATAGCGAGTAGAAATATGGATAGGTTAAACAGCATAACCTAGGCTGCCCGAGATGGCCGACAAGCACGTCCGCATAGAATCGTTGCTAGTTGGGTAAAGAAATATACGCATACGACTGAACTTACTCTGACCATAATCCGAGCTCGTCACTGATTCGTCAGTTTCCTGGGGTCCGGGCCAGTTTGGGGGCCGTCTATCGCCGCGAAGTTGTTCTTCTGCACCTTTTCAGGGTAAAGGAGGCAAATGAAAGTGGCAAATCACTTGCTCGGCCACTTTATTCAACATAAGACAGAAGTGGCCAAGCACAGGCTGATTTTGGGCAGGGGGTAGTCGATGCCCTCTATGGTAGTGATTACTTTCCCATTCAAATATCATTTTCTCGGCCGGGGCCACCTGAGAAACAGCCCTGGTGGTGCTTGGCACGGGCGCGGTGGTCAGCATTTCAAGAAATTACTGATTTCTCTGTCTCAGTAGAAGAGTTTATGTCACTAGATGATGCCGTTGTGTTCTTTTCCGGCATCCTCATCGCCGTGGGCCTAATTACTATTCCTAGAACGTCTGGCTGTTTTGTACGCCGACCGCTTCTGTAGTGATCAGCCGAGTGTATGACGTCCCTAAAATGGAAGCGTTCTGCCTACATGCGCTATAAGCGCCGCACGAACGATTTTACTGTCGGTGAATTTCGTCGAGCTAGGGCTAGGTTCCGGTATGTTTCGAAGCCTGCCCGCCGCTCTTCCTGTCGGGAATACGTGTCTTCACTTAACGGGAAGACCCCTTTAGCAGAGGTGTGGATGCGAGTCAAAAGGATTCTAACTAAGTTCTCGCAGGATCACCCTCCCGTTCTCCGGGAGAATGGGACCGCAATCTCATACCCAGCGTCCGTGGCGAAATCCTTTGCGACCGCTTTCTCCGCATTCTATAGCCGGGATGCTGCTCCGCCAGGATTCAATGCGCATCATGATGTCGCAGAAGGACGCCGACTAGACTTTACTTCCAGAGGCGGAGAACACTTCAACGACAAGTTTACTTTGAGTGAGTTGCGCTCCGCTCTCACTTCGTGCGCGGACATCGCTCCTGGTCCGGACAATGTCCCTTACGCTATGCTTCGACACCTGGGTGAGTGAGGCATGGCTTTTCTGTTTAATTTGTTCAACAGGATCTGGGTATAGGGTATCCTCCCCGACTCCTGGCGAATCACTACTGTGCTCCATTTTCACAAACCGGGGAGAGATCACTCTACCACGGCCGGTTTCCGCCCAATCTCTCTAACCTCTTTCGTGTCTTGCGTCTTCTCTTCCTGGTGTAGCTGCAGTTGCGTTTCCCTCTTTTCCCATTTCTTACTCCCGGTTGATAATCAGTTTTGTCAGGCGTCAATCGGTGCTCACCCTTATGACGTCATTCTAATAATATGTTTTTATGTTATGACCAACGAGGGCATCACCACAAGAAAGGTTCTGAAAAGAGGTTCTTAAATTTGTAAATTATGGGAAGTGAAAATGTATGAAGGAAATCGTCCGAATAGACAACGTTCGGTACTAGTTCCCTGGAATAATAATAACAATACCCTTCAGTCGCGTAGTAGGAAGTTTCAGTCCCTCATCTTAAATGCGGATACCCAATACTAAAGGACATGTGCTCATCACTGACAGTCAATTCTATCGAGTCTCAGTTAACGAAAGGAAAAGTGATTCGACAGAGGCAATTATCATTTACATGCTATGGCATACTCATTTTATCCCAGTTACTATTTACATGCTACTGCAATGTCATTTCCTACTGTTTACTATTTACATGCTGCGGCATTCTCATTTTCTCCCGTTTAATATTTATTCCGCACCAAAATCGATCTAGTTTTTATATATTACAGACAATTTTCGTAAGTCCTGATCAAAAAAGAGCTAAAAGGTTACAGTTTTATCTTGTAATATCCGTTTAATATTTTTCACTGCTAATGACGGCGATGATTTGAATTATTTGACGCCATAGTTGTGGAGCTCCAGTCAGTGAACTAAATCCGCAGCGTGACGTCATCGTTTCAGAGGAATTCTGGTGCGAGGGACAATAGATGGGGTGTGGCCCCTCAGCCAAGGCCACCAGCTACAGGGCAAGAGGGAGATAGTGGTCCTGGAGTTGTAAGACAAGTTGGAGCAGGATTCCAAAATTCAACCCAATCTAAATGACTTTGTTAAAATTATATATTTCTCTACCCATAGTTTTTTCTTCACATCTTTTATATTGCACCGAAAATTCACTTATGGTTCTTGCCTATAATTACTTATACCCTATAATACGGAAACGGGTATAGGAAGAATGGATAAATTAAATACAAACTGAGCGATATCACATTTGAGTGGTCGGTATTGCATGAGACAGGCAAAAATTATTATTTATTCGGACTTCTAAATCAACATATTAAAAGACCTTCAAAGGTAACCTTGACGTTCCATTTCGCCCATCTAACGAATGGAGTTTCTATAGTAACCGCTGTAGTTTTTGTTTCCATGGAAATACTTGGAAAATATAATTTCTCGGCTTGAGTTTATGACTTTGTGGCAATTTTTTCCGAATAGGCTTAAAGAAAATTGATGATTAAAATAGATTTTTTAAACGTTATTTTTGTTTAAATCAGGAGAAATGAAAATGTGTGGAAGACAATCCTAGTAACCAAAAGTGCATCAAAATGAAGGCCTTAGTCATCGGGGGAAGGGGCGGGGGGTACACAACTCTCCTGAAATTTGCCCCCATTCGGGGGCCTCTCTCCGGATTCTAGAATTTCGATCTCCCTTTTCTTCCTTCGACAATGGATTTAGGTCATTATTAGTTTTCATTTCATTCGTTCTGTTTATTCCTTTTTTCATTTCATTTGTTCAGTTTTTCTTTACCATTTCATTTGTTCTGTTTTACCTCTTTTTCCTTTTTTCCATTTCATTTGTTCTCTTTTGCTCTTTCTATTTGATTTGTTTTGTTTTTCCTCCCATTCCACTTTTCCATTTCATTTGTTGTTTTTCCTAGTTTTCCTGTTTTCAATTTGATTTGTTCGGTTTTCTATCTTTTTCCATTTCATTTATCCTGTTTTCTCCCCTTTTCCATTATAGTTATTCTGTTTTTTCCTCTTTTTTCATTGAATTTATCCTGTTTTCCTCTTTTTCCATTTAGTTTGTTTTTCCCTATTTTCTCTGATGTTCCCCGTCTCTTAGCTAGGCCCCCTGGGAGCCCCCGGGTACCAAGCAGGACGCAGCGGGGTTTGAGTTCATCCGCGGACGATTCAAATCTCGGGTCTGAATCGCACTAAGAGAACATATCTTTATTGGTCTTTATGGATGTGTGAATGGGGGACTTCAGCTTCATCTCTGCCTCACCCCGTATGTCCTAATACCCGCAATGGGGGTGTGGGCCTCGTTGGTTTTCGCTTTATTTTATTAAAATATGTCTCAATAAAAGGAATATATTTATATAACTTTAGTTCAATTTGTTAATCCGTTCGAACTATCTCGTCCCTAGGTCAGGTGCGAGGTTAATTAGGTGTCAAATGAAGACATAATGGGCAAAAGTCTCCTACTCACTATTTTAAAGGAGTCCATTTTCTCTCCTTCACTTACAGGCAGGCCACTCTCGATGCTACTTCACATCTCCTTTCACGAATATTCAATTTTACCGCGACTCACTTTCACTAATATTGAATTTCACCCTTTGGAGTAGGCCAATCTACCTCTAACCTAGGGAACTCCACACCTCTACAGCCAGCCAGCCTACTGTGGCCTACTTGTCTCATCGGGGAGGGGGGGGGAGTTTGTAAGAACACAACGAAGACAAAATTTGTTATGAAGAACAAGACAAGGGGTGATGTTAATAAAAGTGTACCACACAAATAACTTGCGGAGATTTGGGTGACCTCTTGTTCCACTTTTTCTCACGTCACTTCTTCCTCCTTTCCGAACCTCTATCCCAAACTCTTCAGTCGTTAATACCCTCGTTGATTTTTGCTGTATCTTTTAAATAAATAATTAAAGGAAAAGAGCAGACACACGAAGAAGTAGAATAAAAACTAAATGCACGACTTATGAGAATGGATCGTAGTTGACAAGTTTCGCGGACACCAAAAAGTGCTCAACCTACGCTTTTGTTGTTGGGCAGAGATATATTAAAATGCCCAGAAAATGATCAACAAAGACTTAAGTTATGAAACAAAAATAACCCGTTTAATACGATGAAAATAGCGCTTTGCTCCAAGGATTAAAATACTCGTTTAAATAGTACTTTTTTATGCTCCAATTTAACGGTCTCCGGCAGTCAGTATTGAAGTGCATTATTTAATGAATTTTCCTCAACTGATGCTAATCAAGTCTTTGGGAGCGTTGGTGTTTATGCGGGAATCCAAATATAATTCTAGAATTTATAATGATTTAACTGCACATAAAAGATTACATATTTATAGGATTTGAAAGAGGATTTTGCAGTGTTTGTCTATGTTTATTTATGATACGCCAAAAGAGAGATAAAGAAAGAGAGAGAGAAGAAGAAGAGAATAAGTAAAGAAAAAGAAGAGAGAGAGAAGAAGAGAGATAGAGAAATATAGAGAGAGGAACAGAGAAAGACAAAAAGAAAGAGTTACATACGGGGTATTGCAAAAGTCCTGTAATACCCGATACGACGCTCTCAACAAAGGACACAATGATAGTTTTGATGAATTTAGACACTTTTTTATTGTTTTAACATATAAATATGTGGTTAAATTGTAATATTAATCATTGTGACCGCCCTCGGCGACGAGCACGCGTTCCAGGAGGGACCTGGAGGCCACGCACACTTTTTGGACAAAATCCTCCCTCATTCTGGCCCAGACGCGTTTGACAGAGGACTTAAGCTCGTCGACCTTGCTGTTGCGGACCTTGCAAGCCTTGCCCTAGACATGCGCTCACACGCTGTAGGCGAGGGGATTGGAGTCGAGTGGTGGCAGCGGCCAAAATTACTTAAACCAGAAGTTCATGTTCGACCCCAATCACTCTTACTCGGTTTTGGCAGTGTCGTCCGGGAGACCGTCCTGCTGAAAGACGTAGTCCGCCTTCTTCGTGATCTTTCTCGCCCAAGGCAGCACTTTCGTGGCCAAGATTTCTCAGTAATATTTTGCGGAACACACCGGCGGTATCTTCTCGCTATTCGAAACCACGACGCCAAGGATCATCACGGAGGCCGGTTGCTTGATCGTGGACACGTAGCGGAGCTCGGAGACATCCCGGTCGAAGCTTACCATGCGGTCCTTCAGTTTGTTTATGACCCGATCGACCGTGAAGGTTCTTTCATCAGAAAAAAAAGAATTTGATCAACATGACTCTTCAAGTCGTTGACAAGACCACGATGGCACTCCCGACATTGTTCTCACATATGGTTGGTGAGTAGAGGCCTTTCTCCGCACCCCAAGCTCTTGCCATCCTCCTCCTTGACGCACTGGACACCATGGCCACCGAGATGGCCTTCTTTTTCGCGAGCGCTGTTATTTTGAGCTTCAGGCACTTTCAAAGGGCTTTCTAGCAGCCAAATGGTTTAAAACTTGAGTTCCTTCTCAACGATGTTGATCTTTTATGTCTTTCCGGTTCTTGAGCCTCTCTGCGACTTTGTGGACGGTCATCCAGCTGATGGTGAGCTGCTTGGCGATGTCGGACTTGTGGCCCGCACGCCGGAGAGCAGAGATCTCGATTCTTTTCACTTCTATCTCTACACATCTGTGAAAAATAGAAAGAAGTTTTAATGACACGTGCTGGAAAAGTACAACTTTAAGTTTGTTGGACGGAACTTTTTCTATCACATATGTAAACCTCTTGAAAGATTAAAAAACCGTCTATAACAAAACTTTTACTTTTGGAAAACCCGGTAGATATGCAGGTCACAACAGACCTTGCATTTTATACTAGGTGACCAAGGGTAAGGATTAGGGGGAGGATAGTTATTATTTCGTCATAAATCGTACAGGAGACGAATCATAAGTAAATACCTTTAGTAAATTTTATATGAAAGAGAAAACCTAGATTAAATTCGCTATTAAACGATGCTAATCTGCGATTGGATTCAAGGTATTTATTTATACCACGTTTGAAAGTATCTACGGTATTTCAGTGCATTACTTTACTAGGAAGTCGATTCTATGGGTTGACGATTTGGTTAAAATAGAAATTCTTAGATTCGTGCGAGTTAAAATGTTTACCTATAATTTTGCAACCGTTTCCTCTCGCCTAATTCGACTGGTCAATCGTGAAATATTTATTGCAATCCATATTCTCTATGCATTTGATGATTTTAAACACACCAATTAAGGCTTCTCCTAATCTACGCTGTTAACAGAAATTGATTCAGTTCTCTAAGTCACTCTTCGTACGTTTTGTTCTTTAGTCTTGGTATCATTTTACTAAGCCTACGTTGTACTCGTTGTAATTTCGCTTTATCCTTCTGGTAGTACGAACATTATGCCTGAATGCAGTATTCCATAAAGGGATGGACCAAGGAATTATAGAGAGTAAGGAATGTATCTTTGGACTTATACTCGAACGATCTACCAATGAATCCAAAAATTTTATTTGCTTTCTTAAGGACTTTTGAACATTGCTGACTGGGTTTGAGTCGCTCAATATTGTTATTCCTAAGTCAATCTGCCTGTCTACAGTTAAGAGTTGAGTACCATTCAATGAGTAATTTGCTTTGCCGTTTCGATATCCGATATGGAGCACTTTACATTTATCCGCGTTATTTGACATTTATTATGTTTGCGCCCAGTTTGACAATTTGTTCAGATTGTTTTGTATTTCATTAATCTGTATTTGCAATTTTAGTGTCATCAGCCAGCTTTGATGTTATGCATGAAAGGCCTTCGTTTAGGTCAGGTGTCGGGAGAGCCATATAATATTTATTTTAACACTGAGATAACTTTATACTGAAGATAACCAATAATAAATTCAATACTTCTTACCAATATAACTAATGTGACTTCTGGTGCTGCATGGTTTTGCTGATGGCTTTGTAGTCCAGTTGATACTTGGTCAGGTTAAGCTTCATGCAAGCATTGAGGCTTCCATCCGCTAAACGTGACCGTAGGTTGTTCTTGATGTTTTCTGATGTGAGAAGGACTGCTCACATGCATATGTAGCGCCAAACATGGTTAATACGTCAATACTCATACGCCACAGTGTGTGATATGCGACTGGAAGCGCGTTCCAAGTTTTGAAAATCAGCTGGTCTTCGGATTGAAGTTTTTTCATTTCTGTCCACTTATGCTTACTTGACAGCTCTGATCGCTGACGCGCAAGTCCTTTAAAATCTTCCTTCAATGACTTGAATTTATTCACCACAGGTCAGCAAATTCTACCTCAAAATATCTTATAGAGACATCAGGGAAGTGACTCAGGTCGGTTTTGTCCACTGCACACTCGTGTGGATGAGTGATGACCTTAAAAAGATGAGTGCGCTCACGAAATTCTAGAAAGGGTGCTTTGAATTATTACATGAGATTAGACGTGAAACTAGCTAGCTGCTGGAGATCACAATGTTGAGCGGGATCATTTGCTGTGCACGCATCTTTAAATTGTCTCAGTCTTTCAAAGTGTAGTAAACGACCTGTTTCAATATCTCCGATAAAGAGTTTCAGCTTGTTTTCAAATGCATACACTGCTTGTTGAAGGGATAAGACTGTAATTCTAATGGCTTGCATTTTCTCGTTGAGTTGATTCAAATGTTTAGTCATGTCCTCGAGGTATTAAAACTTCAGGAGTCACTCAGCGTTAACTAGCTCAGGATGCTTGACGCCTTTCATTTTAAGAAAAGTTCGAATTTCGCTCAGGCAAGCCGCAAAACAGCTGGCCACCTTCTCTCTTGGAAACCAACGCACATTGTTGTGCATTAACAAACCGGGATAATTATTCCCAACTTCATCCATCAGTGTTTTAAACTGGCGATCATTTAAAGCCCGAGCAACAATAAAGTTGACCACCTGAATCACCAGCAACATCAACTCACCAAGCTGCTCGCCACACGTTCTAGCACAAAGCGCCTGCTGATGTAGAATGCAATGAAAACTTAGGATGGGTCTATTTCCATGTTCAGGAAGAAGCGCTGCAAATACTTTGTTGTTCCCCACAAAACACAGAGCACCATCAGTACACACTGAAATAAGTTTTTCCATCGGTAGATTGTTCTCTTTAGCGAACTCCATGAAAGACTTGAATAAATCCTCCCCTCTTATTGACCCTTTCATTGGCAAAACAGCAAGACATTCCCCACGCAGTGTGTCACCAACGGTATACCTTGCAATCATACTGACTTGGGATAAATGGCTTACGTCTCTTGACTCATTCAAAGCGAGGTAAATGTATGGCGCTGCATTTATGTCCTTCACCTGTGTTTCCATCACTTGATTTGCCATTATGATGGTACGATCGTGAACAGTTTTTGCTGACAGGGGCATGTCTTTTATTCGTTTGATTACCTTGTCTTTATCTAAAAAGTCGTCAAAAAGTTCATTGGCCACATCAGGCATGAATGTTTTGGCATACTCGCCATATGTAAATGGCTTTCCGTTCCTCACTATTGCTAAGGAACCAGCAAAGTTAGCCGAATTCCAGTTACCTTGTCGGGTCCATACACTGAGTTGCTGTTAACTGGCTTGCACTCTGCGCAGTAGCTCTGGCATGCCTTCTTCCTGTTGTCTTCCGCTGGATATTTCGATGCAAATGTAGCATGGCGTATGGTGAGTTCCGCTTTATACGAGGGGCGGTCAATAGGTTTTGCGAATCGGTAGGGGAAAACAGAGGAAGGGGGATGGCTGTTTGTGAGGGTGTTAGGACAAGTTAGGACAAGTCAGGACCTGCAGCCGCACGCTCCTGCCTCGTCTATTTAAGAAGCAGTAGCTGATCGCAGATCGTTAGTCACAAATATTTCAACAATGGAGAAGGTTGAGCACTGCGCAGTGATCAAATTTTGACCAAGGAAGGCAAGAATGCAAAAGAGATCCATAAACGCATAGTTGCAGTGTACCTCAAAACCGCCCCTTCCTATGCAACCATTGCTCACTGGAATAGGGAGTTCCGATATGGTGGTGAGTCCCTTGAAGATGACCCCGTCCAGGACACCCGTCAGAGGTGACAAACGAGGATAATGTGGCCCGTGTGGAGAGGAGGATCCTCGAAAATCGACGGGTGAAGGTCGAAGAAATCGACTGAGAACTTGGAATATCACATGGAAGTGTTATCAACATCATCCACAACAATTTTGCCATGACCAAGGTCTCTGCCCGTTGGGTCCCTAGAAACCTCACGCCCCATGATCGACTTCAACGTCGTCAAATTCCACAATGCCAGAGTTTCACAAGCTGCCCTGCGCGAGTGCGGATTCGAGGAGCTCAACCATCCCCCCTACAGTCCAGATCTGGCCCCTAGCGACTACTTTTTGTTCCGCTAACCGAAGGCTGCACTGCGTGAACGCCGGTTTGGGGACGATGAAGATGTCCAGCTCGCCGTCCAGGAGTGGATTGAACAGCAGTCGGGAGATTTCTGGTTGTCGGGAATTCGAAGCCTCAGGGACAAGTGGCGCAAGTGCATTGAAGTCGAGGGTAGTTATATTGAAAAATAATAAATCACTTTTCCTCATATCTCGTTTCCTTATATCCGAATTGCAAAACTTATTGACAGCCCCTCGTATTTGGCCATTTCATCGATGAAATTTTATCATTGCATATTTGACACACTGCAGTACCTGTATATGAATATCAGTAATGTCACGCACAGGACAGCCAATCACAAGAATTCTCCTTCCCTTATTGATAGGAGCTCGTTAGCCACCACCAACGGCACACATCCTTTCGCTCATGAAGTACACATTTGTGTGAGAAAGAAATTAGATGGCTTCGCTGACTTCAATTGATGTTTATACAAAAACTGTGTCTGTTCCCATGATTACTGATCTCTTAGGATGTCAAATACTCGTAGATAAAGAATTGACGCATTCCATGATACAGTTAGTGCTTCATCCTCCCATCATGCCCTCAAACAAATAAAAATTTGTGAGCGAAAGAATTTAATTAAAATGACAGCATACACTGGGGTCGAGAACCTATAGCTCGCGAGCCATAGGTTCTCGACCCCTGGTTTAGGTTGTTAATGCATACTAGAAATAAAACTAGTCCTAGAACTGATATTTTAGGTACCCTGCTAGTGACGTCGGTCCAGATAGTTGAGTTTACATTTATAACGACACGTTATTTACGATTGCTCAGCCATTTTCTATCCATCTCGTTATGTCGCCTTGAAATCCATGTGATTTTAATTTACCAAGTTATTAAACGTTTGCGGGGAACTTTATCGAAGGCCTTTTGTGAGTCTATATAAATTTTGTTTACTGCTTTACTCTCGCCTTATTCATTAAAAATGTCGATGAAGAAGTCTAATAGATTCGTTAGGCAAGAGTGTTTATTAAGAGAGCTAGTTGGGTTGTTTCCTTCTAAAGGGTTAAAGAGTCTATTGGATATGAGTATCTTTAGCATTGTGCATACGACCGAAGTTAGAGTAATTGGACGATACTTACTAGGGAGAGATTTACTGCCTTCTTTTAATATTGGGGTTATGTTAGCGTGCTTCCGCTCATTGAGTATTGTTATAGTATATAACAAATAATTAAACAATAATGATATCGGCTTGGCTAGTTCACATTTGGCTTCCTTAATATGCAAGGCAAGATCGTATCGGCCCAAGTGACTTGTTTACCTTAGGTTTTCCAATACATCTTATTACGTCTCTTTCTGTAATACTGATGCTAATTAACGCTACGTTGTTACCAATTTAGACAGCTGCCGGTGTTCAGATTACGCTAAGATCTTCTGTCGTAAAAACTGATGCAAATCATGTGCTTAAGATACAAGTCATTCGCTCTTCGTTACTGGTAAAGTCATCTTCCTCGTCCCTTAGTGTTCCGATAGTTAAAGTTGTTACTCTCTTTTGCCTTTGAACTTTTTCGGGTTATTTTTACTTTGATTTGCCACGTATAATTCCAAGGCTGTTTTACTCTGTTTAATTAACCTTTTGGCTCTACTTCATAAGTCTCTATACTTCGCACGTTCTTTTTCATCGTTGGAAATTTTTAATCTATTATTGTCGTTCCTCTTGTCGCATAAACAGTTAGCTACCTCACTACTCCACCACATGGTTTATTTTTGTGTGAGGAACGTCGAATCTTTAATAGCATACATTCTTTCACCACTTCTGAGTACGAACTAGTAAAAAATGTCCATTTCACGTTAATATCATTAATGTCACGCAAACTATTCTAGTCATTTTGCTAAAATATTGCTCTGAGCTTACTAAAATTTGCTTTTCTAAGGCCGAGACTTTTTCCTTGCTACTTATTATATAGTTTTGAGTGAAATTTATACTAAATCCGATTCTGCGGTGGTTGCTATTACTAAATTCGTTTACGACATTAATATTCTCCTTTTTTATTAATTCGATTTCTCTCAAACATTGTGTAACCGGGAAGTTGGGATTACTCTGCTAGGAAATCTCTATTTTCGATATTTAACGACAATTCAATAAGGCTGATCATATAGTAATTATATGTTAACGTAATTTCCTCTAAGAAGACCACATTATTATGAATGGGTGGCCCCGCGCTAATCCCGGTTCATAATTATCGATCTCGTCCTACCCTTCCTAGCCCTGTTGAACGTGAGCAGTCCCGTTTTTTGGTCTGTAGTCCCTAACTGCGTCATTGAGTAACCTGCTAAGGCGGTTTGCGGCTATTTGGTTCAGATGAAAAACCTTCATCTGAAAACAAGAAATCATCATAGTAAAATCTGGCTCGTCAGGTGTCGACAAAACCGATATTATCCTCGTTACAGATATTGGTTAGTCGGCAGTTAACGCTGGTGGCGGTGTTGTAGAATCGGCCGTCAGCCTGTTTGCGGGAGATGATACCTGAAATATAACCTCGTTAGATTTTTTCGTTTATATTTTAATCATTCTCCGGTACTTCGCTAGGAACCCATCCGATCTGGTCATCTGTACATCGTTGGTTTCTATGTGTATGACATACGTCGTATTGGTGGAGGTCAGACATGCTACTTCATCTACTGTGGCACTCACGTCGTCCAGGCCGTCACCAGAAATACATAAACGTTTTCTCGTTCTGGGTGCTTTGCCACAGAGCTCCGTGAGCTACCTCTTCACGATGGAGTCCCCAACAAGCCTAACCTTCTCGCTATCATCCTTTTTGTCTTCCTGTAAAAGAATCTGGAAACGGTTTTGACACGTAGTATGCTCTGCGGTGCATGTTGTTCCTACAACGCGGAAATCCTTTGTGAAAGAAAAGAGTTAATAGCATGTTCAGGAGCAGCGAGGACAGGGCATATGTCTACAGTTGGAGGAGGCGTCGACGTCGTCACTAGGTTAAGAGTGACGGATTCCGGCAACGATTCCCGTTTCTCTGCCAAGCCGTAAATCTTCCGTCGTGCTGCGTTCAGCTCCACGCTCAACATTCTGCTTGTTTGGCGGAATCTGCAAACGAGAACGTCTCTATTAGGTAAGATCGCTGGGGCGAACGTTCCAGAACAGCTCGTACACGTCACCTGTGGTGCTCTGGTGATTTGGTCTTCCTGTCCTGAAATGGAAAAGGGTAATTAGAGTTAAAGACTACTATATATAACCTGGAAGGGGAATAAAAATATTAAATAGCGTGTAAAAAAAAAAACAGAAAATTTTTCAGTATCCTGAAAGAAGTCAGGTAAAGGTATTAGATATTTATTTGCAAAATAATACCAAAAAAATTGTTAATTTAGCTGATTATAAGATAAACAAAAATATTAATATTATGAAACGAGAGAAATATTAATTATAATTTAAGAGCAGACAGCGCAAAGTTAATACTTTAACACGTGGTAACTATTGGACAGGCAGCAAATGCAAAAGGTTATTAAAGTATCTGAAAATAAAGATTATTATGCGAAAATAGAAAAATATATATAATATGGGAAATATCTAAAACAAATAAAAGCTTTATTAAGAGGAAATAAAGAAGCAATTAAGCCAAATATTTGAAACAAGAATTTTTTTTTGTATTAGACCTTAAACGGAGTTATTTTTTTAATCAAAAACTCAAAGAATTTAATAAATAAATAAAATAGAAAGCCGGTAACAAGGAGTGAAAAAAAAAGAAAGAAACCGACAGAAAAAGAAAAAAAAGTACCACACTTAACTTATAGGAGATTCAGTACACTGAGCACAAGCAAAGTAAAAGACGCTTTTCAATTACTCAAAAAACAAACAATATTAAGCTTACGAATTCACAACCACGAATAATTATGCACAAAGAAAGGTATTATTTGCACACAAAAACGAAACCACAAACAATAACGGAAATTCCTTTCTCAATACGAAAAAAGTGACAAATTTTATGAGCTTCCATACACGCCTTCTTATCAGCTGGTCAGGACGCGGAGAGAGAGAGAGAGAGAGAGAGAGAGAGAGAGAGAGTTACATAGAGTTACATAGATACACAGATCACACGGGCCTTACGGCCCAGACTAAGGTGATCTGGCCTTAAATCTACTGCCACTTACACATAGAATATTAGAAGTAAAGGATAGAAAAGTTTTAGGCTATATAACCTCGTTAGATTTTTTCGTTTATATTTTAATCATTCTCTGGTACTTCGCTAGGAACCCATCCGATCTGGTCATCTGTACATTGAGAGAGTTACATAGATACACAGATCACACGGGCCTTACGGCCCAGACTAAGGTGATCTGGCCTTAAATCTACTGCCACTTACACATAGAATAGTAGAAGTAAAGGATAGAAAAGTTTTAGGCTCTCCCCACCCTCCACTCCCTCCGGCAAAAGCCGTACATGAAATAATTTGGGAAAAGTACCTTGCAGGTGTAAGAAGACAGTACCTGAAGGAAATTTGCATTGAATAGTAATTAAATGAAATGAATATGAAAACCACTTACATAAACCTGAAAGAGTTATATTTTTGTAATATTATTTTATTTTGTAGCTTATGCTAAACAATTCCAATATTTGTTAAGTGTTTGTCTAATCTCATTTTAAATGAATCTATAGTTCTGCTGTCCACTACCTCGTTTGGCAAATTATTCCAATCATTAATAATCGAGTAAGTGAAGAAGTTTTTTATTACATCCATAGTGGCTCTTTTACCCTGAAGTTTTGAATCATGTCCACGGGTGGGACACTCCCCTGTCAGTGTGAACAAGTTATTGGCATTAACGTTGTTAAATCCTTTAAGTATTTTGAAGCACTCTATAAGCTGCCCCCTTAGTCTTCGTTTTCTGACGGAAAATAGATTGAGTTTTTTTAGCCTCTCGTGGTAAGGTTTGTTACGTACTGACGGGATAAGTTTTGTCGCTCTGTGTTGTACAGCTTCTAATTTATCTATGTCTTTTATTAAGTAAGGGGCCCAGAACTGTACAGCGTATTCGAGATGGGGCCTGACAATACTTTTATATAGTGGCATAATTATCTCCTCGCTTTTATAAGTAAAGTTTCTTTTTATAAATCCTAGTGCTGTGTTAGCTTTGTTTGCAGCAGCTGCGCATTGGTTTGATGTTTTTAAGTTTTCTGTAATTATTACTCCTAAATCTAAAACCTGCGGGGTGGTGTTTATTAAGCCGCCTTGCATTGTATAGGTGTATTTTTTGTTTTTTGTTCCGCACTGAAGGATTTGGCATTTGTCGATATTAAATGGCATTTGCCATTTCTCAGACCATTCGGTAATTTTATTTATATCAGCCTGCAGGCTAGCCCTGTCATCTTCGCATAGTACTGAGTTACCTATTTTCGTGTCATCTGCAAATTTAGATATGATATTATTTATTCCAACGTCTATGTCATTGATGTATATAGTAAATAAAATAGGCCCCAGGACTGATCCCTGGGGAACACCGCTGGTAACAGATACCCAGTCCGATTCCACGCCATTTATTATCACTCTCTGCTTCCTGTTTTTTAACCAGCTACTAATCCATCCGTATATATTACCGTTAATTCCTAGCGTACGCACTTTGTTCATGAGTTTCTGATGTGGAATTTTGTCAAATGCCTTTTTGAAATCTAGGTAAATTATATCTAATGATTTAGTATCGTTATATAGGTTGAAAAGGTTATGGTAAAAGTCAATTAGGTTTGTTAAGCACGATCTCTTAGACCTAAAACCATGCTGGCTATCACGTATAAGGTTATTGTTTTCGAGGAACTCTACTAGCTTGTCTCTAATGATCGTTTCGAGCAACTTTCCAACTATTGAGGTTAAGCTAATGGGTCTGTAATTACTGGCCTGGTTTTTACATCCCTTCTTAAAGATAGGTGTGACGTTAGCTTTCCTCCAATCATCAGGGACGACCCCATGCTCGAGAGATTTGTTAAAAATGAGAGCAAGTGACTCTGCTAACTCATTATGGACATGTTTTAAGATTCTAGGGTAAAATTTATCAGGACCAGGAGTCTTGTACGAGTTCATTTTCTTTAATTTATCAATTACTAGTTGCGGATTTACTTCCAGGCTCCTTAGTGATGGGTGTCTGACCTGTATAGACTCGTTGTTATCGTTATTAGTATATCCTAAGGTGAAGACTGAACTAAAAAACTCGTTTAAGATATTAGCCATACCCATATCATCTGAAATAATTTCACCCAACTGGTTTTTCAAGGGGCCAATCCCGCTTCTCATTTGCCTATTTCTATTGATATAAGTATAGAAGTGTTTGGGATTAGTGGTGCTTGCTTTTGCTATCTCGATTTCGTATTGACGTTTCTTTGATCTTATGAGTGTTTTAACCTTTCTTCTGCTAGTGTTATATTGTTGGTTAACTTGATAGCTTCTATTGTGTTTTAATAATGTGTGGAGACGGTTCCTATCTCTAATTGCTCGTTTGATTTCATTATTAAACCACGGCGGATTGCCTCTATTCGCGTTACTATTCCTTGTCTTAAGAGGAACATGGTTTTCTTGGGCTATAAAAAATAGTTCTTTAAATTTATTCCAAAGTTGATTTACATCTTCTATTTCTATCAGCTGCTCGTGAATATTTCCCAGGGCTTCTCTGAGGCCCTCTAAGTTAGCTTTACTGTAGTCTGGTACTTTTGAATAGTTATTGGTAGTTGAATACCTGGCATTTAGATCAAAGCGGATTAGTTTATGGTCACATGTACCTATATGTTCCGCTACGGCCAGAGTTGATATTAAATTTTCCTGGGATGCAATAACTAGGTCTAGTATATTATTTCCTCTGGTTGGCTCCCTTACGCATTGGTGTAAATAATTAGTATCGATAAAATTTGTCATTAATTTTTCTTGCTGGCTAGTCCCTATATTCAAGTCCCAGCAGATATTAGGTAAATTAAAATCTCCCAGTAATAGCGTTTGTTCCTCCTGTAAAGTTTCTTGCAAGATTCTAAATATTTCCAGGTCCTCATTAACGGTAGTATTTGGGCGACGGTAAACAGTGCTTATGTTTATTTTAAAATCTCGTAAATGTAGTTTAACACAGATCAGAGAGAGAGAGAAAGAAAGAGAGAAAGAGAGAGAGAGAGAGAGAGTTAGACAGTGAGAGAGAGAGAGAGTTAGATAGGGATATAGCGATGCACAGAGAGAGCTACAAGGAGCTACAAGGAAAAGAAGTACCCTAGGAGACCTTACGGTCCATTCAAAGAGGGTACCTTTGGGCTAGCAGTTGAGCAGGCACAGTTCTTCCCAACGACTTAAGTGTCAAAAATGCCACTTTTCAAGACTTTATCCAGCCTTGACTTAAACTGATCAACATAATTGCTGTTGACAACTTCCACTGGAAGTGTGTTCCAGCTACCGCAGATGCTGTATGTGAAAGATTTACCACACAGATCACGGTTGTAACGCTTCAGTTCAAGTTTGTTACCGTGATTTCTCGTTCTGCCCTCACTAAGTTAGAAAATATCCGTGTAGTCTAAATTATCGAACCCTCGAAGTATTTTGAAAACTTCGATGAGCTGACCACGCAGTCTACGGTTTTCCAACGAGAACAGATCTAATTCCCTCAGTCTATCCTCATAACTTTTATGTCTGATAGAGGGAATCAGTTTGGTTGCCTTGGCTTGTACGCGTTCCAATCTCGCGATGTTCTTTCGAAATGAAGGACTTCAAAATTGTACGGCATACTCTAGGTGCGGTCGGACAAGTGAGTTGTACAAGCACAGTACAATATCCTGGTTCCGATAACTAAACTGGCGCTTAATATAGCCTAGCATCCTTTGGGCCTTTTTCTCCTCCTCAATGCACTGTTTCTAGAACTTGAGGTCATTAGTGATTGTTACACCCAAGTCCTTCTCAGTGTCGGTGGATTCAATAGCAGTGCCCTTAAGGATATACTGAGATTTGGGGTTTCTGTGGCCCATATGCATCACTTTGCATTTGTTCACGATAAAAGGCATTTGCCACGTGTCCGACAACTCCCCAATCTTCCGAAGATCTTCCTGCAAGCGGGCAGTATTTCCTTCCTTTGCGACGTTCATACTAAACTTGGTATCATCGGCAAATTTAAAAATCTTGGCAACCATGTCACCGTCCCTGTCTTCGACGTAGATGATGAATAGTAGTGGTCCCAGGATAGAACCTCGAGGAACACCGCTATTAACGGGCAACCACTCAGAAACCTGTCCATTCAACACTATCCGTTGCCGTCTGCCGTTTAGCTAGTTCTCTATCCAACTTGCTACATTTCCGTCTACGCCCAGCGCACGCACTTTCCGAAGGAGGCGGCGGTGTAGTACCTTATCGAAGGCTTTTTGGAAGTATAAGTAGATAACATCCCCTGCCTTATTCTGGTCGTGCTCACTAAAAACGAAGGGGAAGAATTCCACGAGATTCGTTGGGCATGACCAGTGGCTTCGTAACCCATGCTGGGAACTCCTCAATCGCAAGTTGGAATCTAAATATGACGTCATTTTGACCACCAAGATGCTTTCCATGATTTTACCGACTATTGAGGTAAAGCTAATATGTCAGTAGTTGGACAGCTGCCTAGGGTCTCCCCTTTTGAAGATAGGAGTTACCTCCGCTTCACGCCAGTCTCTAGGAACGCATTCGGTCCGTATTGAAATGTTGAAGATTGTGCTCAAATGTCGTGACACTTTATCGTGCACTTCTTTAAACACTTTAGGTAGAAACCCGTCCGGGACAGGGAATTTATTAGTCTTTAGATCACAGATTTTTTATTCTATTTCTCCTTGTGTGAAGTCCATTTCCTCTAGCTTTTTATCCAAGTAGGAATCTGTGCGCTGGGGGATGGGACTACTCTCTTCAGTAAACACTGAATAGAAGTAGTCATTGAGGAGGTTAGCATTTTATGCATCTGAGTGCTTTAATGCCCCCTCCTCATTTATTAATGGGCCAATCGTGCGATGCACTGGCTTACAGCTGTTTACATAACCAAAGAACTCCTTGGAATTCTCCTTGCAAAGTCTCGCCACTCTAAGCTCCTCGGCACGCTTTGCCGCCCTTATGCTGGACTTTACTTTCCTAGCTAGCCTACGGTACTCGTCAAAGTCTCCAGAAATCTTTGACTGCCAGTACACCCTTATTTTTTCCCTCAGCAGTTGACCAATTTATCGATCAAACCACTTTGGTTGAACAGAAGGCCGACGGAGGCTTTTCAAAGGGATGAATCGTGATTTAAGACTCATGAACGTAGTTTTGAATTTATTCTACGAATCTTCAACACCCTCACACACTTCCAGCCTCGCATCAGTCAATCCATCACAGAGACCTGCAAAGTCTGCTCTTCTCAAATCAAGTTTCCTCGATTCACTAGTCGCAGACTCTACCTTGGGGACCTTGACTGTAAATCTAACTAGTCGGTGATCACTGTCACTGAGTTCTTCGCCTACAGAGAGATCCTCAACTATGTCATCCTCAGAGGTGAAAACCAAGCAAGGGTATTATTGCCTCTCGTTAGTTCTCTGACCCATTGAGTCAGGAACTCGTTGTTCGCGAACTCCATGAGTAGTGCGTTCTCGCCACAGGTTTCTCTGGTTTCCCAGTCAACTTGGGTGTTGGAATCACGCATGGCGCTACACACTCTGTCTTGTACAAGTTCACCTAGCAGCCAGTACAGGACCTATGTCTAGGTCAACACCTAGTAGCTCGTGGTCGGATACAATGTTGCAGTTCGTTGATTTGAGCCTATCATTGACATACAACATCACACCTCCACCCTCTCTGTCCGGACTATCTTTCTGGAAGAGTTGGTAACCGAGAATCGTGAGTTCACCTTCAAAATCTCGATTTGAGGTTTTTACCCACGACTCTGTTATGGCCACTATTTCAGGTTCTTCCATCGCCACGAGGCCACGAAGTTCAAGAAACTTGTTTCTGATTAACCTCGCATTAAACAGAAGAATCTCAGGGAGTCCCTAAATGTAGGACTCCCTACGCTCTTCCTTTTCCCGTCTTATTCGTCTCTATTTCCTGTTGGTGGCGTGGTGGCACCCTTTCTAGCAACCTCCGAGTAGGTCGTTCCAGAAGTGACATGGGGTACTGGCGTACGCCCGCCTTCACTCTGGGCCTGGTATTCGTTAGGATCCGTTCCACGACATCCTGTATCATGTTACAGAGTACAGCCTTTCTTTTAAATGGAAGATGTACTCCATCCCTTTGGGAGAGATTGCTTCCACCATAGAAGCAAGCAGTAAGGGTCCCAAAAAAAGACCCCCTCCGCCGTATACAAATCCTCCAGGCGTAGATTAAGGGAGACGTTCCTCAAGTGAGCGGTCCGGGTTGGACCTCTTCTCGGGAGCATCCCGACCACTACACGTCTGCGTCTTTTCAGCCCACAGTCGTCCACAGCACCTATGACCCTGTTGAGAATCTTTACTTTGGGGCCTATCCTCCCTTCTCTGAGGTAGAGGCCGTTGCCACTTACCATTAGGGCAACGACTGAGTTCTCAGAAATCTGAGATTTCTCCTCCTCTACTCTAATCTGCTGGTTTTCCCTTCCTGGTAGGCAACTTACCTTCACACTCATGCCAAGGCGTGCTGCTAGCAGAGGTTGCATGGCCAGTGCTTGAGAGTCCTCAATAAGGTTAACCCTCGCACATTTGTATGCACTCTTTTCTTTCTTTTCTTCTTTTGTTTTCCTTTTTTTCGATTTTCATTTGTCTTTCATTCTGTTTCTCTTTTCTTTTCTCTCTTTCCACTTTCTTTTGCCCACCAGTAACGCTGGAATCCTTTACACTGGGTTGAGCTGCATTAAGGCCGTTGTTTTTCTTCCTTTTCTTTCTCTTCTTAATTTCTCCGCCTGGCTGAAGTGGCACTGCCAATGCAGTTTCAGATCCTTGAGTTGGAGTCTCATCGGCGGAACCACCCAAGTCAGTGGGAGTTTCATCTCGAGCTTGAGCTGACTGGGCCTCTAGTTTAGAAGCTAGCTCTAAGATTCTCTCCTCGAGACGCCGAATCTGAAACGCGTGCTCCGTTTCTAGTGTCTGTAATTTAGTTTCCAGTGCCCTAGATTTTTCCTCAGAGGTTCTGAAGAGATCTTTGATTTCATTGCAGTATGCCACTCTTTGCTTTTCCTTTAAGGATGCAGTCGGTGCATATACTTCCCAGGTGGCATTTCGGAAAACAGCCCTCCGAAAAGTCCAAGCACCACTTGTTCTTCTGGCATATCGCACATGTGTATTTGAGTGCCACTGGTTCTTTTTAAACTGTCATTTTGAACACTCTCTCTCTCAAAACTTTGCGACCAATCAATAGTAAAAAAGGGGGTTTAGGGAGTTCTCCCCAAGTGAGTCGCTCCCGCATATCGATCGGAGACGTTTCGAAGGCTTTCAGAAGGCACGCTCCATGTGCTGCTGTTCGTCCGACCGAGTTTGTCAAACCTCAGCGTGCCGTGGCTCCCAACCAAGCAGCACTGACGGTCCCCGAAGAGGCCATCCATTTCTCACCAGGTGAACAACTGAGCACACCCCGTACTAAACTCCTACTAGTTCCCTTCAAGACGGCCAGGATCTCGAAGGAGCGTTCAATGGATATCCCGCTACACCAAGAGACATGACCCAAGGCTTTTTATTGGCAGGCAACCAAACCTGGGAACAAAGGGCCGTCACCTCGGACCGATGCTACCAGAGGCACCCCCTCAACTGTCACTGGGAATTGTCAATAATTACGCGCCAGGGAAGGGGTTAACGGGGCGCTACCCTCATCCCATTCATCGTGCCCCAACGCCTAGGACACCTCTAGTCCTAGTCTCTCGCAACCAGTAAACGTCGATTGGCCTTGTTTATAAAGGTTCCAAAGCCTCTGTTTTGACGCATGAGGTAACTGCCAGGTCCTTATATATAGATAGAGGGCAGGAAAAGGTAAGATTGACATGATAGGAGAAAGTTGTTTTTTTTTTGTATAATAAGTGGAAGAGATAGGATAAAAATGAAAAGGGAGGAGGACAAGGTAGAAAAAGGAAGGAAGAACTTAGTCTAGAACCTCGTTTCTGACCAAATCGACAAGGAAAGCCCTACCAGGGGTACCCAGAAGAGAGGTACCCTCGCCGACATAGCTCGAAAGGTCAAAGGTACACACAAGCTCTCTTCTCGCGACAAGGGGGCGTCACCTCTCCCTCTACTTTCTATCTCTCTCTCTCTCTCTCTCGAGATAGAGAGAGAGAGAGAGTAACAACAAGGAAAGAAGGTACCCTAGAAGACCTTACGGTCCATTCAAGGAGGGTATCTTTGGACTAGCAATCGAGCGGGCACATGGCTGCTCAAATGTTTTGTGTCCCTAAACGGCCACTTTTCAATACCTTGTCTAGTCTTGACCTGAACTGGTCAACAGATTCACTGTTGACAACTTTCAACGGAAGTGCGTTCCACATACCGCAGATACTGTAAGCGAAAAAATTTCCACACAGATTGCGGTTGTAACGCTTCAGTTCAAGTTTGAAGCCGTGATTGCGCGTTCTGTTCCCACTGAGTGTGACAATATCCGGGTAGTCAACATTGTCGAACCCTCAAAGTATTTTGAAAACTTCGATGAGCTGATCACGCAGTCTACGGGTTTCCAGCGAGAACAGATATAATTCCCTCAGTCTATCCTCATAACTTTTATGTCAGATAGAGGGAATCAGCTTGGTTGCCCTGGCTTGTACGCGTTCCAATCTCGCGATGTCCTTTCGCAATGAAGGACTCCAAAATTGTACGGCATACTCTAGGTGCGGTCGGACAAGTGAGTTGTACAAGCACAGTACAATATCCTGGTTCCGATAACCAAACTGGCGCTTAATATAGCCTAGCATCCTTTGGGCCTTTTTCTCCTCCTCAATGCACTGTTTCTAGAACTTGAGGTCATTAGTGATTGTTACACCCAAGTCCTTCTCAGTGTCGGTGGATTCAATAGCAGTGCCCTTAAGGATATACTGAGATTTGGGGTTTCTGTGGCCCATATGCATCACTTTGCATTTGTTCACGATAAAAGGCATTTGCCACGTGTCCGACAACTCCCCAATCTTCCGAAGATCTTCCTGCAAGCGGGCAGTATTTCCTTCCTTTGCGACGTTCATACTAAACTTGGTATCATCGGCAAATTTAAAAATCTTGGCAACCATGTCACCGTCCCTGTCTTCGACGTAGATGATGAATAGTAATGGTCCCAGGATAGAACCTCGAGGAACACCGCTATTAACGGGCAACCACTCAGAAACCTGTCCATTCAACACTATCCGTTGCCGTCTGCCGTTTAGCTAGTTCTCTATCCAACTTGCTACATTTCCGTCTACGCCCAGCGCACGCACTTTCCGAAGGAGGCGGCGGTGTAGTACCTTATCGAAGGCTTTTTGGAAGTATAAGTAGATAACATCCCCTGCCTTATTCTGGTCGTGCTCACTAAAAACGAAGGGGAAGAATTCCACGAGATTCGTTGGGCATGACCAGTGGCTTCGTAACCCATGCTGGGAACTCCTCAATCGCAAGTTGGAATCTAAATATGACGTCATTTTGACCACCAAGATGCTTTCCATGATTTTACCGACTATTGAGGTAAAGCTAATATGTCAGTAGTTGGACAGCTGCCTAGGGTCTCCCCTTTTGAAGATAGGAGTTACCTCCGCTTCACGCCAGTCTCTAGGAACGCATTCGGTCCGTATTGAAATGTTGAAGATTGTGCTCAAATGTCGTGACACTTCATCGTGCACTTCTTTAAACACTTTAGGTAGAAACCCGTCCGGGACAGGGAATTTATTAGTCTTTAGATCACAGATTTTTTATTCTATTTCTCCTTGTGTGAAGTCCATTTCCTCTAGCTTTTTATCCAAGTAGGAATCTGTGCGCTGGGGGATGGGACTACTCTCTTCAGTAAACACTGAATAGAAGTAGTCATTGAGGAGGTTAGCATTTTATGCATCTGAGTGCTTTAATGCCCCCTCCTCATTTATTAATGGGCCAATCGTGCGATGCACTGGCTTACAGCTGTTTACATAACCAAAGAACTCCTTGGAATTCTCCTTGCAAAGTCTCGCCACTCTAAGCTCCTCGGCACGCTTTGCCGCCCTTATGCTGGACTTTACTTTCCTAGCTAGCCTACGGTACTCGTCAAAGTCTCCAGAAATCTTTGACTGCCAGTACACCCTTATTTTTTCCCTCAGCAGTTGACCAATTTATCGATCAAACCACTTTGGTTGAACAGAAGGCCGACGGAGGCTTTTCAAAGGGATGAATCGTGATTTAAGACTCATGAACGTAGTTTTGAATTTATTCTACGAATCTTCAACACCCTCACACACTTCCAGCCTCGCATCAGTCAATCCATCACAGAGACCTGCAAAGTCTGCTCTTCTCAAATCAAGTTTCCTCGATTCACTAGTCGCAGACTCTACCTTGGGGACCTTGACTGTAAATCTAACTAGTCGGTGATCACTGTCACTGAGTTCTTCGCCTACAGAGAGATCCTCAACTATGTCATCCTCAGAGGTGAAAACCAAGCAAGGGTATTATTGCCTCTCGTTAGTTCTCTGACCCATTGAGTCAGGAACTCGTTGTTCGCGAACTCCATGAGTAGTGCGTTCTCGCCACAGGTTTCTCTGGTTTCCCAGTCAACTTGGGTGTTGGAATCACGCATGGCGCTACACACTCTGTCTTGTACAAGTTCACCTAGCAGCCAGTACAGGACCTATGTCTAGGTCAACACCTAGTAGCTCGTGGTCGGATACAATGTTGCAGTTCGTTGATTTGAGCCTATCATTGACATACAACATCACACCTCCACCCTCTCTGTCCGGACTATCTTTCTGGAAGAGTTGGTAACCGAGAATCGTGAGTTCACCTTCAAAATCTCGATTTGAGGTTTTTACCCACGACTCTGTTATGGCCACTATTTCAGGTTCTTCCATCGCCACGAGGCCACGAAGTTCAAGAAACTTGTTTCTGATTAACCTCGCATTAAACAGAAGAATCTCAGGGAGTCCCTAAATGTAGGACTCCCTACGCTCTTCCTTTTCCCGTCTTATTCGTCTCTATTTCCTGTTGGTGGCGTGGTGGCACCCTTTCTAGCAACCTCCGAGTAGGTCGTTCCAGAAGTGACATGGGGTACTGGCGTACGCCCGCCTTCACTCTGGGCCTGGTATTCGTTAGGATCCGTTCCACGACATCCTGTATCATGTTACAGAGTACAGCCTTTCTTTTAAATGGAAGATGTACTCCATCCCTTTGGGAGAGATTGCTTCCACCATAGAAGCAAGCAGTAAGGGTCCCAAAAAAAGACCCCCTCCGCCGTATACAAATCCTCCAGGCGTAGATTAAGGGAGACGTTCCTCAAGTGAGCGGTCCGGGTTGGACCTCTTCTCGGGAGCATCCCGACCACTACACGTCTGCGTCTTTTCAGCCCACAGTCGTCCACAGCACCTATGACCCTGTTGAGAATCTTTACTTTGGGGCCTATCCTCTCTTCTCTGAGGTAGAGGCCGTTGCCACTTACCATTAGGGCAACGACTGAGTTCTCAGAAATCTGAGATTTCTCCTCCTCTACTCTAATCTGCTGGTTTTCCCTTCCTGGTAGGCAACTTACCTTCACACTCATGCCAAGGCGTGCTGCTAGCAGAGGTTGCATGGCCAGTACTTGAGAGTCCTCAATTAGGTTAACCCTCGCACATTTGTATGCACTCTTTTCTTTCTTTTCTTCTTTTGTTTTCCTTTTTTTCGATTTTCATTTGTCTTTCATTCTGTGTCTCTTTTCTTTTCTCTCTTTCCACTTTCTTTTGCCCACCAGTAACGCTGGAATCCTTTTCACTGGGTTGAGCTGCATTAAGGCCGTTGTTTTTCTTCCTTTTCTTTCTCTTCTTAATTTCTCCGCCTGGCTGAAGTGGCACTGCCAATGCAGTTTCAGATCCTTGAGTTGGAGTCTCATCGGCGGAACCACCCAAGTCAGTGGGAGTTTCATCTCGAGCTTGAGCTGACTGGGCCTCTAGTTTAGAAGCTAGCTCTAAGATTCTCTCCTCGAGACGCCGAATCTGAAACGCGTGCTCCGTTTCTAGTGTCTGTAATTTAGTTTCCAGTGCCCTAGATTTTTCCTCAGAGGTTCTGAAGAGATCTTTGATTTCATTGCAGTATGCCACTCTTTGCTTTTCCTTTAAGGATGCAGTCGGTGCATATACTTCCCAGGTGGCATTTCGGAAAACAGCCCTCCGAAAAGTCCAAGCACCACTTGTTCTTCTGGCATATCGCACATGTGTATTTGAGTGCCACTGGTTCTTTTTAAACTGTCATTTTGAACACTCTCTCTCTCAAAACTTTGCGACCAATCAATAGTAAAAAAGGGGGTTTGGTGAGTTCTCCCCAAGTGAGTCGCTCCCGCATATCGATCGGAGACGTTTCGAAGGCTTTCAGAAGGCACGCTCCATGTGCTGCTGTTCGTTTGACCGAGTTGTCAAACCTCAGCGTGCCGTGGCTCCCAACCAAGCAGCACTGACGGTCCCCGAAGAGGCCATCCATTTCTCACCAGGTGAACAACTGAGCACACCCCGTACTAAACTCCTACTAGTTCCCTTCAAGACGGCCAGGATCTCGAAGGAGCGTTCAATGGATATCCCGCTACACCAAGAGACATGACCCAAGGCTTTTTATTGGCAGGCAACCAAACCTGGGAACAAAGGGCCGTCACCTCGGACCGATGCTACCAGAGGCACCCCCTCAACTGTCACTGGGAATTGTCAATAATTACGCGCCAGGGAAGGGGTTAACGGGGCGCTACCCTCATCCCATTCATCGTGCCCCAACGCCTAGGACACCTCTAGTCCTAGTCTCTCGCAACCAGTAAACGTCGATTGGCCTTGTTTATAAAGGTTCCAAAGCCTCTGTTTTGACGCATGAGGTAACTGCCAGGTCCTTATATATAGATAGAGGGCAGGAAAAGGTAAGATTGACATGATAGGAGAAAGTTGTTTTTTTTTTGTATAATAAGTGGAAGAGATAGGATAAAAATGAAAAGGGAGGAGGACAAGGTAGAAAAAGGAAGGAAGAACTTAGTCTAGAACCTCGTTTCTGACCAAATCGACAAGGAAAGCCCTACCAGGGGTACCCAGAAGAGAGGTACCCTCGCCGACATAGCTCGAAAGGTCAAAGGTACACACAAGCTCTCTTCTCGCGACAAGGGGGCGTCACCTCTCCCTCTACTTTCTCTCTCTCTCTCTCTCTCTCTCTCTCGAGATAGAGAGAGAGAGAGAGAGTAACAACAAGGAAAGAAGGTACCTTAGAAGACCTTACGGTCCATTCAAGGAGGGTATCTTTGGACTAGCAATCGAGCGGGCACATGGCTGCTCAAATGTTTTGCGTCCCTAAACGGCCACTTTTCAATACCTTGTCTAGTCTTGACCTGAACTGGTCAACAGATTCACTGTTGACAACTTTCAACGGAAGTGCGTTCCACATACCGCAGATACTGTAAGCGAAAAAATTTCCACACAGATTGCGGTTGTAACGCTTCAGTTCAAGTTTGAAGCCGTGATTGCGCGTTCTGTTCCCACTGAGTGTGACAATATCCGGGTAGTCAACATTGTCGAACCCTCAAAGTATTTTGAAAACTTCGATGAGCTGATCACGCAGTCTACGGGTTTCCAGCGAGAACAGATATAATTCCCTCAGTCTATCCTCATAACTTTTATGTCAGATAGAGGGAATCAGCTTGGTTGCCCTGGCTTGTACGCGTTCCAATCTCGCGATGTCCTTTCGCAATGAAGGACTCCAAAATTGTACGGCATACTCTAGGTGCGGTCGGACAAGTGAGTTGTACAAGCACAGTACAATATCCTGGTTCCGATAACCAAACTGGCGCTTAATATAGCCTAGCATCCTTTGGGCCTTTTTCTCCTCCTCAATGCACTGTTTCTAGAACTTGAGGTCATTAGTGATTGTTACACCCAAGTCCTTCTCAGTGTCGGTGGATTCAATAGCAGTGCCCTTAAGGATATACTGAGATTTGGGGTTTCTGTGGCCCATATGCATCACTTTGCATTTGTTCACGATAAAAGGCATTTGCCACGTGTCCGACAACTCCCCAATCTTCCGAAGATCTTCCTGCAAGCGGGCAGTATTTCCTTCCTTTGCGACGTTCATACTAAACTTGGTATCATCGGCAAATTTAAAAATCTTGGCAACCATGTCACCGTCCCTGTCTTCGACGTAGATGATGAATAGTAGTGGTCCCAGGATAGAACCTCGAGGAACACCGCTATTAACGGGCAACCACTCAGAAACCTGTCCATTCAACACTATCCGTTGCCGTCTGCCGTTTAGCTAGTTCTCTATCCAACTTGCTACATTTCCGTCTACGCCCAGCGCACGCACTTTCCGAAGGAGGCGGCGGTGTAGTACCTTATCGAAGGCTTTTTGGAAGTATAAATAGATAACATCCCCTGCCTTATTCTGGTCGTGCTCACTAAAAACGAAGGGGAAGAATTCCACGAGATTCGTTGGGCATGACCAGTGGCTTCGTAACCCATGCTGGGAACTCCTCAATCGCAAGTTGGAATCTAAATATGACGTCATTTTGACCACCAAGATGCTTTCCATGATTTTACCGACTATTGAGGTAAAGCTAATATGTCAGTAGTTGGACAGCTGCCTAGGGTCTCCCCTTTTGAAGATAGGAGTTACCTCCGCTTCACGCCAGTCTCTAGGAACGCATTCGGTCCGTATTGAAATGTTGAAGATTGTGCTCAAATGTCGTGACACTTCATCGTGCACTTCTTTAAACACTTTAGGTAGAAACCCGTCCGGGACAGGGAATTTATTAGTCTTTAGATCACAGATTTTTTATTCTATTTCTCCTTGTGTGAAGTCCATTTCCTCTAGCTTTTTATCCAAGTAGGAATCTGTGCGCTGGGGGATGGGACTACTCTCTTCAGTAAACACTGAATAGAAGTAGTCATTGAGGAGGTTAGCATTTTATGCATCTGAGTGCTTTAATGCCCCCTCCTCATTTATTAATGGGCCAATCGTGCGATGCACTGGCTTACAGCTGTTTACATAACCAAAGAACTCCTTGGAATTCTCCTTGCAAAGTCTCGCCACTCTAAGCTCCTCGGCACGCTTTGCCGCCCTTATGCTGGACTTTACTTTCCTAGCTAGCCTACGGTACTCGTCAAAGTCTCCAGAAATCTTTGACTGCCAGTACACCCTTATTTTTTCCCTCAGCAGTTGACCAATTTATCGATCAAACCACTTTGGTTGAACAGAAGGCCGACGGAGGCTTTTCAAAGGGATGAATCGTGATTTAAGACTCATGAACGTAGTTTTGAATTTATTCTACGAATCTTCAACACCCTCGCACACTTCCAGCCTCGCATCAGTCAATCCATCACAGAGACCTGCAAAGTCTGCTCTTCTCAAATCAAGTTTCCTCGATTCACTAGTCGCAGACTCTACCTTGGGGACCTTGACTGTAAATCTAACTAGTCGGTGATCACTGTCACTGAGTTCTTCGCCTACAGAGAGATCCTCAACTATGTCATCCTCAGAGGTGAAAACCAAGCAAGGGTATTATTGCCTCTCGTTAGTTCTCTGACCCATTGAGTCAGGAACTCGTTGTTCGCGAACTCCATGAGTAGTGCGTTCTCGCCACAGGTTTCTCTGGTTTCCCAGTCAACTTGGGTGTTGGAATCACGCATGGCGCTACACACTCTGTCTTGTACAAGTTCACCTAGCAGCCAGTACAGGACCTATGTCTAGGTCAACACCTAGTAGCTCGTGGTCGGATACAATGTTGCAGTTCGTTGATTTGAGCCTATCATTGACATACAACATCACACCTCCACCCTCTCTGTCCGGACTATCTTTCTGGAAGAGTTGGTAACCGAGAATCGTGAGTTCACCTTCAAAATCTCGATTTGAGGTTTTTACCCACGACTCTGTTATGGCCACTATTTCAGGTTCTTCCATCGCCACGAGGCCACGAAGTTCAAGAAACTTGTTTCTGATTAACCTCGCATTAAACAGAAGAATCTCAGGGAGTCCCTAAATGTAGGACTCCCTACGCTCTTCCTTTTCCCGTCTTATTCGTCTCTATTTCCTGTTGGTGGCGTGGTGGCACCCTTTCTAGCAACCTCCGAGTAGGTCGTTCCAGAAGTGACATGGGGTACTGGCGTACGCCCGCCTTCACTCTGGGCCTGGTATTCGTTAGGATCCGTTCCACGACATCCTGTATCATGTTACAGAGTACAGCCTTTCTTTTAAATGGAAGATGTACTCCATCCCTTTGGGAGAGATTGCTTCCACCATAGAAGCAAGCAGTAAGGGTCCCAAAAAAAGACCCCCTCCGCCGTATACAAATCCTCCAGGCGTAGATTAAGGGAGACGTTCCTCAAGTGAGCGGTCCGGGTTGGACCTCTTCTCGGGAGCATCCCGACCACTACACGTCTGCGTCTTTTCAGCCCACAGTCGTCCACAGCACCTATGACCCTGTTGAGAATCTTTACTTTGGGGCCTATCCTCCCTTCTCTGAGGTAGAGGCCGTTGCCACTTACCATTAGGGCAACGACTGAGTTCTCAGAAATCTGAGATTTCTCCTCCTCTACTCTAATCTGCTGGTTTTCCCTTCCTGGTAGGCAACTTACCTTCACACTCATGCCAGGCGTGCTGCTAGCAGAGGTTGCATGGCCAGTGCTTGAGAGTCCTCAATAAGGTTAACCCTCGCACATTTGTATGCACTCTTTTCTTTCTTTTCTTCTTTTGTTTTCCTTTTTTTCGATTTTCATTTGTCTTTCATTCTGTTTCTCTTTTCTTTTCTCTCTTTCCACTTTCTTTTGCCCACCAGTAACGCTGGAATCCTTTACACTGGGTTGAGCTGCATTAAGGCCGTTGTTTTTCTTCCTTTTCTTTCTCTTCTTAATTTCTCCGCCTGGCTGAAGTGGCACTGCCAATGCAGTTTCAGATCCTTGAGTTGGAGTCTCATCGGCGGAACCACCCAAGTCAGTGGGAGTTTCATCTCGAGCTTGAGCTGACTGGGCCTCTAGTTTAGAAGCTAGCTCTAAGATTCTCTCCTCGAGACGCCGAATCTGAAACGCGTGCTCCGTTTCTAGTGTCTGTAATTTAGTTTCCAGTGCCCTAGATTTTTCCTCAGAGGTTCTGAAGAGATCTTTGATTTCATTGCAGTATGCCACTCTTTGCTTTTCCTTTAAGGATGCAGTCGGTGCATATACTTCCCAGGTGGCATTTCGGAAAACAGCCCTCCGAAAAGTCCAAGCACCACTTGTTCTTCTGGCATATCGCACATGTGTATTTGAGTGCCACTGGTTCTTTTTAAACTGTCATTTTGAACACTCTCTCTCTCAAAACTTTGCGACCAATCAATAGTAAAAAAGGGGGTTTGGTGAGTTCTCCCCAAGTGAGTCGCTCCCGCATATCGATCGGAGACGTTTCGAAGGCTTTCAGAAGGCACGCTCCATGTGCTGCTGTTCGTTTGACCGAGTTGTCAAACCTCAGCGTGCCGTGGCTCCCAACCAAGCAGCACTGACGGTCCCCGAAGAGGCCATCCATTTCTCACCAGGTGAACAACTGAGCACACCCCGTACTAAACTCCTACTAGTTCCCTTCAAGAAGGCCAGGATCTCGAAGGAGCGTTCAATGGATATCCCGCTACACCAAGAGACATGACCCAAGGCTTTTTATTGGCAGGCAACCAAACCTGGGAACAAAGGGCCGTCACCTCGGACCGATGCTACCAGAGGCACCCCCTCAACTGTCACTGGGAATTGTCAATAATTACGCGCCAGGGAAGGGGTTAACGGGGCGCTACCCTCATCCCATTCATCGTGCCCCAACGCCTAGGACACCTCTAGTCCTAGTCTCTCGCAACCAGTAAACGTCGATTGGCCTTGTTTATAAAGGTTCCAAAGCCTCTGTTTTGACGCATGAGGTAACTGCCAGGTCCTTATATATAGATAGAGGGCAGGAAAAGGTAAGATTGACATGATAGGAGAAAGTTGTTTTTTTTTGTATAATAAGTGGAAGAGATAGGATAAAAATGAAAAGGGAGGAGGACAAGGTAGAAAAAGGAAGGAAGAACTTAGTCTAGAACCTCGTTTCTGACCAAATCGACAAGGAAAGCCCTACCAGGGGTACCCAGAAGAGAGGTACCCTCGCCGACATAGCTCGAAAGGTCAAAGGTACACACAAGCTCTCTTCTCGCGACAAGGGGGCGTCACCTCTCCCTCTACTTTCTCTCTCTCTCTCTCTCTCTCTCTCGAGATAGAGAGAGAGAGAGAGAGTAACAACAAGGAAAGAAGGTACCCTAGAAGACCTTACGGTCCATTCAAGGAGGGTATCTTTGGACTAGCAATCGAGCGGGCACATGGCTGCTCAAATGTTTTGCGTCCCTAAACGGCCACTTTTCAATACCTTGTCTAGTCTTGACCTGAACTGGTCAACAGATTCACTGTTGACAACTTTCAACGGAAGTGCGTTCCACATACCGCAGATACTGTAAGCGAAAAAATTTCCACACAGATTGCGGTTGTAACGCTTCAGTTCAAGTTTGAAGCCGTGATTGCGCGTTCTGTTCCCACTGAGTGTGACAATATCCGGGTAGTCAACATTGTCGAACCCTCAAAGTATTTTGAAAACTTCGATGAGCTGATCACGCAGTCTACGGGTTTCCAGCGAGAACAGATATAATTCCCTCAGTCTATCCTCATAACTTTTATGTCAGATAGAGGGAATCAGCTTGGTTGCCCTGGCTTGTACGCGTTCCAATCTCGCGATGTCCTTTCGCAATGAAGGACTCCAAAATTGTACGGCATACTCTAGGTGCGGTCGGACAAGTGAGTTTTACAAGCACAGTACAATATCCTGGTTCCGATAACCAAACTGGCGCTTAATATAGCCTAGCATCCTTTGGGCCTTTTTCTCCTCCTCAATGCACTGTTTCTAGAACTTGAGGTCATTAGTGATTGTTACACCCAAGTCCTTCTCAGTGTCGGTGGATTCAATAGCAGTGCCCTTAAGGATATACTGAGATTTGGGGTTTCTGTGGCCCATATGCATCACTTTGCATTTGTTCACGATAAAAGGCATTTGCCACGTGTACGACAACTCCCCAATCTTCCGAAGATCTTCCTGCAAGCGGGCAGTATTTCCTTCCTTTGCGACGTTCATACTAAACTTGGTATCATCGGCAAATTTAAAAATCTTGGCAACCATGTCACCGTCCCTGTCTTCGACGTAGATGATGAATAGTAGTGGTCCCAGGATAGAACCTCGAGGAACACCGCTATTAACGGGCAACCACTCAGAAACCTGTCCATTCAACACTATCCGTTGCCGTCTGCCGTTTAGCTAGTTTTCTATCCAACTTGCTACATTTCCGTCTACGCCCAGCGCACGCACTTTCCGAAGGAGGCGGCGGTGTAGTACCTTATCGAAGGCTTTTTGGAAGTATAAGTAGATAACATCCCCTGCCTTATTCTGGTCGTGCTCACTAAAAACGAAGGGGAAGAATTCCACGAGATTCGTTGGGCATGACCAGTGGCTTCGTAACCCATGCTGGGAACTCCTCAATCGCAAGTTGGAATCTAAATATGACGTCATTTTGACCACCAAGATGCTTTCCATGATTTTACCGACTATTGAGGTAAAGCTAATATGTCAGTAGTTGGACAGCTGCCTAGGGTCTCCCCTTTTGAAGATAGGAGTTACCTCCGCTTCACGCCAGTCTCTAGGAACGCATTCGGTCCGTATTGAAATGTTGAAGATTGTGCTCAAATGTCGTGACACTTCATCGTGCACTTCTTTAAACACTTTAGGTAGAAACCCGTCCGGGACAGGTGACCTTTTCGTCATTAGGTCACTGATCTTCTTTTTGATTTCTCCCTCGGTGAAGTCCATATCCTCCAGCTTTTCCCCCGAGTAGGAATCTTTCGGCTAAGGGATGGGACCACACTCTTCAGTAAACACTGAAGATAAGTAGTCATTGAGGAGGTTAGCATTTTCTGCATCTGAATTCTTTAATGTCCCCTTCTCATTCCTCAAAGGGTCAATCGTTAGACGGATTAGTTTACGGCTGTTTACATATCTAAAGAACTTCTTGGGATTTTCTTTACAGAGTTTTGCCACTCGGAGTTCCTCAGACCGCTTAGCCGCCCTAATGCTGGACTTCACTCTCCTGGCTAGCCTCCGGTATTCGTCAAAGGCACCCGAGATCTTCGATTGCCGGTACACAGTTCTCTTCTCCCTAAGCAGTTTGCCGATTTCTCGATTAAACCACTTTGGTTGAACAGAAGATCGACGGGGGCATTTTAGAGGGATGAAACGCAATTGAAGACTCATGAATGTGTTTTTGAAACTATTCCACGAGTCTTCAACAGCATCGCACATTCTAGCCTCACGTCACTCAGTCCAGCACGAAGGCTTGCAAAGTATGCTCTTCTCAAGTCAAGTTTCCTTGATTGACTGGCAACAGACCTTACCTTTGGGATCTTGACGCTAAATCTAACTAGCTGGTGATCACTGCCACCGTTCTCTTCGCCTACAGAGAGATCCTCAACGATGTCATCCTCAGAGGTGAAGACCAAGTCGAGGATATTGTCTCCTCTTGTCGGTTCTCTGACCCATTGAGTGAGAAACTCGTTGTTGGCGAACTCCAAGAGTAGCGTGCTCTCGCCACAGGCTGCTCTGGTTTCCCAGTCAACTTGGCTATTGAAATCGCCCATAACGATGCACACTCTGCCTTGAACCAGCTCACCCAGCAGCTGGTACAGTTCCCTGTCCTTCTCAACGGGTTGGGAAGGGGGTCTGTAAAGCAGCAAAGTCCTGTATCTGACAGGACCGATGTCTAGGTCAACGCCTAGAAGCTCGTGGTCGGATATAAGGTTTGAGTTCGTAGATTCGATTGTACCCTTGACATACAACATTACACCGCCACCCTCTCTGTCTGGCCTATCTTTGTGGAAGAGTTGGTAGCCAGGAACCGTGAATTTGCCTTCAAAGTCTTGGTTTGAGGTTTTCATCCACGATTCTGTTATGGCTACCATTTCGGGTTCTTCCGTCGCTACGAGGCCACAGAGCTCAGGAAACTTGTTCCTGATTGACCTCACATTGAACAGAAGAACTTTCAGAGAGTCCCCTAATGTAGGACCCCCTATACTCTTCCATTTCCCGGCTTCTTGGTTGTCGTGGTGGCACCATTTTTGACAACCTCCGAGAAGGTTGTTTGGGGAGTGACTTGGGCGTACTGGCGTACGTCCGCCTTTTCAATGGGCCGGACACTCCTTTGGGTGCGCTCCACGACATCCTGGATGAGGTTAGCTAGGAAAGCCTTGCCCTAAAATAAGAGGTGCACCCCGTCCCTTTAGTAGAGATCTTTTCTACCATAGAATACGGCGTACGGGTCGACAAAAAAGACACCCTTTGCCGTACAGAGGTCTGCAAGGCGCCTGTTTAGCGACATGTTCCTCAAGTGGGCAGTCCGGCTTGGACCCCACCTCGGGAGCATCCCCACCACGACGCATCTACGGATTTTCAATCCACAGTCGTCGACAGCGCCCATAACTGTCCTCATAATCTCGCCTGTAGGGCCTACCCTACCTCCTCTGAGGTAGAGGTCGTTGCGACTAACCATAATGGCAACGATTGAAGTCTCTGAAATCTGAGACTTCTCGGCCTCATCTCTTACCTGCTTATTCCCACAGCCTGGGAGGCAGCTAACCTTAACGCTTATGCGAAGGCGGGCCGCTAGCAGGGGCTTCAGACCCTGTTCTTGAGAATCACCAATAAGGGTGACTCTTGCACATTTGTCTGCACACGACTTAGTCTTTCCTTTCGGAGGCGACTTGCCACTTTCCTCTTGTATCTCTAAATTTTTCTTCTTCTTCTTCTTATTCTTCCTCTTCTTCTTCTTGACTCCCTTTGTTATCTCTTCTTTTGTTTCCCGTTTCTCTTCTTCTGCTTCTACTTTCTCGTCCTCTGTTTCCACTTTCTTTTCTTCTCTTATTACTTTCTCTTCTTCTCTTTCTACTTTCTCTTCTTCTATTTCTACTTTCTCTTCTTTCTTCTTTCTTTTCTTCTTTTTGGCTCGTTGAGGAAGCCCTTCAGCAGAAGAAATCGGCTGTTGAACGTCGAAAGCCTTCTCGCCTGAGCATCTGCATCTCTCTGTTTTTAAGAGTTGAACTTACTTTTTAAGGAGGGAGTTCTCCTCTCTCAGTTGAGCGATGCTCTTGCCCAGGCGCTTCTCGAGTTCGCAGAAGTCACAGACACTGACGCCATCTGTGAGTTCCTTGCAACTCCTGCCCCCGAAGTCTTCACTCCATCTGTAGACTTTGCATAGTTGCAGGTTAGCTTTCGAAACGGAGGACCATTCTTCTTCGCCATCTTACAAAACTCTCGGACCATACGCATTAAAAAAGGGTTTTTTGGTTGTGATTTTCTCTCGGACTAATCACATTCGCCTATTTCCAGGAGGGTTTCGGTCGTTCGGCAAACAGAAACTCTTTGACCAAGCACACCAACCATAAGGTCTCCCCTGGGCCAGACGTCCCCAATTGTGCCGCAGCTCCCAACTGAGCAGCACGAGAGCCCCAGTGAACTGGTTCTCTGATTTTTTGACAGGGGTGCTTGAGGTGTAACTGTCTTCCTACTAAGCCCTACTAATCAACTAGAAACGGCCAGACTTAAGGCAAATAGGCAAGCTAAGTGCCCACGACTTCATTCGAGATCTTTAGCTGATCTGGCAACAAACAATGCACAAAGCTCTCTCACCAAAGAGCAGTTGAGCCTTTGTTCACCAAGTAGCGGTCATAGGGGGATGGTCAGGCCATTACCCGTCAGGAGATAGCTTCTAAAGGGTACCTAGCATTTCTCCATTAATCGTACCCCAAACGCCTGAGATCCCTTCAATCTCAGTCTTTTGTAACCTATGAGTGCTCCAAGGCGTTATTTAAAGAGGTTCCAAAGCCTCTCTTCTCACGCGGCATAAGGGAGCTGGTGAGGCCCATATTAATAAACAACTTATGTGTAATAGAGATGAAGGTTTGTTTTTTGTTATTAGGTTTTTGTTTTTATTATTTAACAGTTGAAGAGAGTTGGTGAAACTTAGTACTAACCGAATTGAAGAGGTTGGTAGGGAAATGACAGGGGGACGCATCAAAGAAGTGGTAAAGAAGTTTGACAAAAACTAGTCTGGATTCTACTACAGCTACCTTACTGGCATGGGTGACCCTACCGGACTAGAAGTCCCCCAGCTTATCTAGCTTAACTCAGGCAGATCACGCAAGCTCTCTCACCGACGACAAGGTGGTTGTGTTAAGAGAGAGAGAGAGGCAAGGAGAGAAGGACACAGAGAGACAGGGAGATAGAGAGACACAGATATATATATATATATATATATATATATATATATATATATATATATATATATGTATATATATCTCTCAAAGTAGCACGAGAGAATGATGAAAATGAATCCATTAAACCACATTGAAAGAGAAAACGGAATAACTTTTCCTTGCAGTAATATTTTTATTACCTTTTTCGAAAAATCCGTGCAGGAAAGTGATTCGAAACAGGCACACTGAGGCAGCGAGCACTGCTTTGATCACAATTAAAAGTATGCCGTTAGTACACTACGGATTTTTCGAAAAAGGTAATGAAAATATTACTGCAAGGAAAAATGATTCCGTTTTCTCTTTCAATGTGGTTTAATGGATTCATATATATATATATATATATATATATATATATATATATATGAATCCTTTAAACCACATTGAAAGAGAAAACGGAATAATTTTTCCTTGCTGTAATATTTTCATTACCTTTTTGGAAAAATCCGTAGTGTACTAACGGCATACTTTTAATTGTGATCAAAGCAGTGCTCGCTGCCTCAGTGTGCCTGGTTCGAATCGCTTCCCTGCACGGATTTTTCGAAAAAGGTAATAAAAATATTACTGCAAGGAAAAATTATTCCGTTTTCTCTTTCAATGTGGTTTAATGGATTCATTTCCATTATATATATATATATATATATATATATATATATATATATATATATATATATATATATATACGAGGGGCGGTCAATAAGTTTTGCAATTCGGATATAAGGAAACGAGGTATGAGGAAAAGTGTTTTATTATTTTTCAATATAACTACTCTCGACTTCAATGCACTTGCGCCACTTGTCCCTGAGGCTTCGAATTCCCGACAACCAGAAATCTCCCGACTGCTGTTCAATCCACTCCCGGACGGCGAGCTGGACATCTTCATCGTCCCCAAACCGGCGTTCACGCAGTGCAGCCTTCGGTTGGCGGAACAAAAAGTAGTCGCTAGGGGCCAGATCTGGACTGTATGGGGGATGGTTGAGCTCCTCGAATCCGCACTCACGCAGGGCAGCTTGTACAACTCTGGCATTGTGGACTTTGACGACGTTGAAGTCGATCATGGGGCGTGAGGTTTCTAGGGACCCAACGGGCAGAGACCTTGGTCATGGCAAAATTGTCGTGGATAATGTTGGTAACACTTCCATGTGATATTCCAAGTTCTCAGTCGATTTCTTCGACCATCACCCGTCGATTTTCGAGGATCCTCCTCTCCACACGGGCTACATTATCCTCGTTCGTCAACTCTGACGGGCGTCCTGGACGGGGTCATCTTCAAGGGACTCACCACCATAGCGGAACTCCCTATTCCAGTGAGCAATGGTTGCATAGGAAGGGGTGGTTTTGAGGTACACTGCAACCGTGCGTTCATCAATCTCTTTTGCATTCTTGCCTTCCTTGGTCAAAAATTTGATCACTGCGCGGTGCTCAACCTTCTCCATTGTTTAAATATTTGTGATTAACGATCTGCGATCATCTACTGCTTCTTAAATAGACGAGGCAGGAGCGTGCGGCTGCAGGTCCTGACTTGTCATAACTTGTCCTAACACCCCCACAAATAGCCATCCCCCTTCCTCTGTTTTGCCCCACCCATTCGCAAAACTTATTGGCCGCCCCTCGTATATATATATATATATATATATATATATATATATATATATATATATATATATATATATATATATATATATATATATATATAATAAATAACAGAGCCACCAGAAATGGATGCAAGATCTTTTAATTTCTTACTACGTTTCGAAAACTACAAGTTTTCATCTTCAGGTTAGAATAAGTTTACTAAAGTTAATACATTTGAAGAAAACATGAAAAGGCAAACAAGACATTGAATTTTTTAAAAGTTCAAAATTCTTTGCCGGGACAGGAATTTCAAACTTTTTGCCCCTGACGTTATCTCTGTCTTCTCGGTAAAGGATTGCCTTCATTTTGCCGCCCTCTGCTCTCTTTGATTCTAGTCTTCTTTTAATGTCCCTTTCTCTTACCTCTAAAAAACTCCTGTTTCTTGACTCATTGCTCATTCACGTCCAATTTCTCTTATCTTACTGCATTGTTATATATATATATATATATATATATATATATATATATATATATATATATATATATATATATATATATATATATATATATATATATATATATATATATATCGTAGGGAAATCGATACTCTCAGTCCTCTCTCAGTTGAACCATGGGACGTTGACCACAAACATCCTGGCAGTGTAGACGCTATGATCCAAACTCGTAAGCACTGCTCCCTCGCCCCTCGTCCCGATGAAAAGCAGAACGATTAAAACTGAAAGTTATTCCCTAAGAGTGGGTATTCAATTTCAACTCAAGTGCGAAATTGGAGACGCGTCTCCCTCCAGCCCGAAGGTCCCTCAGGACCAGAGGTACGACCACCTGAGTAAAAACCGTTGGAGGAGAAACGTTCATGCGGCCCGTCCCCCAATCCCCCGCTCCTACCCCTACCCCATTGGGGGTGACAACGTATATATACCAAAAACTTTGGAAAAATGTGGTAGAATACGTGAGTCAGCAGGCTAACAAGTCCCCAGCATGAGGCCGAGGCTACCAAGAGATGAGACTAAGAAGCAGCTCATCATCGAGCTAGTTCCTGGTGGTCACACCGAACTTTAAGTTAACTTGATCAAGTTCACCTTACTCTCGTCAGAGAACCCCCCCCCCCTCCATCCTGGTGCATCACAAAGCACCGAGATAGGCCTCGCCCTTGAAGAAGACTGGAACGAAGAAGAAGCTCATCCTCGAGCTAGTTCCCGGTAGTCACATCGAACTTTAAGTTAACTTGATTTAAGAACCAAGTTCAATTTACTCTCGTCAGAGAAACCCTCCTATTCTGGTGCATCCCAAAGCACCGAGATAGTCCTCGCTCTTAAAGAAGACCCCGAGTGAACTCCCTCCAGCACTCCCCTGAGTCAAAGGATACCCGCCTGGCTCATCGCTAGCCAATGCGAATTATTCCCCAGAGTAATCCGAAGAGGAGAAAGGAACATTCTTTCACTATCCCGTGGTGATATCAATTCCTTCCGAAGGCGTGTGGCTCCTCCATTTGCCACACTAGCCAAAGTCCTCTGTGGCTTTAGAAGTTATTCCGTCTGCACCCACCATCTGGCCGAGGCACGCGTCAACCAGACAACAAGATTCCTGAGGTGACATAGGTCATTGAGTTCAACGTCAGATTCAAACTCGTCGCAAGAGGGACAAATGTATTTAAACTCCGGTATCCCGTCGGTAAAGGCCCTTAGCATTTTTTTTATATTGAAGTGAGCGGTGGGTCAACCGTAACTATAATTTTAAGAGGTCAATTTAGATAGACTTACTTAAAAATAATTGAAGTCATTTATGTGTATTTAGTGTGCGGTATTTCTTTGGTTCATGTTTATTTATTTTTTTTTGTTTTAATTAAAGTTTTAGTTTGTTTTAACAAATTTTTTATGCTATCCTCGAAACGCTAAGTATGGCATAATAAACCCTCCAAGTTTCAATGAGTAATAATCAAACATACATAGCACTCTTAGAGAGATATAACATTAATCACGGAGGGTCTTTTTTTGTGTAGTACGTAAACAACCGATACGTACGAACTCCTTCCATCACTTGGTCCTTTCTATACCATGACATATATATATATATATATATATATATATATATATATATATATATATATATATATATATATAGAGAGAGAGAGAGAGAGAGAGAGAGAAAAAACATAATAGAGATTAATAGTCAGATTCATTGCTCAATTCATCTGATTTGACGCCATTTCTTGAGTCATTGGGGGATATGATTTGTAAAATTAAGAAATCCTAATAATCATAAATACCCGATAATTCCCCGTTTGCTTTAGAAATTAATCTTTTTTTCTCATATTTAGAGGATAATCGTGTGTTAGGAAAATACCAAGTCATATTTATAGGAATTTATTATCAGTAATATTTTAGGTCCCACCCTGATTCACCATCTTTTTTGTCTCGAGATGATTCCCTGAACAGGATTAAACAAGATTTATTAGATTTTTTCCTTAATAATATAAGATGACTTCCTGAACAGGCATGTTCAGGATACCATTTCAGTGCCATCAGCATACTTGGAACGGTGACGTCACGACTCGGGGTTGGACGTACAAGATGGCAGATTCGTGGTGGGACCTATAGAATACGACTATTATTGAAAATAGGGAAGGTGTAGAAGATTAAATATTTCCAGTCGAAAAATAAAGAAGCTTCGTAAAAGACCACGAGATTCGAACCATTAGCATCGCTGAGATCAGCAAACGGAAGGCTGAACCCACTCGGCTATCTTTGAGCCTAACAAGACTCCCGCGCCTTATATGGCGGCAGTTTCGCACTACTCTCGCTACAGACCTAAACCGCATCTTACAGCTTTGTAAAGACTATGAACCCTATGAACCATGGACCATAATGTGGTGGTCGCAGAGCCCGGAATTCAATCTCATTGGACATTCGTAGGATCTAGAAGACAAAGGATATGAAGGACCTTTGTAATTGGTGGGGTTTTTTTGTTACTTTGGAATTTTGTAAAAAAGTAAGTGGGTCACTTATTTACTCACCATACTCTTAGTTTTTTTTTTACTGATAAACTTGTTTTTTGTAGATTAGCAGCTAATCTTTTAATTCGAAGTTTATACTTTATGTCTTACTCTTACACATGCAGCACTTATATCCGTACCAAAGGCGATTTCTTGTGGTTGATTTTCTGAAATTCCTCGAAGAAAACAACTGTTAAAATCAATTAGAGGAACTAAACATTTCCAGTTTAGGTAAAGCCAGCCAGCACTTTGACCCAATTTTGGTTAAGAACGCCACACTTAAAGCATAATGTTCTCTGCTAGCTAAGGATTCCCGTTCTTTCGTTATATTCAAGACAGATGACTGATTCTTTTCTTTAAAATTCAGATAAGAGTTATTATATTTTGCCTTCCACACTGCACCTTCTTGCAAGTTAAAATTTCATTTACAAGTTATTTTATGTCGATGCGATCGAAATCTGATAATTCAAGATCTTCGATTTTAATAAATGAGGGAATTGGATGAATGCATTGAATGTATGTTTGAATACATGGAATTCTCGGAATCAGGAAAATCTCACTGAAAGTGAATGTTTGGAATCTTTTACTATTGAAGAATAATTTTTTAGCACATTTTCATTTCCTGCATTGTCAATTGAAGTGCTTTATCACTTTTTTCTTCCACATTTTTTGAAAAAAAGAGAATTTTTCTTAAGTTTTAATATGCTTAACATTGGTGGTACAACACATCCGCAACCTTGCATTTTTTTATTTAAGTTATTATAAAGTGATGTAAAATCAGAAAAAAATATTTAAGTCATTCAACCAATTCATGTTAGTTCTGGATATTCCTGTTGTTTTTTTTACTTACCAAAAAAGTTAGATTTTTTTAACAGCTCAACAAATAGGTTCAATATCCGATCAATAATTAAGCATGTTATACATGACTACTCAAAAATTGAGTGTTGATCTCATCAATATGTTCGTGAATTGTCATTTGTTACAATGGGCATAGATACCATTTTCTATGGAGTTTAAAATACTTTTTTGGCCACAAGGTTTGTTGGCGTAAAGTACAATAAAATTCAACTAAATTGTGATTTACTTTCCTAAAGTAATTGAAAAAATATTAAAAAAATCCAATCATACTTGGAGGTCCCATCAGTCGTTACAGATATAATATTTCTGAAGTTAATACCAAATTGAATAAATTCATTCATCAATTCATTCATAATATCCTGATCTCTATTTTTCTCAGAAAAGGGCATAAATTTAATTAAAACTTCCTCTTCCTTCTTTATAATTCCGGAGGTTAATTTTGCAATAAATACTAGACCCACATATGATGTAACATTTCTATGCTGATACAAACAAATTGAAAACATTCAACATTCACTCGTTGCATATTTGGCTATGACAATTATTTTATCTTTCACTGCATTTCTAGCAACTGGAAACTCATTATTTCATTTAATGATCGTATCGTTATTCTAAGTGTCTTCATATAAACAAATCACGCACTTTCCTAAAGTTGCTTTTAAGTACAATAGACCATTGGTTCTTAACGTGTTTTCATGTTCGCGCCCTGCAAATTCTACAATTCGACCTCGCACCGCCTAAGTTGAAGGCAGAAATGAGTTGAATTTGAAATCAAGGTATGATGTTTAATATACTTAAATTCGGAACAAATTTTGAATCAATGGTTTTCTAAGTAAAATTTCTATTGTAAATTTTTTAGCAAAAACTCCGGTCTTACACAACATTGTATTTTTATCAAAACCAACATTCATAATCACAACTAAATGAAAAAACTTTACAACAAATTTAGTGCTCTTGCTTTTTCCCCAGGAACTTTGGAAATCTGGGCTCTTTTTTATTACGCTAATCGGTTAACGTGTCTTGTGCCAAGCTTATTCAGAGATTTAGTTCTGACATAGAGCAAAGTTGAAAAGCTTACTTCACAAAGTACGTGGTTCCAAGCGAGAGAAAGATTTCAAGTGCTTTTCTTGCAAGGTTCAGAAATGCTTCTAACTGTGACGCCCAAAAGTTTTCTAACGACTTCTCATCGAACTCCACTTTCATTGTCCTGTATATTTTATACCGATATTTTTCCCTTTCAAATGATCTTCATCAAAAATATCATTCAATTGAAAGAGAAACGGATTTCTTATCCAAAGATCACGGGCATTCAAATCTACTCCATAGAATTAATCATCGAAAGCATTTGACATTATTGGCAAGTTTTTTTATTGCAGCAGTTCTTCTTTACTAACTTCTTCTAATGATGAAAACCAAGCAAAATACCTGAGCAAAATTCTCGATTTTGCTGATCTACAATGATATTTTACCCCTGAATGAAGCTAACTTTTCATGAATTGTAACTGTATTTGTATTACTTTCTTGGAGCAAAATATTTAGCTTATTTAACTTAGAAAATATGTCTGTCAAATATTGCAGCATTTAATCAAATTCTGGTGAATCCATCAAGAAAAGATCAAGTTTCTGTTCTTTTGAAAATGTTCTGATTTCTTTTCCGAAGCTCAAAGATACATTTCAAAGAGTCGTCCACCAGATAACTATCTAACATTGATGTGGGTGTGATATAGGATAATATTATGTTTACAATCAGTGGTTTCACAAAATGTTTGAAATAAACGGTGGTTCAATGAATGCCACCTTATTGTGTTAAGAATCTTTAGACAGGTATTCAGCATATCTTGGAGTTCCTTGAAATTCTCGCAGCTAACGCCTGTCAAGAAACAGGCAATATGTGACGAGGAGACCGGGAATTTCTCGTTCCATAAATGCTGAAAATCCAGAACAGTTACTTTGCATAGCAGGAATGCCATCTTTACATACAAAACAAATGATGTTTATATCCAATCCATTGCCAAGAAAAAATCCTTTTACAAAAATTGAATGCTTCCTGTGCTTTGATAGATACTTTTCGTGGCCCCCTAAATAAAATATATTCTACCATCTCTCCTTCTTTAATATACCGGTTAAGAGTAATCAAATGGCAACAATGGGAAACAACAGTAGATTAATCCACTTATTGTTCCAAAATATCCTGACTCATATCCACAATTTTATTTCATGTACTGCACCTTTCTTTCTGCATCTTTACTCAGAACGATTCTAACAACATCCATTGTTGTAGAGGAATTGCAACATAAAGCCTCCCGGAGGGCCAGGCGGACTTATACATTACAGTTACTCCCCCCCCCCATGGTGGAGAAAGCCGGAGAAGCGAACCCCATGAGGAGACTCGTAGGAACGGTAGCCGGCGAATAACAGTAACTGCCTACTCTGTTTGATATCCCCACCGCAGAGGTAGTTGGAGCAACCATCTGTGTTAAGGAAACCACCAAAGGCCCTTAAACGACGCTCAAAAGATCCAATTACCTACGATATCCGTAAGCCCGTGGTTATATCACCAAAAAGCAGTGCCAAGCAAAAGGCACGCCAAGGAGGGTGGCGGTTCGGGGTTCTCTAATTAACAAGCCGACTTGGGCACCTCAGTGCCAACCTCTTCACTCCTCACTCTCCCAGATGCGACTTCACCACTCGCACTTCCGTCTGCGGCCTCGCCCCATCCCCTTTAGATGGGGCGGTGGTCTGCCTATAAATAAGCCCCTGAAGGAAAGAGAGAGGATTATTATTCGGTGAGAACGACATAGGATCAGTTCGGGAAGATCGATCCCTCAGCCAGTCAAGATTATTCGAGGAGAGACGAAAAAGGATCAGATTGAGAAGATCGATCTTTCCTCCCAGTGCCGAATTAACAGAAAACGTCAAGTTTTGTATCGGTGCCATACCGAAGAATCCTTTACAGACTTAGAAGAAGTTTGACTGGAGAAAAGAAACCCTGCTCACACTCGAGTGACTCTCACAGCTCAAGCTCCGTAAGAGTGATAGGAGAAGAACCAAGCCCCAACGCGGTTCCACTTGTTAATTACGGTAGAAATCCCCTCCTATACCCCAAAACTAGTTGGGCACCCGCCGTTAAAGAATAAGACACATAGAGGTTTCAAGATTATCCAGAAGAGGATTCTTTGAGCGAGGAGTATCGTAACTCTCTCCGTCTTCTTATCGTAACCGGAGGACAAGTTGCAATAAGAAGTTGACATCACCCAACCTCTCTTGCTCCATCCCATCTTGACGAAATTCTACTATCGGCCACGGCAACCCTCCGAAGCGCGAGAAAAGCCCTCCAGCGACATCCAGCAACCCCTGATCCCTTCGGTCATGTAATTTAGAAAGAACATTTACATTTATATTCATATTGCGATAGTATGAGTTTATTACGTTTCACGATTTAACGGAAGTAGAAACAATTGTGCGTGAACCCCTGTCATATTTACTAGTAGAAGAGAGTAATTTAATTTAATGTTTAACGCTAACCTAAAAGGGACGCGATAAAATAACTAATCGGTAATTGGTGTGTTTACGTATAGCCTATTTGTTTATTTTTGTCTTAAAGAGATATTGTAATAGGCTCAAGTGCCAACCGGTTTAGCCTCTGTTAGCTTAGTAGGAGGATATAAATGTGTTTACTGTTTGTTTGTCATAGTTGATTGTTAAATTTAAAATATATGTTTATTTTAGGATAATTCCTGTGCGCTTCTCATTATCTTTGTGTTGAAGCGGCTCTTCCTTAAAAACAACAAAATTAGCACTCTTCGACAAAAGTATACTTCAAAAAAGAAGTACACACGACAAAAGATATACCTAGACAATTGTACTTAGCGTCACCAACTTTTCAGTGATAGTATGAGGTTTTGTGTCCTTCGCTACTTGGTAGGTAATTTAATGCTTGCAGCAGAGGTTTTCGGTTGGAACCAATATTAACTTTGGCAGTTTCAGTGCGATCAACACGGGCCTTCTTCCAGTTTACCACAATTTCGTACTCTTTTGAATTGTTTGTCTAGCTTAAAAGGTTTCAAATAGCAGTTGAAAGTATCACTGAGATGTTTCTGCCTCTTATTTTTCTGTTATATGCGTGGACCCAAACGAAAATAGTCATCGTTCCACTTTTTCGACCTAGTGGGCCTGTGAACAGATCATAACTATTGCAAGCCTCCTCTGTAGTTTAATATCTGTCACCACTGCATTTTTAACAAATGAAAAAGATACTGTGGTGCGCCATATTGAAGTAATTTTCTAAAGGCCCAACTGGTATAGAAAGAAAACTGTGCATTTTATCAGTTTCTTATGATTTCGATTCGATTTAGGATTCAGGTATAGTTACTCACTTGGCAAGATTTCACATGATTGTGGTCATAGACTCCTGATAAAGTACGATACAGCACAGCAGTGAAAAATAGCATTAGTGCAGTCCTAAAAAAAGAATTGTGATAATACCTGGTTGGTTGAATTCGTGTATAAAAGGAGATTAATTTTCATCAACATCGCAACTCAAATATTTTTGCATTCACTTATGCAACAAGTATGCGTCAATACGGATAGAAATCTGATAAATTCATCAACCAAAAACAGTGGCGTAAGAAGAGTGGGGGACGTGGGGTCCATGATTCCCATACTTTTGAAAGTGTGGGGACCAACATATGTTTTGGCAAGGCCAGAAAAGGAAATAGGGGTTTTGAGCATAGCGAAAAACAGATTATGGTCATTGGCTCGTCATAAATCACACAAAAAAGAGTCACCGTTCAAAACCCTATCAGCCCACGTTCTCTCTCTCTCTCTAGGCCGTATTTGTGAGTTAACCGTCCTAGTGACGTCACAAGAAAACCCCCAACCCGCGTGGGTTGGGCGTGTGTGTTTTTGCTTCTCTTGTTTTGTTATTTCGACGATATTCCTCTGTCATCTTGCCCTCGGCATATCGTGGGTGTTATTATCGATATAGTTCCTCTACGGGGGTAAGGTATTTTGGGGGGTTTCGTCTCTTTTGGGCTTTTTCTACGCTGTTTTTCTTGGCAGGCGGCACCGCATCCTTCCTTCCCGCTCCCTCCTCCCAGAGCTCTGTTTTTTTTCTGTGGAAATTCTAGATTTATGAAAGAAATTTCCTCAGATTTCCTTAAAAATATTTTTTTTAAATCCCCCTGAAATATAATATTTTTTGTGCCATTTATGAACATAATCTATTCATATTAAAGAACCAAATATTTTTAGCAACAAAAATAAAAGAGAATGCGGAATAAATAACGTAATGGTTTTTTTTCTCTCTCTCTTTCTAACTTCAGTTCACTTCTATTTTCTCCATCGAAAATCTGTAAACATAGAAGGAGCCAGGAAGAACTACCTCAAAAAACCCCCCTCAATTTTTAGTCCTGCCGGATGTTACATTTTTGGGTTTCGGGAGATCCTCGGTTGCATCTGAAATTCTGCAATTTGGTGCGAGTTTATTACCGATCGCTTATGAATGAATTTTCATCAACCTTAATATAAATGAAAATATATCCTTAGGTTTTATGAAATTATCTTAAACATTTGCAATTTCTTTAGATTTCATAAAAATTTGAATTCCTTAAAGGCCTTACAAAAGAGCCATAATTTCCTTAAACTAAAGAAATTTCCTTAAGTGAGAGCCATGCTCCTGCCACGCTATTCTCATCTCGTTTTTTCTTTTTTTCTTGGTGCTTTTCCCTTCATTTGGGGGTTCTCTCTTCTTTTCCCGCTGTTTCTCAATAGCAGCCTGATGTTTTTGTTAGTTTTGGGGTAAAATTATATTTTACAGTTACGGGGAGCAGGCGAGTTGGGGATGTTTTTTTTTGTGTGCATATTTTTAGGTTTATTGGAAGCTTTCTTCTTTCGTAAGCGTGTTCGTTTCTCGACCCCATGGGTCAGGGGTCCGATTTCTGGTGGTGAGCTGAGCTCTTTTCGATTACTGGTACCCAATTTTGTGTAATTTTGCCAGTTGGTGTGTTAGGTTTACTGGAAAAGTGTGTAGCCAGGTCTTACTGGCTGTTTTGTTAGTCATGCGTCTTTTAGGTGGGACATGTGTTTTGATGTAGCCTACAGTGCAAGTGTCCGCCGGGCCTGCCCATCGCTAGCCAGTTGCAACTTCGGTAAAGGTTCAGGCTCACCAATTAAAGGTAGCCTGTATTTTGCACAATTAAAAATTGCCATAAGGGTCAATCTTGCATAATTGTTCACATATTAATTAGAGATATAATATTATAAAATTAACAGTGAATTGAGGTTTCCCTTATATGAAAAATCTGACTTAGAATATATTCTAATAATAATAATATATTTTAATATTTTTTAATGTTCTAATAATAATAATATATTCTAATAATAAATAAAATTCTAATAATAAATATTTCTTTGTGACAAAAGTGGAAATGTCAGAGAAACAGAGAAAGAAAAGACATCCTGTTAATGAACACACTGAAAATAAAGATGAGTTCCCTTCTCAATCTCTGAATAAAAGTGCAAAAAGTCAGTAAACCTTTCAGACAGAAAGCTACAATTACATCGTTTTTAAAGCAAAAGAAAAAACAAAATGAACTGGACAGTCAGCATGGTGAAAATGAAACATTACCAAGTACATCCTCTGGACTGATAGATGATCTTACACAAGAAACGTGTGCATCTTCGCCATCCTGTGATAAAACACAACTCGAAAACACGAACACCTTATTATCTATTGGTGATATAGTACTGCCTCAAGAGGAGCATCATGAAATGCAGTACAATGTCATGTGTTGTCAACAAAATTTCACACCTCATTAGCCAACAGACAAAGTCACAATTGATAAGACGGAAAGAGCATTTTCACCCAAAGGTGAGACAAGAAGACGGACGTTCCAAGCCAACTGGTACAAGGAACATAACTGGCTAACTCTTTGTACTTCTAGGAACAAAGCATTTTTCTACATTTGTCGATCTGCAGCAAAGTTGAACATTGTGACTTTGAATAAAAATGCAGAGTGTGCATTTGCAAGTGATGGGTTTGACTATTGGAAGAAAGCAAGAGAAGAATTCAGGATCCATGAAAAATGTTCTGCACATATGGAAGCAGCATTAAAATTGAATGCATACGGAAATAATGTGCAGGTGAATCAGCTTCTAAGTGAACAGAATAGGAAATCACAGGCAGATCATTGCAAAGCACTCATGGCACAAATTGAATCGTTGAAGTATCTGTTGAGACAGGGTTTGTCTATCAGAGGTCACGAAGAATTGGGGGAAAAATTTATGCAGCTGTTAAAGCTCCGCAGCAAAGAAGTCCCAGAACTAAAGCAGTAGATACATGACAAAAGGTACATCTCCCCTGTAATCTTTAATGAACTGACTACCTTGATGGGCAACCAAGTATTAAGATCAGTCATTACTGATACACAAAAAACAAAATGGTATGGCTTAATTGCTGATGAAGTTACGGATATCAACTGTAAAGAGCAGTTCAACATTGGTGTAAGATATGTAAATGATAAGTATGAACTGTTTGAAGAGCCACTGGGATTTTTGAAGTACCATCTATAACTAGTGATACACTGTTCACCGCTTTGAATGATGTTCTCATAAGGTGCTCTCTTCCCATCAACAACTGCCGTGGCCAGGCATATGATGGTACAAGCAATATGCAAGGTTACAGGACAGGATTGGCCACACGTGTGCTGGAAAATGAGAAGGCTACCATCAAAATTCATTGCCTATCCCACTGCATAAATCTCTGTTTGCAAGACACAACCAGAAAGTCTAAGCCAGTACGTGATGCTTTGGAATTGGTAACAGAAATTACCAAACTCATCAAATTCTCTGTTTGAACACATGCAAATGTGAACACCTAATGAACCCTCAATTAAACCACTTTGCCAAACCAGATCAACTATGAGAACATGTACTTGGTGATCAAGAACTATTCTGCACTTCAAGAAACACCGGAAGTAATGAGTCATTGCTATGATGAGTATACACGCCGTATCGGAGGACAGATGGCACTGATGAAAAAATTCAGTACATATTTTGGACTGAAACTTTCGCATATAGCTTTTGGTGCAGCAGAAGAACTGTCAAAGACAATTCAGGCAAAGAGAATTACCATTCAGGCTGTAGTAAAGGTGCAAACATCACAAAGTCAAAATATTAAGGTATGAGGTCAGATGATACCTTCATTGAATTCTATGAGAAGGCAGTTGAAGAAGCACGGGCAAAACAGAAGATCCTGTACTGCCAAGGTACATAAGACAACCTAAACGTTTAAATGAGGGTGCAGAACCACAATGCTTTGAGTCTGTGAAAGAATACTACAGGTAACAGTACTTCGAGGTGTTGAATCTTCTTTTTAGTGAACTAGAGTCTAGGTTTGATCAGAAAACTGTCAGCATACTAGAAAATGTGGAGTAGCTACTGATAGAATCAGGAAACCAGGTGCATTGACAAATTCCAACAGAAGTGCAAAAGCTTTATCAGCAAGACCTGGATTTTGACCGGCTTGAAATTCAGCTGAAGATGTTGCCATATGCATTGAAGAAAGTTTACAAAATGACAAAAATAAACAGTATCTCTGAAATCTGTGACATAATTAATGCTGAACCCGTCATTCAAAAGCTGTTCAATGAGGTGCATAAGCTGCTTAAACTATATCTTTCAGTGCCAGCCACATCTGCAACATCAGAGAGATGTAGTTAGGTACTCAAAAGAATAAAGAACTATCTCAGGTGCACAATGATTCAAGAAAGGACCAATAAAGTGCTGATATGTCATGTATTGAAAGATAGAACAGATAATCTGTACCTAGGTCAAATTGCCAAATTGTTTTTTGATGTGAATGAAGATCGTACTAAATATTTTGACCCCATGTAAAATGACATGTATCACATAACAAACATTAATGCAATTGTGTAGGTATCTAATCTTGCAATTTATTTAATTTTGTACTGTGAATATCTCTTATAGGAATAAAAACTGAACTGATACCAATATGTTTCTTACTTAATAGTACTAACTTTCAAGATCTGTAATCTTAGCTTACACGTTTTATTTGATAGGTTGTATTATTGTGTTACGATGAATTACTATTTGTTTTCAGTTTCCTTTTTTGTTGTTTTTGTGTTTATAAAATACAGGTTGCGAATTAAAAAGTTACTGAGTTACGATGCCTGATTAACCTTCTTAGATGCTCGATTGATTGATTACCTCTTACCCAACCAGACGGGAACGTTTCGGAGTTCAAGTCGATCTTCCGAACCGGCCATCTCAATAAGAGTGGATGCTTGAATATTGTTGCTCTCGGACCACCAACATAAGCCTAGAAATAGCTTTTTTAATGGCCAGAAATTAATTTAATACACTGAGCTTCAATATATTGTTGCAGATGTGTTTGTAAGGCACTCCTGTAGGCTACCTGTAGCTCGACATCACTCTATCCAATTGTTATCTGTAAACAAAAGAGAAGTAATTAATGTAAAAAAAGAGAGGTGAGTAGTTAGGGGGTCTGGTAAACGGTTTCTCTCTCACCACCGTCCAGGGAATGGTCCTCATAAGCAAACAATCCTTCTATTAATAATTCTATTTTTAGTCATTTTTTTAACTCAAGAAGCACTTAAAAAATGCAGTTTTCATAGCGCTATGCTAGACATAGTGGACCCCGCTAAGGAAGCTACCGCTCGCCCCAGACCACCAACCTACTCGCCTCGCTCCTTCGGCGCTCGGACTATCTTTTTATCCTTGGAGCAATCCTAAACTTATACCTAAATGTAAAACATCTATTTAGGCACCCTGGAGTTGTCCAGCACACTTTCAACTTGCTTCCTACGCCACTGAAGAAACCGAATTACAAGTTCAAAACTGACAAGCCCCGAATAATTCAAAATAAAGGACCACGCAATCTATCAAGTCAGAATTGTACCCGTAAGTTAAAAAATCCTATATCACATCCTAAAAAGGAAAGAGGAAAACAAAAATACATAACTTACAGATTCGAATTCATGAATTTGAAATTGCAGCCCGGGATACTCGGCGTGGACTAATAACGCTCGAATCACGTCATAAGTAACATGTTTGAGGAAAGTCCTTAGGAACATTTTATTCACCCTCTTGCACTGAAATTAGAAGCCTCTGCGGGAGAAGGAGGCGCTCAAATTCTTTAACTTTATATTCTGGAATATGGTGATTGTTGTGGTTCGATATAGGGGTGATTGCGTTTGTACGGAATATAGGTGATTGCCGTTTTACGGAATATTGGTGAATTATGTGTTACTGAATATGGGTGAGTGTCGTTGTACGGAATATGGGTGATTGCCGTGTTACGGAATATTAGTGATTGCCATGGTGCTGAATATAGGTGATTGCCCTCGTAGGAATATGGGTGATTACCCTACTACGGAATATAGGTAATTATCGTCTTACAGAATATGGGTGATCTCCGTGGTACAGAATATGGGTGATCTGTGTGGTACGGAAAATGGGTGATTTACGTGTTACAGTTTTGCGTCTACTTTATTATTTCATATAAGAAAATTAATAGAACTAATTAAACGTTGCATTTTATTTTTGGATGTTTGCATCGTAATTTGATAGCGAAATATACAAGGATTTAGAGCCGAAACCCATTTTATTCCTAAATACAGTCAATTGATGCGTGCAGTAAATATTTGCCTTGGTGCCCCTTGTTGTTCAAGACTGCTTCAATTCGTTTTGACATGCTGGAGCCTAATTTGCAAAGATATCTTGACTGATATTGATCCATTTTTGTTCAACAATCGCTAGCAACTGCTCACAATTGGATGTCTTCTGTTTATCAACCACCACTTTTATTATCGCCCACAAATTGTCTATTGGGTTCAAATCCAGAGAATTCCCGTGCCAAGATCCCCCAAAGTCGATGTTATTTTCATCCAAGGACTTTTTTATTGGGACCTTACCAGAAGGCGTTCTTGGCGTTCATTTGAAGATATTAGGCGTCGATAAGACTTCTTCCCAGGAGTCTAATCAGGCTTTTTAAAGTCATTGATAATCCTAAAAATGGTGCTCCTTGATGCAATACCTTTAGCAACTATATCCTTGCATTTCACGTCACTTTAGTGCAGAGCAATAATGGTTGCACGCTTTTATTTGGAAAGAACCATTTCTGGAATTGAAAAAGATTCAAATATTCATTTTTACAAACAAATATCACGAAATAGATTATAACTACACACCATCATTCATTTAACCCATATTTATCATATTTTACTCTTTTGATCGAATAGCAGAGCTCCAGGGACAGAGTGCAATTTTGGATTCAGCGAAGGAATGCACTGTTTTTTTTTATTATTAATTTTGAAATGCTGACTTTTTAATAAACCTGCAATCATTTAAATATTAGAATAATTATTCCTATCGTAAAATTTAAAAAGGAATGATTAAATAAAATATATATATTAGTCTCAAAACCTTTCACCATGACTGTCATAGTAGTTAGTTACTCGTATATACATAATAATGTGCAACTAGCACATTTTAACTTGGGGAAAATTTAGGTATATTTTTTTTTAAAGTTTAAGAATGACCATGTTTGTTACTTTAATTATACATTCAAAATTTGAAAGAAAATGAAATTTTTTTGAAATTATTATCATTATAGAATGTTTTGGAATAAGAACCACACAAAGAATTACAAATGTAGTTCAGAAAAAAATTGAGAATGTTTTAAAATTAAGGAATGGCTGGGGTTTTGTTTTTTTTGTTGTTTTTTCGTATATTCGAAGGTTTTATCGAAGTTTTTCCAAAAAGGATTTTACATTTTAATCTCTAGCCGAGGAAATAGCTACTGGCCCCTAAAAAAACCCTTGCGGGTTTTTTTTCCGTATTTCAAAAGAATTCCGATAAAAGTTTTTGCTTGCCTTTAGGCCGAGAAAATAAGCATGGCTCTGAATTATTAGTAGATGTGAGGTGAAAACCTTGTAATTTTGTTATACCAAAAGCCCGTTGCCAGAGCCGGATAAGCCGTAGGCGACAGACTGAAGGTCTACAAGGGAAGCGCGAGTGCCTCTTATAAGGAGGAGGAGGAAGAGGACCCAGGTTCGGTTGGTCTAATTAAAGTTTACGACTGCGGTCTACAACTATTTTAATGCGGCATTCAACAAAGGAGAAGTTCCCCCTCCCCTGCTATAAAGCAAATGTGGGACGATTTTAGAAAAGTGTTGAGTTAGTACAAAGAGTGATTCTTCCTACCTTGCCCCCCCTCCCTCTCCTAGTCCCAATGCGAGGTTAATTAGTGGTCGAATATTAATAATCCGATTTAGTTATTGGAACTATAGCTTTTTAGCACAGGTTTTAATGTCTGTGCCTCTGCTCTTTTCCACAGCAAAAGTGGCTGATAGACAGACAGATAATTTCCGACAGTGGAAGCAATGGTGGGTTGAGAACTTCCTTCTCCCACTCTTTTTTTAATAAACGGAGGAAATGCCTCAGTGGACTGGTGTTAGGGTGCAGACAAGAACTTAGGGAAGGTCATTCGGGAGAAGGCAGGCGAGTCTCGAGGTCTTGAGACCCCAACGGCAACTTTAGACAGGATCTCCGAGAAGAGAAATATCAGAGGTGAGCTGAGTCGAACTGGGTCGTGGCGGCTACTAGCCAGGTCAAGAGGCGTCGAAGTTCGGAGAATGATCAATCATAATTTAGTTGTAAGATTTCACTAAGTTCCGTTGATGGTAAATTTTGGTGACAAACCAACGGGTAAATAAAGATCGACGGATATCTGCAATCTGACAATTTTCAACCAGAGATCTGATAGCAAATTTACAGTCCTTCTGATTTATGGAGCTACTCCTAATAGGGATTAGGGACATTTCTCCCTTACTACAGATCCTAACTCTTTCAAAATTTCCGGAAAATTAGTCAGTATCGTTTTTAGGTTATTCTGAAGAAATTGAGAACTTTATGCCCTTTTAAGACACAAGGGGGGAGGGGTCTTACCCCAAATGTGATAAATTGCTTCATGATATAATTTTAATTTACAAAAACTTAATAATGATATTTTACCCCGATGTTAGATACCCCCGCCAAAAAATGACCCCCAAATATATTTTCAGATCTGTCTCTATCTCCCAAAGGAAAAAAAGATCTTCAAATGAGCTACGTCTGCCCAAATTGAGGAAAATCCACTCAATTGTAATAAATTATTTAACAAATAAATAAAAATAATTTTATGGACACTGTTTGATAACCATTTTGGTATGATCTTACTTACATATCGACGTATATATCGATTGTGGGGTTAAAAAAGTACCATGGACGCAGGTAGTGATAGTCAGTTTCATCTATAAGTGTCAAGTTGACGGATAATTGTTGACCATTTATTGGCGCCTTCAATAAGGTCCTTCTGCTGTTCCTGATGGCATTTCGGCATCTGCCAAATGCGCGATTCTAATATTTTTTCCTCCTTTATTCTTAGAGCCACTTCACACCATGCTGGTGTCAGCATTTTTTCTTGGCCAACACGCACGTCACCATCAGAGCCCTTTCCCATCATGGCCGTAAGTGAAAGTCACGTCTCGTGTGAAGAGCTCCGCTAGTTTCCATGGAAACTTGTAGCGGTCTCCGCAGCTTGGCCGCGCATAAAAACTCCTTTACTCGCCCTCACAAATCTGGCCGCGCCACCAGTGGTCGGAAAGGCAAAAAAAGATTCATGTCGCCCTTTTAGTGCTGAGGACGCCAACGGATGCTACGAAGACGACTCAGAATCACTCATCTGGCCCGAAGCAATCGAATATGAAGCCCCGAAGGGTGCTTAGAAAATACCCTCGATATTATATATGTATAAAAATAAAGTTAAAACAAACGAGGGCATCATTACACAGTTTTAAAAAGGGGGTTTCGCAAAGTGGTGAAGATAGGGGAAGTGAAAATGCATGACATTGGACATAAAAAGTGAGGAATATAGTAGAAGAGGGTTTTAGTAGGAGAAATAGTGGGGAAATAGGGGAAAAATGATAGGAAAGCGAATATGAAGGTAGAATGAAAGACAGATCCCTGGTGAAAGGGTATCACTGGCTTTCTTTGCGTTTTGGTTGTGTGTTTTTTTTGATAGTATATAAATACACCATCTGATAAATGCACTGGGCATTCAAGCCTTTGTAGTAATATATATTATCTCTACGTGGTTTTTTAAGAAGATTTTCATCTTCGATTCTGGGTGTTTCACACCTAGATTTGGATTTTTATGTGTTGATTTGTTTTAATTGTTTCTTGGCGATATTTCGCACAAAATTGGGCAAGTGTTATTAGAACTAAATTTAGCAAGTGCTAATTTAGTGGCTAAACTCGTTTGGCTTTGTTCGTGTTTTGTTGCGTTATGAATGGGGGTTATCTAGCTTTAAGTGAACTTTGGGCAAACGTCGGTAATCTAAGAGCTCAAAATATGGTGCAGAATATCACTACGAAGCAACTTTGGTTCGTGGTCGGGTAGAACCACCAATGGCTCTGTTCCAAGCATTTTATTTTAATTTCAAAAGAAAAAAAGCTAACAACGAAATTTCTCTTAGAAAGTTTGCAAGGAGAGATGTGATCTAAAAAGGTCAGGTTACGAGATAATCTTTAAGGATGCTTTTCATATTATGGAACGAAAAATAAAGATTGTTCAAGTATAAATTAGAGGCTGATTGATCGGGTCAAAATGACTTTAACAAAACGTCTATTTTAAATAATTACTTTACTTCAAGTTTAAGAAAAGATAGTCTGAATTTAAATAATGAAGACTAGAAAAACACAAATGTACATATTTCAAAACTGAATGATATAATAGTTACAGCTGATGACGAAACGAGTGGAATGAATAAACTGGGGCAGACGGGACATCTGTACAGTCTTAAGGAAGTTAGAAAATTGAATCTTATATTTATTTGATTACTTTATGAAAGCAAATTTTCTTCCCGTGAATTTGAAAGTGGCAAATGTCGTTCCCTTATTCAAAAACAAGTACATATGTAGACCTGAAAAAAAAATCTCCCAGTATTTAGCCAATTACTGTCATGAAACTACCTAATCATTTAGGTAATAATCAAATCTTAGTAAACACATAACACGATCTCAGGAAAAGCTATCTTGTTTTATTAGTGCATTTAGTTACCTTTTATGACTGCGAAGCAAAAGCTGCCGATTGCGTTTTAAGTTTCACGTCATATCTAATTTTTTGCTTCGACGTCTAATGAGTCTTTTAGAGGTTTAGATAAACATTTATTTTGCTGATAAAAGATCTCTGAAGCGGATGGAATCAAGTGCGGCTCCAGGGGGTGGGGCTGAGCGGGCTTAAGCCACCCTCCCCCAAATTTATTCTTTCACTAGCCCATAATGAAAGCGAAACGACTTCATTAAGCGGACCCCAGACCCAAACGTCTCCAAACTTGGCCATGCTCCTCCTAGTTCTAAACACTCTCCCAGTCTCGAACGCGGAGGCTGACTGTTCATTTTTGGCCCTGAAGCGACTGAAAACGTACTTAAGGAATGGCAAAGGTCACGAACGCCTCAACGGCCTGGCACTGATCGGTGTTCACAACGAAATTGATGTTAGAATAGACAGCGAAATCAATGTATTTGCCCAAAGGAACAGAAGGTTGATGTTCGCGTGAAATTCCGTGGCCAATGGTATGTTAGATGCTGTTATTAACCCTTTCATGCCTGTTTATGTTTATATTTCTTTATTAAGTTATACTTGTATTCTGCTCTTTAAAAAAAGTTATCCAATAATATCAAATATATATGAAAACAGTTTTTTTAAACCGTTACGAATGAATGTACCTTATATGATACATGTGTAAAATCCAGGTAAACCTCAAAAATAATTATTAAATTCAGTATTATACTTTAGCTTATCTCCCAAAACTACAAAAACCACAATTCCTAATTTTCTGATGTTTGAGAAAAATCGGATTTAATAACTAGTATTTATGATCAATCTCCCTTCCTTAAACTACTCAGAGCGAAGAATTCAGGTTAGCCCTTCCCCCCCTCCCTCAATTTATATCTTGGATTCACCACTGCATAAATTATTGAAAATTATTGCCGATATTGCAGTTAATCTCTAATTTTACAGGCCTGACAGAGACCAGAGGACACAACAACAAGATTAAGAAGTGGTATGTCAAAATATCGACTGCAAAACTTGCCTTCAACAACTGCATCGTTTTGTAAGGTTCTTTACCCCGCAAGAAGTAATCAGCACTTCAACCATCGATATCAAGAAAAATAAACTGGATAGTTTCGTAATTAAAAAAATAATAAAATTAACAGAAATATTAAATAGTGATTGTTAAATTAGCGTATAGAAAATTAGAAGCTATATATTTGAATAGTGATGTAAAAATATTTAAAGAAAAATCCATATTTGTAATAGCGCTTATCACGGATGATTTGCTAAAACTTTCCGAAGGCTTCAATAAATTGATCTATTGATATAGGAAGTGTAAATGTAAGATAGATGCAAAATCATCCTGCAGACATTTGGGTCAGGAAGGAATGCAATTTCCATTAAATCACTCTACAATGATCCCTTCGTGATTTTAAAAGACGTCCTTAAATTTTGCTTGCTTACACACACGCACATGTAAACCCGGAAAACAAGGAATATATTTAGCCATTGTTTTGTTTTTTTGTTGGGCGTCACTCGTAGATAGATTGGGGCACAAAATTAAAGAAAAAACAAAAAACAAAAATGCAAAACTTACCACTATATTGGCGGCTGTTCCTTAACAAGGACATAGGTGGTACACGGGAAAACAAAAGGGGTAGGGTATCATTAGAAAACCAGAAAAGGCAGGTAGTCCATAGGAAACCATAATCGGCTTTCCTCGGCTGAGATGCCCTCAAAAGGTCCTTAAGATTTGCCTATCACCTCATAAAGACGACTATCTTCCCCTTTAGCGCAGTTTTCCGATACTTACGAGTATATAAATTTTGGGAATAGTAGTACCATTATAAAAATTTACAGTGTCCTTAACGCTAAAGGCGTTTGCAAAATGCCTTCACTACACGAGCCCAGTTTTCTCTAAGCATACCCTCAAAATCATCAAGGGCGGCGATTCATTCCCAGGTTGATTTACGATTAATTATTAGCGTTTCTATAAAGTCACTTAGGGTACATCGAATGTATCCCGACGCGAGTTACCTTTCGTGGTCTCTCCTTGCTTCCCGCGTGCTTTATTATACAATCCCACGCTAAAAAATATATTGGTCCAGGTTCTTGACAGTATTTTTAGTTCTAAGAATTTTATGGTTTCTGTTATATTACCATAGATCTTTGCCATATATTTATAATAGACAAGTTTATTATTCATAGTAAAAAATGAATATGAAGTGCACTATACAATTTCTTTGCGTTACTAGAGTTTAAAATTTCAGAACGATTAAAGATACAAGATTCAAAGTCTGGAATTAACTGTGAATTTTCGCTGATTATTTTAGCAATATTTCTATTGAAAAGAATAATTATATTGGATGATAACTCTTCCTCAATGTGTCACTAACGCGTACATTTTTTATTATATTCTTATCAGTCGTTCAAAATCAAATCCTAAGTGTTGGTTTGTGCGTCAGATCATCCACGCTTTGATAAAGAAAGTTATATAAATTATGTCTAGTTAAAGTCGGAAGTATTTGAAAGAGAATAGTATCATTATGTTACGGTGGAAGTGGTGGCTTGCAGGCAACAACGAGATTAATTTTGATGCAATTTGATACGATTTCAACAGTTAAAAGGTCTAAGCCTATAAATATGTATATTTATATCCTTAATTATAATGTTTAGCTTTTTTATGTATATTAAACCCTATAAAATTTTTATTTTAATTATATGATTATTAAATAGTTTAAAACCAAATAGATTTAAACTCTCCAATAAATTCCCTGTTATAACTATCTATTATAACTGTCCATCACAAAATGTGTACGCCAATAAATTAACGTTAAAACTTTTTAAATGACCATTAAAATATATATTGAATCTATTCAGGACTCTGTTATTTATATCACTTACAGGAAGACCATGCTGGTAACATGGGAATTCTTGGGTAAAGCAGTTCATCGTAATATCAGTTTTGATTTTCGTCGCGCTCTGTTTATATCTACCAAACAAACTTAAAGTTTAACTTTTTCAGCACGTGTGATTGAAACGTCTTTTTCATTGTGTGACGAGATGGAAGTGAAAATAATTGAGATCCCTGTTCTCCTGCATGCGGGCCACAACAAGTTCGAGATTACCAAGCAGCTCAACGATCTCAAAGATCGACCTCGCTGAGGTAGACCTCAAGTTGTCAAACGTTTGGCTGTGGGAAAGGTCTTTGGAAGTGATCCGAAGCTCAAAATGACTGCGTTGGCGAAGAAGACCATTTCGGTGGCCACGGTGTCCAGTGCGTCAAGGAGGAGGTCAGCAAGAGCTTGAGGTGCGTAAAAAGGACTCTGCTCATCGACCGTATGCGAAAACAACGCCGAGAGCGCTTTCGTCGCCATCTCAAATATTTGAAGAGTCATTGTAATACAATTCTCATTTTTCTCCGATGAATAAACCTTTACGGTCGATCTTTTCATCAACAGGCAGAACGACCGCATGGTAACCTTCGGTCAAGGCCACTCTGTGTCCATGACCAACCATTCGGACTATATGGTGATGCTAGGCGTCGTGGCTCACTGCGGCCGATTACAGGGACATCTTGGCCCCGAAAATCCTGCCCTAGGGAAGAAAGATCACGAAGAAGTAGGATTACGCCTTTCAGCAGGATGTGTCCCGGCCTACACAACCAAGACCGTGCAAGTGTGGTTGGGGTCAAACATGAACTTCCAGTCAAAGGAATTTTGTCGCATCAGTCGTCCGACTTCAATCCTCTCGACTAAGGCGTGTAAGTGCAAGACCAGAGCAAGGCCTGTTAGGTCTGCAACAACAACATCAGCCAGCTGAAGTCCTCCGTCAACCGCGTGTAGGCCAGCATGAGGAAGGACTTCGTCCGCAACGTGTGCGGGGCCATCAGGTCTCGCCTGAAGAGCGTGCTCCCCGCTAAGGGTAGCCACATTGATTAGTATTACAATATAAACACTTATTTATAGGTTAAAACAATAAAACTTGTCTAACTGCATCAAAACTATCATTGTTTCCTTTGTTGAGAGCGTTGTAAGGAGTGTAACAGGACTTTTACAATACCCGGTATATGGGGACTTATCCTGAACTACCTACCTTTGATGATAATGAGACAGAAATGCATAGAGAAGTGCAGTAATGTCTTTTCAATTGATAAATCCCACTTCCGAGAATAAATCCGAGCTTGATCACCTTCCATTCAACCTCGATACTCTAACTTCCTTTATAACATCCAAATCTTTCATATCTGATACTTTTCTAAAATGCCAATCAAAACATAGTTAAATTACACACTTTGTAGACATTATAAAAGTAGCAGCAGTACGCTGAAGAGTAGCAGACAGCTAACACATCATATGTGACAATTAGCAGATATTCAATTTAAGCTACAGCCGCGGCCACAATTCTTAGACATCTCAGAAATGTTAGGAAATTAGATAAATGATGGTCGTAAAGTTTTTATTCGCATATCACAATGAATTTAACATAACAGTGAAATAAGTTGTATTATGCCCCAAACAATCAACAATAATGTCCCTTTGTAGTGACGAGAGCATTTATTTTTCAAGAAATGCTCTCCACGAGGGTGTCCCCACCTGAGTGGTGTGATGCTGGCCCACTCCTCGGTGATTAGTGATTCATAGTGTTATTACAAATGGTGAGACGACCCATCCCTGAATTTGAAATGCAGCCCCATATCACTACAGAGTGGCCACCATGCTTCACTGTTAGCACTATCCACTCTCAATTCTACCGCTCTCCTGGCCTCCTGTGGAGTCTAGCGTTGGCTGGGGTCGAGAACAACTAGAACGTAGACTCGTTGGACCATAAGACCATGGTCCAGTTCCGATGAGCACGTGCCCAAGCCAGTCGATGTCGCTTCCGCTGAAGGTTGATCAGCGACAACTGGCGGGCCCTACATGACTCAAGGTCTTATCTAAGCAGACTGCGACGGACTGTTCTGACGGATGCATTGACCTGGCCACCCTCTGCTCATTCATGTTACATTGGACTGCGGTTTTCCTACAAATCCGAAGGCTCATGTTACTCAGAGACTTGTCACGTTGCGTACTGATACTGGGTCGCCCAGAATAAGGTCGGTGTTGGATGTTCCCACTTTTTGGATCCTTGTTCAATACTTCTGCAGCACTGGAATGTGATCTGTCCACCCTCTGCGTGATTTGTCGAGATCCTCCTCGTGCAGCATGCATATCATACTTCTTTCTTCTATGATCTAGTTAAGTCTTTTCTTCATTACCATATCATATCCTGCCCACATGGAATATCATATTAATCAACAAATGTGATGTTATATTAAGACTTAGCGCATACTGATACCATGATTTCATATATTTCAATAGCATCGCCATTTTAGATATTTCAAAAAGTTCTAAGAAAGCTTGTATTTTTATTTTGCTTTCCAGATGTATTGGACACATGCACACATACCTACACCAACATATTTATAGACATACCTAAGCAATATGAAAAATTCCAGGAGTCAGAACGCTTTTGGCCGCGGCTGTGCTTAACATTTCCCTATGTTCAATTTCTGCCATTTAATTGACCACTCGGGTGATCAAAGTCGAATGAAACTTTAGTGTTGCCTCTTTTGCATCTATTTTTCTATTTGGTATATGTATTTGCTTCTGACAACCCAGATGTATTAATGGATTCATCGTTTATTCGCCATAATTAATCCTTAAATGTTTGTCATTTCCGTTTTTATAATGATCCGGCTGATTTTCACGACGACTCATTCCATGAGAATCTACGTGAATTTGACTTCCTTTAGTCACGGTCTGAGATTCCTTTGAAGGACTCCATAAGAGGAACCCGGAGCCAGGGAGAGCCAGTCAGGCAGACTTCCTCTTATGCAGCCATGTCGCAGCCAACACAGCCACTTTAGCTTCTTTATGCGTAATCTCCTCATGCATGAGAGATTGACGTGATTCAAGGTACAATTTTATTACTGTTAGGGGTTGATATATATATAACTTAAATCACATGACACGTGATATAATGGATGCATTTAAAGGTCCACGACACTAAGGAAGACGACCATTGAAAGCTTAAGAAAGAAAATGTGAGATATAGGGACGGATAAGAATAGTGAAAACTAATTTTAACCGTTATATGAAAATAAATAAAGGAGTAGGATTCGAACCTGTGTCCTCAAGCGTACATCTCTATTGTGACCTACTCCTTTATTTATTTTCATATAACGGTTAAAATTAGTTTTCACTATTCTTATCCGTCCCTATATCTCACATTTTCTTTCTTAAGCTTTCAATGGTCATCTTCCTTAGTGTCATGATGCCAATTATCATTTTTGGGGGGCTTTAAATGCATATATATATATATATATATATATATATATATATATATATATATATATATTATTGAAGGCGACTGCGAATTCAGCATTAATAATTTTCTTTTCGAGTTTCTCGATTTCTCTAATAAGAGGACCAAAAGTCATTACAAAAGCACTGATGAACGAGGGCAGTAAAATAATTCACTGGATAAAACGAAACCTTTATTGGCCTAACGCGTTTCGATACACTCCTGTATCATTAGCAAAGGAAGGTAGAAATAATAAAAGGAAATAAAAACATGGCTATATATATCGGGGTTTGAAGGTTAACAATTATACGAACATATTTATAGGAAATGGAAATTCTTAAAAACAAAGGATTAAGACGGCTTAAAGAGGCTAGTTTAAAATGGGCACAAGATTAAGATTAAGGCGGGGATTATTACTTGGCGCACGAGGACGCGAGGAAGGCAGGGTGAACTGTATGTTTGTTTGTCTATTTAATTGGGGCTGTTTTTCTTTTATATAGAGAGCTTCTAATACGAGTCTGAGTAATTGTGGGAAATTTGGAGCATATGCAAGAATTTCGGTGGTATCTTCGAGTGACTTCCGGTCCAATTGTCTTCCATGTTTTTCAAATGTATGTGTTTTGGGTGCACCGTTGTTTAAAGGGCAGCTCATCCTTCGTGTAATGAACTTTGGCGAGCTTATTTATACACGGGTTAACCAACGACCAAAAGCGGAATATTAGAGAAATCGAGAGACTCGAAAAGAAAATTATTAATGCTGAATTCGCAGTCGCCTTCAATAAAATATGTCACGAAGAGAATCATCTGCCCAAATATACGAATATATATATATATATATATATATATATATATATATATATATATATATATATATATATATATATATATATAAGTGTAATTACCCAAACCCGTCCCCTTACTCATTATATGATTTGCTTCGTCTCATACCGACCGGCAGGAAAAAGAAATACCATATTAATATGAACAAAAAGGATTAAATATTATCAAAACAAATTCAAATTGGATAATTAAACGGAGAAATAGATAGGGTATAGGACCTACATGTGGAGGAGTAACCTTAAATACTGGGGTGGACAGGAGTAACCACTTGTACCAGTGAGCATCCTATGAAGTAGAGAGTTAAACCCAAATTTGGGAAGCGGGAGAAGACCGATTCAAGAAAAGGGGAAATAGCAGAAACCAACGAGAGCATTGATGCCAGAAGGGGGATGAAAAGTTGGAGTGAGAAAGTGGGGAATTTAGGGGAAAAGAATAGGAATTGAAGGAGATCCATTCCTAAGGTACTAAATCTAAGCCCGAATTGTTTCTCCGCTGCCTAAATAAAGTCAAATTTAAAATTAGCAAAAAACAAAATTTCAAATCAAAATTTTAATTAAAAAATAAAAATTTCAAATAAAAAAATAAATATAAAAATTGTAATTCGAAAAAAAAAATTCAAACTCAAATTTTCAAATAAAAAAAATTATTTCGAAATTTATAAAAACGAAATTAAAAATACAAAATAAAAATTTAAAATATAAACTTCAAAGTTCAAAATTCGAAGTTACGGAAACAACCCAATTGCAACACCTAGACAACACGGCAACATTCTCATGAAACACTATCGAACATTAGCTTTCTCTCAATACACAGACAAAACAGACATCCACAAAAAATCTAGAGCACACATATCAAAAGATCAAGCACCTTCCTTTCCCACAGTAAACGACCAACAAACATCAAATCACTAAATAAATCTAAAGACACTGGTCCAGACAACATATCTAGCATCAATCTCAAGCACCTATGCGACACAACAACCTCAGCCATCACAAATTTTTAACCATTCCAGGCTCACTAACAGACTCCCCTCAATCAGGAAACCTGTTCACATCATACCCATACTCAAACCAGATAAACCCCCTAGCACACAACTCTTATCACCCAATCGCACTTTTGTGAACACATTAAAAAACGCACTAAAAATAATACACCAAAGAATCAACCCAAATATACTTGTCACACACAGCACGGTTTCAGGGAAGCACACTCAACCACCACCGTCCCCACACAACACCATCGATGGCTTCAAACAGCCCGTATCCCTCTCATGTACAATTCTTGCCGCCATAGACATAGAGCCAAAGACACAGTACCAAAGCACATCCTAGCACACAAACTCCTCAACACCAACCTCCCCAACAATGACAAGAAGTGGCCAATAAACTTTATCTTTGACGGGCAAGCCAAAGTCACCCACCTAACCCATAACTCGTACACCCGAATACTCCACAATGGCGTCCCACAAAGAGCTATTCTCTCACCCCTACGATTCAACCTATTAACACGATATCCCACAACCACAAACACCATTAACCAATGCCTACAGCTATGCAGACGACATCTCGCAAGCAGGACTCTACAACAACATATATGCTTATTAGAACACTGGTTCACACAAAACCGCATGACTGCCTCATCCAACAAATCAACAGTAACGCTATCCACACCCAACTTCTATGAATCGAACAAACACCCCAAAATCAGACTAAACGGACAATACCTGCCACTAAAAAAAAGAAATCCACCCCTCTCTGACTCACATCAGACACCCACATGATATTCAAAACCTACAAAAAGCATCACAAACAAGGCCTCAAAGAAAATCAACACCCTCAAAGCACTTTCTAACATTACAAATAATTCATCCGCACCACCCTTAAATACGCAGCACCAGCATTGCACCTAATTAAAGATAAATCTCGCGAGAACAAACTCCAAACCACAGAACATTGCACTC